>CM042834.1:35080560-35680560 GCA_023653725.1 Bungarus multicinctus
AAAATCATAACAACCAGTTCTATAGAACCGGTCTGAAGCGGTAGAATCACAGCCTTGGCCACGCGCACTGTGGCCATGCCCACCATGGCCGTGCCTATCCTGGCCACACCCACCAGCGGCCCTCCGAGATCAAACACAACCATGATGCGGCCCTCAATGAAATTGAATTTGACATCCCTGGTGTAAGAAAATGGGGGAAATTCTACCATTTAGTCATATTCTGATTTTATTTCCAGATCAGCCTTCAGATTAAGAAGCTTCATGCAGATGTTATACAGTTGTTTAAATAAGTAAATGGGGAAGACTGGGAACCTGCAACTAGTGACCCTACATGACAAAACTGTTCTGAAACTTTTGAAGTATTGTTCTTTTTTCCAGATGTTCTTGGAGTTTCAGGACAAGACGCAACTACTTATCTTAGTTTTATCTCTCCTCAAATGTTGACTTAAATAATGGGGCCAAAAACTAGAATTTATTAGCATTTGACTAAGCACCCCTGATTTTTTTTAAAAAAAAAAACCTTTCTTCTAATATCTGAGTATGCATTTTCTCTTTCTCATATATTTTACAAGAAATACACTTACCAGATCATGATCCTGAATAATAGTGAAGGTAACACACTGAACTTTGAGATGAAAAAAGATAAGAGAGCCATAGCCGTATGCATAATTGTCCTGATCATATTGTGATCCATGCTGGCCAATTAAGGAACCTTTCCTGCCACATAAAATCAAACGGTGAGACAATCTTAATAAATAATACCATTAAATTATGCGTGGCCTCCTAATTTTAATAGAACTGGTTAGTTAATGACTCGGGTAAATAACAGATTTCTTCATTATTCTGCTTAATGATGGCATGAGGGAGATTATTGCTTCATGGTTAATTATGGAAATTAATGAAGGGTTAGCAGATAATCATGATGGTGATATGCTATCTTTAAGTCAGAAGCAATATGTATCTTGATGCTGTTTGCAGAGGAGCAGAAGTAGAAGGATTCAATTGATGATAGGTTGATAGAAGAAACAGTGATTATTATGATTTAAGATCCTAATTATAAACTATTTCATACTTGGTTACTGTGGACATAATGCTAGACTAGATACAGAGCTTTGGATTTGAACTATTAAAACCCCTTTGAGTAACAGGAATTACTTCTTTGCAAAGAGACAAATCACCTGTGAAATTTGCAGCCACAAAACATACAGCTTGGGTAGCTTTGGAAAAAAAAATCAAATATATTTAGTGGAAATAGGAATGTTAAAAACTTCTCTGGCAACAGAACTTATGGATTATGTAAAATCCTAGGGACACTGTAGCTTCTAATAAAGGCTTCTGGAAACAAGCTGGTATCTGATTAGGTTTGAAACAGAATGTTGAATTAGATAGGCCTTTGGACAGATTCCATAAGGTTCTTCTTATGCTCTTATGACCAGAAGGTACATCATCTTCAAGTTACTTGAACAGAAATTAGTTATAAATTATGTTAATTTTGAGAATATCAAAAGGAGGAAAGCAATAATATTCTCAAGGGATGCTCTATGGCTACTGTGGTATCTCCTTCAAGTCTCTCCCCTCTCTGTGTACATGCGTATGTGAGTATGTGTGTGATGTGTTCTATATAGTTGGAAAATGATAGTCTCTGTTTTCTTAACTTTAGTAATAAAATTACATTGTTTTAACCCTGTTCCCCCACACATGTATAATTTAATATGATAATAAACATTTATTTAAACATTTTAAGCAATTTTAAATTACGTAATTGCTTTAATAAAAGCCGACTAGATAGCAATCATCCAGATGTTTATATGGAAATAAGACCTGTTCTACATAGTGGGAAATCCTTCTGAATAAATATGGATTGTATTATACAGTTGGAAAGAGGATCTGTGTGCGCATGCAAAACTAGATAACCTGATGTGACCAGGGGAGGGATTCAAATTTTTTAACAACCGGTTCTGTGGGTGTGACTTAGTTGGTGGGGATGGCTTGGTGGTCATGTGACTGGGTGGGTGTGGCTTGGTGTCATGTTATTGACTGGGCATGGCCAACTCAATATCACTCACATCAAGACACGCATCTCCTCACCTGGCTTCTCATGACTGTGGGGATGCTGCAACAGTCGTAAGTGAAAAATGGTCATAAGTCACTTTTTTCAGTGCCATTGTAACTTTGAATGGTCACTCCACACAAGCAAAGTACCAGCAAAGGAGGGGAAAAACTCCAGAGAAACTCCAGAGACAGGAAGTCTAGTCCTGCCAAGAATGTAATAAGAGTTAACGGACAGGCAGTTTCTGTAAGCAACACCAGAATGTTTCCTTCCTGCCTTCCTTATAGGATTAGGCCAGTAATTTCTTCTAACAACCGGTTCTCCGAACTGCTTGGAATGTTAACAATCAGTTCTAGCGAATAGATGCGAACTGGTAGAATTCCACCCCTGGATGTGATTATAAGTAGGCGGGCATGGGGGAGGTTGCACAGTAGTCACAACAGGAAATTGTTAGCAAGATAGGATTTGGAGCACCATTTAAATGATGGAATCTAAGCTACTTCTATAAAGGAGAATATTTGTATTTCAGGGTTGACATGAGGGGTCCTTGGTGCCCTCTGAGCTTGGCTGTTTTCTTGTCAATGTTTCATTACCCAAACTAGATAACATTATCAGTGCTAGCCAGGACTAGCACTGATGTTGTTACCTAGTTTGGGTAATAAAATGTCTGCAAGAAAACAACCAAGTTCAGAGAGCATCAAGGACCCCTTACTTCTATTTCAATACTGTCCAGGGTTTTAAAGGGTTAACATTCTATAATATGTTAATAATTGCTATTGAAGAAGGAATTTTAGCTGGTGTGGATTGCAGAAGTTTATCCAGAACAAGGCATTTTTCTTTGAGCGCTATCCCATTTTTAAGTAGAGAGGGAAATTCAGCGCTCTAGGATGGAACCATGAACAAGAGAGAAAAAATGAACATCAAACACTGTATCTAAATCATATTGGCAACTATGAATTTGCTGGTCCATGGAGGAAGCTGTCATATTTGAGTCAAAGGATTCACGTACCACATTCTGTTAGTTCCTTTATAACTCAGACCATCATCTAGCAATAGCAATAGCACTTAGACTTATATACTGCTTTACAGTGCTTTACAGCCCTCTCTAAGTGGTTTACAGAGTCAGCCTATTGCCCCCAACAATCTTGGTCCTCATTTTACCGACCTCAGAAGGATGGAAGGCCGAGTCAACCTTGAGCCGATGAGATTCGATCTGCCAAATTGCTGGCACCCGGCAGTCAGCAGAAGTAGCCTGAAGTACTGCTTTCTCACCATTGCACCACCGCTGCTCTAGAGTTGGATGAGCAGGTGGAGTCAAAGAGAACCCACCTTTTGAGTCATTGTAATGTTGTTTACACTCTGCCACTTTATACACATGCCCGTGGAAGTTTGCAGGGAGAAAGCAAATTATTGGACCCTTCCAGCTTTTCCCTCCAATCTGATTCAAAACAAGTATTTACAGAAAGAAAAATTTAAAATATAATCAAATTCTAAAAGAGAGAACTCACTGACATTCAATTAAACTACAAACTTTGAGGGGGTGGAGTGGATAACTATTTTTAATAATTTTATATCTCTCCAAACCTGTGATTTGTAGCAGAGCTCTTTAACAGAAGAAGGCCACAATAATGCAATTGCACATACAAACACAGAGAGATTTTTTCTCTCTTTACAACTACTATTTTCCTACTATTGACCTCACCCCTTTCCTAAGAGGTCTGTAGGGGGCGTGCATAAGTGCACCAACGTGCCTACCATCCCTGTCCTATTGTTTCTTTTATATTTTTTTAAATTTTTCTTATATGTATCCATGTATTCATAACTGTGTTTTTTACTTATACCTATCTTGTAAGCAATTGACAAATAAATAAATAAAATAAATAAAATAAATAAATAAATAAAGGCATGTCTCTTTCTGGAGCAATCTCTTTGAAGCTACCCTCATTTTCAGAGGGATGTTCTAATAGATAATATTTGTAGTTCAGGGTTGAACTGTGGGGTCCTTGGTGCTGTCTGAACTTGTTTGTTTTAGTGCAACTGTTTCATTACCCAACTAGGCAACATCATCAGTGCCAGGACAATGTTAGCACTGATTGTCAGCCCTGAAGGTGACTTGACTGGAGCCATTTTGAAGTTTCAGTGTTGCCTCACTGGAACTGAGGCAAAGGGAGGGGGGAATAGAGATAGCTGGGGTTTTGTAGCCAAAACAAAATATTTTCTCCTGGGAATCAAGGACATTCTCACACATGGTCAGAGAGAGGAAGAGTGACATAACTAGGTAACCAGATGGCACCTTGATTGTACCATGTGATCGATTGTTTAGGGAAGGGGGAAAACTTTTACTTTTAATGAAGTGAAAATCGCGGGAAACTTCAGGGTCGGTTTTTACCAGAACTGTGCCAATATGATATATCCAATAAAACTATTCTTTGAGGAATCCAATGGCCTTGGAGTTTTGTTTGCTATGGTATTATAACTTGGAACCCTGACACTGATGATGTTATCTTGTTGGGTAACAAAATGCCTGCAAGAAAACAAACAAGCTCAGACAGAAACCAAGGACCCCAGAGTGGGACGTTCTCTTCAAATATGCAGGACTTCACTGAGATAAAATGAAACCCAAACCAAACTGATGGGCTGAGTGGAGCATACTACTAGCTTTCATCTCTGTCAAAAGGCACTGTCCATTTTCTTCTCTAGTGAGAATTTGTGAATATATTTCAGGGACAATGACTCTGTCTCTGACAATGACTAGAGTATATCCAGGAACTGCGCTTCAGAATCATAGTACAGGAGCAAAGTAACTGTTAAGCTGAGTACTGCTCACAGACAGACTCCACTGATTGCTGAAATTTCAAGCATGGTGCTTTAAAGTGGTTATCTGGAGTAAAAGGGTCTCCTTAGTGATCCTCAGCACTCTATTCTTGGCATTTCTTTCCCTCCTGATCCTCCGAAATGCAACTTCTTAAATTGAGATTACTGGTCTTGGATGTGCTAACAAATTAAAGGAATTATTATTAACGTGGTGTTGACAATGATCATTCTAACGATTGGAAGGTGTTGCCAGATCTTAAGTGGAAACTAAAAGAGGCAATAATATTCAGTCACACGGTTTTGGACAACTCCCAGGAAAATGTAAAGTACTTTCATTGCATCACTGTGTGCCAATGTCGTAACTCAACCTGCTTGAAGAAAGCTTTTTGGAAACAACTATTTATTTCATAATTCCCTATGATATAATATGCTTGTAAGGCTATGACCCTGTAATTACTTTCCTGAGAATAAGCCTTACTGAACATCATAGGACTTGCTTATCATGAGAATTTACAGGACTATACTATATAGATCCATGACCTTTCCCTTTCCAAAGACATGTAAGTTTTATTTTTGAAGAGGTTGTATTCTTTAAATTTTATCAGTCATTGGTGAAACCTTTACATCCACTGAAAACAGAACAAACAGTATTTAAGCTTCACCCCTTTGTTCCAGAGGTGGAATTCAGCAGGTTCTGACCAGTTCTGGAGAACCAGTAGCAGAAATTGTGAGTAGTTCAGAGAGCCGGCAAATACCACCTCTGACTGCCTCCCATTGAGTCCCAGGTGATTGGCTGGGTCTTCATTTGTTGCCTTGCACAGGAGAATGGAGCTGGAAAGCAAGTTAGTGGGGTGGGGAGGGAATGGAGATTTTACAGTATCCTTCCCCCACCACACCAACCAAGGCACGCCCACCAAGCCACACCACGCCCACAGAACCAGTAAAAAAAAATTAATCCCACCACTGCTTTGGTCCTTGGGACAGGATCCAGATACCACAGACCGATTTAGATACTGTCTTCCAAATTTGCAAGTCCTCTAAAATTGGAGGTAAAAATTCAGTACAGATTGTCCTCCACTTATAACCATTTGTTTAGTGCCCATTTGAAGTTACAATGACTCTGAGAAAAGTGACTTATGACCGTTTTTCACACTTATGACCATTGCAGCATCCCCATGGTCACATGATCAAAATTCAGAGAGTTAGCAACTGGCATGTATTTCTGACAATTGAAGTGTCATGTGATCACCTTTGGGATCATCTGACAAGCAAAGTCCATGGGGAAGCCAGATTCACTTCACAACCATGTTACTAACTTAACAACTGTAGTGATTCTTATATAATAGATAATCAGAGTTGGAAGAGACCTTGTAGGTCATCTAGTCCAACCCCCTCCCCAAGCAGGAGACCTTACACCATTTCTGACAAATGGCAGTCCAATCTCTTCTTGAAAGTCTCAAGTGATGGCGCTCCCACAACTTCCGAGGGCAAGCTGTTCCATTGGTTGATTGTTCTCACTGTCAGAAAGTTTCTCCTTATTTCCAGGATAAATCTCTCCTTGTTCAATTTCCATCCATTATTCCTTGTCTGGCCTACAGGTGCTTTAGAAAATAGCTTGACCCCTTCCTCTCTGTAGCAAGCCCTCAGATATTGGAAGACTGCTACCAGGTCTCCCCTGGTCCTTCTCTTTACTAAACTGGCCAAGCCCAGTTCCTGTAACTGTTCAATTAACAACTGTGGAAAGAAAGGTAGTAAAATGTGCAAAACTCACTTAACAACTGTCTTGCTTAGCAATGGAAATTTTGGGCTCAATTGGGGTCATAAGTTGAAGACTACCTGTAGTTCTCTGTGCCTTATCTTGGTGGAAACATCAACGCTATGCTTCCTTCTCTTGGGTTTACTTCTAGAGTTGAAGAAGAAAATGGGAAGTTCGGTCATTATGAAGCAAATTGTAGAAAACTTTGGATCCAGATATTTCCAAGATCTCCACCTTAACCCCCCAGCTAGAGAGAAAGTAGCCCATAGATTAGTTTCTAACATTTCATTGTACCATTTGAAATAGGGACGATTAAAAGGGGAGGGAGAGATGCAAATTTAATCTTCCTAATTTTAAGTGTTTTGCTTTACATTTTTTTTACTTTTTATTCTGTAAACCACCTAAACTGGCTGAAACAGTGAGATGGGTGGCGTACAAATTTAATAAATAAAATAAAATTCTCTTCACCCTAGTTTCCATGAGACAGACACATTCATAAACTAGTTGAAAATTTTTCAGAGTCTTACCTGAGAAAGGAAATATCATCAGGACTCTTCTCTTCCTTTTTGTTTCTCCTGCAGTTGTGGATATCTGCATTTTGAAGCAGGGTTGAGGTGTCTTTAAAAACCCAGTTGGGATATACGGAGGAGTAAGAGTAACTAATTCTTCCTCCCACTCCTAAAAGTCTTTGGAAACTGAAGTGTTCCAGAGCCTGCTTGGCCTTATATTCCTGTGTCTTCCAGCAAAAGATGAAAGATTCTCTGATGTAATCATAAGGGCCAAAGACTATTGCATCCTTCGATCCATTCCTTGTGTGTCTAAATCAAATAAGCATCATGTTTCATTTCACTGAACACCTCCCATGTCTTGAAAGTACATGGGCCTTCAATGAATTGAGTGTCAATCTTCTGCTACCTCAAAGTGAAGACAATCAAAAGAAAGATCTAAGGATACAGCAATGAGAAACAATCTCCACCCTAAATGCAAAAAGTAATTTATTTGAAGAGCACCAACCCAACCAGTTAACTGGAATGTCTTCAGAGATAGTAATATTTTGATTAGAGGTTAGTATGAGATGAGCCAGTGAAGAGCAAGATCAACTAATTAGAGTTATGATGTTAAATCTGCCATGAAATGAAACATTATGGGACCTGATACTAGTAAGGATATGCAAGTGAAATATGCAAGTGCTTTGAAAAAACAGGATAGAAAGAATGCTGATGCTTTTAATTTTGTTGAAGAAGACTCCTGAGGATACCATGGACAGGCAAGAAAGCAAACAAATGGATCATTGAACAAATCAACTAGAAGTTCTCATTCCAAACACAATGACCAGGTTCAAATTATCATACTTTGGACACATTATAAGAAAACCTTGCTCTCTACAGAGGTTCTAAAGTTGGGAAAAGTGGAAGAACAGAGAAGAGGACAATCAATAACCAGGTGGATGGGCCCAGTTACAATGGTGAAAGATGCACTATTGGAAGATCTGAAAGCTTAGGTTGGAGACAAATCATGTAGAGAAAATCTCTCTATGTGTATCAGGGAACCAGAAGGACTCCGTGACCAGGTCAAAGTAGCTGCTTTATTGTTATTCTCCTATTATAAGAATCTCATCAGACTAACTAGGGGTGACATGATAGCAGTGTACCAATATTTAAGGGGCTTCCAAAAAGAAAAGGGGAGTCAACCTATTTTCCAAAGCATCAGAAAGCAAGTCAAGAAACAACGGATGGAAATTAATCAAGGAGAGAAGCAACCTGGAATTAAGGAGAAATTTAGTAACAGTGAGAATAATTAACTAGTGGTCCTGTACAGAAGCAAAAAGATACTGGCAGAAAATTAAAACACGACTGGAGGAAATGACGACAGAACAGATTGAATTCAAACCAAAGTGCTTCCTACTAGGGATCTTTAATCAACAATTTCCAAAAAAAGTGAAGTATAGTGCTCCATCACTAAAGGCTTTTAAGAAGAGACTGGACAGCCACTTGTCTGAAATGCATAAGGTCTTCTGTTTGAGCAGAGGGTTGGACTATAAGACCTCCAAGGTCCCTTTCTAAGTCTGTTATTCTGTTAAAAAATGTTTTACTTTCCTCTCTACTCCACTCTAGATTCCATCACAGATGCTACTGACTTGGCAGCACTTAATCAATCCCTTTAGTAAGAGGATCCCAGGGAAATTGTAAGAACTTACTGGCTGAGATCCAAGACTGAGAATTCTTCAGGTTATTGTCCTGGAAGGCATACAATATTTCTTCTGACTTCACCATTTACATTTCTTTCTCCTTGCCTTGGGATACGGTGAATACCTTCCCAACATTTGCTTTTGTCTGCAACCAAATAAGTTGGAATATTATCCATGAAACTTGTAGCACAATAAGTTTTTTAAAAAATTCTGGTGGCACAAGATACATTTGTGCCAAAGTGAGACAGATGTAGGATGCTTCCAAATTTTTTTAAAAAATTATGTTTATCCTGGAATTCAGATCGTATTTTGGATTGGAGGCACATTTTATAAACATTCCCACACCTTTATCTCACCTGATCTGTGGTAATTTACAGGCTAGGATCTATGAGTAATATGAAGCATTGCAGTATGAGATAATTGATTTCTTAGATCAAACATGTCAATTGGTAGAAACCTGTCTGGTTTATGATCTACAATAGAATGGCACAATTCTGGCTCAGTTTATTTCTTTTTCTGGAAAAGAAAAGAGCAGAAAAATAAGGAAAGGACAATGGAATTCATTCAAAGTTTACTAAGTGCCTACATTCCCAATATGCTGACATTTTGTATAATTTCTATCCAATTTCTAATAACTAATAACAGAACTAATAACAGACCTCTTTAAAAAGTACATCACTCTGTTTTCATTCTTTGATGTGAACATTTCCTTTGCAAAGTATAATTTCCCCCTATGCATGCTCTTTTACCAAATATAACTATTAATCTTTGCAGAATGGTCATCCTTAGTGAAGCGTGCAAACCAGCGCTTGCATTTCCTGCGCCAAACTCAGATGAGGAGATCACATCGTTCTCCTTCTGTCCTGGCCACTTTTTACAAAGACACAATTGAGAGCGTTTTAACAAATTGCATCACTGTTTGGTTTGGGGGCAGCAGTGCCTCAGATAGAAAGTCCATACAGAGAGTGGTAAGGACAGCTGAGAAGATTATAGAAAGCTCGCTCCCCGTCATTCAGGATACTGCTTATAAGCACTATATGCTTAGAGCTCAGAGCATTGTCAGAGACCCCACACACCCATTTCACGGTCTGTTTCTATTGCTCCCCTCTGGGAGGAGGTTTTGAAGTATTTCTAGCAGGACTACCAGATTCTGTACCAGCTTTGCCATCCATCTGGTAAACTCACAAGATTCATTTTTCTTACCATGTACATGTATATATATATACATCTGAACTATGTCCTTGTTAACAAAACTCAGTGGCCCTTGTCCCTTACTCCCATTCTGGGAACAAACATGGGAATCAAAAGGAGACATCACAAAGCATATTAGCATCATGTCACAGAATTATCAGTAAAAATACTGGAGAGGAATACAAAGAAAGTGATTTTCTAGGTAAACAATATTTTCCCCAAGCATTTCTGCTGAATCCGTTCTCCTTTTACCTTTGAAATGACAGCTTGTTTAACTGATTTATTTCCTATATTGCTTCTCCTGTCTTTTTCTTTGATTGCTAATGATTCATTGTTTCATTTTAATAAAATATAGAACTGCAAATGTATCTACAAAGATAGCTAATGAGAAAGATAATAATACGGTTAAATGAAGGGTCTTCAAATTTGACAGCTTTAAGACTTGTGGACTTGGAGACTTCCAGTTTGGGCTTCTTTGGCGACAGACCGAAATCGCAATTGTGCTCGGTTTTGATCCGTGCTCGCTGCTGAAGCTCCCCGAGCCACCCAGATTTGGGGCTGAAGCCACCCCGTAGAGGTGGTGAAGAAGGGGGAGCCATCAGCAGGGTTGAGGAGAGCCATATCTCTCCTCCTCGGCTGGCCATTACTCCCTTTCCCAAAAGTGGTTGTAGCAGTGGTCAGAAATGGCCACCTCAAAGAAGAACCCAACCGGACAAAATTGTGCAGGAGGAAGTTTAAAGGAGAAAGTTTGACTGACCGGGTTGAATGGAGAACATCTATTTAAGGTACCTGGAACCTGAATTTTAAAGACTAATACTATTCCTAAAAAAGATTTTAAGCAGCGAAAGAGAAAGGGAAAGAAAATGGAATTGGCTTTTTTTCCTCTCACATTAACAGTTTTAATTGACTTGGAAAGTTAAAAAGAAGAGATTCAAATAAGAAATTGATACTAATCCACTTTGACATTAATAGGCTATTTCTAGCTGAAAATAAAGTGTCAAAGGGATAAAGATTCTTGGATAATTTAAAAACTTTCTTTAAAGAAAAGAAAGAAAGCAGAGGAAGGAAAAAGGAAAAAAAGAAGCTGGAATCTGGAAAATGGAGGAGACCACCTGGAACTTTAAAAAAAAAAATCGATAGTGGAATACAAGGCTTGCAAAAGATACATTGTAGCTGAAACCTTGTTACAAGGTAACAAAGTCCTTGGAAAGAGAAAATGAGAAAAGAAGCAAGAAACGGTTTTGGATTATTGGATGATTCCTGGAATGTTGGATGGTGGATCCTAATGAAACAAAATAAAATCAATTGGGGGTTGTTTAAAAATTGCTAAAATGGCATCACTCCTTGAAGTCAAAAAGAGGGCTATGAAAATATTTAGACACAAGAGCACAAGAACAGTTTTTTCCCGAAAGCCATCACTCTGCTAAACAAATAATCCTGGACATAAACTGTTTCAATTCCTTCCCTCAAGATGATGCTATAGAGCACTGCACACCAGAACAACTAGACACAAGAACAGTTTTTTCCCGAAAGTCATCACTCTGCTAACCAAATAATTCCCTCAACACTGTTCAACTATTTACAAAGTTACTACTATTACTGTTAATCTTCTCATCACTCCTTATCACCCATTCCCTCCCACCTGTGATTGTAGGACTGTAACTTTGTTGCTTGTATCCATACGATTTATATTGACTGTTTCCTAGTATGATTTGATTGTTGATTGTACCCTATGACTATCATTATGATTTTTGATCCTTAACGAATGTACCTTTTCTTTATGTATACTGAGAGTATTTACACCAAGACAAATTCCTTGTATCTCCAATCACATTTGGCCAATAAATTCTATCTATCTATCTATCTATCTATCTATCTATCTATCTATCTATCTATCTATCTATCTATCTATCTATTGAAGAGTTAAAAATGAGACTTAAAAAACAAAAAGAAGAAGCACAAGAGAGAAGAGGATCTTTTGGCTTCGTATTTCAAATTTTTAGAAATGGAAATCTTGAACTATGAAAAACAAGAAATGCTGGCAGAACAAGAAGGGCGGGACAACAAAGAAGCCATCTTTAATGACCAAGCTATTTTAAGCAGGGTAAAAAAGGGAAAGTGGGGGGAAGGGAGTTAAAAACTTAAGCATTGAAGCAACAACCAAAAAAAAGAGTAATTTGAAAAGTAATCATAACATCAGGAAGAAGCAGAAGGGAGGATCACAGAAGGGAGAATCAGATAGAAAAGGGAATAAAAAGGGGAGGGAGAAGAAGAGAGAGAAGAGGGAAAGGAAAAGAAGCTACAAAGGACAGAAACAAGATATAGAGATACAGGAAAAGCGTACAAGAATTAAAGGTATAAACCTAATTAAAAGACACAGGGACAATGGTTAAAATTTAACTTAAGGAGAGGATTCTGCAAGGGTGCATGGGGTAGCATTGGTATATTAGAAATAGAAAAGAGTTAGAAAATATATTAGATGACTAAAGTGATAGAAACAATTTGCTATTGATGTGTAGTGGAATATTTGTTTGTAAAGACAATAAGGCTCTCAATGATTTAAAAAGAAAGTTTTAAAAAAACTGAAAAGAAACATGGAAGATTTTTATCAGTTGACAAGATGAACTTGAATAAGAATAATAACTTTATTGACTACTGTTAATAACTAGTTTGGTTTTTTTATTTAAAGACAGTAATAAGTAAAATATGAAATATAGATGGTTAAAGTGAAAGACAACTGATATTACTAAATAATGTTTGTTAAAAGAAATAGAAATGTAAAAGATTGATATTAATATTAATGGCAGAGATGTACTTGAATAAAATAATTATTCCATTTACTATTGTTATACATATATCCACAGATATATATACATATACATATACATATATATATATATATATATATATATATATATATATATATATATATATATATATATATATATATATATATATATATATATATATATATATATATATATATATATATATATATATATATATATATATATATATATATATATATATATATATTTTAAGAATTTAAGAAGTATTTTTAAGGGAATGTACCAAGCAGAATTCGATTGAAAATAGGTATGTGTTATAAAATAGAGGTTAGAAAATGAATGTTATAATTGTAAAGGTGTAACTTAAATTTTTAAACAAGATTTGAAAAAAGATACAAAGGTATTATACTCCAGTCTAGTAATTACAGGGGAAAATTTGTTTTATGAGAAAAGATAATATGAAATTCTAAACAGGACAGACGAAAGTATAAAAACATTGATTAGAAAGATTTTAAAAATTAGAAAAAGATATGTAATCATCTGCACCTCTATAACTGTCCGGTTTGGTTCTGCAACCCAACAGGACAGACACAGACTTCAGAGGATAATTAGGACTGCAGAAAAAACAATTACCACCCACCTGCCTTCAATTGAGGACCTGTATACTGCACGAGTCAAAAAGAGGGCTGTGAAAATATTTACAGACCCCTCACATCCTGGACATAAACTGTTTCAACTCCTTCCCTCAAAACGACTCTATAGAACACTGCACACCAGAACAACTAGACACAAGAACAGTTTTTTCCCGAAAGCCATCACTCTGCTAAACAAATAATTCCCTCAACACTGTTCAGCTATTTACAAAGTGTACACTACTATTACTGTTAATCTTCTCATCACTCCTCCCACTTGTGACTATAACTTTGTTGCTTGTATCCTCTGTTTCCTAGTATGATTTGATGTTGATTGTACTCTATGACTATCATTAAGTGTTGTACATTATGATTCTTGATTCTTAACAAATGTTTCTTCTTTATGTATACTGAGAGTATTTACACCAAGACAAATTCCTTGTGTGTCCAATCACACTTGGCCAATAAAGTATTCTATTGAATCAAGAAAGAAATGAGATAATTTAAAATAAGGTTATAGACTCAACCCGGCCAAAACCGAGTGGCTGTGTTTTCCGGCTCCCAGATACAGCCAGCTAACTCCATCGCTGGCTGTGGGGGGAGAAATTCTCATCCCCATGGAGAGGGCGGCAATCTGGGTGTCCTCCTGGACATATGGCTGTCGTTAGAAGATCACATAGCGGCCGTCGCCAGGGGGGCTTTTAGTCAGGTCCGTAGGATCTACCAGTTGCGGCCCTTTCTGGATCAGGATTTATTTATTTATTTATTATTTATTAAATAGTTTTATATACCGCCCTTCTCCCGAAGGACTCAGAACGGTGAACAGCCAACTAAAATATATTATAAACCACAAATTACAATATTAAAAGAGAATTAAATTATGAGGCTGCTGTTAAAAGAATTAAAACCCCCGATTAAAAATAAGCTAAAATTACCATACCCCAACCAAAATCAATTCTAAAACCCCTCATTTAAAATCCCATTTAAAGTCAGCCCAGGCCGGCCTGCTCAAAAAGCCAGGTTTTCAGATCACGTCTGAACGCCCTCAGGTCAGTGGTTGTCCGTAACCCCGGGGGTAGCTCATTCCAAAGGGTGGGTGCCCCCATGGAGAAGGCCCTATTCCTTGGGGTCATCCGGCGGCACATAGATGCCATCGGGACCCAAAGGAGACCCTCTCTGTGGGAGCGCACTGGTCGGTGGGAGACTACTGACAGAATGCCAGTAAATGTCTTGTAAATATCCTGGTCCGATGCCATGGAATGCTTTAAAGGCCAAAACCAATATTTTAAAGCAAACCCGGAAGGCTACACTCTGCACTGTCACATCTGCCCTCATCATCTCCCGTCTAGACTATTGCAATGCTCTCTACATGGGGCTCCCCTTGAAGAGCATCTGGAGACCTCAACTGGTGCAGAATGCAGCCACGCGGGTGGTGTTGGGGGCTTCTCAGAGCTCCCATGTTACACCGCTCTTGCGCGAGCTGCATTGGCTTCCGGTGGTCTTCCAGGTGCGATTCAAGGTGTTAGTGGTCATCTTTAAAGCACTCCATGGCTTGGGACCTGGGTATTTACAGGACCGCCTACTGCCACCATCGGCCTCCCGTCGGCCAGTACGCTCCCACAAGGCAGGCCTCCTTGGGGTGCCGGTGGCTGGGCGATGCCGGCTGGCAGCTCTGAGGGTGCGGGCCTTATCTGTGGGAGCACCTTCCCTCTGGAACGAATTTCTCCCGGAGATGAGGACTATCCCTGACCTACAAACCTTCCGGCGCGCGCTGAAGACTCATCTTTTCCTTCAAGCCAGTCTGGCCTAGAGTTACTAGTAGGGTTTTTAATTGATTTTAATGGTTTTACTTTTTAAATTCCCTTGATTAGTTTTTATCCCACTCAGCCATTAATTTAATTCTTTTAATTCTATTTTAAAAATTGTATTTATATGTGTGCTTTTTACTTGGCTGTACACCATCCCGAGTCCCGTCGGGAGAGGGGTCGGTATATAAAATTAATAAAATTAAATAAATAAATAATAGGAAGTAAAGAAAGGGAAAAGCTATTTAAATAATTGTGAAAATAGTTATAAGATATGGATTAGAATGTATAAGATAACTATGTATTGAGTTTATGTCTGTAAGGAGAAGTGACAATCCGGGAGCACGCTGTTCTCAAAAAAAAAGATATTTTATTTGTATTTGTATGTTTTGTGAAAACTTAAATAAAACTTTTATTAAAAAAAAAAAGACTTGTGGACTTCAACTCCCAGAATTCCTCCTCCAGTCATGTTAACTCAGGAATTTTGGGAGTTGAAGTCCACAAGTCTTAAACTTGCCAAGTTTGAAGACCCTTGGATTAGATAATACAAGGCCTTTTTTGTTTTTTACAAAAATGCTGTTTATTTTCTATTGTTTTTCAGGTTTGTTATTTGTTGTTAGAGATGGAGCGGTATACAAGTCGAAGTGCTATTGTTATTATTGAATAATAAATCTGAGATAAATTTAGCTTGGTTAAAGTTTGTTTAATGCCAAATTTCTATGAATTGCCTAGCATTTTTGGATTTAAATTTGACCAAGAGATTAAACCACCCTCCTGAGCTGGTAGACTGAGGAGAAATGATAAAACTACTGCAAAACTTTCTATGCCGATTCTTCTCGTTCTACTATTTTCCCTTTCTTCAAGATTTGAATGGATGAAAGAGTAGTTATGAGAGATTGAAGTTTGTGTCCCAATTATCCAACATACTTGTCAGACCTGCCTCAGCTTCATCTCCTAAGTACAAATGATCCTGAAGTCCATTTGTTGAGAAAGGTATAGTTTACTAGAAGTCAAGTGAATTACAGTAGTCCAATGCCAGAACTGAAAACCATGCACCAAAATCAACCAACTCAAACTGTACTTTCCCTTAGGATTCTTCTTGGCCCTCCTGTCCAAGGGAATTCAAAGAAAATGTTTTTTAAAATGAACATTTCAAGTAGAGGTTGGTATGTGGCTATGTTCCATTCCCAGCCATCAGACCTTGAAAGTTGTTAGAAATTTCGTTTCACTATTGTAATATTGCTTCTTCTTTCTTCTAACAGCTCCCTGAAACTTTGTTAAGTTCCTGAGAACTTTCAACTTAAAACTTGATTAAGAACTTACTTCAAAGTATACAAATTGCTCATACAAATTGAGAGTACCATTTTGCATTGTTTGCCAGTGGCGTGCATATGTATGCGTGTGATTTATTAGACCATTGTAATCAAAAACTATTGGAGGAGTGGAATTAGAGTGCTTGACTTGTAGACTCTTAGGGTTTGGAAATGTTGGCAAATAAACTTTCAGAGGAAGAAGGATTTAGATTAATGAGTCATTGCTGTTGACTGTTTCTTGAGGGCAGATTGCTCATTGTGTCTGAGTGCATAGGAATTTGGTAGGGAGAATGTGCAGCTGCAAACAACATGGGAAGCAAAGTCCCAAGGGTGTTTTTTTCAAGAGGCAACTGGATTTTCTGGTTCTTGTCTCTTGAAAAAAAGCATCTTTGGGACAATCATGACCTGGATGATTGAGAATCTCCATAGACATGGGAAAGAAGGCGTGTGTTTGCTCTCCTTTCTACCTCAACTACATGTGCTGGAAGCACAAGTTTGTATGCATATTGGAGGTGAAGGTAAAAGTATCTTAGGAAAAAGTTTTTATCCTGCAATACACCAGGGAAGAATTCCCAAAAAGATGCAGAGAAGGGATATGAATGACAGCAAACATGTGTCAGAAGGATCAAAACACCTTCTTTTCCTGCGGTTCATGCCAAGCAAGGAGTCCCATAAAAGACACCGGATGATCGGTGGAGAGTCAAAATAGGTTTCTTCTTCACCTATCAAGTTGTTTTGAGTGGGCGGCCTAATCCTAACTCGGTCATACGTTGAAGGCTAAGCTATACTTCAGCCAGTGATCCTGTGTAAGTGCTTCCATCTGAGGAATGAAAAATATTTGTCTAAATAAATGAAAGGATGGACACAAACAAGGGTGACCACTTTACATATGTGTGAAAATCAAAATGGCAGGTGTAGCTGTTCAGTTACATTTTGATTTTGATGAGCATTGCTGTGAGAGACTTCTTTTGAGACATGGTTCAGACCACCAAGAAAGATGCTTTACCTCAGGGGTGTCAAACTGGTGGCGCGTGGGCCGGATATGTCATGTGCAGGCCACACCCAAGCCAGCTCTGTGAATGGGAAAAACATCGTGAAACATCATGTGATGGCAACGTGACGCGGCAAGTTTGACACTCCTGCTTTACCTGCTGCTGGCTGGCTGTAGTGTCTCTGCTGGAGTGGTGTGGCTGCTGGGCTATGTTTCTCCTTTCAGTTTGTCTGCTCCTGGTTTGGTGAAGTCCCAGCCTGCTTCTACTTCACCATCAGTTGTCTTCTTCAAAGCACATTTAAACACCCACTCTCTGGTTTCCCCCCCCAATATTTTCCTCTTATCATTGGAAACCAAATCTAGTTTACTGCTCTTCAGGCTACTTTAAATCCCAGGGAAGAAGGAAAAACCCACACTGTCCACTCCAAGGCTTTCTTCCCATAATTGCACACATGTAAAAATAAATGGAACTTCAATGATGCCTTCACAAGCACCTCTTCAACTTTTTAAAAATCTCCCGTTGAGTCCCTTGGGCCAAAAAAAACCAGGAAAAAAATAAGGTGCATTTAACATAAAAAACCCTCAGAATTTTAGGGAAATATATTGGAGAGAAACAGTAACAACTAGAAGGAAACACATTTAACATAAGCACAAGGGAGATCTCTGAGCCTTTAAAATAGCTCTCCATTTCAAAATAGGTTTTGGAGTAATTGATCATCTTGAGCAATGTGGCAAAAGGCAGAGTTTAAAAATGTAGAATAGGTTCCTATGTATTTTATGTTAAAATTACCAGTTGTGAGGGTCAAACTAAAAGGGAAATTTATTTTCCTCGTTCAGTTTATGTAAATAGAAAATGCATAGATTTAACCAAGTAGACCTAGAATTTATATGGCTTCTCACCCAAATAGATGTTATGGGAAATTGGGTCATAGCTCCTTCTGAAGCTTTCCAGAATCTGTATGTTTATATGGTTTCTCTTTTGTGTGGATCCTTTTATGCCAAGTAAAGGAACCACTATGACTGAGGTTCTTTTCACACTCCATATGGCTTCTGTACTGTGTGCATTTTACTAATTTATAACATAACTAAAGAGAAAGAAAGTTTAATATGCTTGAAAAGTAACCATTGATATTTAATTTTTATTTAAATCTGATTTAAATTTTTCTTAACCCTTGTCACACCATAGAAAGGCAAAATATAAATGCTCAAAAAAAGTTTTTGTACATGCATTTTGGGAGTTTCCTGTCATCCTGGCTCCTTTCGTAAGAGGAATTTTACATCCTTTCAATTCCTTTCACACACTATATATGGATAGGTATGTGATGATTCTCTCTCATAATGAGACCTTTGACTGAGTAACTTTCCATTTGTCATCATTCGTATCAGTTAACTCAGGTCTCTGTAGATGAGTCCAATTATTTTTTTAGTAGTAGTATATACTTATTGGCTACACTGACTTAGCAAAATTCTATAAAATTAGAATAATCCAGATCAGTTCAATACATCCCCTCTAATTTTAACAGCACTCTTTGTCAACATGCACCTTTGTATCATGCATTGTTACTGTTTTGTTACATGTTCATCTATATCAGTCAGTAGTAAAAAAAGATTCTTCTAGACTGATTCAGTTGGACAGAGGCATAATTAATCTAGTTCTAGGTTCCTGATGCAATTTGCAGTGCAATAATGGATCAAATTTTCCACCTTTATTACAAGTTACTACTTTTTCAAGTTAATACTATCAACATGAATACAATGTTGTCTGCATGTAATAAAAAGACTTTTTGACTTTCGGTTGATAAAGCATAAAAAGGATTAACATTGTTAATTATAAACATTGTTGTTTATATAAAAATTAAAGAGGAGGGAGCCAGTATACAGCCGTGATAGACACCTTTTTGTAGTTTTAAAGTTTTGTTAGGGAGACATTTTGGTTTATCTGTATTTACATGTAAGTATTTTCATCCATTTATATATAGGTAATCTAGATCACTAGCTATCTCCCATCATTTTCCTGTATTTATTGTATCAAAAGCAAATGATAAGTCAATGAATGTTATATATAGGCATTTTAAGGAACCATTCATTGACCTGTGAATCAGAGTTGTGAACACTGATTTATAGCATATATCATTTTCTGAAGCCTGCCTTCTGTTATGCTACAATCTGGCTAACTTCTATCCAATCAGTCTGTTTAAAATATTTTTGTTGTTGTTCTGTTGCTAAACTGTGTCCAGCTCTTTACCGCCCCATGGACCACAGAACGCCAGTCTCCCATTTTCCATTGTGCTATTGAGTTTTGTCCAAACCAGTCCCTTAGATTTTGAAGCCACGATATTATTCTTCTGCCTGGACCTCGTTTGCGTTCAATCTTTCCTTGGAGTGTTAAGTGAAGTATGCCGTATTTTTCTGGGTGTCACATCACATATCCAAAATATTTTAACTTACGCTTTTTTATGGTTTTGATGATTTTCCTTGGCTTTCCCAGGCGACTTATCACCTCATTTCTGATTTTGTCAACTCAGCTTATACATAACAGCCGCCTGTAAATTCACCTTTCAAATGCTTCTAGTCTCTCTTCAAGTGGCTTTCTGTAGAGATAGAAAAGATGTAACATCTGACAAGCCTGATTTTCAATCTTAGGCTTATGTTGTGACTGCAGAAAACCTTTTTCATTTTGAAGAGTACTGTTCGAGCTTTCTCTCTCCTTGTTTTTACTTCAGTGGTCATCTTCCAGCTTTCATGTAAATTAGAACCAAGGTACGTGAACCTTTCAACTTTTTCTAGTGGTATTCTTTTTCAAGTTATTGATGGCAAATTAATGGGTTATTTGCTGATGACCATGATCTTGGTTTTTGAGGTGTTAAGCTTCAAGCTGTATTTTTCAGATATTTCTGTGACTGTGTTGAGTAACTGAAGGTCTTCATGCTTACTGGCAAACAGAACTGTATCATCAGCATATATCTTTCACATCTGCAGACACTATACATTGATAATATTTAATGATTTTCTCATATACAGGTAGTCCTCAACCTACAACAGTTCTCTTATTGACTGCTTGAAGTTACAACAGTGCTGAAAAAAGTGACATGGCCATTTTTAACACTTATGACCATTGCAGCATCCTCATCATTGCAGTGATTCACTTAACAATTGTTAAGAAAGAAAGTTCCTAAAATGGGCAAAACTCGCTTAACAAATTTCCCCGCAATATAAATTTTGGCTTCAATTGTGGTTGTAAGTTGAGGACTACCTGTAATGAGATCTTTGACTGAAGAAGATTCCAGACTTCTTGCATTCCTACTGATGGATTCTACACTGTAGATGTGAGCCTGGTCACACTGGACAATTTTTTCAAAACGTTTGCTTCCTGAAAACCTTTTGGTTATTATGACAGACCCCTTCAAACTAAACAGAGATTTCAAAGTAACTATAACATATAGTCACATCATGAGAAATATGAAGCTAACTTTTAATGATTATAATGTATTTAATCGAATAATGTTTCCGACATGCTGTATGAATTCAATAGGGATAAAACTGTTTTGCTTCTGCTTTTCATTTGCAAGTGTCCGATGCATCTCACTGCACTGCCCAATGTTACTCAGCCAGCATCGATGGATTTTAGTTGCCCTGATACAAATTTTCCATCATGGCAATGTTCTGATGAAACCTTTTGCTATGTTTGTTGCTGACTGCACCTAGAATTCTGAGAGAGAAGTCCAAGTGCAGAAAATGTATCTTCAGTGACATGTTGCACTTCATGGTCTTGTATGCTGTAGGACATCTCTGAATGATTTCCAAGTGGTTTCCTCTGGCCCCACTGATCTTCAATTGTCATTGATGATATATATGATCTGTGGACCAAACAATACCTTCCTTAATCTTGACATCAATTATTCTTGGAAATATCTGCCTCAAATAACAAAAACCTTCACCTTCCTTGTTCATTGCTTTGACAAAACATTTAAACGCTCTTTAAGCAAAAATGTATTCACTGGGTCAACAAGTGGTTCATGTCCATGTTTTCCTGGTCTGGAACCAAATTCTTTCAGAGTGACCATTTCTCTTTAATGTAATACAACTCCCTTGCATGGCTTTTCCATCTGCATATATAACAACAGTACTTGATACATCTGAGCTGCATTCCAAGCAACAAAGACACCACTTTTAAATCTCCACAGATATTCTAGTTTTGCTTCATGTGCTTCAACAACAGTTCCATGTTTTCATGGTTTTCATGTGTGCTGTCAAAACGAAAAAATTCAGCTTTATAAATTAGAGGAAATGAATCGTGTTTTTCTGTTGCCAGCATACTTTATTTACACATAACTAGGAAGAAAGAAAAAGCTGTACATTCTAGAAGCAAGCAAAAGAGAAATTAAAATGAAAGTGAAGTATAATGAAAGTGAAGTAAAACTCCTCCCCTGCACATATGCGCAGTAAATCAAAAATCACAAGACACTCATATCTTGTTACTATGGTAACTTGATAACCAGTCCGGCTTATTCTGGAAACTTCTGTGGGAGCTCACCAGACAAACCCAAAACAAATGCAGTGACACCCCCTTCTTTGTCTGATGAGCGGACATCAGGTAAGGCACATCTTCTCATGCAGGTATGAGCACGTAGTGCTAAGCAGCTGCAAGTGGTCTGTTGATGCAACCTAAAAATTGCAATATAAAACATTTCTGCAAGGATTTAGCAAAACTCACTCATTTGCTTATTTGGACCAATATAAACGATATCATCAACATAAACAAGAATTATCTCATATGTATTCTCAGATCTTTTTGTGAACACGCATTCATCAGTTTCGGATTTAACAAAACCCATTAAATTTAGTTTGTCAGTAAGACATAAATACCACCTTAAACCAGACTGTTTCAGACTATAAAGACTTTTGTTTAATAGCCAGATATCCCCTTCTTGTTTTCGGAACCCTGAAGGACCTTTAACGTAAATTTCTTCATCCAGGTCAGCATGTAAATAAGCTGTTTCAGCATCGAACTGGAACACTTCTAAACCAAGAATAGTTGCAATGGTTAAAGCAATTTTCACACTCTCAGTCCGAACTGTCGGTAAGTATTTGTGTAGTCCTCAGGATAACGTTGTGCGAAACCCTGAGCTACAAGTCTGGCCTTGTATAATGACTCACCATTTGGCTTCTTTTTGATTCTGTAGACCCATTTGGTGCCAATAACTTTCTTATTTGCTGGAGGACTTGCAGGTGTAAACACCTTGAGTTGCTTTAGACTGTCCATTTCAGCCTGCATTGCCTCGTACCATTTCTCTTGCTCTGAATCAGGAAAATGCTTAATTTGTATGAAGTTGTCAGGAGGCAGTGTAACAGCACAAATCAAAGGTAAAGGTGCTTTTTTCAATTGCCACGAATATCGCTTCGGAGGGATCCCCTTATTGATCCTCTCGGAACGTCTCGGAACAATGGTCCATTCTTTTTCCGTTTCGTCGTCTTCTTCTTCATCGCTAGCCACAGCATCGACGGCTTGCGAAGACAGAACCTCTGGTTGAGAAGAACTAGTTGACGGAACATCCACCTGATAATCTCGATCATCAGACTACGTAACATCATCTCTAGGAAAATAAATTCCGGGATCATTGGAGTGAATCCTGGACCAGTCAGCATCTTCTTCAAAATTAAATGATTGAGAAACCACTATTACATTTCTGGAGTCAACGAACTTGCTGCATCTGGAATTGTCATCAATACCCATGAATCTCAATCTTTTTGCTGCTGGACCTCCTTTCTTTCTTTGAGCTAAGGGAATATTCACCATAGCGTATGAACCAAAAATATGGATATTTCTCAAATTGGGTTTATATCCATATAACATGAAGATGTCTGATTAATTACACTACTCCAGATACAGTTAATGATGTAGTTTGCATATTTAATTGCTTCACCCCAGTATGGGAAACTAAGGTTAGTGTCTTCCAGGAGACAACACATCATGGTTTGTAGGACCCCATTTCTGCGTTCCGCCACTCCATTTTCCACAGGAACATAAGGAGCTGAGATCTGGTGTAGAATTCCATTCTTACACATCCAGTCCTGAAAACGCTGGGACATGAATTCAGTACTGCGATCACTTTGAATTTTGGCGATGCAAACACAATGTTGAATGTTGACATAGGTTGCAAAGTCTTTAAAGATCTGAAAGGTCTCTGATTTTTCCTTCATAGGAAATACAAATCCATATCTAGAATAATTATCAACAATTGTTAAGAAATATTTTCTCCCACCAAATGTTGGTGCAAATGGACCTACTATGTCAGTATGTACCAAATCAAAAATGCGTGTTGACAGGCGTGTAGCGCGTTTTGGAATGGCTGCTGCCTTGGATTTGGCTTTCTTGCAGACAGCACAATCCAAGAACACCTTACACCCCTTCAGATCCAAACCTTTTATGAATTCTGGCATCTTGCTAAGAACACGAAAACTGGCATGCCCCAATCTTCTATGCCACTTATGGATACACCTGGAATGCAAAAGTTTACCAGTTAGTGAATTCTCAACATTCTTATTAGGAACCTCAGGCTTCTTTTGAGCAATCTGTTTCTGACTTTTGTTGCTTTTAGGAACCTTTGGGATAGCAACAGGATCTCTCTCTGGAACATCTCTTTCTGGGCCTGTGCTCCCTCTTGTTGGAAAAGGTATACTTGCCTGTGCTTGCGAGATAGGCTTTGGCTTTAGATAATAAACACCACCAATTAATATGGTTTCAGCAACAATATTACCTTCTTTCACCACATAACTTGCTTTTTCAAAATGGTGAACCTGGTACTTGGATACTCTCGACAAATGACTCTGACTAAGCAAACTACTGGTTGCTGTTGGAATATAATAAACATCAGGAATGAATGCATCTAGCTTTTCAATATAAACAGTTCCTTTTCCCTTAACCTGAATAGAATTATTGGAAAAAGTGTACAGTTCACACATATCAGGTTCAGGCTTGTGCATCTCTGTGAAAAGATCTCTTCTGTAGGTAACATGCACTGCTGCTCCACTGTCCAAAGTCCAGAGATGTCTTCTGTCATAATCCGGACTTCCTTCATTGGTTAATGCCAATGTGATGTGTGGAGTTTGTAGATCATGCCTGGAACCACGATGACCTTGTCTTTCGCCTCTACCCTTGCTTCCGGAATCTGTTCCTCTGGGCTGGTACGTGACAGGTGCTGGAGATCGTTGGGGACAATCACAGACTATATGTCCCAGACGACTGCAGTTGTAGCATTTTGGCATCCTTGGAACGAAGGCCCTTCCTCGGAAGTTGTGCCTTACTGTTGGAGCTCTCAATGCAGGTGGTCCTCTCAAATGTGGCGTGGCGTGGCGTGCATGAATGCTTCTTCTTCAGTTAAAATTCTGCATACATGATCAACTGTGCGCTGAGCAATAGGCACTTGATTAATCTTTAAAATGGAATCTTTCCATTCATGATTCAATGAGTTAATAATAAGTTGTGCTGGTTGAGCAATGCCTGCTTGGACACCAGGAGGCGCTGGAGCTGGCACAGTGGCCAGCACTGGTCGGCTTGCTGAAGGCACCTGTACAGCAGACTGACTCCTTGACAAGTTTGTAAAAGCTCTTTGTAAATTTTGTAATTGTTCCTGTATTTCACGCAAGTCGCCAGCAGATAGTGCTACAACATTAGAAATTGCAGAAGCTCTTGCTGTTTCAGCTGAGTCAGCATCACGAGACATATGAGGAAGCTGTGATGTAGGCAAAGCTCTCTGCTCTGATTGGTCTGGCACCACACCCATGTGACCAATTTGTAGGTGGTCCCTTGGCTTCAATGAAGAAGGCAAGATGGAGGACTCAGGAACTCCACCCACACCCTTATCTGGCTGAAGGGATAGTGCATAGGCCTTAGCTTGCTGTAGGCTGTGTTCAAACACTGCAATCTGTTGCATATAATCCTGCACAGCTCTCTGACTCATCGTTGGCTCAGGACTTAATGGAGAATAATGAATTTCACCTTTCTCTTTGGATGAAAAATGCTCAGTTGTCTGTATAACTTTAGGTTTAGCACCAAGCGTCTCATATACATGGGCCTCTGGCTTCTCAGGATGAGTTTGATAGCATGCATCATAAATAAAACTTGGTACAGACCTGCTTTCTTGTCCTCCGATAGCAGCCTCCTCCAGATGAGTAGCTGTAGCAAGCGGTCTTATATCCTCAGGTATTTCAAAAGATACTAAATCTTCCACTGACCGAGTTCTCCGCTTTGTTTTATTTTTCTTGCGTGGCATTGTAAAGTTGATTAAAATTAATCACAAATTCCTCAAAATTATGTAAACTAATTATCAAGGCAACCGGCAAAGAAAAATATCCTTAAATTCCGCATAAACCATCCTCTGCTACCATATGTCAAAGCGAAAAAAATTCGGCTTTATAAATTAGAGGAAATGAATCATGTTTTTCTGTTGCCAGCATACTTTATTTACACATAACTAGGAACAAAAAAAAAAGCTGTACATTCTAGAAGCAAGCAAAAGAGAGATTAAAATGAAAGTGAAGTATAATGAACGTGAAGTAAAACTCTTCCCCTGCACATATGCACAGTAAATCAAAAATCACAAGACACTCATATCTTGTTACTATGGTAACTTGATAACCAGCCCGGCTTATTCTGGAAACTTCTGTGGGAGCTCATCAGACAAACCCAAAACAAACGCAGTGACATGTGCAATATAGCCAATAGATACTGTAGGGTGTACAGTGCTGTTGTGTAAAAAAAGCAGATTTCTATAAAGCAGTACACGACACGTTAAATTACAAGCTATTTTTGTGATTAGCAGCCAGAAATCTGTAAGTTACATCAAAGGTATACAGGATGCAAAATCTTTTGTTGCCCAGTATTATTTTCTGGTATTTTCACAACTCACAGGCAGTTCCCTTTCTCATTTTTCTGTGTGTTTGGTCAGGTGGTTTTTCATAATTTCACATTATTTTCTTTTGATCCCCACTGGTTTCCAAAGAACTCTCTTCTTGCTTGATAGTTTGCAATGTCAGCACACTGCAGTCACTTTCATCCTCATCCTCCTGAATATCCTTAACTAGGTGGAAAAAGAAAGAGAAAGTCATGAAAAATTCAGAGTGCAATTTCTCTTATTTGTGATTTTTAATACCCGTTATTTAATAGAGCAATACAATATCACATTCAATCTCACTCTGTAAACTCCAATGGAACTTGAATTCCCTTTGAATTATAATATTCATTCAAATCCAATAAATTTGCCATTTCCAAATTGCTGCAAGAACAGAAAAGTGTAAAATTGAATTTGCCACCTCCAGATGACAATATTTGAAAAATTCAGTTTATAATTGAAACAGTACCTAATTATTTTTATTTTCATCAGTAAATTCGTCTCTCTAGGATTTCCAATTGTGAAGGTCAAATTAAAAAACACCCTTCCCTACCTATACATAAATAGGAAATGCATAAACTTAACCAACTAAATCTAAAATTAACAAAGATTCTCACCTAAATGTATCTCTTTTAGGTCATTGTTCCTCCTGCTCTTTCCACATGCCCGAGATTTATGTGGCTTCGGCCCTGTGTGGATCCTTTTATGGGAAGTAAGATTACTGCGTTGGCTGAAGCCCTTTCCACACTCCATGCATTTAAATGGCTTCTCCCCTGTGTGGATCCTTTGATGAGAAGTAAGATTATAGCTTTGGCTGAAGCACTTTCCACACTCCATGCATTTAAATGGCTTCTCCCCTGTGTGGATCCTTTGATGGGAAGTAAGATTACTGCTATAAGTAAAGGTCTTTCCACATTCCATGCATTTAAATGGCTTCTCCCCTATGTGGATCTTTTTATGGGAAGTAAGATTATAGCCTTGGCTGAAGCACTTTCCACACTCCATGCATTTAAATGGCTTCTCCCCTATGTGGATCTTTTTATGGGAAGTAAGATTATAGCCTTGGCTGAAGCACTTTCCACACTCCATGCATTTAAATGGCTTCTCCCCTGTGTGGATCCTTTGATGGGAAGTAAGATGACTGCTATAAGTAAAGGTCTTTCCACATTCCAAGCATTTAAATGGATTCTCCTGTGTGTGGATTCTTTTATGGGAAGTAAGATTACTGCCTTGGCTGAAGCACTTTCCGCACTCCATGCATTTAAATGGCTTTTCCCCTGTGTGGATCCTATGATGGGAATTAAGGACACTGCTACAAGTAAAGCCCTTTCCACATTCCATACATTTAAATGGCTTCTCCCCTGTGTGGATTCTTTTATGGGAAGTAAGACTACTAGGTTGGCTGAAGCCCTTTCCACACTCCATACATTTATAGGGTTTCTCCCCGGTATGGATCCTTTTATGAACAGTAAGACACCAGTTTTCACAGAAGCCTTTTCCACACTCCAAGCATTTATATGGCTTCTCTCCCGTGTGGATCCTTTCATGGGAAGTAAGACTACTACATTGGCTGAAGCCCTTTCCACACTCCATACATTTATATGATTTCTCCTTGGTATGGATCCTTTTATGGGAACTAAGTTGAACGCTGTGAGTAAAGGTTTTTCCAAAGTCCATACATTTATATGGCTTCTCCCCAGTATGAAGCCTTTTATGGGGAATAAGTTGACTGCTATGAGTAAATGTCTTTCCACATTCCATGCATTTAAATGGTTTCTCCCCAGTGTGGATCCTTTTATGGGAAATAATACTACTATGTTGGCTGAAACCCTTTCCACACTCCATGTATTTATATGGCTTCAACCCTGTGTGGATCCCTTTATGGGAAGTAAGTTGAATGTTACGACTAAAGGTCTTTCCACACTCCATGCATTTATATGGTTTCTCCCCTGTGTGGATCTTTTTATGGGAGGTAAGATGACCACTGTAAATAAAGGTTTTTCCACATTCCATACATTTATATGGCTTCTCCCCTGTGTGGATCCTTTTATGAACAATAAGACTATTGAGTTGATTGAAGCTCTTTCCACATTCTTTGCATTTATATGGTCTCTCCCCTGTATGGATTGCTTTATGGCAAGTAAGCTGAACACTCTGAGTAAAGGTCTTTCCACATTCCATACATTTATATGGCTTCTCCCCTGTGTGGATCCTTTTATGGGAACTAAGGTTGCTCTCCTGGCTAAAGCCCTTTCCACACACCATGCATTTAAATGGCTTCTCTCCCGTGTGGATCCTTTTATGAGATGTAAGCGTCCTATTTTCTCGAGAAAGAGTAAATGTCCCATTGTAATGTTTTCCATTGTCTCTGCATATATAATCTTCTCCTTTGGATTGAGTTGGATAGTGTTCATTTACATTGGATGTTTCTTTGAATAGTCTTACACTTTTCCCAATATGTTTTTTCTTGTGTTTTCCTTGTTGGGCATGAAAGTCTTGAATCTGTACATCAATGGAAGATAAACTTTCTTTATTCCAGTTATGTGACTGGTTTCTCTCACAATTTTCTAGTTCCATTTGAACTGCATGTTTCTCCATTCTTTTTCCATGTCTGATCAATTGTTCAATTAAATCTTTATTCTTCTGCCCATAAGTACCTTCAAAGGAAAAGAGAAATTAAACTGGTAACAAAGTTAGGAAAAAAGATCCAACTGTCAAAATCATGTGAATTCCCATCTGCAATGTTGCCAAATTCTATTATTTTGCAGTTTTACGTGCTTGCAGTAGCACAAAATATAAACATTAATGAGCCATAAAAACTTTAAAAATATTGAAAGCATCCTTTTTACTTAGAATTATCCTTATAACAAGGAGACATTAGGAGAAAATCTAACTTTTATTGGAGAGAGGACAATTCCAACAGAGACCTGTAAGAACTAAATAAATTTTTAAATGTTTCTTTTCTTCTGTTAAGATATTTATATTTAGTAGCTGGAACAATGGGGTTGTAGGATGAGCCAGAACAGAGTTATAGTTGATTGATTGGAGAGTGTTGGCTCCTGTGTGAGGCAGTGTGTGCTGTGATTGGTTGATGTAGGTGTGGAAAGGGAGTTTCCTTTTTCCCCGCCTTTTTCTTATGTGTGCTCTGTAATTTATCTCATGATGCTCCTATTTATGTCTTGTCTGCTGTAAATATAGATGTAAAATATATTTATTTATATAAAACCACAGGTTTGTGTCAGCAGCTCTGATTTCATTTGGATACTTGCTGAGCAATTCCCTGATATCTTCCCACCCAAACTATCTTCTTTTGCTTTTCATTTTTCTCTTGCCAACTGTAGTTGCAGAAAGAGAAAAAAACTAGAGTTCTTCTAATAACCTTACATAGCATATTTGCAATTGAACCATGGCACATTTTGCCCCCTTTTCAAGGCTTAGGATAGAACGGAAAATTAAGAAAAGTTGTTAAGTCAAAAACATCAAGTAACCCTTCACATGACTGATATGGAAGCATCTAGCCCCCAAAAGATGAAATGCATGATGGGAGCTGAAGCATATTTTCAAGCCCAGGAGTTAAATTTGTCTCTAATTTGATATATTTAAATAGAACTATTCATCAAATGATAAATGGCACAGGATATATCTAATCAGAGAATAATTTGATCTATTTCTTTTCTCAGAGAAGGATAGACTTTTCCTCCTCCTACCCCAAAAATGACATGTCATTGGAGATTTTTTTTAATAAGAAATAGCTAATAGTATCAAAAGGATCAAGACATTACCCCAAAACAACCAGCCAATATCATTTTTGAACACGATTACAAAGTTTTTACAAAGATTCTAGCTGGAAGGATGCAACTAGCTTTGCAAGAATTTATTCATGAAGACCAATATTGATTTTATCTAATAGAGAGTTTAGAGGTAATATTAGAAAAATATTGCAAATTTTGGAATACACAGAATAGAATAGAATAGAATAGAATAGAATAGAATAGAATAACAGAGTTGGAAGGGACCTTGAGAGGCCTTCTAGTCTAACCCCATGCTGAGGCAGGAAACCCTATACCATTTCAGACAAATGGTTTTCCAATCTCTTCTAAAAAAACTTCCAGTGTTGGAGGATTCAAAACTTCTGGAGGCAAGTTGTTCTACTGATTAATTGTTCTAACCGAACAATTGTTCTAACTTAGAACAACATAATAAAAAAGCTGCACTGATCTTAATGTGCAGAAGGCCTTTGACAATCAGAATTGGATTTTCTTGTTTAACATTTTGAAAGATATGGACTTCAGACAGAGTTGTATTATTTAAGTGAAATCAATCTATGCTAAAATACAAATTGTTAATGGAGAAGTAACAAAACTCTGAGATAGAAAAAGGGATAAGGATGGCCTTTGTCTCTGTAACTAAAGACATGGATTTTATGGTAATTTTGGAAGAACCTTTGGAAGGAATTCAAATACAAATACTAATGGAAAAATCAAAGGAATGTAATATTTAAGATTAATAATCAAAAGATGAAAATGTTAAAAATATGAAAATGGAAGATCAACTAGAATCAATGAGAAAAATTAATTTTAATATTGAGAACAAAGAAAAATGGGGTATATTGCAGATGTTGGGAGAGAATTTCTGTGACAATAATGTTTTGCCTAGAATGCTTTGTTTTAAACAATGTTATTTTGAAAACTGGTATACCATTTAATGGTAATCAAAGAAATATATGCAGTATCTAGGTTTGCATGGCAATGGAAAAAAAAAAACAGGTGAAATATAAAATTCTCCAAGATGGACAGGTAAGGAAACAGTAGGATTGGATCTGCCCAGTTTACAACTGTACTTTGCAGTTTGGTCTGAATGAATATAAGGAATTGAAAGGAGTTATGTTATATTCTGAAAGAGAACTGATAAAATGATGCAATGTTATGGTTGATTGAGATGGCTACATTGATGTGTTTCATTAGATGAATGACAAAATATGGATGACTGTGCAAAGAACCAGAATAAAAAAAAATAGCTGTGTCATCTAATTACAAAACGTCTTCCTGAACACTCTGATTGGAGAATAGCAAACCCTTACCAAGAGTGATCACGTTCCTATAATTTTCCATCATGACTTCCCAATGCAGAGCTTTTTGGTCAGGATCCAGCTCACACCATTCCTCCTCAGAGAAGTACACAGCCACTTCCTCGAAGGAGACAAGGCCCTCCTGACAGGGAAAAAGAGTACACAGAAGGTCCAGGAGGAATTGTAAAAGAACGGTCCTATTGTTTATAAATTCCCAAAGCAAAGCTATGCACTAAAGTAAATGGCTGTGTTTGGTAGGATGGCTTAGGTGAGAAAATGGACAAAGCAAAATCTTTTGATTGAAGAAATATTTCAGACAAGTTTCATCAACTTGATTGATACTGCAGGACTTTCAGTGCTATTCAGTGAAAAGTAACTCCACTGAATGAACTGATCTACCTTTCTCTATCTGTCCATCTATTCATCAATCAAAAGACTCTCAGTGTCTGGAAAGAATCAATTGGCAGGTGGGCTTTGGAAACCTCACCTGTCAATGACTCCAATTCTCCCTGTGTTTGCAGAAGGAGTCACATTGGCACAGTGGTTAGAATGCAGTACTGCAAACTACTTCTGTTCACTGCCAGCTGCCTGCTATTTGGCAGTTCAAATCTCACCAGGCTCAAAGCTGACTTAGCCTTTCATCCTTCCGAGGTGGGTAAAATGAGGATCCAGATTGTTGGAGGCAATAGGCTGACTCTGTAAACCACTTAGAGAGGACTGTAAAACACTGTGAAGCGATATATAAATCTAAATGCTATTGCTAAGTGCTATAGTCTGCCTTATTTTCTAACCCGATCTGCTTACTTGGTTCATACAATAATTATTGGTTGCAAAAAAGCTTTTTAAAACTGGCAATGTTCCTGTATGAGTAGTTAATATTGACATCCTTGCACAATTCTTAATCAAAGAATTACAAACAGTGAGTCTCTTGAGTATTTTATAAAGAAATTAGTTACTGAAAACTAGAAAGAATAATTATCACCAAGAGATTCAATAGTGGTCTATAACAAAAAATGGTTCCTAATAATCTTGAATCTTCTTTATTGCTTAGGACCACAAAAACAACCTCCCGCCCCCAAAAAAGGAGAGACTAAAATGTAAGGAAACAATTCTATGTATACCAATTTGACTTCATGAAAGAAAGACAGAATAAAAATCCAATAATTTCCTCTTCTTACCCGAGTTAGAGATTCAATCACTGATTCAGATCCACCATAAGGAAGAGTCAACTTCTTTCTATTCTTTCCTGTGAGAGAGACAGAATTTTAAAACTGCATAATTAAAAAAGTAGGAAGAGGTGTTCTATAGAAGAGAAGACAATGAGAAGATGAGAAAGCTAGGAGTGGAAGGACCTCAGTTTTACCTCCTGAGGTGTCCTGATTTAGAACTTCCTGACAGATCCTCCTGAAAAACAGTTCTTGAGGGAGATTTGATGGATGCCTCCTTATCTCAGGATCTCTGATTTTCACTGCAAAGGACTTGAAATAATAGGCAGGGAGGGGGGAAATTAACAAACATCACACATCATGAAGAGAATTCTTGTTCTATGGTCACCAATTCAAAGCCCCCAATGTCCATCAGTGAGGCTGGAAAGAAGAAGAAACGGCTGTCCCATATCTTTCTTGGAGAAAGGAGAATGAAATAAGGTCCCAAATAATTAGTGAAATCTCTCCACATATTATGCCTGCTATAGAATGCTGATAGGGAAGGGTTAAGAAGTAAAACATATTATCTATTTATTACGTTTATATACTGCCCCTCTCATCAATAAAGTGACATTATATTTAAACCTCTTCTAATCTCCCATGATGATGGTCTCTTACCTGCAACACAACCTGCTCCTTCTTCTCCGCCTGGCTCAGGAGGAAGCCTTCCACCAGGGCCACCGCCTGGGAGCTGGTCTCTGCTCCACACTCCCGCACCCAGCTCTCCATCTGCAGGGGCAGAAGCGCCAGGAACTGCTCCAAAACAACCAGGTCCAGCATCTGCACTTTTGTGTGCTTTTCTGGTCTCAACCATCGACTACAAAAGGAATGGAGTCGGCTGCAAAGTCCTCGGGGCCCCTCATCCTCCTGATATTGGATGCTCTTGAATTTCCAGGGCTGAACATCTGAGAGGGTGGTTTTTTTCTCCTGGATCTTCTGCCCAGTTCTTGCCCAGATCTTCCCTTGGCTCCCAGGCTGAATACCAGAAGGGCCTTTTCCAGTTCCCTCAGTTCCTAAAGGTTCACTTTCCATTTTGTTTCTGTCCTGTAATGCAACTCCAAATGGGTCGAAGGGAATCTTATGGATCTCCAAACGCCTTTTCCTTCACAGGACCATTCCTCTAGCCACAGTAATGACTAGAACAAGTCATTCTGTTGTCTTTGTCCAAGGGACATTTTTGCCTCTACAAGAGAATGTACAAATGGCATCTAATTTGTGTATCTGAGATGAATTAGAAAGTAGTGGATTTAATCCCAGAAGAACACTTATCCCAATGGAAGAAAGTATTTTTCTAAGCTACTATAGGATTACAGTGGCAACAAGTTAGTGCCTGTGCATTAATATCTAATATTTATTTGTATCCCACTTTTATTACAACCATTTATAGAATGACCGTTCAAAGTTACAACAGCACCAAAAAAAGTGACTTACGACCGTTTTTCAAATTTATGACCCTGGTAGCATTTGGACACTTGGCAACTGGCATGTATTTATGAGGGTTTCAGGGCCCATGTGATCAAGATAGGTCTTGCTTTATAAAAAAACCATATCTACATTTACCTACAAGCAGGATTCACACAACATACCAAATGCTTAACAGGTTACCCAATCACGAAAGTTCAGTTCATATAAAATGAAATGATCTGGTTTAGGATGTTCCATTTCCCTTTCTTCAGGGTTTGCTTTTAAGAGCCAAATCGCACAATTACATGCAGGTAACTTCACACAGCATTCTCTAAAGTCACAAACACATTTCTATGGGTGGCCAGGGAAATTGAACAAACAAACAAACAAATAAAACAGAGTAACCAACTGCAGGGGCTGAGTTTACACGAAACACGGGGGTTGATGATGTCCTTCACTAAGACAAATTGAACTGCTGAAATTCCAACCCTATTTTAGTGTCCTCCACCACATAAGGAGAAGGCAGGTGCAATCTCTTGCAGCTCCTCCCTTGCCATTTTTTTCTTATTTCCTGCTCGAGATTTGCCATGGAAGCAATCTCCCCACCACTCCGGAACCTTACCGAGGATATGAAGTGTGAAGGATTCCCCCAGACTCTCCAGAGCATCTCCTCCTCTTCGAGGATTTAGACTGAATCCTGGGGCAACGTGGCTGCTCTGGAGCAGGGCTTTCCCTCTACCAGCTACGTGCCTGGAAATGAGCCGCAAGGTAACACAGGATCCGGGCACTCCCTCTCCCGGGATTTACAGGATTGAACCTGCATGAGGACTTGGCATCTGTCCCTTCCTTCGTTAGCGCGAGAACTCTCTGTCCCCGCCCACCTCTGGATCTCTTCATTTTCTGCAGCCTTTTAAAGCCCGAGAAGCTCAGGGGGTTAAAAAGAAGAGCATGCAGCATCCTAGAGGGGCACGAGTCAGTGATGTCACTTCCTTCCCACCTGTTAATACCTCCAGTAGCCCAACGCTGGAGCGCATAGGATTGACTTTCTCTTTGCAGAGAGAGACCTCTGGTGGATTCTGTATGCAAGACAGCTGCAAACAAGGGAGAAAGGCTGCATTTTCCATTAGGGCCCAGAAGAAAGGAGGGCGTTGTTTCTCCTCTGATCAATAAAACCCTTCTTAATCCAATTACCTTTGATAGCGTAAGACCCATATGCACTATTCTGTTTTAAAGAAAGTGTCTGTAGAAAGCCACATCTCTTCACAGAGAGAGTAAACAAAACACAAATTCAGCTTGCTTCTTACTCAAGTGAGTCAAAATAATAATCTCTCTCTTGATCCTGCATCCCATAAAGAAAGATTAGTAGGCAGCTCTTATGGGCTTTCAATATTCTCTTATTATTACAAACAACAATATCGTACCCCTCTAACAGGCTTTGCGATGATCCATTCTTGCTTTCCCGAAAGAGCTGGTGCTCTGCAATTGCAGAGAGCTTTATACAATGCAGATTATTTGGCTGCCTGGCAATCAGTTTTCTGGCTGGAATACAACATGCAAATTTCACTGGTTGCCTTTATGGATGACCTATGGGCCTTGGGGCAGTGGTTACAGTGCAGCACTGCAGGCTGCTTCTGCTGACTGCCAGCTGACTGCAGTTGGGCAATTCAAATCGCACCAGGCTCAAGGTTGACTCAGCCTTCCATCCTTCTGAGGTGGTATTGGAAGGAATATCCATCTGGTTCAGTTCCAGGCACAGGAGACAAAATGGAGGCTGAAGCCTGATTGGAAAGAGGGTCCATTTATTGATGAACAGAACCACATTTGTAGTTATGGTGCAGCTGACCACATGGAATTGAGAGTGGGGGGGTATTTATACCTTCTCTTGGCCTTTGCACTTGAACTTCCTGTTTCTGTGCAAGAACATGTATTGGCTGTTGACAAATTCCCATGGAGCCATGTACAAATCCTAGGAGTTTGAGCTACGTTTGGTTGAAGTTTGAATTGCTGGTGGTGCTGCAACTGAGATGATGACAATTCCTATTGTGGCTAATCCTACCTGTTGGATTTGGTGATGGAATTTGCTTATGAATAGAGATAGCTATCTCTTTATCTCTTACGTCCTGACATCAGCCAAGGGCTATTAAGAAAGGTGGGGGCTGCTTTCCAAGAACATGGAAATATAATATTCTTTTTAATATTTCTCAAAACATTTCATTCTTCTAGGAGAGGGGGAGTGCTAACTTTCTACAGTGGGTAAAATGAGGACCCAAATTGTTGGGGGCTGTAAAGCAATGTAAAGTGGTATATAAATCTAAGTGCTATTGCTATTGCTATGGAGATAGCAGGACTGGGGGAGTGCAAGTAGCTTTCAGTACCATTGACCATGTTTTTCATCTAAATATCACTGAGGGAATGTACTGTTTAAATAAGTCACACAACAGAGCAAAGAAAACATTTTTGAAAGCAAGAAAAAAAATCCAAGCTTGCAGAAAACCTTTGTGGTTTAAAATTTGGTTGGAACTGGAGTACGTTTCTCAATCTAATTGCGAACTTTTAATGATTACATTTATTTGGTTTTGGTTGAATTAAATTATAGCTCTTCCAAGGATTGTCCTTTAATTTTCTTGATCAATCAATCAGTCAAAATAAACAATTCATCCCTTTTCAGGTGTATCACCTGCAGAATGCCCTTGCCTTCTCTGTATTGACTGGACAACTTTATATTGCCAGAAATATGAGGAAGTCTATTAACACAGCTCAATGCCCAACAGGTTCCCACATGCTGACGTATTGAACTGCCTTTTCGGCAACCAGTAAAAGCCAAGGAATTATGGATCTAATTTCTCAACTGAAATCTGCAAAGGCATCACAGGTAACACATGGTACCACCCCTGACTTAATTAAAAATAATGCAACCTAGTGGTGGTCTCCTATACTGGCATGATTCCTTATGTGTCCAATCACACTTGGCCAATACTATTCTATTCTTCACAGCGATTCACAAATCCTACTGTATTCCTTAAGATTGGTGATAATTATGTCTATACAGTACATAAGAAAGGAAATGACTGACTAACCCTGTCAATTATCTACTTATGTCTCCTTAATAAGTAATAATGAGCACCAATTTGATCTAGTGATTAAGTCCTCAGGATAGAAACTGGGAGATGGTTAGTTCTAGTCCTGCCTTAGATATGAAAGTTGGCTGGGTGACTTTGGGTCAGTCACTCTCTCTCAGCCCAACTCAGCTCATAGATTTGTGTTGTGTGGAAAATAGGTGGAATGAGGTATTAGTTGTGTGTGTCACCTTGTAAAAATAATAAAGGTAAGATAAAACAAAAAAATAGAATAACTAAACTTATGCAAGACATTTTTAGTGGAAGCTTAGAGACTGGATGGTACAGGAAAGACTGTATATAGATAAACAAGCAGTTTTTAGGAAAGTTCTTTCAACAATTGACCACAATCTTATATTACATTGTTTTGAGAAATACTGTACAACTCTTAGAATACTGCTTCACTTAATGCAGCCTTTCATAGACTCATAGGACTGGAAGGGACACTGGAGGTCTTCTAGTCCAACCTCCTGCCCAAGGCAAAAGACCTTATATGATCCCAGACAAATGTTTTCCTGTTTGTCCTTAAACTTTGCTGATCTTAAGGCAGTATTTGACTCTTGGAGTAAGCTTGGACTAAGCTGTATGGTAGTTATTAATCACCAACTTTTGTTTCTTGTACTTATTCATGTATTTATTCCATGTACTACATGAAGACAGCACTTTAGAGTAAGATGCATCTCTCAAGGACATCTAACAGCATCCATTCCAACTACCAAAGGCGTTAAATACAAGGCTGAATAATACTGATTTATTTTAACCCCCTGCCGAATGTATTTTTCCTCTTTGATTTATGTGGTTGTTTTGAATGACTTTGTCCTTGGATAGTAAAAGAGCTTTTCACAAAACATGAAGATTCCAATAGTTTGAAGAGATTCTTCTGAATGTGGAGGTGACAAAGCAAAAATGAGATTTAACTACAATTAGTGAAAGGAAGAATGTAGATGGAGAGAAAAAAGGGGGTTAAAAATTGAGTTAACTTCTCTGCTCTTTTCACTCTTTATTGTCCAGCTTGACACAGAAACTATTATTGCCAAGTAACTGAATAACTTGAAAAAACAAACTTCTCAAATCCTCAATATGCCCCTCCAAATCGTTCCAAAAATTTTCATTACTAATCTCTCTAGGGCTGTCAGTTAGGTGGGTGAACTACAAAAAACCCCCACTTCTTTTCCACGTTTAGTCTGTGTAAATCTGATATCCATAGATTGAACCCACTAAATCAATATTTCGCATACATCGTCACCCAAATGTATAGTTGTTTTGGGGACTGGCTTCTCACATCTATGGGAAGTAAGAGCATGGGGTCTTCTGAAACCCTTTCCACACTCCATGCATGTTATACGGCTTCTCTCCTGTGTGAATTGCTTGATGAGAAACAAGATGACCATGTTGGGTAAAGTCCTTTCCACACTCCATGCATTTATATGGCTTCTCCCCTGTTGGATCCTTTGATGGCATGGTAAGATAATTGTGTATGCGGAAGCCCTTTCCCACACTCCATGCATTTATATGGCTTCTCCCCTGTATGGATCCTTTGATGGGATGTAAGTTTACTAGGTTGGCTGAAGCTCTTTCCACACTCCATGCATTTATATGGCTTCTCTCCTGTGTGGATCCTTTGATGGCATGTAAGATAATTGTGTACACGGAAGCCCTTTCCGCACTCCAGACATTTATATGGCTTCTCCCCTGTATGGATCCTTTGATGAGTATAAGATGATAATGTTGGGTGAAGCTCTTTCCACACTCCAGACTTTATACGGTTTCTCCCAGTATGGACTCCTTTGATGCATGTACGATGACAAAGTTGGGTGAAGCCCTTTCCACACTCCATGCATTTATATGGCTTCTCCCCTGCATGGATCCTTTGATGGGATGTAGATGACTGTGTATATAGAAGCCCTTTCCACATTCCATGCATTTTAAATGCCTTCTCCCTTGTGCATATCTTTTTATTAAGAGTCTTGTTTCCATACTCAGTGCATTTATTTGGCTTCTCTCCTATGTGAATACTTTTCTGTGCCGTAAGAGATCCATTTTCTTGAGAAAAAATCCAATTGTAATTTCTTCCTCTGTCTTTCCATATATAATCTTGTACTTCGGCTTGGGATGGATAGTGCCCATTTACCTCTAACATGTCTTTGAATAGTCCTACACCTTTCCCAATATATCTTTTCTGTATTTTCCTGTTCATCAATAAAGCCCTGCATCTGAGCATCAATGGAAGATGAAGTTTCATTATTCCAGTTATTTGATGGATTCTCTTCTGCCCTTGGAATTCCGTTTGAATTAGAGGATTCTCCATTACATCTCTTTGTCTGAACAATTTGATAGGCTCTTCAGAGACTTTATTGTCATTCTCAGTATCACCTTCAAAGGGAAAGAGAAATGAAAATGAAAGAAAGGTTAGGGGAAAAGATCACTCTGTCGGAAGTTATATTAATTGCCTTCAGGTATTTTGCCAAATTCTAATATATTGCATACTGTATCCTTATAATGGCAGGGTATAGAAATGATAATATCTCTTCCAATGAGGCATAAAACCTTGGAAAAGACATTAAGACAAAAAACTTGAATGGCAACTCTTGATAGGACTGACATGGAAGCATCGGGCCAAAATAGTTGAAATCTGTGTGATGAAGTTTGGCATTACCGCAAACCAAGAATTACTCTGCCCCTAAAATGTTTCAATAGAAACACAATAACAAATTGGATAGGATACATCTAAGCAGAATGCCATTGACTTATTTCCTTCCTAGGAACAGTGGAAAAACAGAACTTTTCTTTCTCCCTCTGAATAGGGGATACCTATGTAGAAATGTTTCCGTAAGAACGAACTAATGGCATCTAACTACAAAATGTCTTCCTGAACTCTCTGACTGGAGAGTAGGAAACCCTTACCAAGAGAGGCCACATTGTTATAATCTCCAGCATGACTTCCCAATGCAGAGCTTTTTGGTGAGGATCCAGTTGGGACCACTCCTCCTCTGAGAAATACACAGCCACCTCCTCAAAGGGCAGAAGACCCTCCTGAAAGGAAAAGGAAAAAAGTACAGAACAGACTGTAGGATCTTTCCTATTGTTAGAAATTTCCAAAGCCAAAGCTATGCACTAAGGTAAATGGCTATGCTTAGTAAGAATTCATGGTCAGATGAGAAAATGAACAGAAGACAAAGCATTTGACTAACTTGAATGATTCTGTAGGTCTTTCATGCTATTACGTTAACTAAACCCAGTTCCTTCTGGATCAATTGATCTAACAAAATCCTCTATCCAACCGCCACCATCATCAAAAACTCTTTCCTTCTTGATCAATTCATCCATTCACATTACACTACTCCAGATACAGTTAATGATGTAGTTTGCATATTTAATTGCTTCACCCCAGTATGGGAAACTAAGGTTAGTGTCTTCCAGGAGACAACACATCATGGTTTGTAGGACCCCATTTCTGCGTTCCGCCACTCCATTTTCCACAGGAACATAAGGAGCTGAGATCTGGTGTAGAATTCCATTCTTACACATCCAGTCCTGAAAACGCTGGGACATGAATTCAGTACTGCGATCACTTTGAATTTTGGCGATGCAAACACAATGTTGAATGTTGACATAGGTTGCAAAGTCTTTAAAGATCTGAAAGGTCTCTGATTTTTCTTCATAGGAAATACAATCCATATCTAGAATAATTATCAACAATTGTTAAGAAATATTTTCTCCCACCAAATGTTGGTGCAAATGGACCTACTATGTCAGTATGTACCAAATCAAAAATGCGTGTTGACAGGCGTGTGTAGCGCGTTTTGGAATGGCTGCTGCCTTGGATTTGGCTTTCTTGCAGACAGCACAATCCAAGAACACCTTACACCCCTTCAGATCCAAACCTTTTATGAATTCTGGCATCTTGCTAAGAACACGAAAACTGGCATGCCCCAATCTTCTATGCCACTTATGGATACACCTGGAATGCAAAAGTTTACCAGTTAGTGAATCTCAACATTCTTATTAGGAACCTCAGGCTTCTTTTGAGCAATCTGTTTCTGACTTTTGTTGCTTTTAGGAACCTTTGGGATAGCAACAGGATCTCTCTCTGGAACATCTCTTTCTGGGCCTGTGCTCCTCTTGTTGGAAAAGGTATACTGCCTGTGCTTGCGAGATAGGCTTTGGCTTTAGATAATAAAACACCAATTAATATGGTTCAGCAACAATATACCTTCTTTCACCACATAACTTGCTTTTTCAAAATGGTGAACCTGGTACTTGGATACTCTCGACAAATGACTCTGACTAAGCAAACTACTGGTTGCTGTTGGAATATAATAAACATCAGGAATGAATGCATCTAGCTTTTCAATATAAACAGTTCCTTTTCCCTTAACCTGAATAGAATTATTGGAAAAGTGTACAGTTCACACATATCAGGTTCAGGCTTGTGCATCTCTGTGAAAAGATCTCTTCTGTAGGTAACATGCACTGCTGCTCCACTGTCCAAAGTCCAGAGATGTCTTCTGTCATAATCCGGACTTCCTTCATTGGTTAATGCCAATGTGATGTGTGGAGTTTGTAGATCATGCCTGGAACCACGATGACCTTGTCTTTCGCCTCTACCCTTGCTTCCGGAATCTGTTCCTCTGGGCTGGTACGTGACAGGTGCTGGAGATCGTTGGGGACAATCACAGACTATATGTCCCAGACGACTGCAGTTGTAGCATTTTGGCATCCTTGGAACGAAGGCCCTTCCTCGGAAGTTGTGCCTTACTGTTGGAGCTCTCAATGCAGGTGGTCCTCTCAAATGTGGCGTGGCGTGGCGTGCATGAATGCTTCTTCTTCAGTTAAAATTCTGCATACATGATCAACTGTGCGCTGAGCAATAGGCACTTGATTAATCTTTAAAATGGAATCTTTCCATTCATGATTCAATGAGTTAATAATAAGTTGTGCTGGTTGAGCAATGCCTGCTTGGACACCAGGAGGCGCTGGAGCTGGCACAGTGGCCAGCACTGGTCGGCTTGCTGAAGGCACCTGTACAGCAGACTGACTCCTTGACAAGTTTGTAAAAGCTCTTTGTAAATTTTGTAATTGTTCCTGTATTTCACGCAAGTCGCCAGCAGATAGTGCTACAACATTAGAAATTGCAGAAGCTCTTGCTGTTCAGCTGAGTCAGCATCACGAGACATATGAGGAAGCTGTGATGTAGGCAAAGCTCTCTGCTCTGATTGGTCTGGCACCACACCCATGTGACCAATTTGTAGGTGGTCCCTTGGCTTCAATGAAGAAGGCACGATGGAGGACTCAGGAACTCCACCCACACCCTTATCTGGCTGAAGGATAGTGCATAGGCCTTAGCTGCTGTAGGCTGTGTTCAACACTGCAATCTGTTGCATATAATCCTGCACAGCTCTCTGACTCATCGTTGGCTCGGACTTAATGGAGAATAATGAATTTCACCTTTCTCTTTGGATGAAAAATGCTCAGTTGTCGGTATAACTTTAGGTTTAGCACCAAGCGTCTCATATACATGGGCCTCTGGCTTCTCAGGATGAGTTTGATAGCATGCATCATAAATAAAACTTGGTACAGACCTGCTTCTTGTCCTCCGATAGCAGCCTCCTCCAGATGAGTAGCTGTAGCAAGCGGTCTTATAGCCTCAGGTATTTCAAAAGATACTAAATCTTCCACTGACCGAGTTCTCCGCTTTGTTTTATTTTTCTTGCGTGGCATTGTAAAGTTGATTAAAATTAATCACAAATTCCTCAAAATTATGTAAACTAATTATCAAGGCAACCGGCAAAGAAAAATATCCTTAAATTCCGCATAAACCATCCTCTGCTACCATATGTCAAAGCGAAAAAAATTCGGCTTTATAAATTAGAGGAAATGAATCATGTTTTTCTGTTGCCAGCATACTTTATTTACACATAACTAGGAACAAAAAAAAAAGCTGTACATTCTAGAAGCAAGCAAAAGAGAGATTAAAATGAAAGTGAAGTATAATGAACGTGAAGTAAAACTCTTCCCCTGCACATATGCACAGTAAATCAAAAATCACAAGACACTCATATCTTGTTACTATGGTAACTTGATAACCAGCCCGGCTTATTCTGGAAACTTCTGTGGGAGCTCATCAGACAAACCCAAAACAAACGCAGTGACATGTGCAATATAGCCAATAGATACTGTAGGGTGTACAGTGCTGTTGTGTAAAAAAAGCAGATTTCTATAAAGCAGTACACGACACGTTAAATTACAAGCTATTTTTGTGATTAGCAGCCAGAAATCTGTAAGTTACATCAAAGGTATACAGGATGCAAAATCTTTTGTTGCCCAGTATTATTTTCTGGTATTTTCACAACTCACAGGCAGTTCCCTTTCTCATTTTTCTGTGTGTTTGGTCAGGTGGTTTTTCATAATTTCACATTATTTTCTTTTGATCCCCACTGGTTTCCAAAGAACTCTCTTCTTGCTTGATAGTTTGCAATGTCAGCACACTGCAGTCACTTTCATCCTCATCCTCCTGAATATCCTTAACTAGGTGGAAAAAGAAAGAGAAAGTCATGAAAAATTCAGAGTGCAATTTCTCTTATTTGTGATTTTTAATACCCGTTATTTAATAGAGCAATACAATATCACATTCAATCTCACTCTGTAAACTCCAATGGAACTTGAATTCCCTTTGAATTATAATATTCATTCAAATCCAATAAATTTGCCATTTCCAAATTGCTGCAAGAACAGAAAAGTGTAAAATTGAATTTGCCACCTCCAGATGACAATATTTGAAAAATTCAGTTTATAATTGAAACAGTACCTAATTATTTTTATTTTCATCAGTAAATTCGTCTCTCTAGGATTTCCAATTGTGAAGGTCAAATTAAAAAACACCCTTCCCTACCTATACATAAATAGGAAATGCATAAACTTAACCAACTAAATCTAAAATTAACAAAGATTCTCACCTAAATGTATCTCTTTTAGGTCATTGTTCCTCCTGCTCTTTCCACATGCCCGAGATTTATGTGGCTTCGGCCCTGTGTGGATCCTTTTATGGGAAGTAAGATTACTGCGTTGGCTGAAGCCCTTTCCACACTCCATGCATTTAAATGGCTTCTCCCCTGTGTGGATCCTTTGATGAGAAGTAAGATTATAGCTTTGGCTGAAGCACTTTCCACACTCCATGCATTTAAATGGCTTCTCCCCTGTGTGGATCCTTTGATGGGAAGTAAGATTACTGCTATAAGTAAAGGTCTTTCCACATTCCATGCATTTAAATGGCTTCTCCCCTATGTGGATCTTTTTATGGGAAGTAAGATTATAGCCTTGGCTGAAGCACTTTCCACACTCCATGCATTTAAATGGCTTCTCCCCTATGTGGATCTTTTTATGGGAAGTAAGATTATAGCCTTGGCTGAAGCACTTTCCACACTCCATGCATTTAAATGGCTTCTCCCCTGTGTGGATCCTTTGATGGGAAGTAAGATGACTGCTATAAGTAAAGGTCTTTCCACATTCCAAGCATTTAAATGGATTCTCCTGTGTGTGGATTCTTTTATGGGAAGTAAGATTACTGCCTTGGCTGAAGCACTTTCCGCACTCCATGCATTTAAATGGCTTTTCCCCTGTGTGGATCCTATGATGGGAATTAAGGACACTGCTACAAGTAAAGCCCTTTCCACATTCCATACATTTAAATGGCTTCTCCCCTGTGTGGATTCTTTTATGGGAAGTAAGACTACTAGGTTGGCTGAAGCCCTTTCCACACTCCATACATTTATAGGGTTTCTCCCCGGTATGGATCCTTTTATGAACAGTAAGACACCAGTTTTCACAGAAGCCTTTTCCACACTCCAAGCATTTATATGGCTTCTCTCCCGTGTGGATCCTTTCATGGGAAGTAAGACTACTACATTGGCTGAAGCCCTTTCCACACTCCATACATTTATATGATTTCTCCTTGGTATGGATCCTTTTATGGGAACTAAGTTGAACGCTGTGAGTAAAGGTTTTTCCAAAGTCCATACATTTATATGGCTTCTCCCCAGTATGAAGCCTTTTATGGGGAATAAGTTGACTGCTATGAGTAAATGTCTTTCCACATTCCATGCATTTAAATGGTTTCTCCCCAGTGTGGATCCTTTTATGGGAAATAATACTACTATGTTGGCTGAAACCCTTTCCACACTCCATGTATTTATATGGCTTCAACCCTGTGTGGATCCCTTTATGGGAAGTAAGTTGAATGTTACGACTAAAGGTCTTTCCACACTCCATGCATTTATATGGTTTCTCCCCTGTGTGGATCTTTTTATGGGAGGTAAGATGACCACTGTAAATAAAGGTTTTTCCACATTCCATACATTTATATGGCTTCTCCCCTGTGTGGATCCTTTTATGAACAATAAGACTATTGAGTTGATTGAAGCTCTTTCCACATTCTTTGCATTTATATGGTCTCTCCCCTGTATGGATTGCTTTATGGCAAGTAAGCTGAACACTCTGAGTAAAGGTCTTTCCACATTCCATACATTTATATGGCTTCTCCCCTGTGTGGATCCTTTTATGGGAACTAAGGTTGCTCTCCTGGCTAAAGCCCTTTCCACACACCATGCATTTAAATGGCTTCTCTCCCGTGTGGATCCTTTTATGAGATGTAAGCGTCCTATTTTCTCGAGAAAGAGTAAATGTCCCATTGTAATGTTTTCCATTGTCTCTGCATATATAATCTTCTCCTTTGGATTGAGTTGGATAGTGTTCATTTACATTGGATGTTTCTTTGAATAGTCTTACACTTTTCCCAATATGTTTTTTCTTGTGTTTTCCTTGTTGGGCATGAAAGTCTTGAATCTGTACATCAATGGAAGATAAACTTTCTTTATTCCAGTTATGTGACTGGTTTCTCTCACAATTTTCTAGTTCCATTTGAACTGCATGTTTCTCCATTCTTTTTCCATGTCTGATCAATTGTTCAATTAAATCTTTATTCTTCTGCCCATAAGTACCTTCAAAGGAAAAGAGAAATTAAACTGGTAACAAAGTTAGGAAAAAAGATCCAACTGTCAAAATCATGTGAATTCCCATCTGCAATGTTGCCAAATTCTATTATTTTGCAGTTTTACGTGCTTGCAGTAGCACAAAATATAAACATTAATGAGCCATAAAAACTTTAAAAATATTGAAAGCATCCTTTTTACTTAGAATTATCCTTATAACAAGGAGACATTAGGAGAAAATCTAACTTTTATTGGAGAGAGGACAATTCCAACAGAGACCTGTAAGAACTAAATAAATTTTTAAATGTTTCTTTTCTTCTGTTAAGATATTTATATTTAGTAGCTGGAACAATGGGGTTGTAGGATGAGCCAGAACAGAGTTATAGTTGATTGATTGGAGAGTGTTGGCTCCTGTGTGAGGCAGTGTGTGCTGTGATTGGTTGATGTAGGTGTGGAAAGGGAGTTTCCTTTTTCCCCGCCTTTTTCTTATGTGTGCTCTGTAATTTATCTCATGATGCTCCTATTTATGTCTTGTCTGCTGTAAATATAGATGTAAAATATATTTATTTATATAAAACCACAGGTTTGTGTCAGCAGCTCTGATTTCATTTGGATACTTGCTGAGCAATTCCCTGATATCTTCCCACCCAAACTATCTTCTTTTGCTTTTCATTTTTCTCTTGCCAACTGTAGTTGCAGAAAGAGAAAAAAACTAGAGTTCTTCTAATAACCTTACATAGCATATTTGCAATTGAACCATGGCACATTTTGCCCCCTTTTCAAGGCTTAGGATAGAACGGAAAATTAAGAAAAGTTGTTAAGTCAAAAACATCAAGTAACCCTTCACATGACTGATATGGAAGCATCTAGCCCCCAAAAGATGAAATGCATGATGGGAGCTGAAGCATATTTTCAAGCCCAGGAGTTAAATTTGTCTCTAATTTGATATATTTAAATAGAACTATTCATCAAATGATAAATGGCACAGGATATATCTAATCAGAGAATAATTTGATCTATTTCTTTTCTCAGAGAAGGATAGACTTTTCCTCCTCCTACCCCAAAAATGACATGTCATTGGAGATTTTTTTAATAAGAAATAGCTAATAGTATCAAAAGGATCAAGACATTACCCCAAAACAACCAGCCAATATCATTTTTGAACACGATTACAAAGTTTTTACAAAGATTCTAGCTGGAAGGATGCAACTAGCTTTGCAAGAATTTATTCATGAAGACCAATATTGATTTTATCTAATAGAGAGTTTAGAGGTAATATTAGAAAAATATTGCAAATTTTGGAATACACAGAATAGAATAGAATAGAATAGAATAGAATAGAATAGAATAACAGAGTTGGAAGGGACCTTGAGAGGCCTTCTAGTCTAACCCCATGCTGAGGCAGGAAACCCTATACCATTTCAGACAAATGGTTTTCCAATCTCTTCTAAAAAAACTTCCAGTGTTGGAGGATTCAAAACTTCTGGAGGCAAGTTGTTCTACTGATTAATTGTTCTAACCGAACAATTGTTCTAACTTAGAACAACATAATAAAAAAGCTGCACTGATCTTAATGTGCAGAAGGCCTTTGACAATCAGAATTGGATTTTCTTGTTTAACATTTTGAAAGATATGGACTTCAGACAGAGTTGTATTATTTAAGTGAAATCAATCTATGCTAAAATACAAATTGTTAATGGAGAAGTAACAAAACTCTGAGATAGAAAAAGGGATAAGGATGGCCTTTGTCTCTGTAACTAAAGACATGGATTTTATGGTAATTTTGGAAGAACCTTTGGAAGGAATTCAAATACAAATACTAATGGAAAAATCAAAGGAATGTAATATTTAAGATTAATAATCAAAAGATGAAAATGTTAAAAATATGAAAATGGAAGATCAACTAGAATCAATGAGAAAAATTAATTTTAATATTGAGAACAAAGAAAAATGGGGTATATTGCAGATGTTGGGAGAGAATTTCTGTGACAATAATGTTTTGCCTAGAATGCTTTGTTTTAAACAATGTTATTTTGAAAACTGGTATACCATTTAATGGTAATCAAAGAAATATATGCAGTATCTAGGTTTGCATGGCAATGGAAAAAAAAAAACAGGTGAAATATAAAATTCTCCAAGATGGACAGGTAAGGAAACAGTAGGATTGGATCTGCCCAGTTTACAACTGTACTTTGCAGTTTGGTCTGAATGAATATAAGGAATTGAAAGGAGTTATGTTATATTCTGAAAGAGAACTGATAAAATGATGCAATGTTATGGTTGATTGAGATGGCTACATTGATGTGTTTCATTAGATGAATGACAAAATATGGATGACTGTGCAAAGAACCAGAATAAAAAAAAATAGCTGTGTCATCTAATTACAAAACGTCTTCCTGAACACTCTGATTGGAGAATAGCAAACCCTTACCAAGAGTGATCACGTTCCTATAATTTTCCATCATGACTTCCCAATGCAGAGCTTTTTGGTCAGGATCCAGCTCACACCATTCCTCCTCAGAGAAGTACACAGCCACTTCCTCGAAGGAGACAAGGCCCTCCTGACAGGGAAAAAGAGTACACAGAAGGTCCAGGAGGAATTGTAAAAGAACGGTCCTATTGTTTATAAATTCCCAAAGCAAAGCTATGCACTAAAGTAAATGGCTGTGTTTGGTAGGATGGCTTAGGTGAGAAAATGGACAAAGCAAAATCTTTTGATTGAAGAAATATTTCAGACAAGTTTCATCAACTTGATTGATACTGCAGGACTTTCAGTGCTATTCAGTGAAAAGTAACTCCACTGAATGAACTGATCTACCTTTCTCTATCTGTCCATCTATTCATCAATCAAAAGACTCTCAGTGTCTGGAAAGAATCAATTGGCAGGTGGGCTTTGGAAACCTCACCTGTCAATGACTCCAATTCTCCCTGTGTTTGCAGAAGGAGTCACATTGGCACAGTGGTTAGAATGCAGTACTGCAAACTACTTCTGTTCACTGCCAGCTGCCTGCTATTTGGCAGTTCAAATCTCACCAGGCTCAAAGCTGACTTAGCCTTTCATCCTTCCGAGGTGGGTAAAATGAGGATCCAGATTGTTGGAGGCAATAGGCTGACTCTGTAAACCACTTAGAGAGGACTGTAAAACACTGTGAAGCGATATATAAATCTAAATGCTATTGCTAAGTGCTATAGTCTGCCTTATTTTCTAACCCGATCTGCTTACTTGGTTCATACAATAATTATTGGTTGCAAAAAAGCTTTTTAAAACTGGCAATGTTCCTGTATGAGTAGTTAATATTGACATCCTTGCACAATTCTTAATCAAAGAATTACAAACAGTGAGTCTCTTGAGTATTTTATAAAGAAATTAGTTACTGAAAACTAGAAAGAATAATTATCACCAAGAGATTCAATAGTGGTCTATAACAAAAAATGGTTCCTAATAATCTTGAATCTTCTTTATTGCTTAGGACCACAAAAACAACCTCCCGCCCCCAAAAAAGGAGAGACTAAAATGTAAGGAAACAATTCTATGTATACCAATTTGACTTCATGAAAGAAAGACAGAATAAAAATCCAATAATTTCCTCTTCTTACCCGAGTTAGAGATTCAATCACTGATTCAGATCCACCATAAGGAAGAGTCAACTTCTTTCTATTCTTTCCTGTGAGAGAGACAGAATTTTAAAACTGCATAATTAAAAAAGTAGGAAGAGGTGTTCTATAGAAGAGAAGACAATGAGAAGATGAGAAAGCTAGGAGTGGAAGGACCTCAGTTTTACCTCCTGAGGTGTCCTGATTTAGAACTTCCTGACAGATCCTCCTGAAAAACAGTTCTTGAGGGAGATTTGATGGATGCCTCCTTATCTCAGGATCTCTGATTTTCACTGCAAAGGACTTGAAATAATAGGCAGGGAGGGGGGAAATTAACAAACATCACACATCATGAAGAGAATTCTTGTTCTATGGTCACCAATTCAAAGCCCCCAATGTCCATCAGTGAGGCTGGAAAGAAGAAGAAACGGCTGTCCCATATCTTTCTTGGAGAAAGGAGAATGAAATAAGGTCCCAAATAATTAGTGAAATCTCTCCACATATTATGCCTGCTATAGAATGCTGATAGGGAAGGGTTAAGAAGTAAAACATATTATCTATTTATTACGTTTATATACTGCCCCTCTCATCAATAAAGTGACATTATATTTAAACCTCTTCTAATCTCCCATGATGATGGTCTCTTACCTGCAACACAACCTGCTCCTTCTTCTCCGCCTGGCTCAGGAGGAAGCCTTCCACCAGGGCCACCGCCTGGGAGCTGGTCTCTGCTCCACACTCCCGCACCCAGCTCTCCATCTGCAGGGGCAGAAGCGCCAGGAACTGCTCCAAAACAACCAGGTCCAGCATCTGCACTTTTGTGTGCTTTTCTGGTCTCAACCATCGACTACAAAAGGAATGGAGTCGGCTGCAAAGTCCTCGGGGCCCCTCATCCTCCTGATATTGGATGCTCTTGAATTTCCAGGGCTGAACATCTGAGAGGGTGGTTTTTTTCTCCTGGATCTTCTGCCCAGTTCTTGCCCAGATCTTCCCTTGGCTCCCAGGCTGAATACCAGAAGGGCCTTTTCCAGTTCCCTCAGTTCCTAAAGGTTCACTTTCCATTTTGTTTCTGTCCTGTAATGCAACTCCAAATGGGTCGAAGGGAATCTTATGGATCTCCAAACGCCTTTTCCTTCACAGGACCATTCCTCTAGCCACAGTAATGACTAGAACAAGTCATTCTGTTGTCTTTGTCCAAGGGACATTTTTGCCTCTACAAGAGAATGTACAAATGGCATCTAATTTGTGTATCTGAGATGAATTAGAAAGTAGTGGATTTAATCCCAGAAGAACACTTATCCCAATGGAAGAAAGTATTTTTCTAAGCTACTATAGGATTACAGTGGCAACAAGTTAGTGCCTGTGCATTAATATCTAATATTTATTTGTATCCCACTTTTATTACAACCATTTATAGAATGACCGTTCAAAGTTACAACAGCACCAAAAAAAGTGACTTACGACCGTTTTTCAAATTTATGACCCTGGTAGCATTTGGACACTTGGCAACTGGCATGTATTTATGAGGGTTTCAGGGCCCATGTGATCAAGATAGGTCTTGCTTTATAAAAAAACCATATCTACATTTACCTACAAGCAGGATTCACACAACATACCAAATGCTTAACAGGTTACCCAATCACGAAAGTTCAGTTCATATAAAATGAAATGATCTGGTTTAGGATGTTCCATTTCCCTTTCTTCAGGGTTTGCTTTTTAAGAGCCAAATCGCACAATTACATGCAGGTAACTTCACACAGCATTCTCTAAAGTCACAAACACATTTCTATGGGTGGCCAGGGAAATTGAACAAACAAACAAACAAATAAAACAGAGTAACCAACTGCAGGGGCTGAGTTTACACGAAACACGGGGGTTGATGATGTCCTTCACTAAGACAAATTGAACTGCTGAAATTCCAACCCTATTTTAGTGTCCTCCACCACATAAGGAGAAGGCAGGTGCAATCTCTTGCAGCTCCTCCCTTGCCATTTTTTTCTTATTTCCTGCTCGAGATTTGCCATGGAAGCAATCTCCCCACCACTCCGGAACCTTACCGAGGATATGAAGTGTGAAGGATTCCCCCAGACTCTCCAGAGCATCTCCTCCTCTTCGAGGATTTAGACTGAATCCTGGGGCAACGTGGCTGCTCTGGAGCAGGGCTTTCCCTCTACCAGCTACGTGCCTGGAAATGAGCCGCAAGGTAACACAGGATCCGGGCACTCCCTCTCCCGGGATTTACAGGATTGAACCTGCATGAGGACTTGGCATCTGTCCCTTCCTTCGTTAGCGCGAGAACTCTCTGTCCCCGCCCACCTCTGGATCTCTTCATTTTCTGCAGCCTTTTAAAGCCCGAGAAGCTCAGGGGGTTAAAAAGAAAGAGCATGCAGCATCCTAGAGGGGCACGAGTCAGTGATGTCACTTCCTTCCCACCTGTTAATACCTCCAGTAGCCCAACGCTGGAGCGCATAGGATTGACTTTCTCTTTGCAGAGAGAGACCTCTGGTGGATTCTGTATGCAAGACAGCTGCAAACAAGGGAGAAAGGCTGCATTTTCCATTAGGGCCCAGAAGAAAGGAGGGCGTTGTTTCTCCTCTGATCAATAAAACCCTTCTTAATCCAATTACCTTTGATAGCGTAAGACCCATATGCACTATTCTGTTTTAAAGAAAGTGTCTGTAGAAAGCCACATCTCTTCACAGAGAGAGTAAACAAAACACAAATTCAGCTTGCTTCTTACTCAAGTGAGTCAAAATAATAATCTCTCTCTTGATCCTGCATCCCATAAAGAAAGATTAGTAGGCAGCTCTTATGGGCTTTCAATATTCTCTTATTATTACAAACAACAATATCGTACCCCTCTAACAGGCTTTGCGATGATCCATTCTTGCTTTCCCGAAAGAGCTGGTGCTCTGCAATTGCAGAGAGCTTTATACAATGCAGATTATTTGGCTGCCTGGCAATCAGTTTCTGGCTGGAATACAACATGCAAATTTCACTGGTTGCCTTTATGGATGACCTATGGGCCTTGGGGCAGTGGTTACAGTGCAGCACTGCAGGCTGCTTCTGCTGACTGCCAGCTGACTGCAGTTGGGCAATTCAAATCGCACCAGGCTCAAGGTTGACTCAGCCTTCCATCCTTCTGAGGTGGTATTGGAAGGAATATCCATCTGGTTCAGTTCCAGGCACAGGAGACAAAATGGAGGCTGAAGCCTGATTGGAAAGAGGGTCCATTTATTGATGAACAGAACCACATTTGTAGTTATGGTGCAGCTGACCACATGGAATTGAGAGTGGGGGGTATTTATACCTTCTCTTGGCCTTTGCACTTGAACTTCCTGTTTCTGTGCAAGAACATGTATTGGCTGTTGACAAATTCCCATGGAGCCATGTACAAATCCTAGGAGTTTGAGCTACGTTTGGTTGAAGTTTGAATTGCTGGTGGTGCTGCAACTGAGATGATGACAATTCCTATTGTGGCTAATCCTACCTGTTGGATTTGGTGATGGAATTTGCTTATGAATAGAGATAGCTATCTCTTTATCTCTTACGTCCTGACATCAGCCAAGGGCTATTAAGAAAGGTGGGGGCTGCTTTCCAAGAACATGGAAATATAATATTCTTTTTAATATTTCTCAAAACATTTCATTCTTCTAGGAGAGGGGGAGTGCTAACTTTCTACAGTGGGTAAAATGAGGACCCAAATTGTTGGGGGCTGTAAAGCAATGTAAAGTGGTATATAAATCTAAGTGCTATTGCTATTGCTATGGAGATAGCAGGACTGGGGGAGTGCAAGTAGCTTTCAGTACCATTGACCATGTTTTTCATCTAAATATCACTGAGGGAATGTACTGTTTAAATAAGTCACACAACAGAGCAAAGAAAACATTTTTGAAAGCAAGAAAAAAAATCCAAGCTTGCAGAAAACCTTTGTGGTTTAAAATTTGGTTGGAACTGGAGTACGTTTCTCAATCTAATTGCGAACTTTTAATGATTACATTTATTTGGTTTTGGTTGAATTAAATTATAGCTCTTCCAAGGATTGTCCTTTAATTTTCTTGATCAATCAATCAGTCAAAATAAACAATTCATCCCTTTTCAGGTGTATCACCTGCAGAATGCCCTTGCCTTCTCTGTATTGACTGGACAACTTTATATTGCCAGAAATATGAGGAAGTCTATTAACACAGCTCAATGCCCAACAGGTTCCCACATGCTGACGTATTGAACTGCCTTTTCGGCAACCAGTAAAAGCCAAGGAATTATGGATCTAATTTCTCAACTGAAATCTGCAAAGGCATCACAGGTAACACATGGTACCACCCCTGACTTAATTAAAAATAATGCAACCTAGTGGTGGTCTCCTATACTGGCATGATTCCTTATGTGTCCAATCACACTTGGCCAATACTATTCTATTCTTCACAGCGATTCACAAATCCTACTGTATTCCTTAAGATTGGTGATAATTATGTCTATACAGTACATAAGAAAGGAAATGACTGACTAACCCTGTCAATTATCTACTTATGTCTCCTTAATAAGTAATAATGAGCACCAATTTGATCTAGTGATTAAGTCCTCAGGATAGAAACTGGGAGATGGTTAGTTCTAGTCCTGCCTTAGATATGAAAGTTGGCTGGGTGACTTTGGGTCAGTCACTCTCTCTCAGCCCAACTCAGCTCATAGATTTGTTGTTGTGTGGAAAATAGGTGGAATGAGGTATTAGTTGTGTGTGTCACCTTGTAAAAATAATAAAGGTAAGATAAAACAAAAAAATAGAATAACTAAACTTTATGCAAGACATTTTTAGTGGAAGCTTAGAGACTGGATGGTACAGGAAAGACTGTATATAGATAAACAAGCAGTTTTTAGGAAAGTTCTTTCAACAATTGACCACAATCTTATATTACATTGTTTTGAGAAATACTGTACAACTCTTAGAATACTGCTTCACTTAATGCAGCCTTTCATAGACTCATAGGACTGGAAGGGACACTGGAGGTCTTCTAGTCCAACCTCCTGCCCAAGGCAAAAGACCTTATATGATCCCAGACAAATTGTTTTCCTGTTTGTCCTTAAACTTTGCTGATCTTAAGGCAGTATTTGACTCTTGGAGTAAGCTTGGACTAAGCTGTATGGTAGTTATTAATCACCAACTTTTGTTTCTTGTACTTATTCATGTATTTATTCCATGTACTACATGAAGACAGCACTTTAGAGTAAGATGCATCTCTCAAGGACATCTAACAGCATCCATTCCAACTACCAAAGGCGTTAAATACAAGGCTGAATAATACTGATTTATTTTAACCCCCTGCCGAATGTATTTTTCCTCTTTGATTTATGTGGTTGTTTTGAATGACTTTGTCCTTGGATAGTAAAAGAGCTTTTCACAAAACATGAAGATTCCAATAGTTTGAAGAGATTCTTCTGAATGTGGAGGTGACAAAGCAAAAATGAGATTTAACTACAATTAGTGAAAGGAAGAATGTAGATGGAGAGAAAAAAGGGGGTTAAAAATTGAGTTAACTTCTCTGCTCTTTTCACTCTTTATTGTCCAGCTTGACACAGAACTATTATTGCCAAGTAACTGAATAACTTGAAAAAACAAACTTCTCAAATCCTCAAATATGCCCCTCCAAATCGTTCCAAAAATTTTCATTACTAATCTCTCTAGGGCTGTCAGTTAGGTGGGTGAACTACAAAAAACCCCCACTTCTTTTCCACGTTTAGTCTGTGTAAATCTGATATCCATAGATTGAACCCACTAAATCAATATTTCGCATACATCGTCACCCAAATGTATATTTGTTTTGGGGACTGGCTTCTCACATCTATGGGAAGTAAGAGCATGGGGTCTTCTGAAACCCTTTCCACACTCCATGCATTTATACGGCTTCTCTCCTGTGTGAATTGCTTGATGAGAAACAAGATGACCATGTTGGGTAAAGTCCTTTCCACACTCCATGCATTTATATGGCTTCTCCCCTGTGTGGATCCTTTGATGGCATGTAAGATAATTGTGTATGCGGAAGCCCTTTCCACACTCCATGCATTTATATGGCTTCTCCCCTGTATGGATCCTTTGATGGGATGTAAGTTTACTAGGTTGGCTGAAGCTCTTTCCACACTCCATGCATTTATATGGCTTCTCTCCTGTGTGGATCCTTTGATGGCATGTAAGATAATTGTGTACACGGAAGCCCTTTCCGCACTCCAGACATTTATATGGCTTCTCCCCTGTATGGATCCTTTGATGAGATATAAGATGATAATGTTGGGTGAAGCTCTTTCCACACTCCAGACATTTATACGGTTTCTCCACAGTATGGATCCTTTGATGGCATGTAAGATGACAAAGTTGGGTGAAGCCCTTTCCACACTCCATGCATTTATATGGCTTCTCCCCTGCATGGATCCTTTGATGGGATGTAAGATGACTGTGTATATAGAAGCCCTTTCCACATTCCATGCATTTAAATGCCTTCTCCCTTGTGCATATCTTTTTATTAAGAGTCTTGTTTCCATACTCAGTGCATTTATTTGGCTTCTCTCCTATGTGAATACTTTTCTGTGCCGTAAGAGATCCATTTTCTTGAGAAAAAATCCAATTGTAATTTCTTCCTCTGTCTTTCCATATATAATCTTGTACTTCGGCTTGGGATGGATAGTGCCCATTTACCTCTAACATGTCTTTGAATAGTCCTACACCTTTCCCAATATATCTTTTCTGTATTTTTCCTTGTTCATCAATAAAGCCCTGCATCTGAGCATCAATGGAAGATGAAGTTTCATTATTCCAGTTATTTGATGGATTTCTCTTCTGCCCTTGGAATTCCGTTTGAATTAGAGGATTCTCCATTACATCTCTTTGTCTGAACAATTTGATAGGCTCTTCAGAGACTTTATTGTCATTCTCAGTATCACCTTCAAAGGGAAAGAGAAATGAAAATGAAAGAAAGGTTAGGGGAAAAGATCACTCTGTCGGAAGTTATATTAATTGCCTTCAGGTATTTTGCCAAATTCTAATATATTGCATACTGTATCCTTATAATGGCAGGGTATAGAAATGATAATATCTCTTCCAATGAGGCATAAAACCTTGGAAAAGACATTAAGACAAAAAACTTGAATGGCAACTCTTGATAGGACTGACATGGAAGCATCTGGGCCAAAATAGTTGAAATCTGTGTGATGAAGTTTGGCATTACCGCAAACCAAGAATTACTCTGCCCCTAAAATGTTTCAATAGAAACACAATAACAAATTGGATAGGATACATCTAAGCAGAATGCCATTGACTTATTTCCTTCCTAGGAACAGTGGAAAAACAGAACTTTTCTTTCTCCCTCTGAATAGGGGATACCTATGTAGAAATGTTTCCGTAAGAACGAACTAATGGCATCTAACTACAAAATGTCTTCCTGAACTCTCTGACTGGAGAGTAGGAAACCCTTACCAAGAGAGGCCACATTGTTATAATTCTCCAGCATGACTTCCCAATGCAGAGCTTTTTGGTGAGGATCCAGTTGGGACCACTCCTCCTCTGAGAAATACACAGCCACCTCCTCAAAGGGCAGAAGACCCTCCTGAAAGGAAAAGGAAAAAAGTACAGAACAGACTGTAGGATCTTTCCTATTGTTTAGAAATTTCCAAAGCCAAAGCTATGCACTAAGGTAAATGGCTATGCTTAGTAAGAATTCATGGGTCAGATGAGAAAATGAACAGAAGACAAAGCATTTGACTAACTTGAATGATTCTGTAGGTCTTTCAGTGCTATTACGTTAACTAAACCCAGTTTCCTTCTGGATCAATTGATCTAACAAAAATCCATCTATCCAACCAGCCAACCATCATCAAAATACTCTTCCTTCTTGATCAATTCATCCATTCACAATTAAGTCAGTGTCTTGAGAGAATCAATTGGCAGATGAACCTTGGAAAACCCACCAATAAGTGATACTACACACATCCCTGGTTTAAAGAAAGAAATGTGTTTGTAGGAGAAGGGATTCTTTGCAGTATTTTATGAAATTGCTTATATTGTCCTAAGAAGGAGCAATCCTGCTCATCCCCAACATCTTCATGAAAGTGCTGGAGAGCTCAACCAGGGATGTGTGTGGTCTGCCATCAACATCCAGAGACTCTGCCCCTCTTCAGATTGCAAGGAAGCTGCTAGTATTATGAGCCATTGGCTGGCATATAAATAAGAAAATGGAGAACATTTTCTGACGAAAACATTTCTTACCCTTTCAAAGCTGGATTATTGGCCATCCAATTCCAGGCACAAATCAGGTGATTTAAATTTACCTTGCAGGCCTTGGTTATGTACTCTTTCAGAATAATTTTTACTTGGAGACATTTCTATAGGGCCACTCTCATGGGATTTTAATAACCTTAGCTGTTAATCACTTCTTTTTCTTCTCAATTATAAATGAGCTTTTTAAAAATGATGATTTGCCAGTTGGACTATTTAAATATTTTTGAGGATCCTGGCATGAATCCAATTCAAAGAATTACAAAAAGAAGGGACACCATGAAGAATTATGTAAAATATTTTTACTGAAAAGCATGGAGAATAATTCGTGAAAAGACTTTTGTTTTTAAAGTACAGGTCTTTAGAAAGATGCCTAAAAAGAATCTCCAACCAAAACCACAGGGGAAAATGGCAGAAGACAGTACAGGTAGTCCTCGACTTACAACAGTTTTTAGTGACTCTTCAAAGGTACAATGCCATTGAAAAAATGATGTATGCCTGTTTTTCACATTAACGACTGTTGCAGCATCCCCATGGCCACATGACTGAAATATGGATGCTTGGCAACTAACTCATATTTATGATGGTTGCAGGGTTCTGGGGTCATGTGATCACCTTTTGTGATCACCTCTGATAAGCAAAATCATTAGGGAAGCCAGATTCACTTAACAACCATATTACTTAATATAACTTAACAATTGCAGTGATTTACTTAACATCTGTGGCAGGAAAAGTGATAAAATGGGATAAAGTTCACTTAACAAATGTTTCACTTAGCAACAAATTTTTTGGCTCAATTGTGCTCATAGGTCAAGAATACCTATAATATGTATATCAGCTGATATCCTGATGGAAAGGGAAAATACAAATCTAGTAAATGAATGTTCTTTTCTTACTTGAATTGGAGGTTCAGTCTTAGTTTCCGCTCCCTCAAGAGTCAAATTCCTTCTATTCTTCCCTGTGAGGGAGACAGAATTTCAAAAAGCATAATAAATAAAATGGGAGGAGGTATGCTACAGAAGAGAAGACATAGAGAAGGTGAGAAAGTTGGGATTTATCAGAGGAGTGGAAGGACCCTATATTACCTCTTGAGGTGTCCTGATTTGGATCTTCCTGAGAGATCCCACTGAAAAAGAGTTCTTGCGGGAGATTTGACGGATGCCTCTTTCTCTCAGGATCCCTGATCTCCATTGCAAAAGACTTGAAATAGGAAAAAAGAATTAATGGACATCACACACATCATGAAGTGGTTTCTTTTCCTGTGAACATCACTGAAAAACACCCCACACCCAGTGCCGATCAATTAGGATGGGAAGTAAGAAAGAAATGGCTGTGCAAAATCTTTCCTCTAGAATGGATAAGGGAACTGTACAAAGATTAATGAAGTTTCTCCACATAGTATGAATGCCACGAAACTCTGCTAAGAAGGCATCAAAATTTGAATACATTGATCCAATGGCAAATATTTTTATGTGTAATATAATGCCTGAACAAGGGGAAGACATATGGTTTAAGAGTTTAAAATTTGTATTAAATTATAATTTAAAAGATGTTTTTTATAAAACGATGTATCCTTCTACTTAATACCTGATAAACTGCCAAAAGAAGTACAAACGAATTTCAAATACATGTTTGAAATGTAAATATAAAAAAGGAACTTTTTACCAACTCTGTTTGACTTGTGACAAAGCAAAGAAATACTAGAGTATATTTTAATGCAGAAGATTCTCAAAGTGGGTATGAAAATAAGAGATTTTTCTTTTAGGTGTAATAGACAAAGAGATTGAAAAACAATCTCAAACTTTGCTGTTATGTATGTTGAGAGCAGCAAGTATGCTCTTTGCACAAATGATGGCCTTGGTGGTGCAGGCTGTTAATCATCTAGCACTTAGTGCAAGCTGCCTGCAATTAGTGCAGGTTCGAATCCCACCAGGCTCAAGGTTGACTCAGCCTTCCATCCTCTCGGGGTAGGTAAACTGAGGACCCAAGATTGTTGGGGGCAATAAGCTGACTTTGTAAAATGCCGCTTGGGGGGGGCAAAAGCCCTAGTAATAAGCAGGCATATACAATGGAATGAAGGCTATTGCTGAGCACTTAGCATGGTGCTCCATAGACTGTAAGCCGCCCTGAGTCTCCGGAGAAGGGCGGCATATAAATGCAAATAAAATAAATAAATAAAAAAATAAAAAGCGGACCGGCATTTTAATAGCCACAACGGAGAAGTTGTTGGAAAAACTGATGGAACTAGCAGAGATGGCAAAATTAACTGTTTTAATTAAAGAAAAGATGACACATAACGTTGTTTCTACTTGGAAACCACTGCTGGATTTTGTTCTTGAGATAGAAAAAAATGAAACTTAGACTGAGTTTTATTGATTACATAAGTTTGTTGTTATAGAATTTGCTAGTACATATTAAAGTTGTAAAAATAAAAAAAGTTGAGCCTGTAATATTTCCATTATATATGACTACTAAAAAATAAGTCAATTATTTTCTTTCTTTTTTTCCCTTTTCCTCTTCACTTCTTTCTCTTCTCTTCTCTTCCCTTCCCAACCCCCACTTCCTACTATACAAAAGATACAAAAATGTGAACATATTGTTTATTATATTCAACTATTCCTGGAGGCCTAAGAGGAAGTCCTCTCACCTGCAACTCAACCTGCTCCTTCTTTTCCTCCGCCTTGCTTAGGAGGAACCCCTCCACCAGGGCCACCGCCTGGGAGCTGGTCTCTGCTCCACACTCACGCACCCAGCTCTGCATCTGCAGGGGCAGAAGGGTCAGGAACTGCTCCAGAACAATCAGATCCAGCATCTGTGCTTTTGTGTGCTTTTCTGGTCTCAACCATTGACTACAAAAGGAATGGAGTCGGCTGCAAAGTTCTCGGGGACTTTCATCCTCCTGATATTCAATGCTTCTAAAATTCCAGGCATGAGGTTGTGAAACGATGGTTAAATCTTCCAGCATCTTCTGCCCAGTTCTTGCCCAGATCTCCCCATGGATTCCAGATTGAGCACCAGAAGAGCCTTTTCTGGTTCCCCCACTTGCTAAAGGAAGGCTTGCCATTCTTTCTCTGTCCTGTAACACAATTCCAAATGGGTGCAATGAAACCTGTGTATCTCCAAACGCTTTTTCATTCATAGCAATGTTCACCTAGCCATGGGAATACCAGAACAAGCCATTAAGCCCTCTTTGCCAAAGAAATAATGTTGTTTCTAAAGAAGATGAACAAATGACCTCCATTTTGTGATTCTCTTATAGAAAAGAAGAATATATTCAAATAAGCAGAATGTAGTGAATTGGACCCATTCATCAACACTCATCCCCATAGAATTAATATTTTCTGAGCTGGTAATGTGATTATTTCCATTAAGAAGATTCAGTGCATATGGAATTTGGGAACATTTTGATTTCTTTTCACTCCGAAGAAAGACTTGCTTTTTAAAAATCTATATTTACCTATAAACAGGGTTCACCCAACATACAAAAACCAGAACAGGTTAAGAAAGCATGTAACTTCAATTCCCATAAAATGAAATGCCAGTCAGTTGACCCTGGTTTAAGATGCTGGTTCACTATCTTCCTAAAAAAAAATGAACTGCAGGGGATCCAAACCTAATTTAGTGTCATCCAGCACACAGTGAGAATGTAGGCATAATCTTTTGCCTCTCTTCCTTGCAAACATATTTCTTATTTCTTGCTTGAGATCTGCCATGCAAGCTCTCTCTCCCCTCCCCCTCGAACCAGGAGTTTCCTAGGAAATGGGGTGTGAAAGACTATCCAGATCACCCCGTTTCCTTTCTGGGGAAGTGGACTCTTGAGGGCAATATGCATAGTCTGGAACTCTGCGTTTCCCTGTGCCTGCTACAATCATAGAAAAGGGCGGTAGGGAAACATGGGATCTGGGGAAACCTCCCATTCTTGAGACTCAAAAGACTGAACCTGGATGAGAACTTGGCATGTGTCCCTTCCTCCTCTAGCATGAGAACCCTCTGTCTCCCTTGCATGAGAAGAACTGCCGCACCCTACACCTACCGTTTCCATCTCTGGATCTTTAAGACTTTCTTTCCGCCTTTCTAAATTCCTGCAAAGCTCAAAGGGTTAAAGTGAGAGAGTCCAGTATCCTAGAAACGCAAAACTTAATGATGTCACTGCCTCCCCAATTTGTAACAAGGGCCCAAAACTGAAGTGCTCCCCCTGGTGGATTTTCTGTGCACGGAGCGTGCTTGTGCAAACAGCGGAAAAACGGTTGCGTTTCCCATGGGGGACCAGGAGGCGGCACCTTGACCGGAAAGCTTTCCCAATCCAACTGTTTTTGGCGATGTTATACTTTAATAAAGAGCATTATATTTAAAGTACTCCTAGTATTAGAAAAACATATCCTAACAAGAATCTCATTTAAATTTGTTGCTCAGGAACAAAAAAATAAGTCAACCCAAACAAGAAGGAAAAATGAAAGTGATTCCCCAGCTTGACTTTCTGAAGGAAAGGGAGGATACAACTCTAATACATTTCTTTGTCTTGCGTGAGTCGAAATTGTGACCACTACTTCAGCTCTACCATAGGGATGAGTCAACTTCTTTCTTCTCTTCCCTGTGAAGGAAGACTTAGCAACAAAAAATTTGGGCTCAATTCTCAAGGCTCAATACAGTATGTGAGTCGAGGGCTACCTATAATATGTACATCAGCCAATTTCCTGAGGGAAAAGGAAAATACTAATCTAGTTAGTGAACGTCCTTTTCAATGCTTTTTCAACTACAGCAGTGCTTATCTATTCAGGGAATACCAGAACAAGCCATTAAGCTTTCTTTGCCAAAGTGATAGCTTTGCCTCTACACAAAGACCAACAAATTGTCTCCATTTTGTGATTCTCTTATGGAAAAGTGAATAAATTAAAAGAATAAGAAAGTAGTGGATTTGACCATTCAACATCATCATTCATCCCCATAGAAGTACTTTTCTGAAATGGTAAATTGATGATTTCCACCTAGAATATTCAGTGTATTTGGCATTTAACAAATGAAAATTCAGTCCACATAAAATGAAATGCCAGTCAATTGTCCCTGGTTTAGGATGCTCCATTTCTCTTTCTTCCTATACTCAGCCATCCAAGTTCACACAACATGCCCTGAACACAAACAGGTCAACAAAATCGAGGGGCTCAGTTCACATGGAACACAAACCAGCTTAACATAAGGATCTGGTTCACTACCCTCCTATGACAAATTGAACTGGCACCAAACCTAATTTAGTGTCACCCAGCGCATAATGAGAATATAGGCGTAATCTTTTGCATCTCTTCAGGGGTGGGATTCAAACCGTTTGGCCACCGGTTCGGTGGGCCTGGCTTGGTGGGCGCACTTTGCGCACGTGCACACATTTTGCGCAGGCGCAGAGGCGCTCCACTTCACCTTCTGCAAGACTGCACTCTCCCGCTAGTTTCAGCAGCTGCCACGCAGCACTGTACTGTGCTGTACAAAGCAGCTGCGCTTCCAAAACAGAGGATAAAGGTTAGTATGGGGTGGGATTCAAATTTTTAAAAAACTGGTTCTGTGGGCGTGGCTTAGGTGGTGGGCATGGCTTGGTGGTCATGTGACTGGGTGGACATGGCTTGGTGGTCATGTTATTGGCTGGGTGTGGCCAACTCAATATCACTCACATCGAGGCACGCATCTCCTTGCCTGGCCTCTCATGACTGTGGGGATGCTGCAACAGTCGTAAGTGTGAAAAATGATCATAAGTCACTTTTTCAGTGCCATTGTAAACTTTGAATGGTCACTCCATACAAGCAAAGTACCAGCAAAGGAGGGGAAAAAAATTCCAGAGATGTTCCAGAGACAGGAAGTCTAATCCTGCCAAGAATGTAATAAGGGTTAACGGAGAGGCAGTTTCTGTAAGCAACACCAGAATGTTTCCTTCCTGCCTTCCTTACAGGATTAGGCCAGTAATTTCTTCTAACAACTGGTTCTCCGAACTGCTTAGAATGTTAACAACTGGTTCTAGTGAATAGGTGCGAATTGGTAGAATCCCACCCCTGGGTGGGCCCAACAGCAGACCGGAATCTCATCGCAGCGAACTGGTTCGGTGGCAACTGCTCTTTGGGGCTACCGGTTCTATAGAACCGGGCCGAACTGGTAGCATCCCACTCTGCATCTCTTCCTTGCTAACCTTGAAAGAGGCGGTGGTGAGACTCCTCCTCAAGAAACCATCTCTGGACCCAACTTTGTTATCTAATTATCGTCCAGTCTCCAGCCTTTGCTTTGTAGTGAAGGCTGTTGAGAGTGTGGTGGCACGACAGCTCCCCCAGTACCTGGATGAAACTGACTATTTGGATCCACGCCAATCGGGCTTCAGGCCCGGGCACGGCACGGAGACGGCTTTGGTCACATTGGTGGATGATCTCTGGAGGGCCCGTGACAGAGGCTATTCCTCTGTCCTGGTCCTACTAGATCTCTCGGCGGCTTTCGATACTGTCGACCACAGTATCCTATTGCAGCAGCTGGGGGGGTTGGGGGTGAGGGGCACTGTTTTGCAGTGATTCTCCTCCTTCCTTTCCAGCCGTTCGCAATTTGTGTTGGCGGGGGGGCAGAGATCAGCCCCGAGACCCCTGATTTGTGGGGTTCCTCAGGGGTCGGTGCTTTCGCCCCTTCTGTTCAACATTTATATGAAGCCGCTGGGTGAGATCATCCGTGGCTGTGGGGTAGAATTCCATCAGTACGCTGATGACATCCAGCTGTACATTTCTACCCTGGGCCACCCCAATGAAGCCGTCGAAGTGATGGCCCGGTGCCTGGAGGCCGTGTGGTGTTGGATGGGGCAGAACAGGCTTCGGCTCAACCCATCTAAGACCGAGTGACTATGCTTCCCGGCACCCCGATACAGCCAGCTGGTTTCATCGCTGGCTGTGGGGGGGGGGGGGGAATTCTTGCCCCCACAGAGAGGGTGCGCAATCTGGGTGTCCTCCTGGATGTACGGCTGTCGTTGGAAGACCATTTGGCAGCCGTTGCCAGGGGGGCTTTTGATCAGGTCTGTAGGATCTACCAGTTGCGGCCCTTTCTGGATCGCATGGTCACTTCCGCCCTCATAATCTCCCGCCTAGATTATGCCAATTCTCTCTACATGGGGCTTCCCTTGAAGAGCACTCAAGGCTCCAGCTGGTGCAGAATGCAACTGCGTGGGTGGTGTTGGGAGCTCCTCGGGGCTCTCATGTCACGCCGCTCTTGCGCGAGCTGCATTGGCTCCTGGTGGTCCTCTGGGTGTGCTTCAATGTATTGGTTACCATCTTTAAAGCGCTCCATGGCTTGGGGCTGGGGTATCTACGGGACCGCCTCCTGCCATTATCGGCCTCCCGCCGGCCAATACGCTCCCATAGAGTGGGCCTCCTCGGGGTGCCGCCAGCTGGATGGCTGGCGACCCCGAGGGTGTGGGCCTTCTCATTGGGGGTACCCTCCCTCTGGAACGAATTGCCCCCGGAGATGAGGACCATCCCTGATCTCCTGACCTTCCGATGGGTGGTGAAGACTCATCTATTTCGCCAAGCCGGTCTGGCCTAGAGTTCTCTTAGAGTTTTAATCTGGTTTTATCTGGTTTTTAATCTTTTTAATTCCATTTTATATACTTTTATTTCAGCCACTATATATTTGATTTTAATTGTTTTTTTTAAATTCTGTATTGTTGTGGTATTTTTAATCGGCTGTACACCGCCCTGAGTCCTGTCAGGGAAAGAGGGCGGTATATAAGTTTAATAAAATAAATAAATAAATAAATAAATAAATAAATAAATAAATAAATGATCTTTTCTGATTTCCTGCTCGAGATTTGCCATACAAGCTCACCCACTCCCCTTACCCAGCAGCTTTCCCGAAGAAATGGAGCAGAAAAGACTATCCAGTTCCCGCCCTTTCTTTTCTGGGACCTGAATTTATTCCTGTTCTGGAGCCTTTCTTTCCCATCTGCCTATTAGAATCATTGAAAAGGGTGGTAGGGAAACATGGGATCTGGGGGTGATCACCCATTCCCAAGACTCAAATGATTGAATCTGGATGTACACACAATATAGTTCTGAGGGAGATGACCAACCAGCTGGGTGAGTGGAAAGGTTCTTATATGGTTCTGTAACTTTGAAGTTTGGGATTTGTGCAATATGGGCTTTGTATTCTGAAAGGAAGTTGGGTAATTCTTATTGTAGCTGATGGCTATGTCCTGTGTTAGATTTTTGGGTGAGGGGGCTGCTTGCTCTAACCCTATCACTGTGCTTTTGTTAGCTGTCAAAATTGCTGTAGGGGTTTTTGAAATAGCCTGTCTTGAATGGACTCTTGTAGGCAGGATTTGCTTTGCTTATGAATGGGGCCATCTTTAAACTCATTATTTTCTTAAGTGCCTGCATCGGTCTGCAGTTACAATGTTTTTTTTAGGTGTCAGGCTGGAATGTGGAATGGGCTTTAGGCAGGTTTTTTTTATTAGCATCTTGGTCTTTTGGCTTTTCTGACACTTCCTTATGGCTAATATTTCTAAGGCTTTTCGTTATGGTTAATATTTTTGGGATAACGGGGGATTAATTTCTTCTTACATATGGGAAGAAACCCTCCCCCCCTCCCCCCCCCACAGGAGCCTTTTTGCACCTCTGGCTCTCTTTCCTTTAAGATGTTCTTGTGGTCTTTTTAACTGACTGCGAAGCTTAAAGGGTTAAAGAGAGGGAGTCCAGCATTCTAGAGAGGCAAGTCTTATGATCTCACTACTTTCCAAACCTGCAAAGTGCCAAAGTACATGATGATCTATTTGCAGAGTCAACACCCTGGTGGATTTTCTGTGGGCCAAAGGTGCTGACGCAAAAAGTGAGGAATGGTGCATTTCCCATGAGAAATCAGGAGGGGGCTCTCATGTTCCCCTTGATCAGGAAGCCTTCACAATCCAACTGCTTTGGGCAGTTGTAGATAGTTAGCACCCACCCTTCTCCTGGAAGAATGCAATATTTTAAGAAATATTTAAAAAGAAGAATATTATATGGATGAGAAATAGAGAAACATGTTTTTAGAGGAAAAAAGCAGCCCCCACCTTCCTTAATAGCCCATAGCAGATGTCAGCATTTACAAGAGGTATATAGCTCTATCCATAAGCAAATACCCTCACCCAAGATCCAAAACAGGAGGAAAGCCATTAAGACTTGGAGTTGGCTGGGTCTTAACAGGCTCCGTCTCAATCTGATCAAAACCGAGTGGCTGGTTTCCTGCGCCCAGATATAGCCAGCTTACTCCGTTGCTGGCCGTGGGGGGAGAAATTTTGCCCCCCATGGAAAGGACTCGCAATCTGGGTGTCCTCCTGGATGTACGGCTGTCATTAGAAGATCACATAACGGCCGTTGCCAGGGGGGCTTTTTGTCAGATCCGTCGGATCTACCAGTTGCGGCCCTTTCTGGATCTGGGCGCACTTCGCATGGTCACTTCCGCCCTCGTCATCTCCCGCCTGGATTACTGCAATGCTCTCTACATGGGGCTCCCCTTGAAGAGCATCCGGAGGCTGCAGTTGGTCCAGAATGCGGCTGCGCGGGTGATCTTGGGAGCTTCTCGGAGCTCCCATGTTACACTGTTCCTGCGCGAGCTGCATTGGCTTCCTGTGGCCTTCCGGGTGCAGTTCAAGGTGGTAGTGATCATCTTCAAAACGCTCCATGGCTTGGGACCTGGGTACTTAGGGGACTGCCTGCTGCCACCAACAGCCTCCTGCCGCCCACTGTGCTCCCACAGGGTCGGCCTCCTCAGGGTTCCATCAGCTAAACGATGCCGGCTGGTGGCCCCGAGGGTGCGGGCCTTCTCTGCAGGGGCTCCCTCCCTTTGGAACGACTTACCCCTGGAGATACAAACCATCACCGACATTCAGACCTTCCAGCGCGCAGTAAAGATCCACTTTTTCCAACAGGCCGGTCTGGCCCAGTAACAATTGTGGGGGTTTTAAATTGGTATTTTAATTTTTATCTGTTTTATATGTTTTTGATACAATTTTTATCTTTTGGCCACAAATTTAATTATTTTAAATTGTTTTTAACTTTATAATTCCTATAGCTTGTTCTGTTTTATCTGGCTGTATACCGCCCCGAGTCCCGCTTTTGGGAGAGAGGCGGTATAAAAATCCAATAAATAAATAAATAAGACATAAAATAGGAGTTGCCCAACACCCTTTCAGAACACAAGCCTCTTCATTGCATCATCTCACAGCAGCCCAAATTTTAACCAAACTTAGCCCAGATAAACATGACCCCTACATGGCCCCATGGAAACCTGACAACAGCCAATAGAATACATGTTCTTGCACAGGAACAGGAAGCTCAAATACAAAGCCCAAGGGAAGGTATAAAAACCTCTCACTTTTAACTCCATGTGGTCAGCTGCCCAGAGCCACAAACTCATGTGGTTCTGCTTCATCATTAAACCATCTTTCCAAGCAGCCTCCATGTTTCCAGTGTCTTTCTCCCGGATTGGAACTGAACCACATGGATATTTCTTCCAACACAGTGTTATGATTCAGTAAAGAGTATTGCATTTAAAGGTACTAGGTTTTTTTTTTTTAAAAAAAATTTCCTAGTAAGAATCTCACTTACATTTTTATTGCTCAGAAATAACCATTTTCCTGATTGTTAGAACAATAAATCAGTAGAACAATTTGTCTCCAGAAGTTCCAACACTTTTTTAAAAGAATAGATTGGACAACCATTTGTCTGAAAAGGTGTAGGGTTTCCTGCCTGAGCAGAGGGTTGGACTAGATCTCCAAGGTACCTTCCAATTCTATTATTCTGTATTCTGTAAAAGAATAACTGAACCTAAACAAGAAGGAAAATTGAAAAGTGACAGCACTATATAGGTCAGCTTAACTTTCTGAAGGGAGAATACAAATCTAATAAGTTTTCTCCTCTTACTTGAATTGGAATTTTAACCACTATTTCTTCTCCACAACAAAAAAGAGTCAGACAAGGAATAATGGATGGAAACTGAACAAGGAGAGATTCAACCTGGAAACGAGAAGAAATTTTTTGACGATGAGAGCAATCAACCGATGGAACAGAAGTTGCCTTTGGAAGTTGTGGGAGCTTCATCACTGGAAGGTTTCAAGAAGAAACTGGACTGCCATTTGCCAGAAATGGTGTAGGCAGGGACTCCTGCTTGGGGGAGGGGGGGTTGGACTAGATGACCTACAAGGTCCCCTCAAACTCTGTTAATCTCCAAGGTTCTTTCCAACTCTTTTATTCTGTATTATGTAAAAGAATAAGTGAACCCAAACAAAAAGGAAAAATGAAAGGCGACAGTACTATATAGACCAGCTTGACTTTTTGAAGGGAGAATACAAATATGTTTCCTCCTCTTACTTGAATTGGAATTTTAACCACTATTTCAGCTCCACAGTAAAGAAGAGTCAACATCTTCCTACTCTTCCATGTGAGGGAGACACAATTTTAAAATACATAAATAATAAAGTAGGAAGAAGTATTCTATAGATCTCTATTGGCAATAGGAGGACCTTGTATTACCTACTGAGAAATCCTCCTCAAAGAAATAGTTCCTGAGGGAGATTTGATGGAAGCCTCCTTCTACACAGTGAAGGTGTTGAAATGGGAAGCAAAAGGAAAAGAAGAAATGGACATGATACATCATGACGTGGTGTTCTTCTGTGAAAAACACTTGAAGCCCCCCCAATGTCCATCAGTGAGGCTGCAAAGTAACAAAGAAACAACTGTCACAAATAACAAGAACAAAACCCTAGGTTTAAGACATTTAGGATTTTTAGGGCAGTTCACATTTCATATGTGCCTAGAGAAAAGGCAAAGTTATAAAATCAGGGAAGGCAAGTAGTGAAAAGTGAACATAAATATTGTACCATGGGAGTGGGGAAGATGAGAGAAAAATATTGTAAGTTTTATAATATTCCACATAGCTTTAAGTATGGTTAAGCTAGAAGAATCATCTCTACTGTTTCTGTTACATATAGAACCCCCACCCTAAAATCCAAAGTGTGTTCAGTTACAAGTACATGATGAATTGTTACAATCTTCTTGGAAAACAGGAAGATCTGCCCTGGGCTAGGCAACAAGTAAATAAGATAAGCGACATCCTCCCAAGGTAAAGCCCAGCAGTGAAACAAGATAAGATACCAAGGCACAGAAAACAATGTCATGTTGACCCTTAAGTCTATAGTTTAGCTCATCTTATAATGTAAAAAATAATAATGAGGTGTGGGGCGGGCCTCTTAGGCGTGGCATGTTCTGTGCAGGGGTATAAATGTATTGTCTGAATATAGTGTTCTCCCCAAAACTGGTTCTTGCTTGGTGTCTAAGCTGATAAGTCACTGGACACAAGGTGTGATACAATATACTTTTATTTTGGTACCAAGATATAAGGACCCTGGCTCAAAAGCTAACCAAGGGCCCCGATTACAATCTTACGATTATAATCTTACAGCAATTTTTATAGTCAAGGGGTGGTCACATTCAGCCCTTTGCCCTTCCCCTAATAATGCATGCATAACAGATAATATTGGTTATTTGGATCTCAGCCCCCTACATAACTAAATGTTGCATCACCTGTATTTCAGCCCAGGTCACAGGTATCTTGCAAAGTGTCCTAGTTTCATGTGACAGTTACAATGGGGCAAAAAAGTATTTAGTCAACCACCAATTGTGCAAGTTCTCCCTCTTAAAAAGAAGAGAGAGGCCTGTAATTGTCATCATAGGTATACCTCACCTATGAGAGACAAAATGTGAAAACAAATCCAGATCATCACATTGTCTGATTTGGAAAGAATTTATTTGCAAATTATGCTGGAAAATAAATATTTGGTCACCTACAAACAAGCAAGATTGCTGGCTCTCACAGACCTGTAACTTCTTAAGAGGCTCATCTGTCCTCCACTCATTACCTGTATTAATGGCACCTGTTTGAACTTGTTATCAGTGTAAAAGACACCTGTCCACAACCTCAAATAGTCACACTCCAAACTCCACTATGGTGAAGACCAAAGAGCTGTCGAAGGACACCAGAAACAAAATTGTAGACCTGCACCAGGCTGGGAAGACTGAATCTGCAATAGGCAAGCAGCCTGGTGTGAAGAAATCAACTGTGGGAGCAATAATTAGAAAATGGAAGACATACAAGACCACTGATAATCACCCTCGATCTGGGGCTCCACGCAAGATCTCACCCCGTGGGGTTAAAATGATCACAAGAACGGTGAGCAAATATCCCAGAACTACATGGGGGGACCTAGTGAATGACCTGCAGAGAGCTGGGACCAACGTAACAAAGGCTACCATCAGTAACACACTACGCCGCCAGGGACTCAGATCCTGCAGTGCCAGACGTGTCCCCCTGCTTAAGCTAGTTCATGTCCGGGCCCGTCTGAAGTTTGCTAGAGAGCATTTGGATGATCCAGAAGAGGATTGGGAGAATGTCATATGCTCAGATGAAACCAAAGTAGAACTCTTTGGTAGAAACACAACTCGTCGTGTTTGGAGGAGAGAGAATGCTGAGTTGCAACCAAAGAACACCATACCTACTGTGAAGCATGGGGGTGGCAACATCATGTTGTTGTGGCAAGGGGCGGGGTGGCATGCTTTCTCTGCAAAGGGAACAGGACGACTGATCCGTGTACAGGAAAGAATGAATGAATATTCTTGTTCCTAATATCCTGGCTAGTGGTTTAAGGTGTTAACTTCTGCCTCGCTAAGAATGTGCGGTTCCAAACCCTTTCCTATTGCAGAGCAGCTCAAAGCAGCACCCCCACTCCCTGCGACCCTCCTCCTTCTGCAGAGAAAAGTAAAAGCAGTTTTAACTATGTCTGAGGCAGCACCCCCACTCCCCTGTGACCCCCCCCCCTCCTTCTGTAGAGAGAGAGAAGACAGGAAGGAGCAAGGCTGCTTAAGGCAAAGAAATGAAGACAAGAGAAAATGTTTTTATCAGAATTCATATTCTTCCCTCTCATGTCCATTCCATCCATATCTGGATCCTATCTCCACATACGATCTTTCCTCTGATCTCCAGGGCCTATATTTCATCATCTGATCCTTCAATGGAATTTTGCTCTCCTTGTACTCAATCCACTTGGGAAGGGTCTTGGAGGCTGTGCTTGCAACTGCCTTTTCTTTTCTTCAGTAAACCTTTGAAATTGTGTACTAGACTTGTGTTCGTATTGTGAGTATAAATTTATTGGGGGTCTTACATCTCACCACTGATTTGTGTAGGGGTTACTACGTAGGGAATACATCTCAGGAAGTATGAGCCTGGAGGGTGGAGACAAGATGGCCACACATTAGCAGCTCCTGAAATAAAGTTCTGGCTTGTGACAGGCCTTATCCCTTCTGCCTGATCCAAAAATGCCATCCAGAGGGAAGAATCTGGACCAGTCCCAGCAATGATATTGAGACCCATCAATCCACAGATCATAAGAGACAAAAGCATAAGTAACAAATCCTCCACCAGCCACAAAACCTGAGGATTCCAATGGTTTGAAGAGATGCCTCTGTATATGGAGGCAGTGGTGGGATTCAAATAGTTTAACAACCGGTTCTCTGTCCTAATGACTGGCTGGGTAGGCATAGCCAGGTGGTCATGTGACTGGGTGGGTGTGGCCAACCTGACATCACTCATCACACCCAGCCCCACCTCTCAGCCAGTCTTCCTTTCCCCAGGCCTTGGGCCTATACGCAAACACCTCCAGGAATGAAAGGGTTAACCAACCCTTAGTCTCCTGGTGCAAATGCCCTCCCTCCCCCACCCAGTGAAAGGATGGGGAGAGAGAGACCAGCAAAGCATTCTGTTCCCATCACCAAGGAAAGTAAGACATTGGAGGCTGAGCTAATTAAAAAGCAATATATTGTGTCAGCAGCCAACATTTCAAAGCTGAGGTGGCAGAGGCAATAAATCCCATTCACTCCTCAGAAGCAATTTACAATTAAAGCCCATTTTCACCCCAAAAATAAGATAAATAAGATAAATAATATATAAATAGCAGGAGGAGGATTGACAATGCTTCTGTGCAGGCAAATCTGAAAGAGACTAAGATAAAGCTGGATTAACCCCCTCCCTCCCTCCCTTCCTTCTTTCCTTCCTTCTTCAGCCTGTTTTTTGGCTATTTCTGGCCCGTTTTCCAGGCTATTTTTAGGCCGTTTTCTGGTCAAAAATGCCCTGAAAAATGCCCCCAAAACATGCCCCCAAAATGGCCTGAAAAATGGCCCAAAAACACGCCCCCAAAATGGCCTCAAAAATGGCCCAAAAATGGCTGCCTTGGGCCATTTGTTGGCCATTTACAGGCCATTTTTCACTTGGAAAATAGCCTGAAAAAACGCCCCCAGAATGGGCCAAAATGGCAGTTTTGGGGCCTTTTTTTGGCCCATTTTTCAGCCAGTTCACTAGACTGGGCAGAATTTTAACCGGTTCAAGTGAACCGGTCCAAACTGGCTGAATCCCACTTCTGTGAGAATGCAAGAAAAAAAGAGATTTAGCTACAATTAGTGAAAGAATGAATGTTGATGGAAAGAAAAAGGGAGTTTAAAAGGAACTGAATTAACTTCTCTGCTTTTTTTCCAATCTCTTTATTGTCCAGCTTGACCCAGAACTATTACTGACAATTAAATAAAAAGCTTCAAACTAACAAAACCCTCTCAAATCCTGAAATATGCCCCCTCCAAAAATCTTCATACATTTTAATACATTTTTAAAGCAGCTTAAGAGTTACATGAGTATAATACATGACTAGAACAAAACCACACAACTGATATTTAGTTAATTTTATTTAAATCCAATTTAGACTTCTTAGCCCTCATCACACTATAGAAGAGCAAAATATGGCCGTAATACTTGAAAAAAAAATTACACAAGCACTGGGGAGGCTTCTGGTCATTCTGGCTTCTTTTGTCAGAAAGGAATTCTTCATCATTTCAACTCTTCCCACAAGTTACACATTGGTCTGCATGTGACAATTTCCTCATATCATGAGGCCTTTGACTGAATAATGTCCAATGTTTCTACATAGATACCGGTTCACTCAGATCTCAGTTCTACAGTGAGGATGCAAATTTGATTACTTTTGCGATGTTCCATAGGTGCAAATTTGATTTATTTTTTCATTTTGTGCTTTGCGGAAACAACACCTGTTAAATGACTTTACATCCCTCTGAGAACTATGACTAAGAATAGAATAGAACAGAATACTTTATTGGCCAAGTATGATTGGACACACAAGGAATTTGTCTTGGTGTAAGTACTCTCAGTATAAAGAAAAGATACATTCATTAAGAATCAAGAATCATAACATACAACACTTAATGATAGTCATAGGGTACAATCAACAATCAAATCATACTAGGAAACAGTCAATATAAATTGTAAAGATACAAGGGACAAAGTTACAGTCCTACAATCACAAGTGGGAGGGGATGGGTGATAAGGAGTGATGAGAAGATTAACAGTAATAGTAGTAACTTTGTAAATAGTTGAACAGTGTTGAGGGAATTATTTGTTTAGCAGAGTGATGGCTTTCGGGAAAAAACTGTTCTTGTGTCTAGTTGTTCTGGTGTGCAGTGCTCTATAGCGTCATTTTGAGGGAAGGAATTGAAACAGTTTATGTCTGAGATGTGAGGGGTCTGTAAATATTTTCACAGCCCTCTTTTTGACTTGTGCAGTATACAGGTCCTCAACTGAAGGCAGGTGGGTAGTAATTGTTTTTTCTGCAGTCCTAATTATCCTCTGAGTTCTGTGTCTGTCCTGTTGGGTTGCAGAACCAAACCAGAGAGTTATAGAGGTGCAGATGATAGACTCAATAATTCCTCTGTAGAACTGAATCAACAGCCCCTTGGGCAATTTGAGCTTTCTGAGTTGGCACAGAAAGAACATTCTTTGTTGTGCTTTTTTGATGTTTTTGATATTAGGTGTCCATTTTAGGTCATGTGATATAGTAGAATCTAGAAATTTGAAGGTCTCTGTTGTTGATACTGTGTTGTCTAGTATTGTAAGAGGTGGTAGTATGGGACAGTTTCTTCTAAAGTCTATCACCATTTCTACGGTTTTGAGTGTGTTCAGTTTCAGACTGTTACAGTTACACCATAAGGCAAGTTGTACAACTTCCTGTCTTTATGCAGATTCATCATAGTCTCGAATGAGACCAATCACTGTTGTGTCATCAGCAAACTTCAGTATTTTAACAGATGGATCGGTTGAGATGCACTCATTTGTATATAGGGAGGAGATAGCATACACCCTTGGTGGGCCCCTGTGCTAATTGTACAGGTATTGGATATGATTCTGCCTAGCTTCACCTGCTGCTTCCTGTCTGTTAGGAAGCTTATGATCCACTTACAAGTGTGTTCAGGTACTGCTAGTTGGTTTAGTTTACTTAGAAGAGTGTCTGGAATGATGGTATTGAATGCTGAACTGAAGTCTACAAAGAGGACCCTTGCGTAGGTATTTGGAGATTCAAGGTGTTGTAGGATGTAATGCAGAGCCATGTTAACAGCATCATCTGTCGATCTATTTGCTCGGTATGCAAACTGCATGGGATCTAACAGCAGATCTGTTTATGGTTTTCAGTTGAGACAGCACAAGCCTTTCAGAGATTTTCATAACTACAGATATTAGAGCAACTGGCCTGTAGTCATTCAGTTCCTTGATGGAGGGCTTCTTTGGCACTGGGATGATGGTAGGACGTTTGAAGCAGGAAGGAACATAGCACATCTCTAGTGATCTATTGAAGATTCGGGTGAAGATGGGGGCTAATTGCTCAGCACAGACTTTTAAGCAAGAAGTGGGAGAATGATGACAGGTGGGGAGCAAGAAACTCATTTCTAAAAAGTAAAATAAATGAAACTATACAGATACCCTTCAAAAACATATAAATCATAATTATAATGACACGTGCTCATCTTCAGAACTGTCAGTTATGAGAGTGAACTGCGAAAAAAAAACCCTTTTCAAAGTTCAGATTGTAAATTGGAAACCCAAATTGAACCCACTAAATCAATAATTAGCATACATTCTCAACGAAATGTATCTTTGTTTAGCGAATTAGCTTCTCCAGTTTATGAATTATGTCATAGGAAGTAAGTGTATGCAGCTCTGCTGAAGCCTTTTCCATACTCCATGTATTTATACGGGTTCTCCCATGTGGCTCCTCTGATGGGATGTAAAATTGCTGCTTGTTATAAAGTCCTTTTCAGACTGCAGGCATTTATATGGCTCCACCCCTATGTGGATCCGTTTATGGGATGTAAGAGCTCTACCTACTGTAAAGGCCTTTCCGCACTCCATGCATTTATATGGCCTTTCCCCTGTGTGGATCCTTTGATGGGATGTAAGATTACTATGTTTGCTGAAGCTCTTCCCACACTCCATGCATTTATATGGCCTCTCCCCTGTGTGGATCCTTTGATGGGATGTAAGATAACTCTGCATGCGAAAACCCTTTCCGCACTCCATGCATTTAAACGGCTTCTCTCCTGTGTGGATCCTTTGATGGGAAACAAGATGACAATGTTGGCTGAAGTCCTTTCCACACTCCATGCATTTATATTGCTCCTCCCCTGTGTGGATCCGTTTATGGGATGTAAGAGCTCTGCCTACTGTGAAGCCCTTTCCGCACTCCATGCATTTATAGGGCTTCTCTCCTGTGTGGATCCTTTGATGAGATATAAATTTACTGTGATGGCTAAAACCCTTTCCACACTCTATGCATTTATAGGGCTTCTCTCCTGTGTGAATTTTTTTATGGTATGTAAGATAACTCTGCATACGGAAGCTCTTTCCACACTCCATGCATTTAAACGGCTTCTCTCCTGTGTGGATGCTTTTATGGGAAATAAGATAACAATGGTAGGTAAAGCCCTTTCCACATTCCATGCATTTATATGGCTTCTCTCCTGTGTGGATCCTTTGATGGGATATAAATTTATTGTGATGGCTGAAACCCTTTCCACATTCCATGCATTTATAGGGCTTCTCTCCTGTGTGGATTTTTTGATGGTATGTAAGATAACTCTGTATGCGGAAGCACTTTCCACACTCCATGCATTTAAATGGCTTCTCTCCTGTGTGGATGCTTTTATGGGAAACAAGATGACAATGTTGGGTGAAGCCCTTTCCGCACTCCATGCATTTAAACGGTTTCTCTCCTGTGTGGATCCTTTGATGGGAAATAAGATGAAAATGGTAGGTAAAGCCCTTTCCACACTCCATGCATTTGTATGGTTTCTCTCCTGTGTGGATGCTTTGATGGGAAGTAAGATGCAAATGGTTGGTGAAGCTCTTTCCACACTCCATGCATTTATATGGCTTTGCTTCTGTGTGGATCCTTTGATGGGATATAAATTTACTGTGATGGCTGAAGCCCTTTCCACATTCCATGCAATTATATGGCTTCTCTCCTGTGTGGATTTTTTGATGGTATGTAAGATAACTCTGTATGCGGAAGCCCTTTCCACACTCCATGCATTTAAACGGCTTCTCTCCTGTGTGGATGCTTTTATGGGAAATAAGATGACCATGTTGTGTGAAGCCCTTCCCACACTCCATGCATTTATATGGCTTCTCTCCTGTGTGGATCCTTTGATGGGATATAAATTTACTATGATGGCTGAAACCTTTTCCACACTCCATGCATTTATATGGCTTCTCTCCTGTGTGGATCCATTCATGGGATGTCAGAGGACTATGTTTTCTGTGCGCTAAACTTTTCTGTGACTCAAGAGACCCATTTTCTTGAGAAAGTGTGAATATACAATTTTTTCCTTTGTCTTTGCATATATTGGCTCGTCCTTTGGCTTGTGATGGACAGGGTCCATTTACATCTAACTTGTCTTTGAAAAGTCTTACACCTTTCCCAATATATTTCATCCTTAGCTTTCCTCGTTGATCAATATAGTCCTGCATCTGAGCAACAATTGAAGATGAGATTTCATTATTCCAGTTATTTGACGGGTTTCTGTCCTGTCTTTGGAATTCTGTTTCAACTGCAGGTTTCTCCAGTATGTCTCCTTGTCTGAACACTTTGATTGGTTCTCCAGTGACTTTATTGTCATTCTCAGTATCACCTTCAAAGGAAAAGAGAAATGAAAATGAAAGAAAGGTTAGGGGAAATGATCACTCTGTCGGAAGTTATATTAATTGCCTTCAAGTATTTTGCCAAATTCTAATATATTGCATACTGTATCCTTATAATGGCATGGTATAGAAATGATAATATCTCTATCAATGAGGCATAAAACCTTGGAAAAGACCTTAAGACAAAAAACTTGAATGGCAACTCTTGATAGGACTGATATGGAAGCATCTGGGCCAAAATAGTTGAAATCTGTGTGATGAAGTTTGGCATTCCGCAAACCAAGAATTACTCTGCCCCTAAAATATTTCAGTAGAAACACAAAAACAAATTGGATAGGATATATCTAAGCAGAATGCCATTGACCTATTTCCTTCCTAGGAGCAGTGGAAAAACAGAACTGTTCCTTCTCCCTCTGAATAGGGGATATCTATGTAGAGATGTTTCCGTAACAACGAACTAATGGCATCTAACTACAAAATGTCTTCCTGAAGTCTCTGACTGGAGAGTAAGAAACCCTTACCAAGAGAGGCCACATTGTTATAATTTTCCAGCATGACTTCCCGATGCAGAGCTTTTTGGTGAGGATCCAGCTGAGACCACTCCTCCTCTGAGAAATACACAGCCACTTCCTCAAAGGGCAGAAGACCCTCCTGAAAGAAAGAAAAAAGTACAGAACAGACCGAGGAGGGACTGCAGGATCTTTCCTATTGTTGAAATTTGAATTTTCCAAAAGCTATGCACTAAGGTAAAAAAGAATAGTAAACATTTGACTAAATAAATATTTTTGGCAGGCTTTATCAACTTGAATGATTCTGTAGGACTTTCAGTGACATTCAGTTACATAATCCCAGTTTCCTTCTGGATCAATTGATCTAACAAAAATCCATCCAATCAGCCAACCATCATCAAAATACACGCATCTGTCTTTACACAAAGGGGAAAAACAGTCCAACTTATCAGAAACAGCACCACAAAAAACAGATTAGGAATACAGGTTAAAATAGAGAAGAAAATGGTAAATGAGCAGCTGTCTACCCTAGATGAGCTCAAATCACCAAAACTGGGATGGATTAAGGTTCTGAAGGAACTGGCAGAAGAGATCTCAGAACCACTGAACTATATCTTTTAAAGATCCTGGAGCACCAGGGAACTGTCAGAGGACTGGAAAAGAGCTGATGTAATTCCCATCTTCAAAAAAGGAAAAAAAAATAGATCCAGGAAACTTCAGACCTATCAGCCTGACCTCAATACCAGGGAAGATTCTGGAAAAGATAATCAAGCAACAAATCAGCGAACACCTAGAAGCAAACAAAGTAATAACCAAAAGCCAACATAGGTTTGTCAAAAACAGATCATGCCAGACTAATCTTATTGCATTCTTTGACAAAGTGACAAAATTAGTGGACCAAAGGAATGCTGTCGATATAATTTGCTTGGACTTCAGTAAGGCATTTGATAAAGAAGACCATAACCTACAACTTGATAAAAGAGAAAAATGCAGGTGAGACAGCATCACCACCAGATGGATTTGTAACTGGCTGACCAACCACACTCAACATGTAGTCCTCAATGGAACTGCATCTACATGGAGGGAAGTATGCAGTGGGATACTCCAAGGTTGTTTTAGGCCCAGTACTGTTCAACATCTTCATCAATGATTTGGACGAGGGGATAGATAGGAACTCATCAAATTTGCAAACAACACCAAGCTAGCAGGAATAGCCAGTACTCCAAAAGATAGGCTTAACATACAGAAGGATCTTGACAGACTTAAACATTGGGCACTATCTAACAAAAAGAAATTCAATGGTGAAAAAAGTAAGGTTTTACATTTAGACAAGAAAAACAAAATGCACAGGTACAGTATATGTGATACCTTGCTCAATAGTAGTAACTGTGAAAGGGATCTTGGAGTCCTAGTGGACAACAAAAAAGATGTTGAGACTGTAGAAAGAGTGCAATGGATGGAAACTAACCAAGGATAGAAGCAACTTAGAATTAAGGAGAAATTGCCTGACAGTTAAAAGAATTAATCAATGATAAAAACTTGCCTCCACAAGTTGTAAATGCTCCAACACTGGAAGTTTTAAACAAGAGATTGGATAACCATTTGTCTGAAGTGGTGTAGAGTTTCTTGCTTTAGCAGGGGGTTGGACTAGAAGACCTCCAAGGTCCTTCCAACTCTGTTATTCTGTTCTATTCTGTTTATCCAGAAAATCTGTGAATTTAATGCCAAGTAACCCTTTCTTTGATGGATTCAAACCATCTCTTTTTTACAGTTTTTCATTGGACCAGCTGCAGACACCATGACTAATATAAAGAATTCTGCAAAACATTATTTATTGAAAAGTTGGGAGAATAATTAGCGAAGAGTTTTGTTTTTAAAGTAGTAGTCTTAAAAAAAATCCTAAAAAGAATCTCCAACCAAAAGCAAAAGGGAAAATGGCAGAAGACAGTACAGATAGTCCTCAACTTACAACAATTTTTAGTGATTTACAACTGCAGGGACAAAAATGACTTATGCCCGTTTTTCATACCTAAGACTGTTGCAGCAACTCCATTGCCACATAATGAAATTTCAGATGCTTTGCAACTGACTCATATTTATGATGGGTCCTGGGATCATGAGATCACCTTTTGTAAACCTCTGACAAGCAAAGTCACTAGGGAAGACAGATTCCCTTAACAACCATATTACTAACTTAACAACTGCAGTGATTCACTTAATACCTGTGACAGAAAAGGTCGCAAAATGGGGCAAAGTTCACTTAACAAATGTGATGCTTAGTAACAAAAATGTTGGGCTCAATTGTGGTCGTAAGTCAAGGATTACCTATAATATGTATAACAGCTGATTTCTTGAGGGAAAGGAAAAAATAGAAATCTAGTAAATCAAAGTTCTTTTCTTACTTGAGTTGGAGGTTCAATCTTGGTTTCCACTCCCCCAAAACAAAGAGCCAACTTCCTTCTATTCTTCCCTGTGAGGGAGACAGAATTTCAAAAAGCATGATTAATAAAATGGGAAAAGGACACGTAGAAGATGAGAAAGTTAGGATTTATCAGAGGAGTGGAAGGACCTTATATTACCTCCTGAGATGTCCTGATTTGGATCTTCCTGAGAGATCCCCCTGAAAAACAGTTCTTGCAGGAGATTTGATGAATGCTTCTTTCTCTCAGGATCTCTGATCTCCATTGCAAAGGACTTGAAATAGGATCCAGGAAAAAAGAATTAATGGATATTACACATCATGAAGTGGTGTGTACTTCTACTTAACACCCGGTAAACTGCCAAAGATTTTTCAAATCTCAAAGGAATTTCAAATACATGTTTGAAATGTAAATGTAAACAAGGAACTTTTTACCATCTCTTCTGGGCTTGTGACATAGCAGAGAGGGTTTTTTTGGTGAATAGACAAAGAGGTTGAAAAACAATCTCGAACTTTGCAGTTATATATGTTGAGAGCAGCAAGAATACTCATTGCACAAAAATGGAAGGATACTTTAATTGCCACAATGGAGAAGCCGTTGGAAAGACTGATGGAACCAGCAGAGATGGCAAAATTAACTGCTTTAGTTAAAGAAGACACCCAATGTTGTTTCTACTTTGGAACCACTCCTGGATTTTGTACTTGAGATGGAAAAAAATGAAACTTTGATTGAGTTTTTCTGATTAATAAGTTTGTTGTTATAGAATTTACTAGGACATATTAAGAATGTAAAAGTAAAACACTGAACCTGTAATGTTAACGTTTTATTTGACTCTCTAAAGAGATTCAGATTTTCAATGAGTTTCTTTTCCACCCTTTACCCTACACTTCTTTCACTTCCCTTCCCCCCTTTCCTACTATTTTCATTTTTTGGTATTTTATATCTTAACAAGCTTAATAAAACTACCGTATTGTTTTTTATAGTCAACTCTTCCTGGAGGCCCAAAAGGAAATCCTCCCACCTGCAACTCAACTTGCTCCTTCTTCTCCTCCGCCTGGCTCAGGAGGAACCCCTCCACCAGGGCCACCGCCTGGGAGCTGGTCTCTGCTCCACACTCTCGCACCCAGCTCTGCATCTGCAGTGGCAGAAGTGCCAGTAACTGCTCCAGAACAACCAGGTCCAGCATCTGTGCTTTTGTGTGCTTTTCTGGTCTCAACCATTGACTACAAAAGTAATGGAGTCGGCTGCAAAGTTCTCGGGGACCTTCATCCTCCTGATATTCGATGCTCCTAAAATTCCAGGCATGAGTTTGTGAAACGATGGTTAAATCTTCCAGCATCTTCTGCCCAGTTCTTGCCCAGATCTCCCCATGGATTCCAGACTGAGCACCAGAAGAGCCTTTTCTGGTTCCCCCACTTGCTAAAGGAAGGCTTGCCATTCTTTCTCTGTCCTGTAACACAATTCCAAATGGGTGCAATGAAACCTGTGTATCTCCAAACGCTTTTTCATTCATAGCAATGTTCACCTAGCCATGGGAATACCAGAACAAGCCATTAAGCCCTCTTTGCCAAAGAAATAATGTTGTTTCTAAAGAAGATGAACAAATGACCTCCATTTTGTGATTCTCTTATAGAAAAAAAGAATGTATTCAAATAAGCAGAATATAGTGGATTGGACCCATTCATCAACACTCATCTCCATAGAAGAAATATTTTTTGAGCTGGTCATGTGATGATTTCAATCAAGAACGTTCAGTGTATTTGGCATTTTGGATCATCTCAATTTCTTTTCACTCAAAAGGAAAGACTTGCTTTTAAAAAATGTAGATCTATATTTACCTATAAACAGGGTTCACCTGACATACAAAAAACCAGAACAGGTTAACAAAGCATGAAACTTCAATTCCCATAAAATGAAATGCCAGTCAGTTGACCCTGGTTTCAGATGCTGGTTCACTATCTTCCTAAAACAAAATGAACTGCAGGGAATCCAAACCTAGTTTAGTGTCATTCAGCACACAGTGAGAATGTAGGCATAATCTTTTGCCTCTCTTCCTTGCAAACATATTTCTTATTTCTTGCTTGAGATCTGCCATACAAGCTCTCCTCCCTCCCCCCCGAAACAGGAGTTTCCCAAGAAATGGGGTATGAAGGACTATCCAGATCACCCCCTTTCCTTTCTGTGGAAGTGGACTTAGTCCTGAAGGCAACATGTGTGTTCTGGAACTCTGTGTTTCCCTGTGCCTGCTACAATCATGGAAAAGGGCATTTTTAAAAATATAGATGTACATTTACCTATAAGCAGGGTTCATGCAACATACACCATACAAAAACCCAGAACAAGTTAACAAACCATGAAAATTCACTTCACAAAAAATGAAATGACAATCATTTGACCCTGCTCTTTCTTTCTTCACCCAGGTGTGCAGGTTTACACAATGTGTTCCAAGCACAAACAGGTCAATCAAATCCAGGGGCTCAGTTCACATGAAACATATAGGGTTAAATGCATTACAGCGTAACATAAGGACATGGTTCACTATCTTCCTAGCACAAATTGAGTTGCAAGAGGCTCCAAACCTAGTTTGGTTTCATCCAGCACAAGGTGAGAATATAGTCATAATTTTTTGCATCTCTTCCTTTCAAAATTGTTTTTGCTTCCTGCTTGAGTTTTGCTATGCAAACTCCCCCTCTCCCCTACCTAGGAGTTTTCTCCACAAAATGGGGCGTTAAGGACTATCCCTTTCCTTTCGGGAATCTGGAATTCTTCCTGAAGGCAGCATGCATCTTCTGGGGTTCTGCTTTGATCCCTGCCTGTTACAATCGTGGAAAAGGGTGACAGAGCAACATGGGATCTGGGGGTCTTCCACTCCTAAGATTGACTTGGTATATATCTTTTCCTTCTCTAGTGCGGGAACTCTCCACCTTTCCTTGTATAGGACACACACACACAAACATACCCTTGCCATCTTCTCTTTCCTTCAAGACTTCCTTTCAGCCTTTTTAACTGCCTGTGAAGCTTAAAGAGTTAAAGAGAGAGAGTCCAGCATCCTAGAAAGGCAAGAGTAGTGATGTCACTGCCTTCCCAGCTTGCAACAGTGGCCCAGCGCAGAAATGCATGGTGTGCCTTTCTCTTTGCAGAGGGAGCCCCCTAATGGATTTCCCCAAATCGATCCCAGCACTACCAGCTGTGGCTGGGGTGGTGTGGGAGAGAGTGACTCTGGTGGAGTCAGGGTTATGGGGTAGGCACGCTTTGGATTCTGGGTGGGTGCCACACCCATGGGCAAGTTTCCCGAACAGAATCTACATTGATTAGCCCAATGAAAACCCTTTTTACAAATTGGGCATTTTTTAGATGGTCAGTTTTTAGCAATATTAGGAAGAGAATGGCATTCTTTTTGAAAATGCCCTGGTTTACCACATTTAAAACAATTTCCTGAGGGCTTTTGGCCCTTTTGAATTGCTGCAGCTAATAAATGCATTTTATAGGTTTGTGACCCAATATCCTGACAGACACGTAGCATATCTGCCAGGGTATAATGATCTGTTGCCTTTAATGGTTGTAAAGCTCTTTTACAATCACCATTATATTTTCAATAGCCAATTGACGAAGAAGCTCCCCAGCTGCTTCTTGATGATCGAATTGTTGCTGAATGGCCTTTGATAACCCTTCCACAAAATCAGCATAAGGCTCATTAACTCCCTGTCTGATGTTAGAAAAATTTGCTCTAGGTTCCCCAGTCTGAGGAACTTTCAGAAATGCTCGATATGCACATTCTGACATGACAGCTAAAGTCGCAGGACGGAGGATAATTTGCGCAGGGATAGCTGCAAATTGTCCAGAGCCAAACAATTGTTCTACAGTGTAAGCTCCTCCTCCCCCCATTGCAGCTGCTTGAGCATGTCTCATATACTCACTTTCCCAGACTACATATTGCATTGAAGTTAGAATCATACGAAAAATTTGTTTCCAATCTTCAGGAACCATGGTATATCCATTTTTAATACCCTCCATAAGTCCTCTAGTAAAATTACTACTAATACCATAGTCTGTAACAGCTTTTTTCAATTCCCTTAATATCTAATAAGGTAAACCTTCCCATTCTGCTATCTGCTGACCCAGCTGTTGGCCTTGACCTGGATGATACTGCACAGGACAGACAGACAATAGTTCAGCTAACTCTGCCCCTGGCATGGAGACATCCTTTTTACATGTCTCCACCATTTTTTGAAAAGATGTTTGAATAACCGGATCAGGAGGTTTTTGTCCTGTGTCTAAGGGAGCAGAGGGAGAGATAGTCAGATATTCTGATGAAGAAGGAGGACAAACTATAGGGGCTGTATTTTGTGAAGAGGGGGGTGCTAAAAGAGAAACCTCATTAATGCCAAATATCTCAACTGCATGCTGACATAAATGCCAAGCATGTAAAATCTCCACGCTAGCCCTTGGCTCTGTATGTAAAGTAATTCCAATTTTTTCCCAATCTACTAACCTAAGAGACCCTTTTTCTGGATACCATAAACATTGAGCTGCAATCTCCTGGACCAGTCTTGTGAGACTGCGCTGAGATACATCTGTATGATTTTTCTTTAAAAGGTATCCTAATTCCTCCACATGCTTTCTCTGCTCTTCAGAAAGCGAAGACCCCATACTTACAGAAACCTTTGAAAGGTTGAAGGTGCACCAAATCCTTGCCGGACGAAGTAAGGAGTCTCTGTTCAAGGCGCCACTTGTAGGAATCAAGACTCAGGACCACATGAAGATGAGACAAGCTGCTTTCTTTATTGTCAGGTTGAGAATAAGAAGAGCTGTCTGTTCTCTTGCCAGAGTTCGTTCTATCTCTCTATATCCATAGTAGCATACCAGTGGTTAATTTATACACTATACATCTATTTAGACAACCTTTGTTACTATCTGCTTAAGTAGTTTATACATTCACCTCTAGTTAGGATTAACTTTAATTAAGATTAACATAAGCTTCAGTTCCTGCCTTTGTTCCGTCCTATCTGGGTGTTAAGGTCTTATTTCCTCCAGGTAAACATGCAAATGTTTCCTCCAGGTAAACATGCAAACGTTGCACTTTGCACGGAATGTTCTTTGTCTGAGGTTTGCCATCCAAGACAAGAATATCCAGAAAGCACAATGCCTACAGAGCCCACTGTAACTACATAGCCAAAAAGGCATTAAGTGTTGTTAACCTAATTCTGCGTAGCTTTTTCTCCGGTAATATCACTCTACTAACTAGAGCATATAAAACATTTGCTAAACCAATACTTGAATAAAGCTCATCAGTCTGGAATCCGCATTACATATCTGATATTAATACAATTGAGAAAGTTCAGAAATATTTTACGAGAAGATCCTCCACTCCTCTACTCATAGCAGAATACCTTAAGCCACCAGACTTGAAATTTTAGACCTAGACAACCTAGAACTACGCCGCCTTCGGTTTGATCTAAGTATAGTACATAAAATTATATATTGCAATGTCCTATCTATCAATGAATACTTCAGCTTTAACCAAAACAATACAAGAACACAAAATAGATATAAACTAAAGATAAACTGCACCAAACTTGATTGCAGGAAATACGACTTCAGCAACAGAGTAGTCAATGTCTGGAATACTCTGATTCTGTGGTTTCTTCCCCAAACCCCAAAATCTTCAACATTAGATTGTCTACTATTGACCTCACCCCTTTCCTAAGAGGTCTGCATAAGCGCACCAAAACGTGCCTACCGTCCCTGTCCTATTGTTTCTTTCTTTTTCTTTTTCTTATTCGTATCCATTTCATGTATTTATAACCATGTTTATACTTATACCTGTTATCTAATAATTGTTTGACAAAATAAAAAATAAAATCTTATATTACCTTCTGAATTGTCCTTACCAGGATCTTCCTGAGAAATCCTATTCAAAAAAACAGTTCCTGGGGGAGATTTGATTGGAGCCTCTGTAGAAAGTTAGCACCCACCCCTCTCCTAGAAGAATGAAGTATTCTAGAAAATATTAAAAAGGCAGAATTTTATACCTCCCTGGATGAGAAAAGGAGAAACATGCTCTTGGAAAGCAGCCCCCATCTTTGTTTAATAGCCCCAGAAAAACTGAGACATCTTATCTACAACACAAAAGACCTTCATCTCCAGGCAGGGGTGGGATTCAAATTTTTTAACAACCGGTTCTGTGGGCATGACTTAGTTGCTGGACATGGCTTGGTGGTCATGTGACCTGGTGGACGTGGCTTGATGATCATGTTATTGGCTAGGCATGGCCAACTCAATATCACTCACATCGAGGCACACATCTCCTCGCCTGGCCTCTCATAACTGTGGGGATGCTGCAACAGTTGTAAGTGTGAAAAATGGTCGTAAGTCACTTTTTTCAGTGCCATTGTAACTTTGAATGGTCACTCCACACAAGCAAAGTACCAGCAAAGGAGGGGAAAAAAACTCCAGAGAAGTTCCTGAGACAGGAAGTCTAGTCCTGCCAAGAATGTTTATTACATTCTTAACCGAGAGGCAGTTTCTGTAAGCAACACCAGAATGTTTCCTTCCTGCCTTCCTTACAGGATTAGGCCAGTAATTTCTTCTAACAACCGGTTCTCCGAACTGCTTAGAATGTTAATAGATGCGAACTGGTAGAATCCCACCCCTGGATGTGACTATAGGTAGGTAGGCATGGGGGAGATTGCTCAGTAGTCACAACAGGAAATCATTAGCAAGACAGGATTTGGAGCACCATTTAAATGATGGAATCTAAGCTGCTTCTATAAAGAAAAATATTTGTATTTCAGGGTTGACATGAGGGGTCCTTGGTGCCTTCTGAGGTTGGCTGTTTTCTTCTCAATGTTTCATTACCCAAACTAGGTAACATTATCAGTGCTAGCCAGGACTAGCACTGATGTTGTTACCTAGTTTGGGTAATAAAACGTCTGCAAGAAAACAACCAAGTTCAGAGAGCATCAAGGACCCCTTACTTCTATTTCAATACTGTCCAGGGTTTTAAAAGGTTAACATTCTATAATATGTTAATAATTGCTATTGAAGAAGGAATTTCAGCTGGTGTAGATTGCAGAAGTTTATCCAGAACAAGGCATTTTTCTTTGAGCACTATCCCATTTTTAAGTAGAGAGGGAAATTCAGCGCTCTAGGATGGAACCATGAACAAGAGAGAAAAAATGAACATCAAACACTGTATCTAAATCATATTGGCAACTATGAATTTGCTGGTCCATGGAGGAAGCTGACATATTTGAGTCAAAGGATTCATGTACCACATTCTGTTAGTTCCTTTATAACTCAGACCATCATCTAGCAATAGCAATAGCACTTAGACTTATATACTGCTTTACAGTGCTTTACAGCCCTCTCTAAGTGGTTTACAGAGTCAGCCTATTGCCCCCAACAATCTCGGTCCTCATTTTACCGACCTCAGAAGGATGGAAGGCCGAGTCAACCTTAAGCCGATGAGATTCGATCTGCCAAATTGCTGGCACCCGGCAGTCAGCAGAAGTAGTACTGCATTCTCACCATTGCACCAGCGCTGCTCTAGAGTTGTATGAGCAGGTGGAGTCAAAGAGAACCCACCTTTTGAGTCATTGCAGTGTTGTTTACACTCTGCCACTTTATACACATGCCCGTGGAAGTTTGCAGGGAGAAAGCAAATTATTGGACCCTCCCAGCTTTTCCCTCCAATCTGATTCAAAACAACTATTTACAGAAAGAAAAATTTAAAATATAATCAAATTCTAAAAGAGAGAACTCACTGACATTCAATTAAACTACAAACTTTGTGGAGGGGGGTGGATAACTATTTTTAATAATTTTATATCTCTCCAAACCTGTGATTTGTAGCAGAGCTCTTAACAGAAGGCCACAATAATGCAATCACACATATAAACACAGAGAGATTTTTCTCTCTCTCTACAAGGCATGTCTCTTTCTGGAGCAATCCCTTTGAAGCTGCCCTCATTTTCAGAGGGATGTTCTAATATAAGACAATATTTGTAGCTCAGGGTTGAACTGTGGCTCGGCGTCTGACGGTCCGGCGCTTGGCGGCTCGTCGAGCTTCTCCCGCCCCGGGTCCTCCCCACCTGTGGCAAGGGTGGTGAGGGGACCCGTGGGGAGGTGGGCAGCGTCCGGGCCATGGCGCGATAGACCCGGCGCTGCGCCAAATGGACTGTGTCCGCCGTTTGGCGGCTCAGCGGCTTGGCGTTCGGCGCCGTTTGGCGGCTCGGCGGCTTGGCGTTCGGCGTTCGGCGTTCGGCGTTTGGCGGCTCAGCGTATGGCGGCTTGGCGCCTGATGACCCGGTGTTTGGCGGCCCGTGGAGTTTTTCCCCCCCTGGGTCCTCCCCACCTGTGGCAGGGGTGGTGAGGGGACCCGTGGGGGGGTGGGCGCCCGGTCCACGGCATGGCAGGCCTGGCACTGCGCCCAGCAGCAGTGGCTGTCGACTCGTGCCGCGGGGAAGCGGCGTTGGAGGACTATGTGCCGGAGGACTATACTCGGCGTCTGGCGGCCTCATGTTCGGCGATCTGGACGGGGTGTGGAGTTCTCCCCCTCTTGGGTCCTCCCCACCTGTGGCAGGGGTGGTGAGGGAGCCCGGGGGGGGATGGGCAGCCCCCGTTGTAAAGGTTTCAGCCGATATTGGAGACCGTCGCTGTCATCGAAGTCAGGGTCGGAGAGCTGCCTCTATAGCTGGAGCCGAGGATGGAGGATTGCCCCCACGATTTTCACCTGCTTGGAGGCGGCAGGGGCGGCCTGTACTTGAAGCTGGTCATCGACAAGAGAAGATCCTGCCCGGGACGCTGTCTTATTCGAGGAGAGATCTATGGGCCCTGAGACATGTCCCCCTGTCTCGGGAATGGCCCTCCACTCTCTCGAGGGCCCATCTCAAGGACGGATTATGGGATCCAGAGGGATGGTGGGGTTTTAAGAAACATAGGAGGGAGGGGTTTCTTAATAAATTTTTACTTAGATTTTTAAGGGGGTTAGGTAGGTCCGGGCGGGAGTTGGGGGACAACTCGCCAGAGACTGGGACCAGGCCGGGGGTTGAGCGTGGCCGGGAGAGTCGGAATCCGGGTGGCTCTGTATTGAGGATGGGGGGGGTCATCGGGGAGGGTGAAATTAAATTCATTGAGACGGTGAGCGGGAGGGGCAGATTTGGCGGTTGTAGGGGGCCATATTTTGTGTCGGGAGCGCGCCCTCGCTATTTGCTTGCTGTGGCGCGCTCCGACCCCCTTGTCATCTCCCGTTCCCCAGGGAGTTTGAGCAATCGGGCCCTGGGCCTTCGGCTGATGTTATGTAACACCAGGTCCGTTGTTAATAAAGCCCCCCTCATTCATGATTTGATTTGTGAGGGGGGTGCGGACCTGGTGGGAGTTACCGAGACCTGGCTGGGCCAGGAGGGGGGAGTCCCCCTGGTGGAGATGTGTCCAGCCGGGTTTCGGGTTTTTCATCGGCCGAGGGCCCAGGGGAGGGGAGGGGGGGTTGCGGTGGTTATTAAGGAGGATCTGTGTCCGAGGGAAGCCACTGTGTCTCAGACAACCGGGTGTGAGCTCCTTTTTGTGAAGTTCGGTTCCAAGGTTCAGGTGGGCTTGCTGGTCGCATACCTGGCTCCCTGCTATGCGGCAGCGGCCCTGCTTGAGCTCCTTGAGGTTATAGCTGGCGTGGCGGTTGGGACCCCCAGGCTTATGGTCATGGGGGATTTCAACTTGCCATCTGCTGGCGGTACCTCAGGGATTGCCCAAGAGCTCATGGCTTCCATGACGGCCATGGGCCTGACCCAGTTAATTCGGGACCCTACTCACGTGGGAGGTCACACCTTGGATTTGGTTTTCGTCTCTGATCAGTGGCAGAGTGATCTGGGTATAGGGGATATAGCTGTAGAACCCCTGTCATGGTCGGATCACTCGCTCCTGAAGCTCGACTTCCGTTCCGCACCCCCTGACCGCAGGGAGGCGGGGCCATTAAAATGGTACCGCCCCAGGCGCCTGATGGACCCTGATAGGTTCCTGATGGAGCTTGGGCCATTTCCCGAAGCTCTCACACACGACTCGGTTGAGGGCTTGGTTGCCGCCTGGGATAGGGTGGCGGCTGGGGCCCTTGACCGGGTCGTGCCCTTGCGGCCTCTGACCCGGTGCCGATCCCAATTGGCTCCTTGGTTTTCTGAGGAGCTAAGGGAGATGAAGCGCCGGAAAAGACGCCTAGAGAGCAGTTGGAGGGCTAGCCGTTCTGAGTCTGACCGAACACTTCTACGATCTTATATTAAGACGTATTTAGTGGCGATGAAGGTGGCGAGGAGGACTTACCTCTCCACCCTTATTGCGTCCGCGGAAAACCGCCCAGCCGCCCTGTTTAGGGTGACCCGCTCCCTTCTAGAGAGGGAAGCGCGGGAGGATCCCTTACAGGGACGGGCTGAGGAGTTTTCTAGTTTTCTGCAGGATAAAATCGCTCAGATTCGGGACGAGCTGGACTCCAGCTGGGCATCTCTGGGCGGGGGGGCGGGGGTGGAGATCGGTGAGGCCAGTTGGGTTGAGTTCGATCCTGTTACTGTAGAAGACGTGGACAGGGTGTTGGGGGGACTGAATGCCACCACCTGTTTGTTGGACCCGTGCCCCTCCTGGCTGGTTTTGGCCACTCGGGAGGTGACACGAGGCTGGTTCCAGGGTATTATAAACGCTTCCTTGAGAGAGGGGCTTCTACCTACCACCTTGAAGGAGGCGGTGGTGCGGCCCCTCCTCAAGAAACCGTCCCTGGACCCAGCACTGTTATTAAATTACCGTCCCGTCTCCAACCTTCGCTTTGTTGCGAAGGTTGTAGAGAGTGTGGTGGCCCGTCAGTTTCCCCGATTCCTGGATGAAGCGAGTTATCTTGACCCCCTCCAATCGGGCTTCAGGCCCGGGCATAGCACGGAGACGGCGTTGGTCGCGTTGGTTGATGATCTCTGGAGGGCTCGGGACAGAGGTTGTTCCTCTGTCCTGGTCCTGTTAGATCTCTCGGTGGCTTTTGATACTGTCGACCACAGTGTCTTATTGCAGCGGTTGGAGGGGTTGGGGGTTGGAGGCACCGTATTACGATGGTTCTCCTCCTTCCTCTCCGACCGCTCGCAATTTGTGTTAACGGGGGGGCAGAGATCGTCCCCAAGGCCCCTGCTTTGTGGGGTGCCTCAGGGGTCGGTGGTCTCGCCCCTGCTGTTTAACATTTATGTAAAGCCGCTGGGTGAGATCATCCGTGGCTTTGGGATGGAGTTCCATCAGTATGCTGATGATACTCAGCTGTACATCTCCACCCCGGGCCACCCCAACGAAGCCGTCGAAGTGATGACCCGGTGCCTGGAGGCTGTGCGGGGTTGGATGGGTCATAACAGGCTTCGTCTCAACCCGGCCAAAACCGAGTGGCTGTGGTTTCCTGCGCCCAGATACAGCCAGCTTACTCCTTTGCTGGCCGTGGGGGGAGAGGTTTTGACCCCCGTGGAAAGGGCGCGCAACTTGGGTGTCCTCCTGGATGTATGGCTGTCTTTGGAAGAACATATTGCAGCCGTCGCCAGGGGGGCTTTTTATCAGATTCGTCTGATTTACCAGTTGCGGCCCTTTCTGGATCTGGGCGCACTTCGCACAGTCACTTCCGCCCTCGTTATCTCCCGCTTGGATTATTGCAACGCTCTCTACATGGGGCTCCCCTTGAAGAGTCTCCGGAGGTTGCAGTTAGTTCAGAATGCAGCCACGCGGGTGATCGTGGGCGCCCCTCGAGGCGCTCACGTAACACCACTTCTCCGCAGACTGCACTGGCTTCCTGTGGCCTACCGGATTCGATTCAAGATGGTACTGATGGTATTTAAAGTGCTCCATGGCTCGGGACCTGGGTACTTACGGGACCGCCTGCTGCCATCAACAACCTCCCGCCGCCCAGTACGCTCCCACAGGGTGGCCCTACTTGGGGTGCCGCCGCCTGACTGTTGTCGGCTGGCGGCCCCGAGAGTTCGGGCTTTCTCTGTGGGAGCTCCCTCCCTATGGAATGATCTCCCCCCGGAGATACGGGCTATGACGGATATTCTGACTTTCCGGCGCGCAGTGAAAACCCTGCTTTTCGAACAGGCCGGCCTGGCCCAGTAACTATGTTTTCTGGTTTTAATTAATTCTAAATTGGGGTTTTATTAGTTTTAATTTTTAACTTAAATTTTGAATAGACAGCCGGATTTAATTATTTAATTTATTTTTAATCATATTTATTGTGTATTTATTGTATGCTTTTAGTAGGCTGTACACCGCCCCGAGTCCCTTTTTGGGAGTGGGAGCGGTATAAAAGTGCGATTAAATAAGTAAATAAAATAAACTGTGGAGTCCTTGGTGCTGTCTGAACTTGTTTGTTTTCGTGCAACTGTTTCATTAGCCAACTAGGCAACATCATCAGTGCCAGCATAATGTTAGCACTGATTGTCAGCCCTGAAGGTGACCTGACTGGAGCCATTTTGAAGTTTCAGTGTTGCCACACTGAATGACTCTGTCCCTGACAATGACTAAAGTAATTCCAGGAACTGCGCTTCAGAATCATAGTAAAGGAGCAAAGTAACTGTTAAGCTGGATACTGCTCACAGACAGACTCCACTGATTGCTGAAATTTCAAGCATGGTGCTTTAAAGTGGTTATTTGGAGTAAAAGGGTCTCCTTAGTGATCCTCAACATTCTATTCTTGGCATTTCTTTCCCTCCTGATCCTCCGAAATGCAACTTCTTAAATATAGATTACTGCTTTGGATGGGCTAACAAATTAAAGGAATTATTATTAACGTGGTGTTGACAATGATCATTCTAACGATTGGAAGGTGTTGCCAGATCTTAAGTGGAAACTAAAAGAGGCAATAATATTCAGTCACACGGTTTTGGACAACTCCCAGGAAAATGTAAAGTACTTTCATTGCATCACTGTGTGCCAATGTCGTAACTCAACCTGCTTGAAGAAAGCTTTTTGGAAACAACTATTTATTTCATAATTCCCTATGATATAATATGCTTGTAAGGCTATGACCCTGTAATTACTTTCCTGAGAATAAGCCTTACTGAACATCATAGGACTTGCTTATCACGAGAATTTACAGGACTATACTATATAGATCCATGACCTTTCCATTTCCAAGGACATGTAAGTTTTATTTTTGAAGAGGTTGTATTCTTTAAATTTTATCAGTCATTGGTGAAACCTTTACATCCACTGAAAACAGAACAAACAGTATTTAAACTTCACCCCTTTGATCCCGAGGTGGTATTCAGCAGGTTCTGACCAGTTCTGGAAAACCAGTAGCAGAAATTGTGAGTAGTTCAGAGAGCTGGCAAATACCACCTTTGACTGTCCCTGCCCCAATCTATTCTCTGTCTCCCACTGAGTCAAAGGTGATCGGCTGGGTCTTCTTTTGTTGCCCTGCACAGGAGAACGGAGCTGGTAGTAGAAATGTGCAAAACTCACTTAACAACTGTCTTGCTTAGCAATGGAAATTTTGGGCTCAATTGGGGTCATAAGTTGAAGACTACCTGTAGTTTTCTGTGCCTTATCTTGGTGGAAACATCAACGCTATGCTTCCTTCTCTTGGGTTTACTTCTAGAGTTGAAGAAGAAAATGGGAAGTTCGGTCATTATGAAGCAAATTGTAGAAAACTTTGGATCCAGATATTTCCAAGATCTCCACCTTAACCCCCCAGCTAGAGAGAAAGTAGCCCATAGATTAGTTTCTAATATTTCATTGTACCATTTGAAATAGGGACGATTAAAAGGGGAGGGAGAGATGCAAATTTAATCTTCCTAATTTTAAGTGTTTTGCTTTACATTTTTTTTACTTTTTATTCTGTAAACCACCTAGACTGGCTGCAACAGTGAGATGGGTGGCGTACAAATTTAATAAATAAAAATAAAATTCTCTTCACCCTAGTTTCCATGAGGCAGACACATTCATAAACTAGTTGAAAAATTTTCAGAGTCTTACCTGAGAAAGGAAATATCATCAGGACTCTTCTCTTCCTTTTTATTTTTCCTGCAGTTGTGGATATCTGCATTTTGAAGCAGGATTGAGGTGTTTTTAAAAATCCATTTGGGATATGCGGAGGAGTAAGAGTAACTAATTTTTCCTCCCACTTCTAAAAGTCTTTGGAAACTGAAGTGTTCCAGAGCCTGCTTGGCCTCATATTCCTGTGTCTTTCAGCAAAAGATGAAAGATTCTCTGATGTAATCATAAGGGCCAAAGACTATTGCATCCTTCGATCCATTCCTTGTGTGTCTAAATCAAATAAGCATCATGTTTCATTTCACTGAACACCTCCCATGTTTTGAAAGTACATGGGCCTTCAATGAATTGAGTGTCAATTTTCTGCTACCTCAAAGTGAAGACAATCAAACGAAAGATCTAAGGATACAGCAATGAGAAACAATCTCCATCCTAAATGCAAAAAGTAATTTATTTGAAGAGCACCAACCCAACCAGTTAACTGGAATGTCTTCAGAGATAGTAATATTTTGATTAGAGGTTAGTATGAGATGAGCCACTGAAGAGCAAGATCAACTAATTAGAGTTATGATGTTAAATCTGCCATGAAATGAAACATTATGGGACCTGATACTAGTAAGGATATGCAAGTGAAATATGCAAGTGCTTTGAAAAAACAGGATAGAAAGCTGATGCTTTTAATTTTGTTGAAGAAGACTCCTGAGGATACCATAGACAGGCAAGAAAGCAAACAAATGGATCATTGAACAAATCAACCAGGAGTTCTCATTCCAAACACAATGACCAGGTTCAAATTGCCATACTTTGGACACATTATATGAAAACCTTGCTCTCTACAGAAGTTCTACATTTGGGAAAAGCGGAAGAACAGAGAAGAGGACAATCAATAACCAGGTGGATGGGCCCAATTACAATGGTGAAAGATGCACTATTGGATCTGAAAGCTTAGGTTGGAGACAAATCGTGTAGAGAAAATCTCTCTATGTGTATCAGTTGCAGGGAACCAGAAGGACTCCGTGACCAGATCAAAGTAGCTGCTTTATTGTTATTCTCCTATTATAAGAATCTCATCAGACTAACTAGGGGTGACATGATAGCAGTGTTCCAATATTTAAGGGGCTTCCAAAAAGAAAAGAGGAGTCAACCTATTTTCCAAAGCATCAGAGAGCAAGTCAAGAAACAACGGATGGAAATTAATCAAGGAGAGAAGCAACTTGGAATTAAGGAGAAATTTAATAACAATGAGAATAATTAACTAGTGGTCCTGTACAGAAGCACAAAGATACTGGCAGAAAATTAAAACACGGCTGGAGGAAATGACGACAGAACAGATTGAATTCAAACCAGAGTGCTTCCTACTAGGGATCTTTAATCAACAATTTCCAAAAAAGTGAAGTATAGCACTCCATCACTAGAGGCTTTTAAGAAGAGACTGGACAGCCACTTGTCTGAAATGCATAAGGTCTCCTGTTTGAGCAGTGGGTTGGACTATAAGACCTCCAAGGTCCCTTCTAAGTCTGCTATTCTGTTAAAAAAAACTTTTTACTTTCCTCTCTACTCCACTCTAGATTCCATCACAGTGTGGATGCTAATGACTTGGCAGCACATAATCAATCCCTCTAGTAAGAGGATCCCAGGGAAATTGCAAGAACTTACTGGCTGAGATCCAAGACTGAGAATTCTGCAGGTTATTGTCCTGGAAGGCATACGATATTTTTTCTGACTTCACCATTTACATTTCTTTCTCCTTGCTTTGGGATACGGTGAATACCTTCCCAACATTTGCTTTTGTCTGCAACCAAATAAGTTGGAATATTATCCATGAAACTTATAGCACAATAATTTAAAAAAAAAAATTCAGGTGGCACAAGATACATTTGTATGAGACAAATGTAGGATGCTTCCAAAAGATTTCTTTTTAAATTATGCTTATCCTGGAATTCAGATCATATTATGGATTGGAGGCACATTTTATAAACATTCCCACAACTTTATCTCACCTGATCTGTGGTAATTTACAGGGTAGGATCTATGAGTAATATGAAGTATTGCAGTATAAGATAGTTGATTTCTTAGATCAAATGTGTCAGTTGGTAGAAACCTGTCTGGTTTTTGATCTACAATAGAATGGCACAATTTTGGCTCAGTTTATTTCTTTTTCTGGAAAAGAAAAGAACAGAAAAATAAGGAAAGGACAATGGAATTCATTCAAAGTTTACTAAGTGCCTACATTCCCAATATGCTGACATTTTGTATAATTTCTATCCAATTTCTAAGAACTAATAACAGACCTCTTTAAAAAGTACATCACTCTGTTTTCATTCTTTGATGTGAACATTTCCTTTGCAAAGTATAATTTCCCCCTATGCATGCTCTTTTACCAAATATAATTATTACTCTTTGCAGACTGGTCATCCTTAGTGAAGCGTGCAAACCAGTACCTGCATTTCCTGCGTCAAACTCAGATGAGAAGTTCACATCGTTCTCCTTCTGTCCTGGCCAATCTTTACAGAGGCACAATTGAGAGCATTTTAACAAATTGCATCACTGTTTGGTTTGAGGGCAGCAGTGCCTCAGATAGAAAGTCCATACAGAGAGTGGTAAGGACAGCTGAGAAGATTATAGAAAGCTCGCTCCCCGTTATTCAGGATACTGCTTATAAGCGCTATATGCTTAGAGCTCAGAACATTGTCAGAGACCCCACACACCCACTTCACGGTCTGTTTCTGTTGCTCCCCTCTGGGAGGAGGTTTTGAAGTATTTCTAGCAGGACTACCAGATTCTGTACCAGCTTTGCCATCCATCTGGTAAACTCGCAAGATTCGTTTTTCTTACCATGTACATGTATACATCTGAACTATGTCCTTGTTAACAAAACTCACTGGCCCTTGTCCCTTACTCCCATTCTGGGAACAAACATGGGAATCAAAAGGAGACATCACAAAGCATATTAGCATCATGTCACAGAATTATCAGTAAAAATACTGGAGAGGAATACAAACAAAGTGACTTTCTAGGTAAACAATATTTTCCCCAAGCATTTCTGCTGAATCCGTTCTCCTTTTACCTTTGAAATGACAGCTTGTTTAACTGATTTATTTCCTATATTGCTTCTCCTGTCTTTTTTTTTTGATTGCTAATGATTCATTGTTTCATTTTAATAAAATATAGAACTGCAAATTTAGCTACAGCTAATGAGAAAGATAATACGGTTAGATCAAAAGTCTTCAAACTTGACAGCTTTAAGGCTTGTGGATTTCACCTCCCAGAATTCCTCCTCCAGTCATGTTAGCTCAGGAATTCTGGGAGTTGAAGTCCACAATTCTTAAAGCTGTCAAGTTTGAACACCCTTGGATTGGATAATACAACAAGGCCTTTTTTTGTTTTTTACAAAAATGCTGTTTATTTTCTATTGTTTTTCAGGTTTGTTATTTGTTGTTAGAGAAGGAGCAGTATACAAGTTGAAATGCTATTGTTATTATTAAATATTAATATTAAATATTTATTTAATATTAAATATTAAATCTGAGATAAATTTAGCTTGGTTAAAGTTTGTTTAATGCCAAATTTCTATGAATTGCCTAGCATTTTTGGATTTAGCTTTGACCAAAAAATTAACCACCACCTGAGCTGGTAGACTGAGGAGAAATGATAAAACTACTGCAAAACTTTCTATGCGGATTCTTCTCGTTCTACTATTTTCCCTTTCCTCAAGCATTTGAATGGATGAAAGAGTACTTATGAGAGATTGAAATTTGTGTCCCAATTATCCAACATATTTGTCAGACCAGCCTCAGCTTCATCTCCTATTGAAGTCCATTTGTTGAGAAAGGTATAGTTTACTAGAAGTCAAGTGAATTACAGTAGTCCAATGTCAGAACTGAAAACCATGCACCAAAATCAACCAACTCAAACTGTACTTTCCCTTAGGATTCTTCTTGGCCCTCCTGTCCAAGGGAATTCAAAGGAGATGTTTTTTAAAATGAACATTTCAAGTAGAGATTGGTAAGTGGCTATGTTCCATTCCCAGCGATCAGACCTTGAAAGTTGTTAGAAATTTCGTTTCACTATTGTAATACTGCTTCTTCTTTCTTCTAACAGCTCCCTGAAACTTTGTTAAGTTCCTGAGAACTTTCAACTTAAAACTTGATTAAGAACTTACTTCAAAGTATACAAAATGCTCATACAAATTGAGAGTACCATTTTGCACTGTTTGCCAGTGGCGTGCATATGTATGTGTGATTTATTAGACCATTGTAATTGTAAAAACTATTGGAGGGGTGGAATTAGAGTGCTTGACTTGCAGACTCTTAGGGTTTGGAGATGTTGGCAAATAAACTTTCAGAGGAAGAAGGATTTAGATTAATGAGTCATTGCTGTTGACTGTTTCTTGAGGGCAGATTGCTCATTGTGTCTGAGTGCATAGGAGTTTGGTAGGGAGAATGTGCAGCTGCAAACAACCTGGGAAGCAAAGTCCCAAGGGTGTTTTTTCAAGAGGCAACTGGACTTTCTGGTTCTTGTCTCTTGAAAAAAAGCATCTTTGGTGAGGCAATTAAATGGTTAACCCGGCAAATCATGAGACATGGAAACAGGGTTTTCCTCGAGATGAAATGCCCCGAACCGAAGTCCAAAGCACTCTTTTATTTAGAAAAAGCAAGGTTACAGAATTCTCAGCCAAGCAATAATAACACAAAGTCAGTTCATTAAAATCAGTTCATTCCGTTACTTCTTTGTTACAGATAAGACCACATTCCTGGCTCTACATGAAGCAAACTCCCTGTTCCATCAGCCAAGGTCAGGTTGCACGTACATTGAGCATCATTAATCAGAACAATTAATCCCACATCTCCCCTTTTTCTATTTCATAACCATCACGAGCATAATAAGTAGTAACATGTATTTCTTGCGTTTGTTGAAATAAACCTCTTACCATGGCTATCAAAGAAGGCAAGCACTGAATACAGCAACAGACACTTACCAGAGCAACCAGTATCAAGATGATCGATATAGCCATCCTTCGGATCCAAGACCCATCCGGCAGCCAGGACCACATGGCTCCCCATATGTCTACGGTACCAGAACCAGTCCCTACCAAAGGATTCTGAGCAATCAAATTTTCCATGGCGTCAATAGTAAGGGTTAGATTAGGGCCGTGATCAGTCACATAAGTACAACAAACAGCACCTACCAAAGCACAGACGCCTCCTTTAGAGGCTAAAAGGTAATCCAAAGCATAGCGATTCTGTAAAGAAACCAATCTAATCTGCTGAAGCTCTTCATTAATATCTTTTAAAGCCTTAATAGTTAGATTAAACATTTGTGTAGTCCAATTATTCAATAGGTGTAAATCCCGATAATTCATAGCCACCCCCAAACTGGGAAATAAACTCTTGGCTAATTGAGTCGACCAACTGCCCCCCATTGTTAAACCGGAATCTAGGTCGTCGGTTCCTCGTTTATTGCGGACACGTAACCCTGTCGGGAGTGTGTCCCGAACCCAAATAGCAGGTGCAAGCCAACCAAGCGTACAAGTGCCATACCAACCACTCGGAATGACAGCATATGCATTGTGCCCACATAACCACCAAACTTCTCCCACAAATAAGGGGAGACTACGGTTCTCTACAGCAGAAGCATTTGCTTGCTCAATAATCATACCAATTATCTGACACATAGAAGAAGGCATAAATTTGCTAGTAAAACAATGAGTAGCCTTAGCATTTGCCGGGTGTTCGTTGGTTGGGTCAATAGGGTCTCCTTTAGCACAAGTTAAATTGTGTTGAACACAATTTCTGTCCAGGGTGCAATTAAATACCGTCCGTCGGCATTGAAAGTCTGAATTCATGTTAGTCCATCCAAACGTGTAAAGATTCTTTGCATTAATGATTACTGTCTGTCTACATCGAGGATAGTCCCCCAGAAAGATCCCACCTGTCTGGTTCACTATTTTAAAACAAACATCCGCTTCTTCCTGGAGACGGTGACTAAGAGCAGTCACCGACTTGTGGAAAGGGTCGTCTGACAGTAAATCTGCAAAAGTTCCTTTAAAGGTTGCATGGGAGGCTATTGAAGTCAGATTCAAAGGGACACCTTCCAAGACTAATCCGCCATGACCTCCTGTTGGTAAATGCAAACAAATCCAGCAATTCGTTCTGTTAAGCATAGAAGCCATCTGAGCTGCATCATTTACCAAGGTGTTCTGCTCCCAAACTCCCAGGTCCGCTCTCTTGTTCGGACCTCCGAGGTTGCTGGTCACACATATATGGACGAATGCAGCGACCAGGCACCCACCGAACACCATTTTCATTTTCCACTGCAGCATATCCGCGGCCCCACGTAATAAGTTTAAATGGGCCGCACCACGTAGGGTCTGGGAGAAACCGAGCCCAGACCAGAGGGCGATTTTCTGTAGAAGAAACAGAAGAAGGGAAAAACCGGTCTGCCGCTGTAGCTGGAGGCGAGCCGGTGGGAGTTAGAAAATTTAAAGAATATAAAGCAATATTGAGAGTGTCTTGTATTCCTGGAAGTCCCGGGGAATTCCCCCTTTGCTGTTGTTTAAATTTTTCGAGCATGCGTTTTAAAGTGCCATTTGCTCGTTCGCAAATAGCCTGTCCTTGCGAGTTATAGGGAATGCCAAATTTATGACAAATTGACCAACGATCACAAAATTGAGCAAAGTTAGAACTAGTATAGGCAGGACCATTATCTGTTTTTAGCTCCTTAGGTGGCCCTGAGGAGGCAAAAGTGCGGAGACAATGATTAATGACATGCTTAACAGTCTCCCCCCTTTGTGGGGTAGCCATAATAAACCCAGAAAATGTGTCAATACTAACATGTAGATATTTCCATGGGGCAAAGGAGGGATACTGCGTGACATCCATTTGCCAAAGGGCATTACGGTGCAAACCCCTAGGGTTTACTCCCATGGGTATAGCTGTAGCAATTTTACTGCAGGTAGGACATTGCTGGACAATTGCAGCAGCTTCTGTAGCTGAGAGGCCAAATTGTTTGATAAGGGCTTTTGCCCCTTGATGGAAGTAAGAATGGCTGTCCCACGGAGTTGTTTTAGATAAATGTAAGTGCTCCACACGTGTGGAGGCATCAGCTCGCTGGTTTCCTTCAGCAAGGATTCCAGGAAGATGGGAATGACTACGCATATGCCCAACAAAATAAAGACATTTACGCTGCTCTAAAATTTGTTGGTACGATAAGAAAAGAGCAAGTAGCCCTTCCTCCGTTCCTGGGGATACATATGCCCCTGTGAGGCATATAGTTAAGTTGTAAACATATTGACTATCCACAATTAGATTAAATGGCGTGTCAGGAAAAGTTTGAAAAGCCAACATAGCAGCGGCCAATTCTGCTCGTTGAGCTGATTTTTGAGGGGGGGTAATTTTCGTATGCCACTTCTCGTTTAGTTTCCATACGCACGCACCATATGTTTTTCCTCCATCCACAAATAAGGTCAAAGCATCTGGGAGAGGAAAAGAGCAGCGAACTTCTGCCAAAATTATATGTGTATTGGTGACAATGGACAATCTATGATCTGATGGTAAATGATAAGCAAAAGTGCCTTGCCAATTTGCTAAAGACAATTGAAGTAGCTCAGAGGTAGCCAAGAGTTGTTCCCATAAGTGAAGCCGAAAAGGAACATAAATAATAATAGGTTCAATGCCCATTAATAGGCTGCTATCTGTTTAGTTACTGTTAAAACAGAGCTCTCAAAACTGTTCTCATCAGTGGATCCAAAACCTCCTTCCCCCCTTATCTTATCCGAGTCTCCAGGGGGAGTTGCACAAGGCAGCAAAATTAACTGAGCCACCGCCATCCCTTTTGGTAAAGAAATGGGAGTATTTGCATGAAGCTGCACCTTGATAATTCCCTCATAGTCTGCATCTATCACTCCTGGCACTACAAAAACTCCTTTCTTCCCTGCTGATGATCGTGGTAAGACTAAACCAACCGTACCCTCTGGCAAAGGCCCTTTCATTTCTGTGCTAACTACTTCAATTAAACCTGGAAAAGTCAATGAACATGGGGTGGCAAGCGGCAAATCTATGCCCGCAGAATGAGCAGTTGCAGGTCTATGGCTTAAGCAACCACTATTAGACTTATCTTGGCAGAGTTCCTTATTTACTCCTGGATTTGTTGCCGGGGGCTCTGCCACCTCCCCCTGAGTTAGTTTTTTTGTTGTGACATTGAACAACACTGATTCGCCCAATGATATCCCTTCTTGCATTTGGGACAGACTGTTTTTGGCTTACTTAATTGTCCCTTACGACCTCGATGTTGGCCACCACCAGGGGCCCGGCACTGAGCTTTGAAGTGACCGGGCTTCCCACAATTAAAGCAATTTCCCTTCCCTTGCAAGGTTCCTCGAGTCATTGCTGCAGCCAGGGCATCCATTTGATGGAGCTGGCTTCCTACAGCAGCACAAGCTTCAATCATCTGCGCAATTTCCTTCGGTCCTGTAGCTATCAAGGGCTTCAGAATAGCCTTACAGTCTGCATTAGCATTTTCTACGGCTAATTTTTGGAGTAATTCTGCAGCCGCCATATCATTATCTACCGATCTTTCAATTGCAGTTTTCAATTTAGTAATAAAATCCTGATATGGCTCAGCATTTCCCTGCTTAATGGTAACAAAACTGCGAATGGAACTACCTCCAGCCTCATCTACTTTAGTAAACGCAGCCAACACACAAAGGTTAATCATAGGGAAAACATTATCTGCCAGATCATCTCGTTGTGACTCAACTGTATTGAATTGACCTGCGCCATATAACTGATCGGGTGTAACTTGTCCTGTCCCTCTGGCTAATGCCTGCTGCCGATATTGAAAATCCCAAACAATATATTGACCAGAGGACAAAATCATTCTGGCTAAAGCTTTCCAATCCTCCGGTATCATCATTCGACCAAATGCCAAAGCTTCCAGCAAAGCAGTTGTATATTTACTTTTTAACCCATAATCTTTTACTGCTGTGGTAATTTCCCTAAGAGTTCTTAATTCTAAAGGACGCCAAACACGTTCCTGATTCCCTACTCCATCCATTTCTACAACAACAGGAAAAGCTGAGACCGGAAGGTTGATTAATTCCTCCGGAGACAGCTCCCCATTCTCCATTGCCTTTTCAAATCCAGCATCCACCGCATTTTTCACTCCACGAGGGGCTAGCGAAAGCTCGCTAAGAGCAGGGGCAGAAGGAGGGAGCAGCAGCCCATGATTACGAACCGCTGTGGTATCAGCTGGCTGAACAAGAACTGGTTGATAGGGAGGTGGGTGAATGACAGGATCAGGAGGGGGTTGTAACAAAGGATTATTCTGAATTTGCAGTGCCTCAATCAAAGAACGCCATGTACAGAGTATGGGTGCAGGGGCGCGAGGCGCATTATGCAAATCCTCGCCTATCTTCCTCCATGTAGACACTTTTGTGCTGCCTGACAAAAGGTAATATGACATATGTTCCCATACATATTTCAAAAGTTCTTTGATCTCTTTTCCCTTAACTTGCCGGGCTTTCCCAGCTGAGTTAAACTGAAAGTAATTTCGCTTAACTATCTCTTTCAATTCCCTGACGTGCTCTTCTTGAGCCTGAGATAGATCATTCCCCATACTTACGATGAATCAGACGCGGTCCAGCCGTGTACCTGATGAAAGCGCTTAAGCCAATGCCTGGCGAAGGATGGGGACAAAGCGGACGTATCCCTTAAGAATCACGTCGGGGTCACCACTTGAGGCAATTAAATGGTTAACCCGGCAAATCATGAGACATGGAAACAGGGTTTTCCTCGAGATGAAATGCCCCGAACCGAAGTCCAAAGCACTCTTTTATTTAGAAAAAGCAAGGTTACAGAATTCTCAGCCAAGCAATAATAACACAAAGTCAGTTCATTAAAATCAGTTCATTCCGTTACTTCTTTGTTACAGATAAGACCACATTCCTGGCTCTACATGAAGCAAACTCCCTGTTCCATCAGCCAAGGTCAGGTTGCACGTACATTGAGCATCATTAATCAGAACAATTAATCCCACACTTTGGGACGATCATGACCTGGATGATTGAGAATCTCCATAAACATGGAAAAGAAGGCGTGTGTTTGCTCTCGTTTCTACCTCAACTACATGTGCTGGAAGCACAAGTTTGTATGCATATTGGAGGTGAAGGTAAAAGTATCTTAGGAAAAAGTTTTTATCCTGCAATACACCAGGGAAGAATTCCCAAAAAGATGCAGAGAAGGGATATAAATGACAGCAAACATGTGTCAAAAGGATCAAAACACCTTCTTTTCCTGCGGTTCATGCCAAGCAAGGAGTCCCATAAAAGACACTGGATGATCGGAGGAGAGTCAAAATAGGTTTCTTCTTCACCTATCAAGTTGTTTTGAGTGGTCGGCCTAATCCTAACTCGGTCATACGTTGAAGGCTAAGCTATACTTCAGCCAGTGATCCTGTGTAAGTGCTTCCATCTGAGGAATGAAAAATATTTGTCTGAGTAAATGGATGGACACAAACAAGGGTGACCACTTTACATACGTGTGAAGATCAAAATGGCAGGTGTAGCTGTTCAGTCACATTTTGATTTTGATGAGCATTGCTGTGAGGGACTTCTTTTGAGACATGGTGCAGACCACCAAGAAAGAAAGATGCTTTACCTCAGGGGTGTCAAATTGGTGGCGCATGGGCCGGATATGTCATGTGCAGGCCACATCCACACCAGCTCTGTGAATGGGAAAAACATTGTGAATCATCATGTGATGGCAACGTGACGCAGCAAGTTTGACACTCCTGCTTTACCTGCTGCTGGCTGGCTGTAGTGTCTCTGCTGGAGTGGTGTGGCTGCTGGGCTATGTTTCTCCTTTCAATTTGTCTGCTCCTGGTTTGGTGAAGTCCCAGCCTGCTTCTACTTCACCATCAGTTGTCTTCTTCAAAGCACATTTAAACATTCTGGTTTCCCCCCCAATATTTTCCTGTTATCATTGGAAACCAAATCTAGTTTACTGCTCTTCAGGCTACTTTAAATCCCAGGGAAGACCACAAAAAGAAAGAAAAACCCACACTGTCCACTCCAAGGCTTTCTTCCCATAATTGCACAAATGTAAAAATAAATGGAGTCTCAACGATGCCTTTACAAGCACCTCTTCAACTTTTTAAAAATCTCCCCTGTTGAGTCCCTTGGGCCAAAAAAAAAAATGGAAAAAAATTAAGGTGCATTTAGCATAAAAAACCCTCAGAATTTTAGGAAAATATATTGGAGAGAAACAGTAACAACTAGAAGGAAACACATTTAACATAAGCACAAGGGAGATCTCAGCCTTTAAAATAGCTCCATTTCAAAATAAGTTTTGGAGTAATTGATCATCTTGAGCAATGTGGCAAAAGGCAGAGTTTAAAAATGTAGAAATAATAGGTTCCTATGTCTTTTATGTTAAAATTACCAGTTGTGAGGGTCAAACTAAAAGGGAAATTTATTTTCCTCGTTCAGTTTATGTAAATAGAAAATGCATAGATTTAACCAAGTAGACCTAGAATTTATATGGCTTCTCACTCAAATAGATGTTATGGGAAATTGGGTCATAGCTCCTTCTGAAGCTTTCCAGAATCTGTATGTTTATATGGTTTCTCTTTTGTGTGGATCCTTTTATGTCAAGTAAAGGAACCACTATGACTGAGATTCTTTTCACACTCCATACATTTATATGGCTTCTCTGCTGTGTGCATTTTACTAATTTATAACATAACTAAAGAGAAAGAAAATTTAATACATTTGAAAAGTAACCATATCATTGATATTTAATTTTTATTTAAATCCGATTTAAATTTTTCTTAACCCTTGTCACACCATAGAAAGGCAAAATATAAATGCTCAAAAAAAGTTTTTGTACATGCATTTTGGGAGCTTCCTGTCACCCTGGCTCCTTTCGTAAGAGGAATTTTACATCCTTTCAACTCCTTTCACACACTATACATGGATAGGTATGTGATGATTCTCTCTCATAATGAGACCTGTGACTGAATAACTTTCCATATGTCATCATTCATATCAGTTGACTCAGGTCTCTGTAGATGAGTCCAATTATTTTTTTAGTAGTAGTATATGCATATTGGCAAACAGACTTTAGCAAAATTCTATAAAATTACAACAATCCAGATCAGTTCAATACATCCCCTCTAATTTTAACAGCACTCTTTGTCAACATGCACCTTTGTATCATGCATTGTTATTGTTTTGCTACATGTTCATCTCTATCAGTCAGTAGTAAAAAAAGATTCTTCTAAACTAGACTGATTCAGTTGGACAAACAGAGGCATAATTAAACTAGTTCTAGATTCCTGATGCAATTTTGCAGTGCAATAATGGATCAAATTTTCCTTTATTACAGGTTACTACTTTTTCAAGTTAATATGAGTACAATGTTGTCTGCATGTAATAAAAAAACTTTTCGACTTTCGGTTGATAAGGCATAAAAAGGAGTAACATTGTTAATTATAAATATTGTTGTTTGTATAAAAATTAAAGAGGAGGGAGCCAGTATACAGCCGTGATGGACACCATTTGTAGTTTTAAAGTTTTGTTAGGGAGACATTTTGGTTTATTCGTATTTGCATGTAAGCATTTTCATCCATTTATATATAGGTAATCTAGATCAGTAGCTATCTCCCATCGTTTTCCTGTATTTCTTCTATCAAAAGCAAATGCTAAGTCAATGAATGTTATATATATTCTGAAGCCTGCCTTCTGTTATGCTACAATCTGCCTAACTTCTATCCAATCAGTCTGTTTAAAGTATTTTTGTTGTTGTTCTGTTGCTAAATTGTGTCCACTCTTTACTGCCCCATGGACTATAGCACGCCAGTCTCCCATTTTCCATTGTGCTATTGAGTTTTGTCCAAACCAGTCCCTTAGATTTTGAAGCCATGATGTTATTCTTTTGCCTAGACCTCGTTTGTGTTCAATCTTTTCTTGGAGTGTTAAGTGAAGGATGCCGTATTTTTCTGGGTGTCACATCACATATCCAAAATATTTTAACTTACACTTTTTTATGGTTTTGATGATTTTCCTTGGCTTTCCCAGGCAATTTACCACCTCATTTCTGATTTTGTCAACCTAGCTTATACATAACAGCCACCTGTAAATTCACATTTCAAATGCTTCTAGTCTCCCTTCAAGTGGCTTTCGGTAGAGCAGGATAGAAAAGATGTAACATCTGACAAGCCTGATTTTCAATCTTAGGCTTATGTTGTGACTGCAGAAAATCTTTTTCATTTTGAAGAGTACTGTTCGAGCTTTCTCTCTCCTTGTTTTTACTTCAGCGGTCATCTTCCAGCTTTCATGTAAATTAGAACCAAGGTACGTGAACCTTTCAACTTTTTCTAGTAGTATTCCTTTTGAAGTTATTGGTAGCAAATTAATGGGTTATTTGCTGATGACCATGATCTTGGTTTTTGAGGTGTTAAGCTTCAAGCTGTATTTTTCAGATATTTCTGTGACTCTGATGAGTAACTGAAGGTCTTCATGCTTACTGGCAAACAGAACTGTATCATCAGTATATATCTTTCATATCTACAGACACTATACTTTGATAATATACAGGTAGTCCTCAACTTACAACAGTTCGCTTAGTGACTGTTTGAAGTTACAACAGTGCTGAAAAAAGTGACATGGCCATTTTTCACACTTATGACCATTGCAGTATCCCCATCATTGCAGTGATTCACTTAACAACTGTTAAGAAAGGTCGTAAAATGGGCAAAACTCGCTTAACAAATTTCTCTGCAACATAAATGTTGGCTTCAATTGTGGTTGTAAGTTGAGGACTACCTGTAATGAGACCTTTTACTGGAAAAGATTCCAGACTTCTTGTATTCCTACTGATGGATTCTACACTGTAGATGTGAGCCTGGTCACACTGGACAATTTTTTTCAAAAGTGCAGAGAAGAGCAACCAGGATGATTAGGGGACTGGAGACTGAAACATACAACAAACAATTGCAGGAACTGGGCTTGTAGTAAAAACTGGACTAGTCTAGTAAAGAGAAGGACCAGGGGAGACATGATAGCGGTCTTCCAATATTTGAGGGGCTGCCACAGTGAGGAAGGGGTCAAGCTACTTTATGAAGCGCCTGTAGGCCAGACAAGTAATAAAGGATGGAAACAAGGAGAGATTTAATCTGGAAATAAGGAGAAACTTTCTGACAGTGAGAACAATCAACCAATGAAACAGCTTGCCCTCGGAAGTTGTGGGAGCGCCATCACTTGAGACTTTCAAGAAGAGATTGGACTGCCATTCGTCAGAAATGGTGTAGGGTCTCCCGCTTGGGCAGGGGGTTGGACTAGATGACCTACAAGGTCCCTTCCAACTCTGATTATCTGTTATCTGTTATCCCTTCAAACTAAACAGAGATTTCAAGATAACTATAACATATAGTCACATCTTGAGAAATATGAAGCTAACTTTTAATGACTATAATGTATTTAATTGAATGTTTCCAACATGCTGTATGAATTCAATAGGGATAAAGCTGTTTTGCTTCTGCTTTTCATTTGCAAGTGTCCGATGCATCTCACTGCACTGTCCAATGTTACTCAGCCAGCATCGATGGATTTTAGTTGCCCTGATACAAATTTTCCATCATGGCAATGTTCTGATGAAACCTTTTGCTATGTTTGTTGCTGACTGCACCTAGAATTCTGAGAGAGAAGTCCAAGTGCAGAAAATGTATCTTCAGTGACATGTTGCACTTCATGGTCTTGTATGCTGTAACACATTTGTCCATCAGCTGAATGTACTTCGGTGCTCTGAAGTTGCCAAGAAAATTCTCAAGGACATCTCTGAATGATTTCCAGGAGTTTTCTCTAGCACCACTGATCTTCAATTGTCATTGATGATCAAAAAATGCCTTCCTTAATCTTGACATCAATTATTCTTGGAAACATCTGCCTCAAATAACAAAAACCTTCACTTTCCTTGTTCATTGCTTTGACAAAACATTTAAACACTCTTTAAGCAAAAATTTAATCACTGGGTCAACAAGTGGTTCATGTCCATGTTTTCCTGGTCTGGAACCAAATTCTTTCAGAGTGACTTTTTCTCTTTAATGTAATGCAACTCTCCTGCATGGCTTTTCCATCTGCATATATAATAACAGTACTTGATACATCTGAGCTGCATTCCAAGCAATAAAGTCACTACTTTTAAATCTCCCAAGATATTCTAGTTTTGCTTGATGCATGTGCTTCAACAACAGTTCCATGTTTTCATGGTTTGCATGTGTGCAATACAGCCAATAAAAACTGTGGGGTGTACACTGCTGTTGTGTAAAAAAGGCAGATTTATATAAAGCAATACACGACACGTTAAATTACAGGCTATTTTTGTGATTAGCAGCCAGAAATCTGTAAGATACATCCAAGGTATACAGGATGCAAAATCTTTGTTGCCCAGTATTATTTTCTGGTATTTTCACAACTCACAGGCAGTTCCATTTCTCATTTTTCTGTGTGTTTGGGCAGGAGGAACAAGTGGTTTTTCATAATTTCACATTATTTTCTTTTGATCCCCACTGGTTTCCAAAGATCACTTTTCTTGCTTGATAGTTTGCAATGTCAGCACACTGCAGTCACTTTCATCCTCATCCTCCTGAATATCCTTAACTAGGTGGAAAAAGAAAGAGAAAGTCATGAAAAATTCAAAGTGCAATTTCTCTTATTTGTGATTTTTAATACCCATTATTTAATAGCAATTCAATATCACATTCAATCATACTCTGTAAACTCCAATGGAACTTGAATTCCCTTTGAATTATAATATTCATTCAAATCCAATAAATTTGCCATTTCCAAATTGCTGCAAGAACAGAAGTGTAAAATCCACTGAGAAATTGTGTGTGTATGAAGGAATGAAAAAGGAAGGGAAAAACAATTGTTAAGATTAGGGAAAAGAATAAAAATTTAAACTATCAAAAGTTACTCTGAATCAGTTGAATTTTTATCTGTATATCAGCTACAGCAAAACTAACAGCAATAAACCTTGAAAAAAATGCATCAGGGAAATACAGCTCCTGCTGCTGCTTGGGGAAGCTGTGGTTGTTTGTTCATATTCCTCCAAAAACCATGATCAAATGGGAAGAACAAATAATTGGGAGCAAGAAGCTCACATGTACAATAAAGACAACATCTTCATAAAATAACAGCAATAACGATGCCTAAAATCACAAATTTCTTGAAATTGACCACCATCAGGAATCTGGAAGAAACTTAAATTTAACAACAAAAAACTATTGCCACCTCCAGATGACAATATTTGAAAAATTCAGTTTATAATTAAAACAGTACCTACCTAATTATTTTTATTTTCATCAGTAAATTCATCTCTCTAGGACATCTAATTGTGAAGGTCAAATTCAAAAAACCATTCCCTACCTATACATAAATAGGAAATGCATAAATTTAACCAACTAAATCTAGAATTAACAAAGATTCTCACCTAACTGTATCTCTTTTAGGTCATTGTTCCTCTTGCTCTTTCCACATGCCCGAGATTTATATGGCTTCAGCCCTGTGTGGATCCTTTTATGGGAAGTAAGATTACTGCGTTGGCTGAAGCCTTTTCCACACTCCATGCATTTAAATGGCTTCTCCCCTGTGTGGATCCTTTGATGGGAAGTAAGATGACTGCTATAAGTAAAGGTCTTTCCACACTCCATGCATTTAAATGGTTTCTCCCCTGTGTGGATCCTATGATGGGAAGTAAGGACACTGCTACAAGTAAAGCCCTTTCCACATTCCATACATTTAAATGGCTTCTCCCCTGTGTGGATTCTTTTATGGGAAGTAAGACTACTAGCTTGGCTGAAGCCCTTTCCACACTCCATACATTTATATGGTTTCTCCCCGGTATGGATCCTTTTATGAACAGTAAGACACCAGTTTTCACAGAAGCCTTTTCCACACTCCAAACATTTATATGGCTTCTCCCCTGTGTGGATCCTTTTATGGGAAGTAAGATGACTACTATAAATAAACATCTTTCCGCACTCCAAGCATTTATATGGTTTCTCCCCTGTGTGGATTCTTTTATGAGAAGTAAGACTACTATGTTGGCTGAAGCCCTTTCCACACTCCATACATTTATATGGCTTCTCCCCAGTATGGATCCTTTTATGGGAACTAAGTTGAATGCTATGAGTAAAGGTTTTTCCACAGTCCATACATTTATATGGCTTCTCCCCAGTATGGATCCTTTTATGGGGAATAAGTTGACTGCTATGAGTAAATGTCTTTCCACATTCCATGCATTTAAATGGTTTCTCCCCAGTGTGGATCCTTTTATGGGAAGTAAGACTACTATGTTGGCTGAAGCCCTTTCCACACTCCATGCATTTAAATGGTTTCTCCCCTGTGTGGATTCTTTTGTGGGAAGTAAGCTGAATGTTATGAGTAAAGGTCTTTCCACACTCCATGCATTTATATGGCTTCTCCCCTGTGTGGATCCTTTTATGAGAAGTAAGACGACTACTATAATTAAACATCTTTCCACACTCCAAGCATTTATATGGTTTCTCCCCTGTGTGGATTCTTTTATGGGAAGTAAGATTACTATGTTGGCTGAAGCCCTTTCCACACTCCATACATTTATATGGTTTCTCTCCTGTGTGGATCCTTTTATGAACAGTAAGAGACCAGTTTTCACAGAAGACTTTTCCACACTCCAAGCATTTATATGGCTTCTCCCCAGTATGGATCCTTTTATGGGGAATAAGTTGACTGCTATGAGTAAATGTCTTTCCACATTCCATGCATTTAAATGGTTTCTCCCCAGTGTGGATCCTTTTATGGGAAGTAAGACTACTATGTTGGCTGAAGCCCTTTCCACACTCCATGCATTTATATGGCTTCTCCCCTGTGTGGATCCTTTTGTGGGAAGTAAGCTGAATGTTACGACTAAAGGTCTTTCCACACTCCATGCATTTATATGGTTTCTCCCTTGTGTGGATCTTTTTATGGGAGGTAAGATGACCACTGTAAGTAAAGGTTTTTCCACACTCCATACATTTATATGGTTTCTCCCCTGTGTGGATCCTTTTATGGTAAGTAAGTTGAATATTACGACTAAAGGTCTTTCCACACTCCATGCATTTATATGGTTTCTCCCCTGTGTGGATCCTTTTATGAACAGTAAGACTACTGGGTTGACTGAAGCTCTTTCCACATTCTTTGCATTTATATGGTCTCTCCCCTGTATGGATTGCTTTATGGTAAGTAAGCTGAACACTCTGGCTAAATCCCTTTCCACACACCAAGCATTTAAATGGCTTCTCTCCCGTGTGGATCCTTTTATGGGATGCAAACGTCCCATTTTCTTGAGAAAGAGTAAATGTCCCATTGTAATGTTTTCCATTGTCTCTGCATATATAATCTTCTCCTTTGGATTGAGTTGGATAGTGTTCATTTACATTGTATGTGTCTTTGAAGAGTCTTACACTTTTCCCAATATGTTTTTTCTTGTGTTTTCCTTGTTGGGTATGAAATTCTTGAATCTGTACATCAATGGAAGATGAGCTTTCTTTATTCCAGTTATGTGACTGGTTTCTCTCACAATTTTCTAGTTCCATTTGAAATGCATGTTTCTCCATTCTTTTTCCATGTCTGATCAATTGTTCAACTAAATCTTTATTCTTTTGCCCATAAGTACCTTCAAAGGAAAAGAGAAACGTAACTGGTAATAAAGTTAGGAAAAAAGATCCAACTGTCAAAATCATGTGAATTCCCTTCTGAAATGTTGCCAAATTCTATTATCTTGCAGTTTTACATGCTTGCACTAGCACAAAATAGAAACATTAATGAGTCATAATTCTAAGTAAAAAAGGATGGTTTCAATATTTTTAACGCTTTAAAAATATTGAAAGCATCCTTTTTACTTAGAATTATCCTTATAACAAGAAGACATTAGGAGAAAATCTAACTTTTATTGGAGAGGAGACAATTCCAACAGAGACCTGTAAGAGCTAAATCAAGTTTTAAATGTTTATTTTCTTCTATTAAGATATTTAAATTTAGTAGCTGAAACAGTGGGGCTGTAGGATGAGCCAGAACACACAGTTTTATAGTTGATTGATTGGAGAGTGTTGGCTCCTGCGTGAGGCAGTCTGTGCTATGATTGGTTGCTGTAGGTGTAGAGAGGGAGTTTCCTTTTTTCCTGCCTTTTTATGTGCGCTCTGTAATTTACCTCATCATTTTTCTCTTGCCAAAATCACATAGATGCAGAGAGAGAAAAAACTAGAGTTCTTCTAATAATCCAACATAGCGTATTTGCAATAGAACTGTTAGGAATCTGTCCACCAATTAGTTGGCTTGGCAATATATAAATCAACAATGTATGTTTGTAGCTTTAAGATAAAATCACTGTATTGATTTATACTATATTATGATTGGTTGATTATATTACATATTACCATAAGAGGGAGCTAGAGATCATAGCTTGCTCTCTCTGACATTCTGTCTCTCTGACATTCTGTTGCTATCTAAGGTTCTCTGTTGTATTTATGCTGTGCTATCTTTGTTGATATCTTTGTTTACTGTAAATGACAAAGGCAACCGGTAAGAAGACTTTGTAATTGGATATTCTTTGGACTGTTAAACGTATATGACCTGGACTGTTTATTGGACTGTGCTATTTCTTAAAGTAAACTTTAACTCAATTTAGTGTATCTGAATAATTATTCATAACTACTCTCATAAACATTTCCATGTGCATATCCTTGTTACTCAAGGGTTATTCTGTACATATCATAACAAAAACCATGGCACATTTTGCCCCTTTTTCAAGGCTCAGGATAGAACGGAAAATTAAGAAAAGTTGTTATGTCAAAAACGTCAAGTAATCCTTCACAGGACTGATATGGAAGCATCTAGCCCCCAAAAGATGAAATGCATGATGCGAGTTTAAGCATCTTTTCAAGCCAAGGAGCTGATTTCTCTCTAATTTGATATATTTAAATAGAAGTATTCATCAAATAATAAATGGCACAGGATGTATCTAATCAGAGAATAATTTGATCTATTTCTTTTCTCAGAGAAGGATAGACCTTTTCCTCCTCCTACCCCAAAAATAACATGTCATTGGAGATTTTTTAATAAGAAATAGCTAATAGTATCAAAAGGACCAAGACATTACCCCAAAACAACCAGCCAATATCATTTTTGAACACGATTACAAAGTTTTTACAAAGATTCTGGCTGGAAGGATGCAACTAGCTTTGCAAGAATTTATTCATGAAGACCAATATTGATTTTATCTAATAGAGAGTTTAGAGGTAATATTAGAAAAATATTGCAAATTTTGGAATACATAGAAGAGAATAAAATAGAATAGAATAACAGAGTTGGAAGGGACCTTGAGAGGTCTTCTAGTCTAACCAAATGCTCAGGCAGGAAACCCAATACCATTTCAGACAAATGGTTATCCAATCTCTTCTAAAAAAAACTTCCAGTGTTGGAGGATTCACAACTTCTGGAGGCAAGTTGTTCCACTGATTAATTGTTCTAACTGAACAATTGTTCTAACTTAGAACAACATAATAAAAAAGCTGCACTGATCTTAATGTGGAGAAGGCCTTTGACAATCAGAATTGGATTTTCTTGTTTAACATTTTGAAAGATATGGACTTCAGACAGAGTTGTATTATTTAAGTGAAATCAATCTATGCTAAAATACAAATTGTTAATGGAGAAGTAACAAAACTGTGAGATAGAAAAAGGGATAAGGATGGCCTTTGTCTCTGCAACTAAAGACATGGATTTTATGGTAATTTTGGAAGAACCTTTGGAAGGAATTCAAATACAAATACTAATGGAAAAATCAAAGGAATGTAATATTTAAAATTAATAATCAAAAGATGAAAATGTTAAAAATATGAAAATGGAAGATCAACTAAAATCAATGAGAAAAATTAGTTTTAATATTGAGAACAAAGAAAAATGGGGTATATTGCAGATGTTGTTGGGAGAGAATTTCTGTGACAATAATGTTTTGCCTAGAATGTTTTGTTTTAAACAATGCTATTTTGAAAACTGGTATACCATTTAAATAATCAAAGAAATATATGCAGTATCTAGGCTTGCATGGCAATGGAAAAAAAAAACAGGTGAAATATAAAATTCTCCAAGATGGACAGGTAAGGAAACAGTAGGATTGGGTCTGCCCAGTTTACAACTGTACTTTGCAGTTTGGTCTGAATGAATATAAGGAATTGAAAGGAGTTATGTTATATTCTGAAAGAGAACTGATAAAATGATGCAATGTTATGGTTGATCGAGATGGCTACATTGATGTGTTTCATTAGATGAATGACAAAATATGGATGACTGTGCAAAGAACCAGAATAAAAAAAAATAGCTGTGTCATCTAATTACAAAACGTCTTCCTGAACACTCTGATTGGAGAATAGCAAACCCTTACCAAGAGTGATCACGTTCCTATAATTTTCCATCATGATTTCCCAATACAGGGATTTTTGGTCAGGATCCAGCTCACACCATTCCTCCTCGGAGAAGTACACAGCCACCTCCTCGAAGGAGACAAGGCCCTCCTGACAGGGAAAAAGAGTACACAGAAGGTCCAGGAGGAATTGTAAAAGAACGGTCCTATTGTTTATAAATTCCCAAAGCAAAGCTATGCACTAAAGTAAATGGCTGTGTTTGGTAGGATGGCTTAGGTGAGAAAATGGACAAAGCAAAAACTTTTGATTGAAGAAATATTTCAGACAAGTTTCATCAACTTGATTGATACTGCAGGACTTTCAGTGCTATTCAGTGAAAAGTAACTCCACTGAATGAACTGATCTACCTTTCTCTATCTGTCCATCTATTCATCAATCAAAAGACTCTCAGTGTCTGGAAAGAATCAATTGGCAGGTGGGCTTTGGAAACCTCATCTGTCAATGACTCCAATTCTCCCTGTGTTTGCAGAAGGAGTCACATTGGCACAGTGGTTAGAACACAGTACTGCAAACTACTTCTGTTCACTGCCAGCTGCCTGCTATTTGGCAGTTCAAATCTCACCAGACTTAGCCTTTCATCCTTCCGAGGTGGGTAAAATGAGGATCCCGATTGTTGGAGGCAATAGGCTGACTCTCTAAACCACTTAGAGAGGGCTGTAAAACACTGTGAAGTGATATATAAATCTAAATGCTATTGCTAAGTGCTATAGTCTGCCTTATCTTCTAACCCGATCTGCTTAATTGGTTCATACAATAATTATTGGTTGCAAAAAAGCTTTTTAAAACTGGCAATGTTCCTGTATGAGTAGTTAATATTGACATCCTTGCACAATTCCTAATCAAAGAATTACAAACTGAGTCTCTTGAGTATTTTATAAAGAAATTAGTTACTGAAAACTAGAAAGAATTATCATCACCAAGAGATTCAATAGTGGTCTTTAACAAAAAATGTTTCCTAATAATCTTGAATCTTCTTTATTGCTTAGGACCACAAAAACAACTCCCCCCCCCCCCAAAAAAAAAAAAAAAAGAGACTAAAATGTAAGGAAACAATTCTATGTATACCAATTTGACTTCATGAAAGAAAGACAGAATAAAAATCCAATAATTTCCTCTTCTTACCTGAGTTAGAGATTCAATCACTGATTCAGATCCACCATAAGGAAGAGTCAACTTCTTTCTATTCTTTCCTGTGAGAGAGACAGAATTTTAAAACTGCATAATTAAAAAAGTAGGAAGAGGTGTTCTATAGAAGAGAAGACAATGAGAAGATGAGAAAGCTAGGAGTGGAAGGACCTCTGTTTTACCTCCTGAGGTGTCCTGATTTAGAACTTCCTGACAGATCCTTCTGAAAAACAGTTCTTGAGGGAGATTTGATGGATGCCTCCTTATCTCAGGATCTCTGATCTTCACTGCAAAGGACTTGAAATAATAGGCAGGGGGGGGAAATTAACAAACATCACACATCATGAAGAGAATTCTTGTTCTATGGTCACCAATTCAAAGTCCCCAATGTCCATCAGTGAGGCTGGAAAGAAGAAGAAACGGCTGTCCCATATCTTTCTTGGAGAAAGGAGAATGAAATAAGGTCCCAAATAATTAGTAAAATCTCTCCACATATTATGCCTGCTATAGAATGCTGATAGGGAAGGGTTAAGAATTCAAATATATTATCTATTTATTAAGTTTATATACTGCCCCTGTCACCGATAAAGCGACATGATATTTAAACCTCTTCTAATCTCCGATGATGATGGTCTCTTACCTGCAACTCAACCTGCTCCTTCTTCTCCTCCGCCTGGCTCAGAAGGAAGCCTTCCACCAGGGCCACCGCCTGGGAGCTGGTCTCTGCTCCACACTCCCGCACCCAGCTCTCCATCTGCAGGGGCAGAAGCGCCAGGAACTGCTCCAAAACAACCAGGTCCAGCATCTGCGCTTTTGTGTGCTTTTCTGGTCTCAACCATCGACTACAAAAGGAATGGAGTTGGCTGCAAAATCCTCGGGGTCCCTCATCCTCCTGATATTGGATGCTCCTGAATTTCCAGGGCTGAACATCTGAGAGGGTGGTTTTTTCCTCCTGGATCTTCTGCCCAGTTCTTGCCCAGATCTTCCCTTGGCTCCCAGGCTGAATACCAGAAGGGCCTTTTCCAGTTCCCTCAGTTCTTAAGGGTTCACTTTCCATTTTGTTTCTATCCTGTAATGCAACTCCAAATGGGTCCAAGGTAATCTTATGGATCTCCAGACACCTTTTCCTTCACAGGACCATTCCTCTAGCCACAGTAATGACTAGAACAAGTCATTCTGTTGTCTTTGTCCAAGGGACATTTTTGCATCTACAAGAGAATGTACAAATGGCATCCAATTTGTGTATCTGAGATGAATTAGAAAGTAGTGGATTTAATCCCAGAAGAACACTTATTTATTTATTTATTTAAATTTTTATACCGCCCCCTCTCCCAAAAAGGGACTCGGGGCGGTGTACAGCCTACTAAAAAATGAACAGTATATACAATTAAAAACAAATTAAATAACATAGATCTAGCCGAAATTCCTTCAGATATAAAATTTCCAAAATTTAAAATTCAAGGATTGTAATTAAAAATTTAAAAATTTAAAAACCGAATTAAGTTAAAACCCCACGAACCGTTTACTGGGCCAGGCCGGCCTGTTGGAAAAACAAGGTCTTTACTGCGCGCCGGAAGGTCTGGATGTCGGTAATGGCCCGTATCTCCGGGGGAAGATCATTCCACAGGGAGGGGGCCCCCACAGAGAGAGCCCGCACCCTCGGGGTCGCCAGCCAGCAACGATCAGGCGGCGGAACCCCAAGAAGGGCAACCCTGTGGGAGCGTACTGGGCGGCGGGAGGCTTTTGATGGCAGCAGGCGGTCCCATAAGTACCCAGGCCCCAAGCCATGGAGCGCTTTAAATACAGTCAGTACCACCTTGAATCGGATCCGGAAGGCCACAGGAAGCCAGTGCAGCCTGCGGAGAAGCGGTGTTACATGGGAGCTCCGAGGAGCTCCCAAGATCACCCGCACAGCTGCATTCTGAACCAATTGCAGCCTCCGGACACTCTTCAAGGGGAGCCCCATGTAGAGAGCGTTGCAATAGTCCAAGCGGGAGATGACGAGGGCGGAGGTGACTGTGCGAAGTGCGTCCAGATCCAGAAAGGGCCGCAACTAGTAAATCAGACGAATCTGACAAAAGGCCTCCCTGGCGACAGCTGTGATATGGTCTTCTAAAGACAGCCGTACGTCCAGGAGGACACCCAGATAGCGAGCCCTTTCCACGGGGGTCAGAATTTCTCCCCCCATGGCCAGCGAAGGAACAAGCTGGCTGTATCTGGGCGCAGGAAACCACAGCCACTCGGTTTTGGTCGGGTTGAGACGAAGCCTGTTAAGACCCATCCAACTCCGTACAGCTTCCAGGCACCGGGTCATCACTTCAACGGCTTTGTTGGGGTGGCCCGGAGTAGCGATGTACAGCTGAGTGTCATCAGCGTACTGATGGAACTCTACCCCAAAACCACGGATGATCTCACCCAGCGGCTTCACATAAATGTTGAACAGCAGGGGCGAGAGTACCGACCCCTGAGGCACCCCACACAGTAGGGGCCTTGGGGTCGACCTCTGCCCCCCCGTCAACACAAATTGGGAACGGTCAGAGAGGAAGGAGGAGAACCACCGTAAAACGGTGCCTCCCACTCCCAACCCCCCCAACCGCCGCAACAGGATACTGTGGTCGACAGTATCAAAAGCCGCTGAGAGGTCTAACAGGACCAAGACAGAGGAACAACCCCTGTCCCGGGCCCTCCAGAGATCATCCACCAAGGCGACCAACGCCGTCTCCGTGCTGTGCCCGGGCCTGAAACCCGACTGGAGGAGGTCTAGGTATACCGCTTCATCCAGGTACTGAGGGAGCTGGCGTGCCACCACGCTCTCAACAATCTTCGCAACAAAGCGAAGGTTGGAGACCGGATGATAATTTGATAATAATGCTGGATCCAGGGACGGTTTCTTGAGGAGGGACCGCACCACCGCCTCTTTCAAGGCGGCGGGTAAAAGCCTCTCTCTCAAGGAAGCATTGGTAATTCCCTGGAACCAGCCTCGTGTCACCTCCCGAGTGGCCAAGACCAGCCAGGAGGGGCACGGGTCCAATAAACAAGTGGTGGTATTAAGCCCCCCCCAGTATCCTGTCCACGTCCTCCAGAGTAACAGGATCGAACTCATCCCAAATGACCTCCCCGAAATCCACCCCCGTCCCCCCGCCCGGAGATGCCCAGTCAGAGTCCAGCTCATCCCGGATCGGAGTGATTTTGTCCTGCAGAAACCTAGAAAACTCCTCAGCCTGTCCCTGCAAGGGATCCTCCAGCGCCCCCACCTCCAGAAGGGAGCGGGTCACCCTGAACAGGGCGGCCGGGCGGTTTTCCGCGGACGCAATAAGGGTGGAGAGGTAAGACCCCCTCGCCATCCTTATCGCCACTAAATACGTCTTAATATAAGATCATAATAGTGTTCGGTCAGACCCAGAGCAGCTGGCCCTCCAACTACTCTCTAGGCGTCTTTTCCGGCGCTTCATCTCCCTTAGCTCCTCAGAAAACCAAGGAGCCACCTGGGATCGGCACCGGGTCAGAGGCCGCAAGGGCACGACCCGGTCAAGGGCCCCAGCAGCCACCCTATCCCAGGCGGCAACCAAGCCCTCGACCGAGTCGTGTGTGTGAGCATCGGGAAACGGCCCAAGCTCCATCAGGAACCTATCTGGGTCCATCAGGCGCCTGGGGCGGTACCATATTATCGGCCCCGCCTCCCTGCGGCTGGGGGGTGCGGAATGGAAGTCGAGTCTCAGGAGTGAATGATCAGTCCATGACAGGGGTTCCACAACTATGTCCCCTATACCAAGATCATTCTGCCACTGATCAGAGACAAAAACCAGATCCAGGATGTGACCCCCCCAAGTGAGTAGGATCCCGAATTAGTTGGGTCAGGCCCATGGCTGTCATGGAAGCCATGAACTCCTGAGCAATCCCCGAGGCCCCACCGGCAGATGGCAGGTTGAAATCCCCCATGGCCATAAGCCTGGGGGTCCCAACCGCCAAGCCGGCTATGACCTCAAGGAGCTCAGGCAGGGCCGATGTCACATAGCAGGGAGCCAGGTATGTGACCAGCAAGCCCACCTGAACCCTGGGACCGAACTTCACAAAAAGGGACTCACATCCGGTCGTCTGAGAAACAGTGGATTCCCTAGGACACAGATCCTCCTTAATAACCACCGCAACCCCCCCTCCCCTCCCCTGGGCCCTCAGCCGATGAAAAACCCGAAACCCGGCCGGGCACATCTCCACCAGAGGAACTCCCCCCTCTTGGCCCAGCCGGTCTCGGTAATACCCACCAGGTCCGCTCCCCCCTCACAGATCAAATCATAAATGAGAGGGGCCTTGTTAATAACGGACCTGGCGTTACACAACATCAGCCGAAGGCCCAGGGCCCGATCGCTCGGACCACCCAATGGAAGAAAGTATTTTTCTAAGCTACTATAGGATTACAGTGGCAACAAGTTAGTGCCTGTGCATTAATATCTAATATTTATTTGTATCCCACTTTTATTACAACCATTTATAGAATGACCGTTCAAAGTTACAACGGCACCAAAAAAAGTGACATGACCGTTTTTCAAATTTATGACCTTGGTAGCATTTGGACACTTGGCAACTGGCATGTATTTATGAGGGTTTCAGGGCCCATGTGATCAAGATCTTGCTTTATAAAAAAACCACATCTGCATTTACCTACAAGCAGGATTCACACAACATACCAAATGCTTAACAGGTTACCCAATCACGAAAGTTCAGTTCATATAAAATGAAATGATCTGGTTTAGGATGTTCCATTTCCCTTTCTTCAGGGTTTGCTTTTTAAGAGCCAAATCGCACAATTACATGCAGGTAACTTCACACAGCATTCTCTAAAGTCACAAACACATTTCTGTGGGTGGCCAGGGAAATTGAACAAACAAACAAACAAATAAAACAGAGTAACCAACTGCAGGGGCTGAGTTTACACGAAACACGGGGGTTGATGATGTCCTTCACTAAGACAAATTGAACTGCTGAAATTCCAACTCTATTTTAGTGTCCTCCACCACATAAGGAGAAGGCAGGTGCAATCTCCTGCAGCTCCTCCCTTGCCATTTTTTTCTTATTTCCTGCTCGAAATTTGCCATGGAAGCAATCTCTCCACCACTCAGGAACCTTACCGAGGATATGGAGTGTGAAGGATTCCCCCAGAGCATCTCCTCCTCTCGGAGGATCTGGATTGAATCCTGGGGCAACGTGGCTGGTTTGGAGCAGGGCTTTCCCTCTACCAGCTACGTGCCTGGAAACGAGCCGCAAGGTAACACAGGATCCGGGCACTCCCTCTCCCGGGATTTAGAGGATTGAACCTGCATGAGGACTTGGCATCTGTCCCTTCCTTCGTTAGCGCGAGAACTCTCTGTCCCCGCCCACCTCTGGATCTCTTCCTTTAAATACTTTTCTGCAGCCTTTTAAATATCCTGAGAAGCTCAAGGGGTTAAAAAGAAAAAGCATGCAGCTTCCTAGAGCGGCTAACTTCCTTCCCACTCTCCTATTGTAACCCACCTGTTAATACCTCCAATGGCCTAATGCTGAAGCGCATAGGATTGTCTTTCTCTTTGCAGAGAGAAAGAGACCTCTGGTGGATTCTGTGTGCCAGACAGCTGCAAACAGGGGAGAAAGGCTGCATTTTCCGTTAGGGAAATTTCCCAGGAGAAAGGAGGGCGTTGTTTCTCCTCTGATCAATAAAACCCTTCTTAATCCAATTACCTTTGATAGCGCAAGACCCATATGCACTATTCTGTTTTAAAGAAAGTGTCTGTAGAAAGCCACATCTCTTCACAGAGAGAGTAAACAAAACACAAATTCAGCTTGCTTCTTACTCGAGTGAGTCAAAATAATAATCTCTCTCTTGATCCTGCATCCCATAAAAAAAGATTAGCAGGCAGCTCTGATGAGCTTTCAATATTCTCTTATTATTACAAACAACAATATCGTACTCCTCTAATAGGCTTTACGGTGATCCATTCTTAGCCTGGCTTTCCCGAAAGAGCTGGTGCTCTGCAATTGCAGAGAGCTTTATACGATGCAGATTATTTGGCTGCCTGGCAATCAGTTTCTGGCTGGAATACAACATGCAAATTTCACTGGTTGCCTTTATGGATGACCTATGGGCCTTGGGGCACAGTGGTTACAGCGCAGCACTGCAGGCTGCTTCTGCTGACTGCCAGCTGACTGCAGTTTGGCAGTTCAAATTGCACCAGGCTCAAGGTTGACTCAGCCTTTCATCCTTCTGAGGTGATGTTGGAAGGAATATTCATCTGGTTCAGTTCCAGGCACAGGAGACAAAATGGAGGCTGAAGCCTGATTGGAAAGAGGGTCCATTTAATTGATGAACAGAACCATGTTTGTAGTTATGGTGCAACTGACCACATGGAATTGAGAGTACTGTCATATTGAGCTGCCTTTTCAGCAACTAGTAAAAACCAAGGAATTATGGATCTAATTTCTCAACTGAAATCTGCAAAGGCATCACAGGTAACATGGTACCACCCCTGACTTAATTAAAAATAATGCAGCTTATACTGGCATCATTCCTTATGTGTCCAATCACACTTGGCCAATACTATTGTATTCTTCACAGCAATTCACAAATCCTACTGTACTCTTTAAGATTGGTGATAATTATGTCTATACAGTACATAAGAAAGGGAATGACTAACCCTGTCAATTATCCACTTATGTCTCCTTAATAACTAATAATGAGCACTACTTTGGTCTAGTGATTAAGTCCTCAGGATAGAAACTGGGAGATGGTGAGTTCTAGTCCTGCCTTAGGTATGAAAGTTGACTGGGTGACTTTGGGTCAGTCACTCTCTCAGCCCAACTCAGCTCATAGATTTGTTGTTGTGTGGAAAATAGGTGGAGAATTAGGTATTAGTTGTGTGTGTCACCTTGTAAAAATAATAAAGGTAAGATAAAACAAAAAAATAGAATAAGTAAACTTTATGCAAAACATTTTTAGTGGAAGCTTAGAGACTGGATGGTACAGGAAAGACTGTATGTAGATAAACAAGCCGTTTTTAGGAAAGTTTTTTCAACAATTGACCACGATCTTATCTTACAACATTGTTTTGAGAAATACTGTACAACTCTTAGAATACTGCTTCACTTAATGCAGCCTTTCATAGACTCATAGGACTGGAAGGGACACTGGAGGTCTTCTAGTCCAACCTCCTGCCCAAGGCAAAAGACCTTATATGATCCCAGACAAATTGTTTTCCTGTTTGTCCTTAAACTTTGCTGATCTTAAGGCAGTATTTGACTCTTGGAGTAAGCTTGGACTAAGCTGTACGGTACAGCTATTAATCACCAACTCTTGTTTCTTGTACTTATTCATGTATTTATTCCATGTACTACATGAAGACAGCACTTTAGAGTAAGATGCATCTCTCAAGGACATCTAACAGCATCCATTCCAACTACCAAAGGCGTTAAATACAAGGCTGAATAATACTGATTTATTTTAACCCCCTGCCGGAATGTATTTTTCCCCTTTGATTTATGTGGTTGTTTTGAATGACTTTGTCCTTGGATAGTAAAACAGCTTTTCACAAAACCTGAAGATTCTAATAGTTTGAAGAGATTCTTCTGAATGTGGAGGTGACAAAGCAAAAATGAGATTTAACTACAATTAGTGAAAGAAAGAATGTAGATGGAGAGAAAAAAGGGGGTTAAAAATTGAGTTAACTTCTCTGCTTTTTTCACTCTTTATTGTCCAGCTTGACACAGAACTATTATTGCCAAGTAACTGAATAACTTGAAAAAACAAACTTGAACTTCTCAAATTGTGCTGTCCTAGCCAGTCTATGGAATGGGTTAGTTACTTAGGAATTGTGAGCTTTCTCCTTAAGTGAATGCATCCTGGGAAATGTAGTTCATGTCACGTGCCCACATCTGTAATCCTGATTAGCCACTAAATTCACCCTCGAGGGGTTGAAGGAGGTTGTCCTCCATTCTTACCTGCACTCATGGTCTGATAACATATTTTCCTTCTATTGCTACGAGATGGGTTAGGAGATAACTTTCTTCCACGTACAAGGCAGATATACAAAGGATTGGTCATTGAAAGAGGAACTTCGTCACAAGTGAGTTATGAGGATACCTGATGTACCAATAAATGAACTTTGTTATGGAAGCTTCGTTGAATTATCAATCTGTATCTGCATACCTTTGTGCTAGAACAGAACACAAATCCTCAAATATACCCCTCCAAATCCTTCCAAAAATTTTCATTACTAAATTAATCTCTCTAGGGCTGTCAGTTAGGTGGGTGAACTACAAAAAAAACCCACTTCTTTTCCACGTTTAGTCTACATAAATCTGATATCCATAGATTGAACCCACTAAATCAATATTTCGCATACATCGTCACCCAGAGGTATATTTGTTTTGGGGACTGGCTTCTCACATCCATGGGAAGTAGAGAATGGGGTCTTCTGAAGCCCTTTCCACACTTCATGCATTTATATGGCTTCTCTCCTGTGTGAATTGCTTGATGAGAAACAAGATGACCATGTTGGGTAAAGTCCTTTCCACACTCCTTGCATTTATATGGCTTCTCCCCTGTGTGGATCCTTTGATGGCATGTAAGATAATTGTGTACGTGGAAGCCCTTTCCGCACTCCATGCATTTATATTGCTTCTACCCTGTATGGATTCTTTGATGAGATGTAAGATGATAATGTTGGGTGAAGCTCTTTCCACACTCCATGCATTTATACAGCTTCTCCACGGTATGGATCCTTTGATGGCATGTAAGATGACAAAGTTGGGTGAAGCCCTTTCCACACTCCATACATTTATATGGCTTCTCCCCTGCATGGATCCTTTGATGGGATGTAAGATGATTGTGTATATAGAAGCCTTTTCCACATTCCATGCATTTAAATGCCTTCTCCCTTGTGCATATCCTTTTATTAAGAGTCTTGTTTCCATACTCAGTGCATTTATTTGACTTCTCTCCTATGTGAATACTTTTCTTTGATGTAAGAGATCCATTTTCTTGAGAAAAAAATCCAATTGTAATTTCTTCCTCTGTCTTTCCATATATAATCTTGTACTTCGGCTTGGGATGGATAGTGCCCATATACCTTTAACGTGTCTTTGAATAGTCTTACACCTTTCCCAATAAATATTTTCTGTATTTTTCCTTGTTCATCAATAAAACCCTGCATCTGAGCAACAATGGAAGATGAGGTTTCATTATTCCAGTTATTTGATGGATTTCTCTCCTGCCTTTGGAATTCCATTTGAATGGAGAATGAGGATTCTCCATTATGTCTCTTTGTCTGAACAATTTGATTGGCTCTTCAGAGACTTTATTGTCATTCTCAGTATCACCTTCAAAGAAATGAAAATGAAAGAAAGGTTAGGGGAAAAGATCACTCTTTCAGAAGTTATATTATTTGCCAAATTCTAATATATTGCATACTGTAGAAATGATAATATCTCTTTCAATGAGGCATAAAACCTTGGAAAAGACATTAAGACAAAATACTTGAATGGCAACTCTTGATAGGACTGATATGGAAGCATCTGGGCCAAAATAGTTGAAATCTGTGTGATGAAGTTTGGCATTACCGCAAACCAAGAATTACTCTGCCCCTAAAATATTTCAATAGAAACACAAAAACAAATTGGATAGGATATATCTAAGCAGAATGCCATTGACCTATTTCCTTCCTAGGAGCAGTGGAAAAACAGAATTGTTCCTTCTCCCTCTGAAGAGGGGATATCTATGTGGAGATGTTTCCGTAACAACGAACTAATGGCATCTAACTACAAAATGTCTTCCTGAAGTCTCTGATTCATACACATAGGTGGATTTATGGCTGTGCAGACAATTCCACAAAACATCCATAACAAAATACATTTATTGGTACATCAAGTATCTTCATGACTCACTCACATTTATGACGAAGCTCCTCTATAATGACCAATCCTTTGTATATCAGCATGCAGGTAAAAAATGGTTACTTTCCCAACCCATCATGTAGCAATAGAAGGAAAAGATGTTATCAGTCCATGAGTGCAAGCAAGATTGGAGGGCAATCTCCTTCAACCCCTCGAGGGTCAATTTAGTGGCCAATCAGGATTACAGATGTGGCCACGTGACATGAATTATATTTCCCAGTATACCTTTAACTACATTTCCCATGATGCATTCCCTTAAGGGGACAGCTCACAATTCCTAAGTAACTAACCAATTCCCATAGACGGGCTGGGACAGCACACTCCCTCCCTGGAATTGTAAATTCCACTATTAAAAGAAGAGAGAAAAAATTAACTATAAACTAAGATAAGCAGTAAACAGTAACACTAACTGAATAGCATATAACTATATAACTAGGATAAACAGTTAGCTGTATAACTAAGAAGGAAAGATAAACATTAATAAAGCATCAAACAAAGCAAAACATGCAAAGCTTGAAGTTCAATCTTCTAGGTCAGCCTCTTGGTGCAAGTCTGCTGGTCACCTCTGATGGCCTTTTAGGGTGTACAGGAACTCTTCGTGGCAAAGATGAGAGTCTGCTGGTCACCTCTGATGGCCTTTTAGGGTGTACAGGAACTCTTCGTGGCAAAGGTGAAAGTCTGCTCGTCGCTTCAGGTGGCCTTTTGGGATTGTAACGGTACTCTAGCTTCCACGGTGTCAAGGGGCATCGGGAAGCTGTTGGAAAGGGTGCTGTGGAGATATATGCCCGTGTAGAGCATCTTAGTGGAGATCTGGTGGTGGTTGGCGACCATTTAGGGTGTCCTAGCGAATGTACGGCAGCGGCCTTTGAGGCTGGAACTTCATTCTTGTTTTCAGTGGTGCTAAGGTATTTGCCAGGGTTGGAGCCTGCATCTGGGTGTCACTGATAATTCCTACAACCCCCCATCCTAGTGGAGATTTGATGGCCACTGAGCCATCTACAGGACCGCCGACTGATTCAGAGAAGAGGAAGGCGTGTGGGGCGTTATTTCCCAGCAAGAGTAGGATATCAGCCTCAGGATCTAAAGCAGGAAAGTTATGAGCGAGGTGCTGTAGGTGAGGCATGCTATGTATGACCTCAGGTGTTGCGATCCGACTGCGGTCATTCAGTATCCCATTGCATTAAAATACAGGTGGTAATGGGAACCGGGTAGTTCCATCTAATGACTCTGCAGAGTCCAGTAGCTCTCCTCCCTGCTGTTCTTCTTGGTCCGTGGCACGTTGATAGAATGAAGTACACCTCTTCCTTCTGAATGTCAAAGAGGTTGAAGAATGCAGACCTGGCCAGGAGTGCTCACTCTGAGGATCCAGTATTATATATGTCTGCACTGCTTCTTCTGGGCGTCCCTCGGGGTAGACATTGGCGAAGCAGATCTGATGACAAGAGCAAGGGGCTGGTGTGTTAGACCACACTGCCGTACAATTGAAATTCACCACTGGCTCCGAGTGTGCTTCTGTAGCACGCTGAGGCTCCTTGTTCAAAGGAGGTTAGGAGTTGCCTGCTGTAGTGGCTCAGGGCCTGGATGCAGAGCAGCTGGGTGCTTGTTGCTGTCAGCATCCGCATAGACATGGCATTCTGGCTCGAGGACATGTGTTGTAAATGGTTTGTGGTTCTCCTCAGAGTCCTTCATGAAGAGGTTGTGATTCATTAACACATGTTCAGGTGGTGTCTCTTGCTGCCTGGTGTGGGTACCACATTCATCTTGCCATACATCTGCATTAGAGTTGCTTGGAAGGTATGGCAGGAACTCTGTTGCCTGTGGATCGAGTGTGTCCATGGTGGCTGCTTGCATGCCTGCTTGTTGAGAAATCTTCTTAGTAAGTGGTGGGCCAAGTTGCTTGCCCTGTAGGTCTTGAAACCTTTGTGTAAGTTCTTTGTTTTCGGGACTGGAATCTTGGGTTTTAGGTTTTACGATGTCAATGTTTGGACTGTCATCTAGAGCCTGTGGTTGAGGGTCGCCCTTCAATTCCTTGATTCTGGGAGACTGCCAAGTAACTGTGCTGGTTTCGCCTACTCGTGTTGTAGTGAGTGCTGCTCATCCACGTAGGTCTTGGCACATTTATCTGGGCTCTGTCTTTTCAACTCTCCAAGGTGGAAGTTGAGTTCTGCAATGTTGCGGTCCATGCTGTTTTTGCTACCGTCACTCTTTGTCGTTCGAGCAACTTCACTTGGACTTGAGCTTTGGCCATTTCTGTCTGTTGGTTGGCCTGAGTTTTGGCCATTTCTGCCTGTTGGTTGGCCTGAGCTTTGGCCATTTCTGCTTGTTGTCTGGCCAATTCTGCTCTCTGCCATGTTACCACCATCGTGAAAGATAAAATTACTTTTGCTACCACAGCTTCAGTTTGAGCTTTTACAGCTCGGTAGGAGTTGGATGAGTTTGGGGTCACACAGTCTTGACTGGATACACTTGAGGTTGTTTTTGCTGCGTCTCCACCATGCAAAAAGGGCATCTAGATCACCTAGCAAAGTGCGGAGTTTCTCGGGGGGCAGCTTACATTTTGGGGCATTACAGATCTTCTCAAGCTTCGCCCATGAGTCTATGTAGCAACGATATTGCTGTTGCCAATCGTTCTTCAAGAGTTCTTCCATGGGTTCAGTAAGCTTCTTACTCTTTCTAAAGTCATAGGCTTTCGGAGGTATCGCGGCTTCACCATAGGGTTGGACATCTAAAGGCGGTTGTTGGGAACCAGGCTCCACATTTACATCAATGGTGGGTGGAGGATTTGGGTCTTCTGGTACATCAGAGACATCTGTCTTGGCTAAGGAAGTTGCCATGCTTCAAATTGGCAAAGGAAAAATTCTAGAAAATTTTAGTGGTTGTTTGTGCAATTCCTTGTTTGTAATAGATTACGCTGCAAGCAGGTAGCAGAAAGTAGAATTGCTGCTGAATTTAATACTTGAGCACGTAGGTGGCACTGCAGAGTCTGGGCGATGCTAGCACAGCACACGGTATGGCTGCTTCTAGGGTGCAATGTGACCGTGTGACAGAAGGGGGCACCAGAGATTGCATCGCAAAGTCTGAGGACTAGAGGGCTGAACACAGAAATATGCGCAGCATAGCCTGAAGACTTGAGGGCAGAACGCAAAAATATGCCTATCAGGGTCACTTGCTTCACAAGGTGGCAGTAGAGGGTCTGAAAGACGCTGTTGCTATGCCCATGTTAGGTTGCAATTAGACCTTTGAATTAAGTTGATTAAAAGGTGCACAACAGTTTCATAATCACTCTGGTCAATTTTTGAGAACTTGTGAAAAAAAAATCACATAAGGAGAAGGAAAAAAAATTCTTTTGTTGACCACCAGATGGGGCAGTGAGCTGAAGGGAAAAAAAGGAGAAGGGCTTTCTTGCCCACTCATTAAAGGAAAATAAAATGACTTCACTTTAAATTTCTTCTTGACCACCAGATGGAGCTGGTAGGTTGTAGGTAATCTTGGAACATTTGAAATAAATTGATTAAATGTTCACAATAATTTCAAAGGAGTTATCAATGCAGACACATATTGCTGTGGGCTGATTTAATATTTAGGAAATTTTAAGAGTCCAGCTAATATTCCCCTGTGGATATATAGAGAAATAGGGGAAGGAATTCTTCCTAGCAGCCAAATGGTTTCTTTGAAAGTTGAGCAAAGAAGAGGGAGGTGGAAAGCTCTTTGTTTGTAGCATGTGGGGAACTCCAGCCCCTCCCATTGTGCAAACAACATGTAGAGAGTTTAAGACACAGGGGTCTGAAGACGTATTTTAATTACTGACTTCCTGTTGAAGCTTCTGGCTGGATAGATGCAGTCTTTGTCTCAGAAGGAAAAAAGGAAGAAGGGTATAGCAGATCGTCTTCAGTTGCTAAAATTGGAGATTCTACTGTAGTAACTAGGTAACTCTGACTCCTCCCTTTATTTTACAAATGAAGTATTCCCAGTTAAGAGTTGAAATCTGAGACAAAGCACTTCTCCCCTTCTTGGAGCTGGGATGTATCTTTATCAGTTTAAATTGGCTGGAAAGGGTCTGTTTAAGGCTTTGTCTCTCTGCCATATGAGCATGGCAAAATTAGCTTCTGGTTTCCATTTAAAAATGCAAGCAAGATTTCTCCAAGGTTCCAACTGAGGTTTCATTATCTTTTGAGAACTGGGTAATTTCCAACTCTCCTTGTTATGCAAATAGAGTCTCTGAGATAGTAGGAAGGCAAATTGAGCAGAGGGGAGGGGTGGATGGGTGGAAAGGTCTCTTTGTTCATAGCTTGTGGGGAAATCTGACCCCTCCCACCATGCAGACAGCCTGTAAAGAGTTCCGATGCTCACAGAGAGAGATGACGAGACATGCAGTTTCAAATCAATGTTGCACATTCATTCCTGGCTTTAATATCACTTTGCTTATCATAAATCCTTTAACAATTTTACTTTTCTGATGAGTTAGGATTCATTTTTTTCAACCATTTTTTACTTTCCTGTCTGTCTCATGCACATAGGTGGATTTATGGCTGTGCAGATGCAGACAGACAATTCCACAAAACATCCATAACACAGTACATTTATTGGTACATCAGTATCTTCATGACTCACTCACATTTATGACAAAGCTCCTCTATAATGACCAATCATTTGTATATCAGCATGCAGGTAAAAAATGATTCCTTTCCCAACCCATCATGTACCGATAGAAGGAAAAGATGTTATCAGTCCAATGAGTGCAGGCAAGAATGGAGGGCAATCTCCTTCAACCCCTCGAAGGTCAATTTAGTGGCCAATCAGGATTATAGATGTGGCCACATGACATGAACTACATTTCCCAGGATACCTTTAACTACATTTTCCATGATGCATTCCCTTAAGGGGACAGCTCACAATTCCTAAGTAACTAACAAATTCCCATAGACTGGCTGGGACAACACAGGCATCTAACTACAAAATGTCTTCCTGAACTCTCCGACTGGAGAGTAGGAAACCCTTACCAAGAGAGGCCACATTGTTATAATTCTCCAGCATGACTTCCCAATGCAGAGCTTTTTGGTGAGGATCCAGCTGGAACCACCCCTCCTCTGAGAAATACACAGCCACCTCCTCAAAAGGGCAGAAGACCCTCCTGAAAGGAAAAAAGTACAGAACAGACTGCAGGATCTTTCCTATTGTTTAGAAATTTCCAAAGCCAAAGCTATGCACTAAGGTAAATAGTTATGCTTAGTAAGAATTCATGGGTCAGATGAGAAAATGAACAGAAGACAAAGCATTTGACTAACTTGAATGATTCTGTAGGTCTTTCAGTGCTATTACATTAACTAAACCCAGTTTCCTTCTGGATCAATTGATCTAACAAAAATCCATCTATCCAACCAGCCAACCATCATCAAAATACTCTTCCTTCTTGATCAATTCATCCATTCACAATTAAGTCAGTGTCTTGAGAGAATCAATTGGCAGATGAACCTTGGAAAACCCACCAATAAGTGATACTAACCTTTCCTGGGTTTAAAGAAAGAAATGTGTTTGTAGGAGAAGGGATTCTTTGCAGTATTTTATGAAATTGCTTATATTGTCCTAAGAAGGAGCAATCCTGCTCATCCCCAACATCTTCATGAAAGTGCTGGAGAGCTCAACCAGGGATGTGTGTGGTCTGCCATCAACATCCAGAGACTCTGCCCCTCTTCAGATTGCAAGGAAGCTGCTAGTATTATGAGCCATTGGCTGGCATATAAATAAGAAAATGGAGAACATTTTCTGACGAAAACATTTCTTAGCCTTTCAAAGCTGGATTATTGGCCATCCAATTCCAGGCACAAATCAGGTGATTTAAATTTACCTTGCAGGCCTTGGTTATGTGCTCTTTCAGAATAATTTTTACTTGGAGACATTTCTATAGGGCCACTCTCATGGGATTTTAATAACCTTAGCTGTTAATCACTTCTTTTTCTTCTCAATTATAAATGAGCTTTTTAAAAATGATGATTTGCCAGTTTGACTACTTAAATATTTTTGAGGATCCTTGCACAAATCCAATTCAAAGAATTACAAAAAGAAGGGACACCATGAAGAATTATGTAAAATATTTTTACTGAAAAGCATGGGGAATAATTAGTGAAAAGACTTTTGTTTTTAAAATACAGGTCTTTAAAAAAATGCCTAAAAAGGATCTCTGTAGGAATCAAGACTCAGGACCACATGGAGATGAGACAAGCTGCTTTCTTTATTGTCAGGTTGAGAATAAGAAGAGCTGTCTGCTCTCTTGCCAGAGTTCGTTCTATCTCTCTATATTCATGGTAGCATACCAGTGGTTAATTTATACACTATACATCTATTTAGACAACCTTTGTTACTGTCTGCTTAAGCAGTTTATACATTCATTTCCAGTTAGGATTAACTTTTAATTAAGATTAACATAAGCTTCAGTTCCTGCCTTTGTTCCATCCTATCTAGGTGTTAAGGTCTTGTTTCCTCCAGGTAAACATGCAAATGTTTCCCCCAAGTAAACATGCAAACGTTGCACTTTGCATGGAATGTTCTTTGTCTGAGGTTTGCCATCCAAGACAAGAATATCCTGAAAGCACAATGTCTACATATCCCCATTTTTTACTTTATTGTGAGGAAGTAAAGATTTTTGAATATAGCGTAATTGAATTGGATTGAGAGAAGCCGGAATAGGGCGGAACAAAGTCAAGAGTGAAGGAATACATTGAATAAAACAACAAGATATTATTAATATCACTATAAGAATTATTCCATAAAAGAACAGTTGTTTTAACCAAACCCAATCTGGCAGCCAATTAGTCAACCATTCAAAAGGAGAGGGAATAGCATGAATATTATTCTGAAAATAGGATTGTAAGTTAGCAAGCTCATCTTCAATAGTTTTATTTAGAGAGTGAGAATGAACAGCACAGCCACGCTGTCCTACTGTTTTACAAAAACCTCCTTGCCTAGCCAGGAGGTAATCAATAGCAAATCATTGTTGAAGCATAACTTGATTCAAATCTTCAATTTCATGTTGCAAATCACGGACTATGGCAGCTGTAGCATTAATTGATTTTTCCATGCGACAGGCTAGTCCAAGAATAGATCGGCGATTCTCCTGAGCAATTATACCAGGATAAGCGCCCAAAGTAATGATTCCTGTCACTGCGCCTGCTACTGCGCGCCCAAAAGTAGATCCAGAAGAAAGCTGAGTATCTATAATGACTTCATCATTACATGAAGGCCCCAAAGGGGATCGACGGGACCTAGAAGAAGTGGAAATTCCTACTTGTACTGGTAAAGATAGATATCCAATAGCTGCACATTGATAATTTTGAGGGTGTATGTTGGTGGCATATTTGTCAAAGAAAAACCACATAGAGGGATCTTTTAGTTGCCAGCCAGCACATATTGATCCAACATTAACATTAAAAATAGGAAAATCATCAGGGTACATTTCAGGAATTACATTAGGTCCATACAATGAAGAATTAAAGGTACCCCATAGCCAATAATAATTAGAGCAATAACTATAATTCCCAATTTTATTTAAAATTCGTTGTGCTCTGGGATAGTCATCCCAATTAGCCAACCAAGTATGTTGGGCATGACAACAAAAACATAATCCTTTAGTGAAGTGAGTAAGTTTCAAATAACGCCAACGAATATTGTTTAATTGAGTAGGAGGTTGTGAAAATAACCAAGACTGTTGAAGATTCTGTAACTGTGAGACAACAAAAGAAGAAGAGGCAATAAGGTTAGGAATAAAAGCTATTTAGCCAAAAGTCATGGGAGGTTCATAATACAAGGTTACATTAGTACCATGGGTCATAAACATATACTGAGCATGACGAACCCACATATTAGGATTAAGAGGCATAGTATCAATAACATCCTGTGCCCCTACTCTACTGACACTTAACAGTAAAAAGCACATAATAATCATTACAGAATTAGCAGTTATAATAGAAAATACAACAGCAACCAAATTTTCAGGAGTTTGTGGCAATGCTGCCTTTTGTAATTATTGCTGTGCTTGATAGGTGATAGCTTTCACTTGGCCCCAAGTAATTGGCGGAGGGCGTTCAGCTTTGGGCTTCGGAAGACAGACTTCTGTTTCCAGGTGCAGGTTGAAGTTTGGAATTGGATTGTGTAGGCCCTGGCGCCACGCCATGATAAGGTCGTATGCAATGAGCAGGGATCCAAATAGCTTGGCGAGTCTGTGGAGCTTCTACAGCAGCATAACCCCGGCCCCAATTAATTAACCGAGCTGGACCTTTCCACTCAGGGTCTGGTGCTTGACGATATTTAACTAAAGGTTTGTCTAAAGGTTCTGCTGTGCGGAAATGCAAAATAACAGGTGGTTCTGAAAAGGAATCTGAGACAATTAAGTAATTCCAAGTGAACAATATAATGGAAATTATATTCTGTATTTTTCGGAGATGATAGGGCCCAGATTCAGTTTTTAACTGCTTTTGAAGTAATGCTTTAAAGGTACGGTGGGCCCGTTCAACAATAGCCTGTCCTTGAGAATTATAAGGGATACCATGTACCAATGTTATGTTCCATTGTTGACAGAACTGATTAAAGTCCTTACTAATATAAGCAGGACCATTATCAGTTTTCAATTGTAAAGAATGACCCATAACAGCAAAGGAAGAAAGACAATGAGCAATAACATCTTGTGCACGCTCATGTCGAGAAACAGTTACCCATAAATAATGAGAGTAAGTGTCTATGGAAACATGCAAATTACTATAGGGCTTGAAGGCTACAAATTGTGTGACATCCATTTGCCATATCTGATTAGCATGAGTGCCACGGGGATTAATCCCAACTGGAAATGGGACGGCCACTTGTTGACAGGCAGGACAGGTTCATACAATATCACGTGCCTGTGACAGAGGAATATGAAATTGCTTAACCAGTGATTTTGCAGTTTGATGAAAATAGGAATGACTTGCAATAGGGTCAGAAAACAAAGAAGTAACTGCTTTTAAAGATTCATCTGCTTTCCAATTTCCTTCTGTAAGGGCATTAGTAAAAGGAGTATGACTTCTTATATGTTCAACATATAAAGGATAGGAACGAGTTTCCAAGACATTTTTTAAAGATAAAAACAGGGCCAACAAATTTACATCCAAATTTAAGGCACAATACGAGTATGGTAAGGACTGCATGGCCAGATACACGTACTGGGTATCAACTATAAGGTTAATAGGTTGATCAGAAAATAAGTGTAATGCCAGAATTACAGCTGCCAATTCAGCACGTTCAGCTGAAGTTTGTACAGAGGTGTATTTGGAATGCCAGAGCTGCTGCTCCTGCCATACAACAACTCCTCTAGTTGGGGACCCATCAGTAAAAACTGTGATAGCAGAAGACAAAGGAGTTCGAGCAAAAATGGAAGAGAAGGCAGGATTTAAAGTAGAGGTGATTACTATCCGGGGGTCTTTAGGTAAAGAATAAAGAAGTTTCCCCACATATTGGGAAAAGGCTATTTGATAAGAGTCAGAAACAGTCATTAGATGTTCATGTTCAGCTTTTGTACGAATAAAGGCTATACTACTTAGATCACATCCAGTAAGAACTAAAGCTCGTTTTCTTGCTTTAATTATTAAGTCTTCTAAAGCGGACTGATAAGGATAAATATTACGAGGTGGAGTAGCAGATAAATTAAGCCATTCATGTATGTGGACCTGCTTATCAGAAACTGGTGTATATAGACAGCCAGTGGGAAGGGGAGAAGTGGGGAGTATAGCCAGATTAAGATTTAATGATAAAGAAGCTATCCTATCCACATAGCGTTCCTTAAATTTTTGTAGAATAGCTTGAAGACAATCCTTCTGAAGATTGGTAAGGGCTACCACATCCCCAGGGTGTGCTGTGAACCTTTCAGAGAAGTGAACAATGGCAACATATCCCCTGTAGTAATACAGAAGAATGGTCGCGCCCAATTAATAATTCCAAGCAGTTTTTGCCATTGTACCAATGTATATTTAGGTTGTACCTGAAAAGTAGGTAAAACTGGAATAGAAGAGCTTTTCAATAGTTTATGACCTAAATATAAATAGGGCTCTATTCTTTGTATTTTTTCAGGTGCTATATACAAGCCATGTTGTGCAACAATATCCTGTAATTCCTTCAATAGAGAGGATTCATCAAAATCTGGGGCAGCAATTAAAATATCATCCATATAATGATAAACAAGATAAGTAGGGAATTTATCTCTAAAAGGCTGAAGAGCATTATCCACAAAGTGTTGACACAAGGTGGGAGAATTAAGCATGCCTTGTGGCAATACACGCCATTGATATCGTTTAGTAGGCATACTATTATTCAGCACAGGAACTGTAAAAGCAAATTTTTCCTTATCTTGAGGCTGCAACGGAATAGTAAAAAAACAATCCTTTAAATCAACTATCAATAGCTTATAAGAATTGGGAATTAAATTTGGATTTGGAAGTCCACATTGTAATGGACCCATGGGTTGAATACATTTATTAATTTCCCTTAAATCCTGTAAGAATCTCCAGTTCCCACTTTTCTTTTTTATTACAAAAACAGGAGTATTCCATGGACTGGTAGAAGATTCAATATGTCCTGCTAAAAGTTGTTCATGAACTAAATGCTGTAAAGCTGAAAGTTTATCAGCAGGAAGAGGCCATTGTTCCACCCATACAAGAGTAGAACAGAGCCACTTAAGTGGGAGAGCCATCATCCAAAATTAAATGAGCATTTAAAAAGACAAGAACATCACGACCCCATATATTAGTATGAATATCCAAAATATATGATTTTAAGGAAAAGAACTTACCAGCAGTAGTGGAAATGTCAATATCCTGAACACTTTGCCAAGCTGAAGTAGAGCCACCCACACCCCACAAGGAAGAAACAGCTTTCTTAGGCCATTGAACAGGCCACTGTAAAGAGGAGATGACAGTAACATCGGCCCCTATTATCCAATAGCCCTTGAAAAGGTTGCTTATTAAGGTAAAGTGTTAGTAAAGGTCGATGTAATGTCAATGGCTGAAGTAGACCCACCGAAGGAGAGGTGGAGCCAAAGCCTGCATTTCCACGTATTCCAGACCCAGGTGAAGGAACTTCATAAGGAAGAAGAAGCAATTGAGCAATAGAAGAATAAGAAGGGATATGTTGTGGGAGGTTAACCCAAATTTGTATCATAAGGGTGCTAGTGTAGTCAGAGTCAATAACACCAGGCACCACAAAGCGTCCTAGCTTATGAGCAGAGGAACGAGGGAATATTAAACCAACAAGACCTGAAGGAAGAGGGCCTTTGTATTGAGAGGGAACCAATTTAACTTCCATTGGAAATTTAAATTCAACTTCTAATTGTGTAATCAAATCGATCCCAGCACTACCGGCTGTGGCAGGGGTGGCGCGGGAGAGAGTGACTGTGGTGGAGTCAGGGTTATGGAGTAGGCACGCTTTGGATTCTGGGTGGGTGCCACACCCGGGCAAGTTTCCCGAACAGAATCTACATTGATTAGCCCAATGAAAACCCTTTTTACAAATTGGGCATTTTTTAGATGGTCGGTTTTTAGCAATATTAGGAACAGAACGGCATTCTTTTTGAAAATGCCCTGGTTTACCACATTTAAAACAATTTCCTGAGGGCTTTTGACCCTTTTGAATTGCTGCAGCTAATAAATGCATTTTATAGGTTTGTGACCCAATATCCTGACAGACACGTAGCATATCTGCCAGGGTATAATGATCTGTTGCCTTTAATGGTTGTAAAGCTCTTTTACAATCACCATTATATTTTCAATAGCCAATTGACGAAGAAGCTCCCCAGCTGCTTCTTGATGATCAAATTGTTGCCGAATGGCCTTTGATAACCGTTCCACAAAATCAGCATAAGGCTCATTAACTCCCTGTCTGATGTTAGAAAAATTTGCTCTAGGTTCCCCAGTCTGAGGAACTTTCAGAAATGCTCGATATGCACATTCTGACACAACAGTTAAAGTTGCAGGAGAGAGTATTATTTGTGCAGGGATAGCTGTAAATTGTCCAGAGCCAAACAATTGTTCTACAGTATAAGCTCCTCCTCCCCCCATTGCAGCTGCTTGAGCATGTCTCATATACTCACTTTCCCAGACTACATATTGCACTGAAGTTAAAATCATACGAAAAATTTGTTTCCAATCTTCAGGAACCATGGTATATCCATTTTTAATACCCTCCATAAGTCCTCTAGTAAAATTACTACTAATACCATAGTCTGTAACAGCTTTTTTCAATTCCCTTAATATCTGATAAGGTAAACCTTCCCATTCTGCTATCTGCTGACCCAGCTGTTGGCCTTGACCTGGATGATACTGCACAGGACAGACAGACAATAATTCAGCTAACTCTGCCCCTGGCATGGAGACATCCTTTTTAAATGTCTCCACCATTTTTTGAAAAGATGTTTGAATAACCGGATCAGGAGGTTTTTGTCCTGTGTCTAAAGGAGCAGAGGGAGAGATAGTCAGATATTCTGATGAAGAAGGAGGACAAACTATAGGAGCTGTGTTTTGTGAAGGGGGGGGGGTGTTAAAAGAGAAACCTCATTAGTGCCAAATATCTCAATTGCATGCCGACATAAATGCCAAGCATGTAAAATCTCCACGCTAGCCCTTGGCTCTGTATGTAAAGTAATTCCAATTTTTTCCCAATCTACTAACCTAAGAGACCCTTTTTCTGGATACCATAAACATTGAGCTGCAATCTCCTGGACCAGCCTTGTGAGACTGCGCTGAGATAAATCTATATGATTTTTCTTTAAAAGGTATCCTAATTCCTCCACATGCTTTCTCTGCTCCTCAGAAAGCGAAGACCCCATACTTACAGAAACCTTTAACAGGTTGAAGGTGCACCAAATCCTTGCCGGACGAAGTAAGGAGTCCCTGTTCAAGGCGCCACTTGTAGGAATCAAGACTCAGGACCACATGGAGATGAGACAAGCTGCTTTCTTTATTGTCAGGTTGAGAATAAGAAGAGCTGTCTGCTCTCTTGCCAGAGTTCGTTCTATCTCTCTATCCATGGTAGCATACCAGTGGTTAATTTATACACTATACATCTATTTAGACAACCTTTGTTACTGTCTGCTTAAGCAGTTTATACATTCATTTCTAGTTAGGATTAACTTTAGTTAAGATTAACATAAGTTTCAGTTCCTGCCTTTGTTCCGTCCTATCTGTGTGTTAAGGTCTTGTTTCCTCCAGGTAAACATGCAAATGTTTCCCCCAAGTAAACATGCAAACGTTGCACTTTGCACGGAATGTTCTTTGTCTGAGGTTTGCCATCCAAGACAAGAATATCCTGAAAGCACAATGTCTACAGATCTCCAACCAAAACCACAGGGGAAAATGGCAGAAGACAGTACAGGTAGTGATAAGTATTAGCAGAGTTTCCTTGGTATCAAGGAGTATGCAGCAAACGAAAGTAGTGTGCAAAGTTGTAGCAGTGAGTAGAGTCACACAAGCACAGAAGTTAAAGGGTAAAGGTTTTATATACAGGATAATAGGCACAGTCCAAGATTCAGTCCAATATTCATACACAGTTCATCAGTCAATAGAGTAGATAACTAACCATTATAGTCAGCAGGCAAAACAGCAATACAGCAACTTCAATACATCAATGCAGCAATGGAGATATAGTTACAGAGTGATGATACTTGCCGAGTAGCAGAGGATATGTACTCTCTGGCTTCTTGCTATATAGTAATCCTGCTTCTTGTAGCCAATCAGTATCCTGGCTACAGTAAAGTGCTGAGTCATTATGACTTGCAACCATATACGGTAAACCAATATGTTTTGGATTCTTAAAGAAACCTAACAGGTAGTCCTCAACTTACAACAGTTTTTAGTGATTCCTCAAAGTTACAATGCCACCGAAAAAATGATGTATGCCTGTTTTTCACATTAACGACTGTTGCAGCATCCCCATGGCCACATGATTGAAATATGGATGCTTGGCAACTGACTCACATTTATGATGGTTGCCGGGTCCTGGGGTTATATGATCACCTTTTCTGATCACCTCTGACAAGCAAAATCATTAGGGAAGCCAGATTAACTTAACAACCATATTACTTAATATAACTTAACAACTACAGTGATTTATTTAACATCTGTGGCAGGAAAGGTGGTAAAATGGGACAAAGTTCACTTAACAAATGTTTCACTTAGCAACAAAATTTTTTGGTTCAATTATGGTCATAGGTCAAGGATACCTATAATATGTATATCAGCTGATTTCCTGATGATGATACAAATCTAGTAAATGAATGTTCTTTTCTTACCTGAGTTGGAGGTTCAGTCTTAGTTTCCGCTCCCTCAAGAGTCAAATTCCTTCTATTCTTCCCTGTGAGGGAGACAGAATTTCAAAAAGCATAATAAATAAAATGGGAGGAGGTATGCTACAGAAGAGAAGACATAGAGAAGGTGAGAAAGTTGGGATTTATCAGAGGAGTGGAAGGACCTTATATTACCTCCTGAAGTGTCCTGATTTGGATCTTCCTGAGAGATCCCACTGAAAAAGAGTTCTTGTGGGAGATTTGACGGATGCCTCTTTCTCTCAGGATCCCTGATCTCCATTGCAAAAGACTTGAAATAGGAAAAAAGAATTAATGGACATCACACACATCATGAAGTGATTTCCTTTCCTGTGAACATCACTGAAAAACACCCAGTGCTGATCAATTAGGCTGGGAAGTAAGAAAGAAATGGTTGTGCACAGGGGTGGGATTCAAAATTTTTAACAACCGGTTCTGTGGGTGTGGCTTAGGTGGTGGGCATGGCTTGGTGGTCATGTGACTGGGTGGACATGACTTGGTAGTCATGTTATTGGCTGGGTGTGGCCAACTTAATATCACTCACATCGAGGCACGCATCTTCTCGCCTGGCCTCTCATGACTGTGGGAATACTGCAACAGTCGTAAGTGTGAAAAATGGTCATAAGTCACTTTTTTCAGTGCCATTGTAACTTTGAATGGTCACTCCACACAAGCAAAGTACCAGCAAAGGCGGGGGGGGGGGGAAACTCCAGAGATGTTCCTGAGACAGGAAGTCTAGTCCTGTCAAGAATGTAATAAGAGTTAACGGAGAGGCAGTTTCTGTAGGCAACACCAGAATGTTTCCTTCCTGCCTTTCTTACAGGATTAGGCCAGTAATTTCTTCTAACAACCGGTTCTCCGAACTGCTTAGAATGTTAACGACCGGTTCTAGCAAATAGGTGCCAACTGGTAGAATCCCACCCCTGGTGAGGAGGGAATGGAGATTTTACAGTATCCTTCCCCTGCCACACCAACCGAGCCACACCTACCAAGCCATACCATGCCCACAAAACCAGTAAAAAAAATTTAATCCCACCATTGCTTTGGTCCTTGGGATAGGATCCAGATACCACTGGCCAATTTAAATACTGTCTTCCAAATTTGCAAGTCCTCTAAAATTGGAGGTAAAAATTCAGTACAGATTGTCTTCGACTTATAACCATTCATTTAGTGACCATTTGAAGTTACAATGGCCCTGAGAAAAGTGACTTATGACCGTTTTTCACACATGATCATTGCAGCATCTCCATGGTCACATGATTAAAATTCAGAGAGTTAGCAACTGGCATGTATTTCTGACAGTTGAAGTGTCATGTGATCACCTTTTGGGATCATCTGACAAGCAAAGTCCATGGGGAAGTCAGATTCACTTCACAACCATGTTACTAACTTTATAACTGTAATGATTCTTATATAACAGATAATCAGAGTTGGAAGAGACCTTGGGGTTGAGATGTCTTTAAAAATCCAGCTGGGATATGCGGAGGAGTAACTAATTTTTCCTCCCACTCCTAAAAGTCTTTGGAAACTGAAGTGTTCCAGAGCCTGCTTGGCCTTATATTCCTGTGTCTTCCAGCAAAAGATGAAAGATTCTCTGATGTAATCATAAGGGCCAAAGACTATTGCATCCTTCGATCCATTCCTTGTGTGTCTAAATCAAATAAGCATCATGTTTCATTTCACTGAACACCTCCCATGTCTTGAAAGTACATGGGCCTTCAATGAATTGAGTGTCAATCTTCTGCTACCTCAAAGTGAAGACAATCAAAAGAAAGATCTAAGGATACAGCAATGAGAAACAATCTCCACCCTAAATGCAAAAAGTAATTTATTTGAAGAGCACCAACCCAACCAGTTAACTGGAATGTCTTCAGAGATAGTAATATTTTGATTAGAGGTTAGTATGAGATGAGCCAGTGAAGAGCAAGATCAACTAATTAGAGTTATGATGTTAAATCTGCCATGAAATGAAACATACTAGTAAGGATATGCAAGTGAAATATGCAAGTGCTTTGAAGAAACAGGATCGAAAGAACGCTGATGCTTTTTAATTTTGTTGAAGAAGACTCCTGAGGATACTATGGACAGGCAAGAAAGCAAACAAATGGATCATTGAACAAATCAACTAGGAGTTCTCATTCCAAACACAATGACTAGGTTCAAATTACCATACTGTGGACACATTATATGAAAACCTTGCTCTCTACAGAAGTTCTACATTTGGGAAAAGCGGAAGAACAGAGAAGAGGACAATCAATAATCAGGTGGATGGGCCCAGTTACAATGGTGAAAGATGCACTATTGGACGATCTGAAAGCTTAGGTTGGAGACAAATCATCTGGAGAAAATCTCTCTTTGTGTATCAGGTGTAGAGAACCAGAAGGACTCCGTGACCAGGTCAAAGTAGCTGTTTCATTGTTATTCTCCTATTATAAGAATCTCATCAGACTAACTAGGGGTGACATGATAGCAGTGTTCCAATATTTAAGGGGCTTCCAAAAAGAAAAGGGGAGTCAACCTATTTTCCAAAGCATCAGAAAGCAAGTCAAGAAACAACGGATGGAAATTAATCAAGGAGAGAAGCAACCTGGAATTAAGGAGAAATTTAGTAACAGTGAGAATAATTAACTAGTGGTCCTGTACAGAAGCACAAAGATACTGGCAGAAAATTAAAACATGGCTGGAGGAAATGACGACAGAACAGATTGAATTCAAACCAGATTTCTTCCTATTAGGGATCTTTAATCAACAATTTCCCCCCAAAAATGAAGTATATAATATTGCATATATTGACGGCAGCTAGATTGGCCTTTGCACAATGTTGGAATCAGCCTCATACTCATAAATTTAGCTTGGTTAAAGTTTGTTTAATACCAAATTTCTATGAATTGCCTAGCGTTTTTGGATTTAGTTTTGACCAAGAAATTAAACCACCCTCCTGAGCTGGTAGACTGAGGAGAAATGATAAAACTACTGCAAAACTTTCTATGCGGATTCTTCTCATTCTATTATTTCCCTTTCCTCAAGCACTTGAATGGATGAAAGAGTAGTTATGAGAGATTGAAGTTATATGAATTATGAAGAGATTGAAGGAGAGAAAGACCTGTACATTGACTACCGTGCTGACTGTATCAAAAGTAAGTCACACAACCCACAACTCAGCTTTAACCTTCAACCATAACCCTACTTCAGCCAATCCACCATCACCCAAGACTAAGCATGCATGCCCCTAACTACCTCAATTCCAACTACAGCTGGCCTTAAATGCAAGCTATTCAATGCCAGAAGACTTGTGAATAAAATATCTGAATTTCTCCTCTTACTAAATATGGTTAAATTTGACATCATATTTGTCTGTGAAACATGGCTCAACGCATTTCTCCCTGACTCCATTACCACAGTAAAAGACTATCATGTTTACTGATCAGATCGTGAAATTCGTAGAGGAGGTGGTGTTGCTATCTTCTATAAAAAGTCCTTACATCTAAAAAACATCCAAGTTACCCAGGAGCTTACTCTTCCTGAGACCATCATCTGCGAACTATCCTTAAATATAACAATTCGATTCTTGGAGTTCCGGTTCCGGTTTCTTCGGCAACGGATCGAAATCCGCGACTGTGCATGGTTTCGGCCCGTGCTTGCCACTGGAGCGCCCTGATCCTTGGGATTCGGGGCTGAAACCACCCGGTAGAGGTGGTAAAGATGTGGGAGACTGCCAGCCAAGTTGAGGGGAGCCGCATCTCTCATCCTTGGCTAGCCTAACTCCCTTTCCCGAAGGTGGCCAGCGGCGGTCAGAAATGGCCGCCACAAAGGAGAACCGGATGGGATAAGAATGTGCAGGAGGAAGACAAAGAGGAAAGCAGGACAGACCGGGCTAAACATAAAAAAAACATCTAAACAAGGTACCCTGAAGCTAAAAATATTTAGAGGGATACTTCTGAAAGAAAGTTCTAACAGGCGGTGAAGGAGAGAGAAAAGGAGGTTAAAAATCCCTTTACTTTTTTATTCATGATTGAAAATAAGTTTATGACACTAATAGGCTATTTTAAGCTGAAATTTGAGTGTCAAAGGAAGATAAAAAAGATTTATTTGTATTTTATTTTATTTTTATTATTTTTGGTCATCTAAAGTTCTAAAAAGGAGGAGATAAATGCGTGGAATTTGGAATAAAAAAATGGAATTTCACCTGGAAAAAAAATAAAGGATCTAATTGTGAACTTTGAAAAGATTCCCAAGGATACATTGTAATTGAAACTTTATTGAAAGATACAGTAACTAATGGAAAGGAATAAAAAACAAGACGGAACAGTTTGGGGAAGAAGAGATTGGTTTCTTTTTTCTTTTTTTATTAATTAAAGTCACACATCATGTGATGGCAACGTGACGCGGCAAGTTTGACATTCCTGCTTTACCTGCTGCTGGCTGGCTGTAGTGTCTCTGCTGGAGTGGTGTACCTGCTGGGCTATGTTTCTCCTTTCAATTTGTCTGCTCCTGGTTTGGTGAAGTCCCAGCCTGCTTCTACTTCACCATCAGTTGTCTTCTTCAAAACAAGGGAGCACAAGGGAGATCTCTGAGCCTTTAAAATAGCTCTCCATTTCAAAATAAGTTTTGGAATAATTGATCATCTCGAGCAATGTGGCAAAAGACAAGAGTTTAAATGTAGAAGTAACAGGCCCTATATATTTTATGTTAAAATTACCAGTTGTGAGGTCAAACTAAAAGAGAAAATTATTTTCCTCGTTCAGTTTATGTAAATAGAAAATGCATAGATTTCACCAAGTAGACCTAGAATTTATATGGCTTCTCACTCAAATAGATGTTATGGGAAATTGGGTCATAGCTCCTTCTGAAGCTTTCCAGAATCTGTATGTTTATATGGTTTCTCTTTTGTGTGGATCCTTTTATGCCAAGTAAAGGAACCACTATGACTGAGGTTCTTTTCACACTCCATGCATTTATATGGCTTCTCTGCTGTGTGCATTTTACTAATTTATAACATAACTAAAGAGAAATAAAATTTAATATTTCAAAAGTAACCACTTATATTTAATTTTTATTTAAATCCGATTTAATTTTTTCTTAACCCTTGTCACACCATTGAAAGGCAAAATATAAATGCTCAAAAAAAGTTTTTGTACATGCATTTTAGGAGCTTCCCATCATCCTGGCTCCTTTCGTAAGAGGAATTTTACATCCTTTTAGCTCCTTTCACACACTATACATGGATAGGTATGTGATGATTCTCTCTCATAATGAGACCTGTGACTGAATAACTTTCCATATGTCATCATTCGTATCAGTTGACTCAGGTCTCTGTAGGTGAGTCCAATTTTTTTTTAGTAGTAGTAGTATATACTTATTGGCACACTGATTTTAGCAAAATTCTATAAAATTACAACAATCCATATCAGTTCAATACATCCCCTCTAATTTTAACAGGACTCTTTGTCAACATGCACCTTTGTATCATGCATTGTTATTGTTTTGTTACATGTTCATCTATATCAACATGCATCATCAGTAGTAAAAAAAGATTCTTCTAGACTAATTCAGTTGGACAAACAGAGGCATAACTAATATAGTTCTAGGTTCCTGATGCAATTTGCAGTGCAACAATGGATCAAATTTTCCACCTTTATTACAAGTTATTACTTTTTCAAGTTAATACTATCAACATGAGTACAATGTTGTCTGCATGTAATAAAAAGACTTTTTGACTTTCGGTTGATAAAGCATAAAAAGGATTAACATTGTTAATTATAAACATTGTTGTTTATGTAAAAATTAAAGAGGAGGGGAGCCAATATACAGCTGTGATAGACACCTTTTTGTAGTTTTAAAGTTTTGTTAGGGAGACATTTTGGTTTATTCGTATTTGCATGTAAGCATTTTCATCCATTTATATATAGGTAATCTAGATCACTAGCTATCTCCCATTGTTTTCCTGTATTTCTTGTATCAAAAGCAAATGATAAGTCAATGAATGTTATATATAGGCATTTTAAGGAACCATTCATTGACCTGTGAATCAGAGTTGTGAACACTGATTTATAGCATATATCATTTTCTGAAGCCTGCCTTCTGTTATGCTACAATCTGGCTAACTTCTATCCAATCAGTCTGTTTAAAATATTTTTGTTGTTGTTCTGTTGCTAAATTGTGTCCAGCTCTTTACCGCCCTATGGACCACAGCACGCCAGTCTCCCATTTTCCACTGTGCTATTGAGTTTTGTCCAAACCAGTCCCTTAGATTTTGAAGCCACGATATTATTCTTCTGCCTGGACCTCGTTTGCGTTCAATCTTTCCTTGGAATGTTAAGTGAAGGACGTTGTATTTTTCTGGGGGTCACATCACATGTCCAAAATATTTTAACTTACGCTTTTTTATGGTTTTGATGGTTTTCCATGGCTTTCCCAGGTGACTTACCACCTCATTTCTGATTTTGTCAACCTAGCTTATACATAACAGCCGCCTGTAAATTCACATTTCAAATGCTTCTAGTCTCCCTTCAAGTGGCTTTCGGTAGAGCAGGATAGAAAAGATGTAACATCTGACAAGCCTGATTTTCAATCTTAGGTTTATGTCGTGATTGCAGAAAACGTTTTTCATTTTGAAGAGTACTGTTTGAGCTTTCTCTCTCCTTGTTTTTACTTCAGCGGTCATCTTCCAGCTTTCATGTAAATTAGAACCAAGGTACGTGAACCTTTCAACTTTTTCTAGTGGTATTCTTTTTCAAGTTATTGATGGCAAATTAATGGGTTATTTGCTGATGACCATGATCTTGGTTTTTGAGGTGTCAAGTTCAAGCTGTATATTTCAGACATTTCTGTGACTCTGTTGAGTAACTGAAGGTTTTCATGCTTACTGGCAAACAGAACTGTATCATCAGCATATATCTTTCACATCTGCAGACACTATACATTGATAATATTTAACGATTTTCTCATATTTATTTATTTTTATTTATTTATTTATTTAACTTTTATACCGCCCTTCTCCCTAGGGACTCAGGGCGGTGTACAGCCAATCTAAAACCCCAACAATACAAAAGTTAAGAAAAAGATTAAATTAGATTAGGCCGAATAAAAAGCCCACCCCACCCCCTTAAAACCCCCTAATTAAAATTAATGGAGACACATTAAAACCCTCTCTCAGCCCAGGCCGGCCTGCTCGAAAAGCCAGGTCTTCAGCGCGCGCCTGAAGGACCTCAGGTCCATGCCGGTACGCAGTTCCGGTGGCAGAGTATTCCAGAGGGCAGGGGCTGCCACAGAGAAGGCCCTACCCCTTGGGACCGCCAGGCGGCACATGGTAGCCGACGGAACCCGGAGAAGGCCTTCCCTGTGTGCTCGCACTGGTCTGCTGGAGATCACCGGTAGGATGCGGTCCTGTAGGTAACCTGGTCCAATGCCATGGATCGCCCTAAAGGTCAGAACCAGAACCTTAAAGCGAACCCGGAAAGCCACTGGCAGCCAATGCAGCTCGCGCAGGAGAGGCGTCACGTGGGCGCTACGTGACGCCCCCATGATCACCCGCGCGGCCGCATTCTGCACCAGTTGGAGTCTCCGGATGCTCCCCGCAGGGAGCCCCATGTAGAGGGCATTACAATAGTCCAGGCGAGAGGTGACCAGGGCCTGAGTGACCGTGCGCAAGGCGTCCCGATCCAGAAAGGGCCGCAACCGGTAGATCCGACGGATCTGATGAAATGCCCCCCTGGAGACGGCCGCGACATGGTGTTCAAGCGACAGCCGCACATCCAGGAGGACTCCCAGATTGCGAGCCCTCTCTGTGGGGGGCAAAATTTCCCCCCCAATAGCCAGCGACGGAGTCAACTGGCTATATCGGGACGCCGGAAACCACAGCCACTCGGTCTTGGATGGGTTGAGCCGGAGCCTGTTCCCGCCCATCCAATCCCGCACGGCCTCCAGGCACCTGGACATAGCCCCCACAGCATCGTTGGGGTGGTCCGGGGTGGAGATGTATAACTGGGTGTCATCTGCATAGAGATGACACTTCACCCCAAGACCACGGATGATCTCGCCCAGCGGTTTCATATAGATGTTGAACAAAAGAGGGGAGAGAACCGACCCCTGAGGCACCCCACAAACCAGGGGCCTAGAGGTGGACCTCTCCCCTCCCGCCAACACCAATTGCGAACGGTCGGAGAAGAAGGAGGAGAACCATCGAAGGACGGCTCCCCCAATTCCCAACCCCTCCAACCGTCGCAATAGGATACTATGGTCGATAGTATCGAAAGCCGCCGAGAGATCTAATAGGACCAGGACAGAGGAGAACCCTCTGTCACGAGCCCTCCAGAGATCATCGACCAACGCGACCAATGCCGTCTCAGTACTATGCCCAGGCCTGAAGCCCGATTGGAACGGATCGAGGTAAGTTGTTTCCTCCAGGTACTGAGGAAGCTGACGTGCCACCACACTCTCAACAACCTTCGCCACAAAGGGCAGGTTGGAGACTGGACGAAAGTTATTTAAAACAGCTGGATCCAGGGAAGGCTTCTTGAGGAGGGGCCGCACCACCGCCGTCTTCAGGGCGGTAGGAAGCGACCCCTCTCTCAGAGAAGCGTTGATAATCCCCTGGAGCCAGCCTCGTGTCGTCTCCCTGGCGGCCGAAACCAGCCAGGAAGGGCACGGGTCCAATAAACAGGTGGTGGCATTCAGACTCCCCAGCAACCTGTCCACACCCTCGGCGGTCACAGGATCGAACTCTCCCCAGATAACATTCACAAGACCTGCCCCGGACACCTCCCCCGGGACCATCCAATTGGAGTTAAGACCCTCCCGAATCTGAGCGATTTTATCATGCAGGAATCGAGAAAACTCCTCTGCTCTACCCTGCAAGAGGTCATCCCGCGCTCTCGGTTCAAGCAGAGAGCGGGTCACTCTAAACAGGGCGGCAGGCCGATTTCCTGCCGACGCAATAAGGGCGGAGAAATACGAAGATTTTGCCGCCCCTATCGCCACAAGGTAAGTCTTAATATGAGATCTTACCTGTGTTCGGTCAGATTCAGAACGAGTCGCCCTCCAAATGCCCTCTAGACGTCTTTTCCGGCACTTCATCTCCCGTAGCTCCTCCGTAAACCACGGAGCCAAATGGGATCTGTGCCGGGTCAGAGGTCGCAGAGGCACAACTCGGTCTAGAGCCCCGGCGGCCAACCCATCCCAGGTGGCCACCAGGTCTCCAGGCGAGCTGAGAGCCAGAGATTCAGGAAATGGCCCAAGCTCCCTCTGGAACCGCTCCGGGTCCATTAGGCGCCTGGGGCGGAACCATCTAAGTGGCTCCGCCTCCCTGCGGTGGGGTATATATAGGTAGTCCTCAACTTACAACAGTTCGTTTAGTGATTGTTTGACATTACAACAGTGCTGAAAAAAGTGACATGGCCATTTTTAAAACTTATGACTATTGCAGCGTCCCCATCATTGCAGTGATTCATTTAACAACTGTTAAGAAAGAAAGGTTGTAAAATGGGCAAAACTCGGTTAACAAATTTCTCCACAACATAAATTTTGGCTTCGATTGTGGTTTTAAGTTGAGGACTACCCTTAATGAGATATTATACTGAAAAAGATTCCAGACTTCTTGCATTCCTACTGATGGATTCTATACTGTAGATGTGAGCCTCGTCACACTGGACAATTTTTTTCAAACTTTTGCTTCCTGAAAAACCTTTTGGTTATCATGACAGAGCCAAAAAAGCTAATGCAATCCTAAATTGTTATTTAACAGAGGGATACAATCAAGATCAAGGGAAGTACTAATACCACTCTATAAAGCCTTAGTAAGACCATGCCTAGAGTACTGCATAGAGTTTTGTTCACCACATTATAAAAAAGATATTGAGACTCTAGAAAAAGTACAGTCCCATGTTTTCATGGTTTGCATGTGTGCAATACAGCCAATAGATACTGTAGGGTGTACACTGCTGTTGTGTAAAAAAAGCAGATTTCTATAAAGCAGTACACAACACGTTAAATTACAGGCTATTTTTGTGATTAGCAGCCAGAAATCTGTAAGATACATCCAAGGTATACAGGATGCAAAATCTTTGTTGCCCAGTATTATTTTCTGGTATTTTCACAACTCACAGGCAGTTCCATTTCTCATTTTTCTGTGTGTTTGGGCAGGAGGAACAAGTGGTTTTTCATAATTTCACATTATTTTATTTTGGTCCCCACTGTTTTCCAAAGATCTCTTTTCTTGCTTGATAGTTTGCAATGTCAGCACACTGCAGTCACTTTCATCCTCATCCTCCTGAATATCCTTAATTAGGTACAAAAAGAAAGAGAAAGTCATGAAAAATTCAAAGTGCAAATTCTTTTATTTGTGATTTTTAATACCCATTATTTAATAGAGCAATTCAATATCACATTCAATCTCACTCTGTAAACTCCAATGGAACTTGAATTCCCTTTGAATTATAATATACATTCAAATCCAATAAATTTGCCATTTCCAAACTGCTGCAAGAACAGAAGTGTAAAATCCACTGAGAAATTGTGTGTGTCTTAAGGAATGAAAAAGAAGGGAAAAACAACTGTTAAGATTAGGGAAAAGAATAAAAATTTAAACTATGAAAAGTTACTGTGAATCAGTTGAATTTTTATCTACCGTATTTATTCGAGTATAACGCGCACACATGTATAACGTGCACCCCTAATTTTCGATTAAAAATCAGTATAAAATTTTGTTTCACACCAAGCATTGTAATTGACAAAAAAATGTTGTTGAACACGTGATAAAAATCATTTATTGACAAAGGAAACTGGTATAAACATAATACCGAAATAAAATTACTGGTAACAATATTTATTTAAAATGCTTCAAAGTCAGATTCATCATCAGATACACTAAAGAGCTGTTCCCATTCTTCTCGAGTTAATTTTTCATCAGTGTCCCAGTTGGCAGGAACATCTGTTTCTCCAGTTTCTTCGCTTTCTTCTGAGTCTGAATTCCACAGCAGGTCGTCTTCTGTGCCGTCCATTTTATTGCTGATGCCTGTCTTCAAAAAACTCTTGATGATCATTTCTTTTGGTATGTCTTCCCATGATGTTTTAACCCAGGATGTCACGAGAGATAAGCCAGGTTTCTTGAGGTTTCCTTTTGCAGTCAATTCTTTGTCGTCAGATTTCATCCAGGTAATCCACTTTTCCCTGACTCTGTCTTTGAAGGGTTTGTTTAAAACGACATCTAGTGGCTGAAGAATAGAGGTTAGTCCACCTGGAATTACAGCTTGAAATGTATTTAGACTTTTCAGTTTGTCCTTCACAGTGTCTGTCAGGTGTGAGCGGAACTGGTCCCATACAAGCATGGATTTCTTCAGTAGTGCGCCTGGTCTAGTATTCCAAATTTTATTTAACCATAAAATGATGTCCTTTTCATCCATCCATCCTTTAGGATGACAATGGATCACGACACCTGGTGGAAATTTAACTCCTTTTGGAATAGTCTTTCTTTTAAAAATCACCATTGGTTTAAGTTTAAAACCATCTGCCATACAGGATAACACAACGGTAAAATGAGTTTTCTCATGGCCTGTGGTTCTAATCTGGACTGTGTGCTTCCCTTTGCTGTCAATTGTCCTGTTGCCTGGTAGGTCAAAACACATGGGGGTCTCATCCATATTGCCTATCTGTGAAAGTTCAAAATTAATCTGCTTGCGTTGGTTGATTATAAAGGTATAGAATGAAGCGATCTTCTCTTCTAAATCATTAGGCAGCTTCTGTGCTATCTTTGTTCTCTGGCGTATTGCAAGTCCATGCCTTTTCATAAACTTTTGTGTCCATCCATTAGAGGCTTTGAAGTTTGAATCTTTGCAAAACTTTGGGGCTTGAAGTCTAATGTGGAGTGATGTGACGATGTACCCACTACTTCTTTGGTCAATGATCCATTCATAAAGTTCCTTCTCCATGTCTGGGTACATGGCTTGTCTCCCTCGTTGTGCTTTTTTTGTTTTATTCATATCTTTCAGGACGACGTTCTGTTTTCTCCATTCTCTAACATTCGTCTCTGGTACAGTGAATTCTCGGCTAGCTGCTCGATTTCTGTGAATTTCAGCATGATCAACAACTTTGAGCTTGAATGAAGTGTCATATGCAGAACGTTTTCTCTTGATACCCTGAGTTGCCATCTAACGGGTACCAGTATAACAAGGAAATGAAGCGGCGACCATACAGCGGATAATAAGAATTCTCACCCCCAGTTCGGGCCGCCCACTGTACGCGACGAGGGGACGTTTTTTTTTTCTTTGCCCTCGCGTACAGTGCGCGGCTGCAGCCCGGAAAAGGCGCAGTCACAATTCGCCTGCGCCCTCATTGGACCGGCCGCCATTGCCACCCCACCCCAGCCCTCGTTTATAACGCGCACCCCTAATATTCGATTAAAAATCGGTATAAAATTTTGCACGTTATACTCGAATAAATACAGTATATATCAGCTAGAGCGAAACTAACAGCAATAAACCTTGAAAAAAATGTATCAGGGAAGTACAGCTCCTGCTGCTGCTTGGGGAAGCTGTGGCTGTTTGTTCATATTCCTCCAAAAACCATGATCAAATGGGAAGAACAAATAATTGGGAGCAAGAAGCTCACATGTACAATAAAGACAACATCTTCATAAAATAACAGCCCAGCAATAGAAATGCTTAAAATCACAAATTTCTTGAAATTGACCACCAACAGGAATCTGGAAGAAACTTAAATTTAAAACAAAAAACTATTTTATATGCAATAGAATTTGCCACCTGCAGATGATAATATTTGAAAAATTCACAGTTTAAAACAGTACCTACCTAATTATTTTTATTTTCATCAGTAAATTCATCTCTCTAGGACTGCCAATTGTGAAAGTCAAATTCAAAAAAAACCTTCCCTACCTATACATAAATAGGAAATGCATAAATTTAACCAACTAAATCTACAATTAACAAAGATTCTCACCTTAAGATATCTCTTTTAGGTCATTGTTCCTCTTGCTCTTTCCACATGCGCGAGATTTATATGGTTTCTCCCCTGTGTGGGTCCTTTTATGGGAAGTAAGATTACTGCGTTGGCTGAAGCCTTTTCCACACTCCATGCATTTAAATGGCTTCTCCCCTGTGTGGATCCTTTGATGGGAGGTAAGATGACTGCTATAAGTAAAGGTCTTTCCACATTCCATGCATTTAAATGGTTTCTCTCCTATATGGATCCAACTATGGGAAGTAAGGTGACTGCTATAAGTAAAGCCCTTTCCACATTCCATACATTTAAATGGCTTCTCCCCTGTGTGGATTCTTTTATGGGAAGTAAGACTACTATGTTGGCTGAAGCCCTTTCCACACTCCATACATTTATATGGTTTCTCCCCGGTATGGATCCTTTTATGGGAACTAAGTTGAATGCTATGAGTAAAGGTTTTTCCACAGTCCATACATTTATATGGCTTCTCACCAGTATGAATCCTTTTATGGGGAATAAGTTGACTGCTATGAGTAAATGTCTTTCCACATTCCATGCATTTAAATGGTTTCTCCCCAGTATGGATCCTTTTATGGGAAGTAAGATTGCCATGTTGGCTGAAGCCCTTTCCACACTCCATGCATTTATATGGCTTCTCCCCTGTGTGGATTCTTTTGTGGGAAGTAAGCTGAATGTTATGAGTAAAGGTCTTTCCACATTCCATGCATTTATATGGCTTCTCCCCTGTGTGGATCCTTTTATGGGAAGTAAGATGACTACTATAAATAAACATCTTTCCACACTCCAAGCATTTATATGGTTTCTCCCCTGTGTGGATTCTTTTATGGGAAGTAAGATTACTATGTTGGCTGAAGCCCTTTCCACACTCCATACATTTATATGGTTTCTCTCCTGTGTGGATCCTTTTATGAACAGTAAGAGACCAGTTTTCACAGAAGCCTTTTCCACACTCCAAGCATTTATATGGCTTCTCCCCAGTATGGATCCTTTTATGGGAAGTAAGTTGAATGTTACGACTAAAGGTCTTTCCACACTCCATGCATTTATATGGTTTCTCTCCTGTGTGGATCTTTTTATGGGAGGTAAGATGACCACTGTAAGTAAAGGTTTTTCCACACTCCATACATTTATATGGTTTCTCCCCTGTGTGGATCCTTTTATGAACAGTAAGACTACTGGGTTGACTAAAGCTCTTTCCACATTCTTTGCATTTATATGGTCTCTCCCCTGTGTGGATTGTTTTATGGCAAGTAAGCTGAACACTCTGAGTAAAGGTCTTTCCACATTCCATACATTTATATGGCTTCTCCCCTGTGTGGATCCTTTTATGGGAACTAAGGTTGCTCTGCTGGCTAAAGCCCTTTCCACACACCATGCATTTAAATGGCTTGTCTCCCGTGTGGATCCTTTTATGAGATGTAAGAGTCCCATTTTCTCGAGAAAGAGTAAATGTCCCATTGTAATGTTTTCCATTGTCTCTGCATATATAATCTTCTCCTTTGGATTGAGTTGGATAGTGTTCATTTACATTGGATGTGTCTTTGAAGAGTCTTACACTTTCCCCAATATGTTTTTTCTTGTGTTTTCCTTGTTGGGTATGAAAGGCTTGAATCTGTACATCAATGGAAGATGAGCTTTCTTTATTCCAGTTATGTGACTGGTTTCTCTCACAATTTTCTAGTTCCATTTGAACTGCATGTTTCTCCATTCTTTTTCCATGTCTGATCAATTGTTCAACTAAATCTTTATTCTTCTGCCCATAAGTACCTTCAAAGGAAAAGAGAAATGTAACTGGTAATAAAGTTAGGAAAAAAGATCTAACTGTCAAAATCATGTGAATTCCCTTCTGAAATGTTGCCAAATTCTATTACCTTGCAGTTTTACGTGCTTGCAGTAGCACAAAATAAAAACATTCATGAGCCATAAAAGCTTTAAAAATATTGAAAGCATCCTTTTTACTTAGAATTATCCTTATAACAAGGAGACATTAGGAGAAAATCTAACTTTTATTGGAGAGAAGACAATTCCAACTGAGACCTGTAAGAACTAAATTAGTTTTTAAATGTTTTTTTTATTACTATTATTTAAATTTAGTAGCTGGAACAGTGGGGCTATAGGATGAACCAGAACACACAGTTATAGTTGATTGATTGGAGAGTGTTGGCTCCTGCGTGAGGCAGTCTGTGCTGTGATTGGTTGATGTAGGTGTGGAAAGGGAGTTTCCTTTTCCCCCGCCTTTTTCTTATGTGCGCTCTGTAATTTACCTCATGATGCTCCTATTTTTGTCTTGTCTGCTGTAAATATAGATGTAAAATATATTTATTTATATAAAACCACAAGTTTGTGTCAACAGCTCTAATTTCATTTGGATATATGCTGCACAATTCCCTGATATCTTCCCATCCAAACTATTTTCTTTTGCTTTTCATTTTTCTCTTGCCAAAATCACATAGTTGCAGAGAGAGAAAAAAACCAGAGTTCTTCTAATAACCTTACATAGCGTATTTGCAATAGAACCATGGCACATTTTGCCCCTTTTCAAGGCTCAGGATAGAATGGAAAATTAAGAAAAGTTGTTAAGTCAAAAACATCAAGTAACCCTTCACATGACTGATATGGAAGCATCTAGCCCCCAAAGGATGAAATGCATGATGGGAGTTTAAGCATCATTCAAGCCAAGGAGTTAATTTGTCTCTAATTTGATATATATAAATAGAAGTATTCATCAGATGATAAATGGCACAGAATGTATCTAATTAGAGATCCATTTAATCTATTTCTTTTCTCAGAGAAAGACAGACCTTTTCCTCCTCCTACCCCCAAAATGACATGTCATTGGAGATTTTTTAATAAGAAATAGCTAATAGTATCAAAAGGACCAAGACATTACTCCAAAACAACCAGCCAATATCATTTTTGAACACAATTACAAAGTTTTTACAATGATTCTGGCTGGAAGGATGCAACTAGCTTTGCAAGAATTTATTCATGAAGACCAATATTGATTTTATCTAATAGAGAGTTTAGAGGTAATATTAGAAAAATATTGCAAATTTTGGAATACACAGAATAGAATAGAATAGAATAGAATAACAGAGTTGGAAGGGACCTTGAAAGGCCTTCTAGTCTAACCCCATGCTGAGGCTGGAAACCCTATACCATTTCAGACAAATGGTTTTCCAATCTCTTCTAAAAAAACTTCCAGTGTTGGAGGATTCACAACTTCGGGAGGCAAGTTGTTCTACTGATTAATTGTTCTAACCAAACAATTGTTCTAACTTAGAACAACATAATAAAAAAGCTGCACTGATCTTAATGAGGAGAAGGCCTTTGACAATCAGAATTGGATTTTCTTGTTTAACATTTTGAAAGATATGGACTTCAGACAGAATTGTATTATTTAAGTGAAATCAAATCTATGCTAAAATACAAATTGTTAATGGAGAAGTAACAAAACTGTGAGATAGAAAAAGGGATAAGGATGGCCTTTGTCTCTGCAACTAAAGACATGGATTTTATGGTAATTTTGGAAGAACCTTTGGAAGGAATTCAAATACAAATACTAATGGAAAAATCAAAGGAATGTAATATTTAAGATTAATAATCAAAAGATGAAGATGTTAAAATATGAAAATGGAACATCAACTAGAATCAATGAGAAAAATTAGTTTTAATATTGAGAACAAAGAAAAATGGGGTATATTGCAGATGTTGTTGGGAGAGAATTTCTGTGACAATAATGTTTTGCCTAGAATGTTTTGTTTTAAACAATGCTATTTTGAAAACTGGTATACCATTTAAGTAATCACAGAAATATATGCAGTATCTAGGTTTGCATGGCAAAGGAAAAAAAACAGGTGAAATATAAAATTCTCCAAGATGGACAGGTAAGGAAACAGTAGGATTGGGTCTGCCCAGTTTACAACTGTACTTTGCAGCCTGCTGTTTGGTCTGAATGAAAATAAGGAATTGAAAGGAGTTATGTTATATTCTGAAAGAGAACTGATGAAATAATACGATGTTATGGTTGATCGAGATGGCTACATTGATGTGTTTTATTAGATGAATGACAAAATATGGATGACTGTGCAAAGAACCAGAATAAAAAAAAATAGCTGTGTCATCTAATTACAAAACATCTTCCAGAACACTCTGATTGGAGAATAGCAAACCCTTACCAAGAGTGATCACGTTCCTATAATTTTCCATCATGACTTCCCAATACAGTGCTTTTTGGTCAGGATTCAGGTGAGACCATTCCTCCTCGGAGAAATACACAGCCACTTCCTCGAAGGAGACAAGGCCCTCCTGACAGGGAAAAAGAGTACACAGAAGGTCCAGGAGGAATTGTAAAAAAACGGTCCTATTGTTTATAAATTCCCAAAGCAAAGCTATGCACTAAAGTAAATGGCTGTGCTTGGTAGGATGGCTTAGGTGAGAAAATGGACAAAGCAAAAACTTTTGATTGAAGAAATATTTCAGGCAAGTTTCATCAACTTGAATGATATTGCAGGACTTTCAGTGCTATTCAGTGAAAAGTAACTCCATTGGATGAACTGATCTACCTTTCTCCATCTATTCATCAATCAAAAGATTCTCGGTGTCTGGAAAGAATCAATTGGCAGGTGGACTTTGGAAACCTCACCTGTCAATGACTCCAGTTCTCCCTGTGTTTGCAGGAGTCCCAGTGGCACAGTGGTTAGAATGCAGTACTGCAAACTACTTCAATTCTGCCAAATTGCAAATTGCCTGCAATTTGGCAGTTCAAATCTAACCAGGCTCAAAGTTGACTTAGCCTTTCATCCTTCCGAGGTGGGTAAAATGAAGTTCCAGATTGTTGGAGGCAATAGGCTGACTCTGTAAACCACTTAGAGAGGACTGTAAAACACTGTGAAGCGATATATAAATCTAAATGCTATTGCTAAGTGCTATAGTCTGCCTTATCTTCTGCTTAATTGGTTCATACAATAATTACTGGTTTCAAAAAAGCTTTTTAAAATTGGCAGTGTTGCTGTATGAGTAGTTAATATTGACATCCTTGCACAATTCCTAATCAAAGAATTACAAACAATGAGTCCCTTGAGGATTTTATAAAGAAATTAGTTACTGAAAACTAGAAAGAATAATTATCACCAAGAGATTCAATACTGGTCTTTAACAAAAAATGGTTCCTAATAATCTTGAATCTTCTGTATTGCTCAGGACCACAAAAACAATTCTCCTACGAGCTGCTCGGAGCATCCATTTGATTGGGTTGGTTCAGTCTTCGTCCTGATAGGCTGAGCTTAAATTTAGGAACGCTCCTCCTCCTCCACGAGACTCCTCCCAGCGTTCCCCAGTTTTAGCTCAGCCTCGCCTGAATAGGTTGTTTTAAGAGTTTGTTCTGGTCGAAGCAGGTGATTTCTGTATTTTACCAATTCTCTTGATCCCTCCTTTATTCTTTAGTATCCTTTCCCTGTCTTGGGTCCTTTTATTATTCTGTTTTTTTGCATTTCGATTTACTTCTGTTCTATTTATATTTAATTGGGCACTGAGAGCACAGTCCCTCTGTTCTCCCTTCTGGGTGATCAAGGCTCAAATAATTATTTGAGGGGGGTAGAAGTTTCAGCTCCCCCCCCTTAGTAAAAGGGGGTCCCCTGGAACGTTGCTTTCCAGCCCCCCTCCCGCCCCCCCCCCCTGCCGATTTTGTCTGGCTCCGTTTTTTTGCAGTGTGGCAAGCTGCTTTTCTCTGCATTCCCCGAACGCCGTTTTTTTGTCTCAGAGGGAGTGGAGTGCGATCGTTTCCCTCCCTCTTTTAACTAGCTTTCTGTGGATTTCTCTTAGGGTCCTCCATTAGCTGGACCCTTGCTGCTAGGGATCGTGCGCGCGCCAAAATTCGGGCGGCCGCCATTTTGTTTTTCCAAAGGCCTCAGAGCCTCGTGGCCTTTCCCTGTGCCCTAATTGTTGACTGTGGGGATCAGATTGTGCTCTCTTATGATATCCTATAAGACAGAAGGCCTTATTATTCTTGTGTGTTCTGAAACTTGTTGGCTAAGCCTCACAGTCTCCCTAGCAGCATACAGCAAGCACCCTAGGCCTGAGTCAGCCTGTGCAGTTATTGCTGTTCTGGGCCTTTTGTTTTCCGAGTAGGCCCCACTGGCGTTCTTAATCTGGCTGATTGGTGATCCCTTCTTTTTCTTCCAGTTTTGCAAATTTATAAATCCAATTATTTCATCAAGGGGAATATATATATTAATATCAGGGCTCCCTCCCTACTGGGTACGGTCCCTGGGCGTGCCAACCGCCTCATTTACATAGATATCAGCAGATTGTATTATACTGAATTATCATGGCAGGGGGTAGCGGTTCTCGGCCTTCTGCTTCGCATGCCAAGTCAAAATCCAAATGCAAAAATGTGTGTGTGGGGGTATTTCTAAAGCTTCTGAGCATGATGCCAGAAGGCGCCATAGGGCCTTAGAGAGACAAATAGATAAATGTGCTCGTGAGGTTCAGAGGCCTTCTCAGCACCTTGCTCCTTCTACTCCTGGGCCCTCTTCTCATGTCTGTTCCCCTCCACTAGATGTTTCCCCCTCCTCCAGGCACAGTCGTGGTTCTGTGGGACATCAGACTCAGTTATCCGACCGGCCAGCCTCTAGGGGTCCTCCTGAGGCCACCTTTACCCCCACTGCTGCAGGCCTTCGCCAGGAATCTTCCTTGCCTGAGGAGATTCCACCTCAAATGCGATCTTGGATGGAGATGGCAATCAGGGGATTTCTGCCGGTTTACAACATGCTGTTATGACACGACCTCAGCCTGCCCCTGCTGACCCGGAGTCTCAGCCACCCCAGCCTCTAGTCAGGCCGGAATTAACTGCTGATCAGGTAATACCTTTTAAGGATATTCCGATGCAGGATACTCAGAGAGGGGATCTGGACATGGAGGCTGAGGAGCTGTTTCAAATGCAAGATTTGGAACACAGTGACCTAGAATCCTTTCATGAGGTGGAGCACTCCTTATCCGAACAGGAGTTTTTAGAGGGGGGGATGTCCGAGGATGAGGGTCTTTCCCCGGACCAACCGGCTTTTACTGGCCTGTTTCAGCCTCACCTATTTAAATCCCTCCTATTTAAGGCAACTAACACGGCTGGCATCGACACATCAGCTCCCCCCATGGGTCCTGTAGAGGAGGGTCCCCAGGATTTATTGTTTCATCAGCCTACTGTTCAGGCTGAAGTGATCCCTGTTCCTCCAAGGTTCATGGAACTAGTTCAAAAACAGTTCCTTTCTCCCGTACCATGTCCGGCTCCTACTAGTTACGATAGGAGACTCTTTAATATGGCCCCAGAATACCTCAATTTGTTAAATATCCCGGGGGTCGATGAACCCATTGTGGGTATAGTCTCTCCTACTTCTCTTCCAAGCGAGCCACTTGAGGTTTTAAAGCCTGTGGATAAGAGGGCCGAGGTAGCGCTACGCAAAGCCCATCACGCTGATGCTTGGGCTATCAAAGCTGCCACAGCGGCCTCATTTTTCAATAGGACTTCACTCAGATGGCTGATACAACTTCGTGAGCATGTCCCTGCATCTACTCTAAGGGCCCATCAGGACATTGCTAAGCTCACGGCGGCTACTGAATTTTCAGCCAATGCGACCTTTCATGCCGTAAAAATTTCTACCAGAGCCATTGCATCTCATCTTTCAGCCAGACACCCGCTTTGGCTTAAGCCTTGGCAGGCGGACATCAAGCACAAATCTAAGCTTGCTTCTGCTCCTCTTAACAGCGACAAGCTGTTTGGCCCCTCTCTAGATCCGCTTCTCATTGAGATCCGGAACAAGAAAAAGATTCTTTCTTCTCTTTTTCGGAAGTCTGAACCAAGGTATCCCCAGTCTTTTCGGAGGAGTTCCTTTCGGCCTTACTCCCAGAGTTCCTTTCTGTCTCGACCGTCTAAATCCCAGTTTCCTCGCCCAGGATTCTCCTCAGACAGGTTCGACCCTGGGGATCGGTACCGGAGAGGCGGCCAATCCAGGCGATCATTCCGTTCTTCCGGCAATAGATCCTTCAGGCGTCCACGTTAGCCTTGAGGAGTCCTTTCCCATAGGGGGCCGTCTCAGGTTTTATGCGGATAGATGGGACGCTTCTACTTCGGACACCTGGGTCCGAGATACTGTGAGGTTTGGCCTGGCTTTAGAATTCCAGTCCGCCCCATCTGATTTTTTCAGGGTATCCCCTGTTTCCAAAAATTTGGTTAAACATAGCCGCATGGAAGCAGCCATACTGCATCTTCTACACATACGGGCCATTCAACCGGTCCCCGCAGACCAAAAAGGGCGTGGTTTTTATTCTCTACTCTTTTTAGTTAAGAAAAGTTCTGGTGGGTGGAGAGCTATCTTGGACCTCAAATGACTCAATAAATTTTTAGTCTATCGCAAATTCAAGATGCACACTTTATATTCCATCCTTGCTAGCATCAGAGAGGGAGATTTTCTCACCTCAGTAGATCTCACGGAAGCTTATTTGCAGATTCCGATCAGGCCATCACATCGTAAGTTTTTAAGATTCTGCTATAACAGTCAACATTTCGAATATTGGGCTCTTCCCTTCGGTCTAGCCTCTGCTCCTCGGGTTTTCACTAAGGTCCTTGCTGCTCTAGCTGCCCATATTCGCGCCCTTCCCATCAGGTTGCACTGTTATCTAGATGACTTTTTAATTTTGTCCAGCTCTTCTACCCAAGCTGTCCGAGATACTCAGATGACTCTCCGCATTTTGCAAGCACATGGATTTGCTATTAATCGAGACAAAAGCCAGTTAATTCCTTCTACAAGATTGTTACACTTAGGTGCCATCATTGATACACGGGCATACAAGGTTTACCTTTCTGACAAAAGGCATAAAAGTTTACAACAACTAGTGCAACTGATCAAATCACGACATACTGTTTCTTTAGCTGATCTTTCTACCCTTCTTGGGAAAATGATCTCAGGTATTTTTATTATTCCTTGGGCTCATCTTTATTCCAGGTCCCTTCAGTGGTTCCTTCTCCCGTTTCAACATTCCGCTCTCAGCAATTCCGGTCACAAAGTCAAGGTTCCAACCAACGTTCTTACATCACTTCTTTGGTGGTCCCGGCCCACAACCCACAAGGGTTGTCTCTTCAAGGAGCCCCGCAGACTCACTGTCACCACTGACGCCAGCCTGCTGGGCTGGGGTGCTCACCTTTACTCATCCACAGTTCAAGGTCGCTGGTCAGCAAGGGAACAGTCCCACAATATCAACTGGCTGGAACTTTGGGCAATTCATCTGGCCCTTCGGGCTCTGCTGCCGCAGGTATGCAACCAACATATCTTAGTTCTCACAGACAATACAGCAGCCAAGACGCACCTAAACAAGCATGGGGGCACACAGTCTCAACCTCTCATGAAGGAGGCGGAACGTCTCTGTCGTTGGGCAGAGGCAAATTTACTTTCTATCAGGGCAGAACACATCTCGGGCATCTGCAATACCCAGGCAGATTGGCTCAGCCGGGCCACAGTCGATCCCACGGAGTGGCGTCTTCATCCGTCGCTCTTTCAAGAGGCAGTCACGAGGTTTGGTTTTCTGGAGGTCGATCTTTTCGCCTCCCCTCTCAATGCCCACCTGCCTCGGTTCGTGTCCCGATTCCCCTCTCAAGGGGCGGAGGATTTCAACGCCCTTCGCTGCCCTGGCCCCCAGGGCTCTTGTACGCCTTTCCCCCTCTTCCTTTGATCCCTCAGGTCATACGGAAGATGGTAGAGGAACGGGCAGATCTACCTTTGGTGGCTCCATACTGGCCCAGACGCCCTTGGTTCGCCGATCTTTGTTGTCTGTCGGTGTTCAAACTATGGAGGATTCCTCTGGACAGGATTGTGCTAACCCAGGGTCCTCTTCAACATCCGAACCCTCATTGGTTCCAATTGACCGTCTGGAGGTTGAGCGGTCGCGTTTAATCAGCAAGCAATTATCCAACAAGGTTATTTCAACCATCCAGGCTGCAAGGCGCCCCTCAACAGATCGCATTTATAATGCAACTTGGTCCATATTTACCAGCTGGTGTTCCCAATTTCATATTGATCCACGATCTCCTTCAATTACTCAAATTTTGGAATTCCTACAAGCTGGTCTCGATAGGGGGCTTTCATCAAATACCTTGAGAAGACAAGTTTCTGTCCTGTCTTCCTTGATTGACCATGAGAATTTCCTATCTCTTTCTCATCACCCTCTTATTCGCGCCTTTCTTAAGGGTGCTAATAATTTGCGACCGCCCATGGTTCATCGTTATCCTACTTGAGATTTGAACAAGGTCCTTCTGGCCCTTACCAAACCTCCTTTCGAACCGATTCGTTCCACATCACTACTATTTCTTACATATAAGGTTGCTTTCTTAGTGGCCATTACTTCAGCTCGGTGCATTTCCGAGTTGGCATCCCTATCCATCAGGTCAGACCTCTGTGTTATTCATGCAGATAGGGTTGTCCTCCGGCCGGACCCCACGTTTATTCCAAGGATTAATTCGGCTTTTCACAGGGCACAGGAGTTGGTCTTGCCCAATTTCTGTCCTCATCCTTCCCGAGAGTTGGAACATCAGTGGCATAAGTTGGATGTCCGGCGTGCCTTGAAGATCTATATCCATCGCACAGCATCCTTTAGGAGGACAGAGGCCTTGTTTGTTGTATTTCTGACTCATAGTCAAGGTACTAGGGTCTCTTCCACCACCATAGGTCGTTGGTTGCGGGCCACTATTGCTAAAGCTTATCAGGGCCAGGCCCTGCCAGTTCCCAGGGTCATCACGGCGCACTCCACTCGCAGTGCTGCCTCCACGGTGGCTTGGGCCTCCCAAGCTCCTATCTCTGACATTTGTCGGGCCGCCACCTGGGCGTCTCCTTCCTCCTTTATCAGACATTATAAGGTCGATATCTTTGCATCTGCAGATGCGTCTTTTGGTAGGAGGGTGCTACAGGGTGTGTGCAGGACAGCGACAGACTCCAGGTCCAGTCAGCATCCCGCCCGTAGTCCAGGCCAAGCTTTGGTATGTCCCAATCAAATGGATGCTCCGAGCAGCTCGTAGGAGAATAGGCGTTGGTTCTTACCTGATACGCCGGTTCTCTCCGAGCTGCGAAGGAGCATCCATCCCCACCCTATGTGTTATTGCTAACTGTGTTTATTCCTTCCGTCTGTGGGAGTCCTGCTATACGACCAAGCTGATGTACTAGTTTTCTCAGAAGCGACATCTGCCTTTTCACTGCGATCTTCGCTAAAACTGGGGAACGCTGGGAGGAGTCTCGTGGAGGAGGAGGAGCGTTCCTAAATTTAAGCTCAGCCTATCAGGACGAAGACTGAACCAACCCAATCAAATGGATGCTCCTTCGCAGCTCGGAGAGAACCGGCGTATCAGGTAAGAACCAACGCCTACTCCCCCCCCCCCCCCCAAAAAAAAAAAAAGAGACTAAAATGTAAGGAAACAATTCTATGTATACCAATTTGACTTCATGAAAGAAAGACAGAATAAAAATCCAATAATTTCCTCTTCTTACCTGAGTTAGAGATTCAATCACTGATTCAGATCCACCATAAGGAAGAGTCAACTTCTTTCTATTCTTTCCTGTGAGAGAGACAGAATTTTAAAACTGCATAATTAAAAAAGTAGGAAGAGGTGTTCTATAGAAGAGAAGACAATGAGAAGATGAGAAAGCTAGGAGTGGAAGGACCTCTGTTTTACCTCCTGAGGTGTCCTGATTTAGAACTTCCTGACAGATCCTCCTGAAAAACAGTTCTTGAGGGAGATTTGATGGATGCCTCCTTATCTCAGGATCTCTGATCTTCACTGCAAAGGACTTGAAATAATAGGCAGGGGGGGGAAATTAACAAACATCACACATCATGAAGAGAATTCTTGTTCTATGGTCACCAATTCAAAGTCCCCAATGTCCATCAGTGAGGCTGGAAAGAAGAAGAAACGTCTGTCCCATATCTTTCTTGGAGAAAGGAGAATGAAATAAGGTCCCAAATAATTAGTGAAATCTCTCCACATATTATGCCTGCTATAGAATGCTGGTAGGGAAGGGTTAAGAAGTAAAACATATTATCTATTTATTAAGTTTATATACTGCCCCTCTCACCGATAAAGTGACATTACATTTAAACCTCTTCTAATCTCCCATGATGATGGTCTCTTACCTGCAATTCAACCTGCTCCTTCTTCTCCTCCGCCTGGCTCAGGAGGAAGCCTTCCACCAGGGCCACCGCCTGGGAGCTGGTCTCTGTTCCACACTCCCGCACCCAGCTCTCTATCTGCAAGGGCAGAAGCGCCAAGAACTGCTCCAATACAACTAGGTCCAGCATCTGCGCTTTTGTGTGCTTTTCTGGTCTCAACCATCGACTACAAAAGGAATGGAGTCGGCTGCAAAGTCCTCGGGGACCCTCATCCTCCTGATATTGGATGCTCCTGAATTTCCAGGGCTGAACATCTGAGAGGGTGGTTTTTTCCTCCTGGATCTTCTGCCCAGTTCTTGCCCAGATCTTCCCTTGGCTCCCAGGCTGAATACCAGAAGGGCCTTTTCCAGTTCCCTCAGTTCTTAAGGGTTCACTTTCCATTTTTTTTCTGTCCTGTAATGCAACTCCAAATGGGTCCAAGGGAATCTTACGGATCTCCAAACGCCTTTTCCTTCACAGGACCATTCCTCTAGCCACAGTAATGACTAGAACAAGTCATTCTGTTGTCTTTGTCCAAGGGACATTTTTGCCTCTACAAGAGAATGTACAAATGGCATCCAATTTGTGTATCTGAGATGAATTAGAAAGTAGTGGATTTAATCCCAGAAGAACACTTATCCCAATGGAAGAAAGTATTTTTCTAAGCTACTATAGGATTACAGTGGCAACAAGTTAGTGCCTGTGCATTAATATCTAATATTTATTTGTATCCCACTTTTATTACAACCATTTATAGAATGACCGTTCAAAGTTACAACGGCACCCAAAAAAGTGACTTATGACCGTTTTTCAAATTTATGACCCTGGTAGCATTTGGACGCTTGGCAAGTGGCATGTATTTATGAGGGTTTCAGGGCCCATGTGATCAAGATAGGTCTTGCTTTATAAAAAAACCACATCTGCATTTACCTACAAGCAGGATTCACACAACATACCAAATGCTTAACAGGTTACCCAATCACGAAAGTTCAGTTCATATAAAATGAAATGATCTGGTTTAGGATGTTCCATTTCCCTTTCTTCAGGGTTTGCTTTTTAAGAGCCAAATCGCACAATTACATGCAGGTAACTTCACACAGCATTCTCTAAAGTCACAAACACATTTCTATGGGTGGCCAGGGAAATTGAACAAACAAACAAACAAATAAAACAGAGTAACCAACTGCAGGGGCTGAGTTTACACGAAACACGGGGTTGATGATGTCCTTCACTAAGACAAATTGAACTGCTGAAATTCCAACCCTATTTTAGTGTCCTCCACCACATAAGGAGAAGGCAGGTGCAATCTCCTGCAGTTCCTCCCTTGCCATTTTTTTCTTATTTCCTGCTCGAAATTTGCCATGGAAGCAATCCCCCCACCACTCAGGAACCTTACCTGAAGGATTCCCCCAGACCATCTCCTCTTCTTCGAGGATCTGGATTGAATCCTGGGGCAACTTGACTGGTCTGGAGCACGGCTTTCCCTCTACCAGCTACGTGCCTGGAAACGAGCCGCAAGGTAACACAGGATCCGTAACTAGCTCTCCCGGGATTTAGAGGATTGAACCTGCATGAGGACTTGGCATCTGTCCCTTCCTTCGTTAGCGCGAGAACTCTCTGTCCCTGCCCACCTCTGGATCTCTTCCTTTAAATACTTTTCTGCAGCCTTTTAAAGCCCCTGAGAAGCTCAAGGGGTTAAAAAGAAAGAGAATGCAGCATCCTAGAGCGGCACGACTCATTGATGTCACTTCCTTCCCACTCTCCTATGGTAACCCACCTGTTAATACCTCCAGTGGCCCAATGCTGAAGCGCATAGGATTGTCTTTCTCTTTGCAGAGAGAGAGAGACCTCTGGTGGATTCTGTGTGCCAGACAGCTGCAAACAGGGGAGAAAGCATGCATCATTAATAGGAATTGCCCAAAGCCCCTTCATTACGTCACCCAGCAAGATTTAACCAAACCTGGGACTCAAGACAACCTACGAAGTTACCCCTGATGGCCCCATGGGAGTCTGACAACCAATCAGGAAGCAACATGTGAAGCTAGGCAGAATCACATCTGATACTTTCTCAGCCCCCATCAAGGCTTTGTGCTTCGTCCACTTCTCTTCTCCCTATATACCAATGACTGCATCTCAAACGATCCATCTGTTAAAATACTGAAGTTTGCCGATGATTCAACAGTGATTGGTCTCATTCGAGACAACTACAAATCCGCATACAGATGGGAGGCTGTACAACTTGCCTCGTGGTGTAAACAGAAGAATCTGGAACTGACTGAACACACTCAAAATCATAGAAATGGTGGTAGACTTTAGGAGAAACCCTCCCATACTACCACCTCTTACAATACCAGACAACACAGTATCAACACTAGAGACCTTCAAATTTCTAAGTTCTATCATATCACAAGAACTAAAATGGACACCTAACATCAAAAACGTCATAAAAAAGCATAACAAAGAATGTTATGGGTCAATTCAGAAAGCTCAAACTGCCCAGGGAGTTGTTGATAAAGTTCTACAGAGGAATGATTGAGTCTGTCAACTGCACCTCTATAACTGTCTGGTTTGTTCTGCAACCCAACAAGACAGACACAGACTTCAGAGAGTAATTAGAACTGCAGAAAAAACCATTACTGCAACCTGCCTTCAGTCAAGGACCTGCATACTGCATGTGTCAAAAAGTGGGGTGTGAAAATATTTACAGACCCCTCACTTCCTGGACATAAACTGTTTCAACTCCTACCCTCAAAACGACGCTATAGAGCAGAGGTCACCAACCTTTTGGACCTCAGGGACCACCAAACTTATAATTTTTGATCCCAGGGACCACTAACTGGTTCTGTGGGTGTGGCCTAATTTGTGGGTGTGGCTTGGTGGTCATGTGACTGGCTGGGCATGTCTTGTATGTAAATATTATAAATATTTACATAAATATTGAATTTTTTATAAAAAAAGAGCAACTTTTACCCAAAAGCAGGCAAAGCAGGCAGGCAGATTGAGTTGCTCACAGAATCACAGATTCATTCAGAAATCTATCTATCTGCCATCGACTAGCTCAGTCTGTCACATAAAATTTGCTTGCAAGCAAACTCACAAAATTAACTCACAACATACCATGCATGTAAATATTGAATTTTTTTATTTAAAAAAAGAGCAACTTTTACTCAAAATCAGGCAAAGCAGGCAGGCAGATTGAGTTGCTCACAGAATCATTCAGTGATCTATCTGCCATCGGCTAGCTCAGTCTCTCAAATTTGCTTGCCGTAAGTCTGCACTGAATTTGCTTGCAAGCAAACCTTCAGTCCTAAGGAAGGTTCAGTTGTACTTAAAAGCAGAGCCGAAGATCTAAAGACTAGCTAGAAAGCAAGAAATCCAACCATTTCCTGCTTTCTAGCTAATGTAAATCTCCTGGTATTGCAGAACAGATGATGGTCGGAAAAAGGAAAAATAGTAATTTAGCAGGCAAGTTTACTGGGTAAGGAGTGAGTGGGCGGGGAGCGTTCCTGTGGGCCATGTAGGCAGCACAGCCTTATGTTTCTGCGCAGCCTGGATTAATTGCTATGGGGGGGGTGCTCTGGGGGTGAGATTTCTCTGTGGCTCACCAAAATTTTCTCATGGCCCACCAGTGGGCCGCGGCCCACCGGTTGGCGACCGCTGCTATAGAGCACTGCACACCAGAACAACTAGTCACAAGGACAGTATTTCTCCGAATGCCATCACTCTGTTAAACAAATAATTCCCTCAATACTGTTCAATTATTTACAAAGTCTGCACTATTATTACTACTAATCTTCTCATCACTCCTTATCGCCCATCCCCTCCCACTTGTGACTTTATGACTGTAACCTTGTTGCTTGTATCCTAATGGTTTATATTGACTGTTTCGTAGTATGATTTGATTGCTTATTGTACCCTATGACTATTATTAAATGTTGTGCCTTATTATTCTTGACTCTTGACAAATATATCTTTTCTTTTATGTATGCTGAAAGCATTTGCACCAAGACAAATTCCTTGTGTGTCCAATCACACTTAGCCAATAAAAAATTTTATTCTATTTCTTGCCACAGGAACAGGAAGCAAATTCAAAGCCCAATGGAGGGTATAAATCTCTCTCACTCTCTCACCCATGTGCTCATTTTGCCCAGGACTCAAATCATGTGGTCCTGCTGTCCACCATTAAATCATCTTTCCAAGCAGTCTCCATGTTTCCAGTGTCTTTTTTCCCACTTGGAACTGAATCCAGATGGACATTTCTTCCAACACCTCCTTCCCTTAGAATCTCTGATCTCCACAGCGAAGGATTTGAAATGGTAGGCAGAAGAAAAGAAAAAGAAATGGACATTGTACACCTCATCTCATATTCCTCCTCAACTCCTCAAATTTGCAGACGACACTAAGCTGGCAGGAGCAGCCAACACACCCCAGAAGACCAGCTTAGGATCCAAAAAGATTTTGACAAGACTTGAATAATGGGCCCTGTTAGATATTCAATGGGGAAAAGTCTGTGATGTCAGACTTCCCTCATTGGTTCATTTTCCAGGTGGGAAAATGAACAGCCATCAGTGGCTGAAATTGTGGACAGCAGCCTGTAAAAAGAACAGCAGGCACACCGGGCGGTAGTCTTTTGTTCAGAGCTAAATAAAGAAATCTTTTCCTTCTACCGTTGTCCTGCCTCTTCAATCTAGCCCATATCTAACACTGGAGACGAAGGTGGGATTCTAGAAGAGAACAAAGAAAACAAGGTGAAGACAGAAAATTCTTACAACAGAACGCTGCTATCACTGTGCTGATCATCAGAATGTCTACCCACGCTCAGCCAGAACCTTTTGATCCAAAAATGCATGACTGGGACAATTGTGCATAGGACAATTTCGAATGTTTTTAGAAGCAAATTCACTGCAGGATGCAACAGAACAGAGGAAGAGAGCTCTATTCTTGGGATATTGTGGAAATTGCCTCTACAAAATGGCTAGAACCCTAGCTGCTCCCAAAGATGTGGAAACAATGGAATGGAAAGAATTACAGAAGATGTTAGAAGAACATTATGCTCCCGCTGCATTGTCATTGGCTCACCGTCTTGACTTTTACCGCAGAGAACAGAAACCAGGTGAGACCATAAACGATTACCTTACAAACCTACGAGATATTGCTGCAGGCTGTGAGTTTGAAAATATGGAAATAACTTTAAGAGATAGAATTGTAGTTGGAATGAGGGACCTGAGATTACAAAGGAAGCTGATAAAAGAGCATCTCTTTGAAAGAAGTAATAGAGAGAGCCCGAGCAACAGAAATCTCGGAAAAACCAGCAGCTAAAACTGAGAAATCCGAGAGCGTTCACTCAGCATGGGGGACGACTAGCAAATATCAGGGAGAGGAGGAGATTGGAGAACTCTCTGAAGAAGACGAGGAAAAAATACATAGAGTAAAACCTGACAGAAGATCAGGGCCCCAAGGGACAAGCCAGAGACCCCTATGGTGTGCAGGCTGTAAAGGGAACCATCCCCATGCAGTTTGCAAATTCAGGGATACAATCTGCCGCCAATGTGAGAGAAGGAGGCATATTGCTGAAGCATGCAGAGCATGCCCCAGTCAGAGACAAGCAGGGTTCCCTAATCATCCATGTGGCCCAGAACAAAGGGGATTCCAGAGACCTCCTCATTCAAATTACAGGAGGGAAGAGAATAGAATGGAGAAGGACAGAGACTATGAGCACACAATAGTGGGGCATTCTGATCACCATAAATCAAAGAAATTCAACATCACAGTGATAATAGGAGAAAAACCTTGTGATATGGAAATTGACTCTGGATCCTACATATTTATGGTGTCCTGGACAACTATAAAAGAAGCATAACTCGACAACAACTAAAACCACAACGTTTAATACTAAAAGATTTCCAAAGGAACAGAATTCCTGTGTTAGGAAGAGAAATTTTTCCAGTAAAATTCAGAAGCTTCATTGGTGAATTCCCTTTAACCATCACGGACAAAAAAGTACTAAGCCTCCTCGGAATAGAATGGTTTAGAGCAGGGTGGATTTGATTTAAATCAAACTGATTTAATTCACGATTTAAATCACGATTTAAATCACAAGTCAGTAAGGCTTGATTTAAATCATAGTTTTCTACATAAAGCCTAATTCTTGCTGGTATAACTTTAATATGCAAGTAGATGAAGATTTGTAGAACAACAACTTTTCATATTAGTTTTTTTATCCCCAGTTTAATAGGTTAATCATTCATATTTGGACAACTTTTCTGTTGTACTTAGGAAGGAGAAAAATAATCATTACTTTAATAATAACAATTTAAATAGATTTATTCAACGGAAACAATAACATTACAGCATATGTTATTTACTTAAATAAACATCCATGTTTGTTAACTAATTTGGCTAAACAAAATATATTTTAAGAAACTTAGACTGTCAGCCCAGCCTATACATGAAAAACTTAAATACTGTCCTCTGTAGCTCACTCGTCATCTTCATCTTCTTCTTTGTTCATAATCTGGAAAAGGAAAACAAGCTTTCCTGCTTTATCGGGTCCCAAACGATTTCTCAATTTAGAATGAATGAGTCCAAAGGAAGAGAATATTCTTTCAACGCCTGCAGAAGAAGCTACTGCTGTTAAAAGTGAAATCATTACTTGAACAGTCTCTAAATCCAAGTGCTTAAGTGACTTCCACCAGTTCACTGGTGTTACTTTCTTTAAAATATCTTCAGCAAACATATATTTCTTTAATGGTTCCCCCTTAGCTTTGAAGTTTATTATAGTTGGCATTACAGATGGATGATTGCTGGATACCCATGTCATAGCTAACTCCTCTTCCTCAGCACTTAAGTTTTGGCCCTGGTACTAGATATTGACAATATTTGCCAAAAAATGAGCTGGAGACAGTACTTGTCCCATTCGTTTTTTTAATGCTTGTAATTTAATTCTGTCCATGTGTAGTTCTGTTTTTAAGTGTTCACTCAGTTCCTTCCAAATTTCAACAGCATCAGCAATAAAACAGCTATTTTTCTGTATTTTGTTTAAAGCTTCAGAGATGGGTTTCAGGATGCTCAGCATATGTTCAACATTTCTCTTAAGCCCAATGTTGAGGATTTTGGCCGTGACAGTGCCATCTATTTTATCTCGATTTTGTTCACAAACTGTCATCAGAATAGGCCAGTTCTTGATATACTGCTCAAAACAGTCCACCACAGAGTTCCATCTAACATCTTGTGGGAGCGTTAGCTTGGTTCCACCCATCCTTTTCAGAGCTGCTGCAGCAAAATGATTGTTACGGAAGTATTTAGCAATTTCAACAACATTAGTCTTTATTTCTGGAACACTTAAGTCTTTGGCTAAGAGGTGCAGCAAATGAGCACTGCAACCATATGTTATTAGCTTTGTATTCCCTTCCTGCTCTTCTAAATTTCTTCTCATCTTGGATACATTTGCAGCATTGTCTGATCAAACTGCGTACTAGACATTTGAATTTTTGTTCACGTTATTATAGCTTTTACTGCCACTTCTTGTAAGTATTCTGCTGTGTGTGCATTTCCTGACGTATCAATTGTTTGTGCAAGGAAGACTTTCCCTTCTTCTGTTGTTATACAAACACATACAATAGGATCATTGTGGACATTACTCCACCCATCAATACTTAGGTTAACAATTCTACCCTCCAGAGTTGTTGCACATTGCTCCATTTCTCTGTCATACACTTTATCCAGCAGTTTCCCTGCAACATCTGCTCTGCTGGGTGGACTGTATCCTAATCTCAGTGACTGAACCATATTAATGAAATGTGGATTCTCAGTCAGACGGAAAGAAGAGTTCGTTGCATAAACAAACTGGGCAATTTTTTCATCAATTAACTCTTTTTCTAATCTGCTAGTTTTTATCACAAACTTATTTATGGTGGTTCCAGGAGGGAAGGATTTTTTCTTTCTTTTAGGTGATAGTGATATGTGGCTGTGGATGTCTGATGATGATGAAGCACTATCCTGGATGGATAACTCTGAAACTGTAGAACAGGAGAATGGTGATCTTGAAGGTGGATAGTTTCCAGAATCCGTGAATTCCACTAAACAAAAAAATCAATGCTGTTATTTTATTGTTTATACAATTTCTGCTTATTGTACACAGCCCTGCCCCAAAAGGAATATTTGCTTTTCTTCATAACTGTACCAAATGACAGTAACATGCAATAATAATAAGAAATATAATTTTGCTCAAACATGACAGTTCAAGGCAGTCTTTAGAAATATTATATGATTCAATAAAAACGTTTACCAACCTGTTTGCATTTTGCACGCATGCCTGCCTTACCGATAGGTAAAGGAACTTCATTAAAATATTGCCAAACTGGGTCTCTTTTACGGCCTGCTGCCTTTATAGGTTTTTTCCTCCAAGGAAAGAATGTGATAAACCTCAAGTCATATACACAAAAAGATCCAAAGACTTGTTTGTCTGTGGCTGTGCAGTATTGTGCTCAGAAAGTTTCACTTTCATTTTGTACTGCTTGTCTGCTTCCCCTCCCTCCTCAAACTTAGTTTCACTTTCTTCTTGTGCAGATCTATTCCATTCCAAACAATCAGAAAAATATTGTTTCTATTCTATTCACTGAACTTCTTGAAACTTAGCACTGAAGGGGTTGATTCTGTATTCATAGGTTTGTAGAATAGGATTAAGGTCTTTTTCTCAACTCTGTTCATGTTATAACATTTTTGCTGTAAAGAAGAGGCATGTAATCTCTGCTGAGTCAAATTCAGTTTTGAGAACTGCAAAAGTAAACCAAGCATCTGTGATAATATCTTGTAGGCAGAGAAACTGCCCAATAATCTTACAAAAACCTCTGGAAGAGCCTGACATTGTGAATGGATTAATGGAATTTATTTACCAAAAAAATTAAACATATACAGCCTTATTCTACATAATTAAAAAACTAATCTTTATTTCATGATGGAATAACCTTTGGATGGTAATATATTTACCTCAAAAAGCATTTTATTTAAAAAAATCCAATTTAAATTTAAAAAATCCGATTTAAATAAAAAAAATCTGATTTTTTTTATTTTTTTTAAAAAAATCATTTTTATCCACCCTGGTTTAGAGCCATAGGAGTAGAGGTGACCATCCACACCACGCAAGCAGAGGAGCACAATCAAATGAGAGAGGACCTGCAGACTGAATTCAAGGATATGTTTGACAGAACCCTAGGAAAGTATAAGGGGACCCCTATTTCCCTCAACCTTGATCCAAAAGTTCCCCATCAGAATAAAACCAAGGCGAGTCCCTTTCACCTTGAGACCCAAAGTGGATGAACAATTAGATAAACTCATAGCCTAGGGAGTACTAGAGCCAGTTGATCATGCTAAGTGGGAGACCCCTATAGTCACTCCAGTTAAGCCAGATGGGTCAATCAGAATCTATGCTAATTATAAAATTTCCCTGAATACTGCATTGCAACAGAGCGTATACCCAGTGGCAGTTGTACAACATCTGTTGCATTCAATAGGAAAAGGGAAATTTTTTTGCCAAATTAGACTTGGCTCAAGCCTATCAGCAGTTGGATGAAGAAACAGCAGAAGCTCAGACAATTGTAACACAAGGGTGCTTTCAAATGCAAAAAACTGCAATTTGGACTATTTCAAAGCTTAATGGAATGCCTCCTACATGGCATTGTGGGAGTGGTACCTTATTTTGATGATATCCTCATGGCAGCAGAGGACAAAGAACAACTTAAACAAAGACTAAGGCTAGTCTTGAGCAGATTTCAAGAAGCTGGCCTTAAACTCAAAAAAGAGAAATGTCACATAACAGTACCAAGTGTTGAATTTCTGGGATATCTAATTGATGAGACAGGTATACACCCCACCAATAGTAAAATAAAAGCAATTAAGGAAGTTCCCACTCCAATAAACAAAATAGAATTACAAGCTTTCCTGGGACTTTTAAACTTTTATAGTATTTTTCTACCACAGAAAGCGACAGTTGCTCAATCACTTCACAGACTTCTTGATAAAAATGCAGAATGGACTTGGGGGCACAGCGAAACAACTGCATTTGAATCCATAAAAGGACTCCTAACTTCTTTTATAAAAAATTTATTTGGGTTTTCACAAAACATAATACAAGTAAAATTTCTTTTTTTCAGAATAGCATGGTCCCGGGTTATCACTTCTCCATACAGACACAAATTCAATTTCATATTCATCTTTGTGTTCTATTTCATATCTTATTACTATTTTAACATTTTTTCAATAATTTTTCCCTTCCCTTAGTTTTCTCAATCTTACTTTTAATTATCTCATTCCTTCCTAAATTCAATTATATATATCTTTTTCTAAGTTTCAATATCTTTCTAGTCATTATATTTATACTTTTGTCTGTCTTGTTTCAATTTCATATTTTCTTTTCTCATTAAACAAAATTTTTCCCTGTAGTTACTAATTGGAGTATGACACCTTTGTATCTTTTAATTTTTATCCATTCAACTCTTATTTAAACTTCAATTTATGCCTTTACAATTATAACATTCAATATAACACATAGCTTCCAGTCGAATTCTGCTTGGTTCATTCTTAAAATACGCACTAAGTTCTTAAAGAGAAAATATATATATCACAATAATATATAAAATACTTATTAATCTTTGATATCTTTAACTTTTCTTTTCAATATGGTATCATACTTCTAGGAACACTTGTAGTATATCCATAATTTTTTCATGTTTCTTTCATATTCCTCTTGGTAGACATTGTGCTTTCAGGATATTCTTGTCTTGGATGGCAAACCTCAGACAAAGAACATTCCGTGCAAAGTGCAACGTTTGCATGTTTACCTGGAGGAAACATTTGCATGTTTACCTGGAGAAAACAAGACCTTAACACACAGATAGGACGGAACAAAGGCAGGAACTGAAACTTATGTTAATCTTAACTAAAGTTAATCCTAACTAGAAATGAATGTATAAACTGCTTAAGCAGACAGTAACAAAGGTTGTCTAAATAGATGTATAGTGTATAAATTAACCACTGGTATGCTACCATGGATAGAGAGATAGAACGAACTCTGGCAAGAGAGCAGACAGCTCTTCTTATTCTCAACCTGACAATAAAGAAAGCAGCTTGTCTCATCTCCATGTGGTCCTGAGTCTTGATTCCTACAAGTGGCGCCTTGAACAGGGACTCCTTACTTCGTCCGGCAAGGATTTGGTGCACCTTCAACCTGTTAAAGGTTTCTGTAAGTATGGGGTCTTCGCTTTCTGAGGAGCAGAGAAAGCATGTGGAGGAATTAGGATACCTTTTAAAGAAAAATCATATAGATTTATCTCAGCGCAGTCTCACAAGGCTGGTCCAGGAGATTGCAGCTCAATGTTTATGGTATCCAGAAAAAGGGTCTCTTAGGTTAGTAGATTGGGAAAAAATTGGAATTACTTTACATACAGAGCCAAGGGCTAGCGTGGAGATTTTACATGCTTGGCATTTATGTCGGCATGCAGTTGAGATATTTGGCACTAATGAGGTTTCTCTTTTAACACCCCCCCCCCTTCACAAAACACAGCTCCTATAGTTTGTCCTCCTTCTTCATCAGAATATCTGACTATCTCTCCCTCTGCTCCTTTAGACACAGGACAAAAACCTCCTGATCCGGTTATTCAAACATCTTTTCAAAAAATGGTGGAGACATTTAAAAAGGATGTCTCCATGCCAGGGGCAGAGTTAGCTGAATTATTGTCTGTCTGTCCTGTGCAGTATCATCCAGGTCAAGGCCAACAGCTGGGTCAGCAGATAGCAGAATGGGAAGGTTTACCTTATCAGATATTAAGGGAATTGAAAAAAGCTGTTACAGACTATGGTATTAGTAGTAATTTTACTAGAGGTCTTATGGAGGGTATTAAAAATGGATATACCATGGTTCCTGAAGATTGGAAACAAATTTTTCGTATGATTTTAACTTCAGTGCAATATGTAGTCTGGGAAAGTGAGTATATGAGACATGCTCAAGCAGCTGCAATGGGGGGAGGAGGAGCTTATACTGTAGAACAATTGTTTGGCTCTGGACAATTTACAGCTATCCCTGTACAAATAATCCTCTCTCCTGCAACTTTAACTGTTGTGTCAGAATGTGCATATTGAGCATTTCTGAAAGTTCCTCAGACTGGGGAACCTAGAGCAAATTTTTCTAACATCAGACAGGGAGTTAATGAGCCTTATGCTGATTTTGTGGAACGGTTATCAAAGGCCATTCGGCAACAATTTGATCATCAAGAAGCTGCTGGGGAGCTTCTTCGTCAATTAGCTATTGAAAATGCTAATGCTGATTGTAAAAGAGCTTTACAACCATTAAAGGCAACAGATCATTATACCCTGGCAGATATGCTACGTGTCTGTCAGGATATTGGGTCACAAACCTATAAAATGCATTTATTAGCTGCAGCAATTCAAAAGGGTCAAAAGCCCTCAGGAAATTGTTTTAAATGTGGTAAACCAGGGCATTTTCAAAAAGAATGCCGTTCTGTTCCTAATATTGCTAAAAACCGACCATCTAAAAAATGCCCAATTTGTAAAAAGGGTTTTCATTGGGCTAATCAATGTAGATTCTGTTCGGGAAACTTGCCCATGGGTGTGGCACCCACCCAGAATCCAAAGCGTGCCTACCCCATAACCCTGACTCCACCACAGTCACTCTCTCCCGCGCCACCCCTGCCACAGCCGGTAGTGCTGGGATCGATTTGATTACACAATTAGAAGTTGAATTTAAATTTCCAATGGAAGTTAAATTGGTTCCCTCTCAATACAAAGGCCCTCTTCCTTCAGGTCTTGTTGGTTTAATATTCCCTCGTTCCTCTGCTCATAAGCTAGGACGCTTTGTGGTGCCTGGTGTTATTGACTCTGACTACACTGGCACCCTTATGATACAAATTTGGGTTAACCTCCCACAACGTATCCCTTCTTATTCTTCTATTGCTCAATTGCTTCTTCTTCCTTATGAAGTTCCTTCACCTGGGTCTGGAATACGTGGAAATGCAGGCTTTGGCTCCACCTCTCCTTCGGTGGGTCTACTTCAGCCATTGACATTACATCGACCTTTACTAACACTTTACCTTAATAAGCAACCTTTTCAAGGGCTATTGGATACAGGGGCCGATGTTACTGTCATCTCCTCTTTTCAATGGCCTAAGAAAGCTGTTTCTTCCTTGTGGGGCGTGGGTGGCTCTACTTCAGCTTGGCAAAGTGTTCAGGATATTGACATTTCCACTACTGCTGGTAAGTTCTTTTCTTTAAAATCATATATTTTGGATATTCATACTAATATATGGGGTCGTGATGTTCTTGTCTTTTTAAATGCTCATTTAATTTTGGATGATGGCTCTCCCACTTAAGTGGCTCTGTTCTACTCTTGTATGGGTGGAACAATGGCCTCTTCCTGCTGATAAACTTTCAGCTTTACAGCATTTAGTTCATGAACAACTTTTAGCAGGACATATTGAATCTTCTACCAGTCCATGGAATACTCCTGTTTTTGTAATAAAAAAGAAAAGTGGGAAATGGAGATTCTTACAGGATTCCCACTGGCTGTTTATATACACCAGTTTCTGATAAGCAGGTCCACATACATGAATGGCTTAATTTATCTGCTACTCCACCTCGTAATATCTACCCTTATCAGTCTGCTTTCGAAGACTTAATAATTAAAGCAAGAAAACGAGCTTTAGTTCTTACTGGATGTGATCTAAGTAGTATAGCCTTTACTCGTACAAAAGCTGAACATGAACATCTAATGACTGTTTCTGACTCTTATCAAATAGCCTTTTCCCAATATGTGGGGAAACTTCTTTATTCTTTACCTAAAGACCCCCGGTTAGTAATCACCTCTGCTTTAAATCCTGCCTTCTCTTCCATTTTTGCTCGAACTCCTTTGTCTTCTGCTATCACAGTTTTTACTGATGGGTCCCCAACTAGAGGAGTTGTTGTATGGCAGGAGCAGCAGCTCTGGCATTCCAAATAAACCTCTGTACAAACTTCAGCTGAACGTGCTGAATTGGCAGCTGTAATTCTGGCATTACACTTATTTTCTGATCAACCTATTAACCTTATAGTTGATACTCAGTACGTGTATCTGGCCATGCAGTCCTTACCGTACTCGTATTGTGCCTTAAATTTGGATGTAAATTTGTTGGCCCTGTTTTTATCTTTAAAAAATGTCTTCCTATCCTTTATATGTTGAACATATAAGAAGTCATACTCCTTTTACTAATGCCCTTACAGAAGGAAATCGGAAAGCAGATGAATCTTTAAAAGCAGTTACTTCTTTGTTTTCTGACCCTATTGCAAGTCATTCCTATTTTCATCAAACTGCAAAATCACTGGTTAAGCAATTTCATATTCCTCTGTCACAGGCACGTGATATTGTACGAACCTGTCCTGCCTGTCAACAAGTGGCCGTCCCATTTCCAGTTGGGATTAATCCCCGCGGCACTCATGCTAATCAGATATGGCAAATGGATGTCACACAATTTGTAGCCTTCAAGCCCTATAGTAATTTGCATGTTTCCATAGACACTTACTCTCATTATTTATGGGTAACTGTTTCTCGACATGAGCGTGCACAAGATGTTATTGCTCATTGTCTTTCTTCCTTTGCTGTTATGGGTCACCCTTTACAATTGAAAACTGATAATGGTCCTGCTTATATTAGTAAGGACTTTAATCAGTTCTGTCAACAGTGGAACATAACATTGGTACATGGTATCCCTTATAATTCTCAAGGACAGGCTATTGTTGAACGGGCCCACCGTACCTTTAAAGCATTACTTCAAAAGCAGTTAAAAACTGAATCTGGGCCCTATCATCTCTGAAAAATACAGAATATAATTTCCATTATATTGTTCACTTGGAATTACTTAATTGTCTCAGATTCCTTTTCAGAACCACCTGTTATTTTGCATTTCCGCACAGCAGAACCTTTAGACAAACCTTTGGTTAAATATCGTCAAGTACCAGACCCTGAGTGGAAAGGTCCGGCCCGGTTAATTACTTGGGGCCGGGATTATGCTGCTGTAGAAGCTCCACAGACTCGCCAAGCTATTTGGATCCCTGCTCATTGCATACGACCTTATCATGGCGTGGCGCCAGGGCCTACACAATCCAATTCCAAACTTCAACCTGCACCTGGAAACAGAAGTCCGTCTTCCGAAGCCCAAAGCTGAACGCCCTCTGCCAATTACTTGGGGCAAAGTGAAAGCTACCACCTATCAAGCACAGCAACAATTGCAAAAGGCAGCATTGCCACAAACTCCTGAAAATTTGGTTGCTGCTGTATTTTCTATTATAACTGCTAATTCTGTAATGATTATTATGTACTTTTTACTGTTAAGTGTCAGTAGAGTAGGGGCAAAGGATGTTATTGATACTATGCCTCTTAATCCTAATATGTGGGTTCGTCATGCTCAGTATATGTTTATGACCCATGGTACTAATGTAACCTTGTATTATGAGCCTCCCATGACTTTTGGCCAAATAGCTTTTATTCCTAACCTTATTGCCTCTTCTTCTTTTGTTGTCTCAGTTACAGAATCTTCAACAGTCTTGGTTATTTTCACAACCTCCTACTCAATTAAACAATATTCGTTGGCGTTATTTGAAACTTACTCACTTCACTAAAGGATTATGTTTTTGTTGTCATGCCCAACATACTTGGTTGGCTAATTGGGATGACTATCCCAGAGCACAACGAATTTTAAATAAAATTGGGAATTATAGTTATTGCTCTAATTATTATTGGCTATGGGGTACCTTTAATTCTTCATTGTATGGACCTAATGTAATTCCTGAAATGTACCCTGATGATTTTCCTATTTTTAATGTAACTAATCAATCTAATGTTGGATCAATATGTGCTGTTCATTTTCACTCTATTGAACTATTGAAGATGAGCTTGCTAACTTACAATCCTATTTTCAGAATAATATTCATGCTATTCCCTCTCCTTTTGAATGGTTGACTAATTGGCTGCCAGATTGGGTTTGGTTAAAACAACTGTTCTTTTATGGAATAATTCTTATAGTGATATTAATAATATCTTGTTGTTTTATTCAATGTATTCCTTCACTCTTGACTTTGTTCCGCCCTAATCCGGCTTCTCTTAATCCAATTCAATTACGCTATATTCAAAAATCCTTACTTCCTCACAATAAAGTAAAAAATGGGGATTATGTAGACATTGTGCTTTCAGGATATTCTTGTCTTGGATGGCAAACCTCAGACAAAGAACATTCCGTGCAAAGTGCAACGTTTGCATGTTTACTTGGGGGAAACATTTGCATGTTTACCTGGAGGAAACAAGACCTTAACACCCAGATAGGACTGAACAAAGGCAGGAACTGAAGCTTAAGTTAATCTTAACTAAAGTTAATCCTAACTAGAAATGAATGTATAAACTGCTTAAGCAGACAGTAACAAAGGTTGTCTAAATAGATGTATAGTGTATAAATTAACCACTGGTATGCTACCATGGATAGAGAGATAGAACGAACTCTGGCAAGAGAACAGACAGCTCTTATTCTCAACCTGACAATAAAGAAAGCAGCTTGTCTCATCTCCATGTGGTCCTGAGTCTTGATTCCTACACCTCTTCACTTAAATTTTTATAACACATTTATAATAATTAAAATGTTCCCCTCCTTTCCTAATTTCATTCTCTCATTCTTTATTTCATTTATTAAACATTCCATTACATTGCAATGAGTATTTTATCTATCATTTTAATCACACTTGTTTCATATTTTCAAAGTTCATTTCTATTTCTAATATAACAATACTATCTTATGTACCCTTGCAGAATCCCCCTTTCAATTAAGTTTTCACCCATTATCTCTGTGTCTTCTAAATAGGCTTATACCCTTAATCCTTGTATGTTTTCCCTTTTTTTCTACATCCTGTTTCTGTCCTTTATAATTTCTTTTCCTTTCCCTCTTCCCCCTCTTCTTCTCCCTTCCCTTTTTGACCCCTTCTCTCTAATTCTAATTCTCTCTTCTGTAATCCTCTGTTCTGTTTCTTCCTAATGTTGTAATTACTTTTCAAACTATTCTTTTTTTGAGTTGTTTTTTCAAATCTTAAGATTTTTCACTGGACTGTCCCAGCAATTTATAGGTCCTCATGCACCTGAGTGCCTATAGACAGATGGCTCCAGAAACAGTGAGCAGAACAGTGGAATAACCCCCGCCGGTGAAGCTCCAGGAGGAACCGCTTCCCCAAAAGAACTGATGCAGGTAGGCCCCCAACCACAGCTTACCACCAAGACAGATCGTCAGTGTTGAGAGGGATTATGCCTCTAATGTTACTATATTGTTAATGCAACTACAGAGAAAAGGAGCTTGATACATGACTGGAAAGTAACCATACCATTTAATTAATTTTATTTAAATCAACTTTAGATGACTTCTTAATCTTCATCACACTTTTGAGTAAAATATGGCTGTAATGCTTGAAAAAAGATTTTGCACATGCATTTGGGGCAGCTTCCAATCATTGTAGTTCCTTTTGTGAGAGGAATCCTCCATCCCTTCAGTTCTTCTCATGCATCGTACATTGATGTGCATGTGACAATTCCCTCAGATTATGAGGCTTCTCCATACATAGTATCTGGCTCAGGTCACAGTTCTACACTGTGGATGCAACTTTGAGTCTTTTTTGGAATTCTTCACATCACACAGGTGGCTCCCTGTCTCATTTTGGTCAGGAGGATCAGAAATAGTTTTTCTGAAAGAGTTTTTCTTAATTCACATTATTTATTTTGGTCCCACTAATTTGCAGTTGTCACCTTTCTTGCTTGACAATTTGCAATGTCAGCACAGTGGCATCGTTTTGTTATTTCAGTGAGTATCCCTAACTTGGGACTAAAAGGGAGGGAAAATTTGAAAGTAGAAAACCTCTTATGTGTCACTTTTAAGGCAATATCACAACGGGACTATATAATATCACATTTCATCTCACTCTAAACTTTGAAGGAACCTGAATTCTCTTTGAATTATAACATTTTTTCACAGCCTAGAATCTCTCTCTCCTCCACTATTTCCAACTTTTCTGAGGACAGAGAACAGTACTCTAAGAAACTAAGTATGCAATGAGGAATAAGAAAAGGTGAAATTATCAGATTAAGAAAAAGGAGAAAAATTTAAACTCTTTTGGTGTGATTAAGTGGGAAGAACAAACAACTATAGAATAGGAGGCTTCACTTTTTGTAGCTAAATGTAGAAACATTCAAAAATCCACACTTCATAATTAAAATAGCATGTCCCCATTCTTTACATTTTCATCAATAAACTCATCTCCCTCAGGCTCCAGCTGGGAAGATCAAACTAAAAAAAATGTCTAGGCTCAGTCTCTATAAATAGAAAAAAAATCATAAATTTAATTACCTTTCTAGAATTAACATATATTCTCACTCAAGTGTATCTCTGTATGGGAAATTAGGTAACTGCTCCTACTAAAGCTCTCTCCACACTCCATGCATTTAAATGGCTTCTCCCTTGAGTGGATCCTTTGATGGCGAGTAAGGTGATGGCTCTGACTAAAAGTTTTTCCACAATCTGTGCATTTAAATGGTTTCTCCCCTGTGTGGATCCTCTTATGGAGAGTAAGGGCACTGCTCTGACTAAAAGTCTTTCCACACTCCGTGCATTTAAATGGTTTCTCTCCTGTGTGGATCCACTTATGGGAAGTAAGATTGCAGTTTACACTGAAGCTCTTTCCACATTCCATGCATTTAAATGGTTTCTCTCCTGTGTGGATCCTTTTATGGCAAGTAAGACCACTGTAGTGGCGAAAGCTCTTTCCACACGCCATGCATTTGAATGGTTTCTCCCCTGTGTGGATCCTTTTATGAGTAGTAAGTTTGCTGTGTTGGCCAAAGCCCTTTCCACACTCCATGCATCTATATGGTTTCTCCCCCGTGTGGATTAATTGATGGGCACTAAGTTGTTTCCTATAAGGAAAAGTCTTTCCACATTCCATGCATTTAAATGGCTTCTCCCCTGTGTGGATTCTTTTATGAGAAATAAGATTACTGAGTAGTCTGAAGCCCTTTCCACACTCCGTGCATAGATAGGGCTTCTCTCCTATGTGGATCAGTGGTGGGTTTCCAAATTGTTTCCTACCGGTTCTAAGCGCGGTCCAATTGTAATTTTTTCTATTGTCTTTGCAGATATTATCTTGTCCTTTGGTTTCATTTATATCTAATGTGTCTTTCGATAGTTTTACACCTTTCCCAATATATTTTTTCTCTATTTTTTCCAGTTGCTGAAGAAACTCCTGCATGTGAGCCTCAATGGAAGATGAGCTTTCTTTATTCCAATTATTTGAGGGGTTTCTCTCCTGCCTTTGGAATTCCGTTTGAATTTCAGGCTTCTCCATTACGTCTCCATGTCTGAACCCTTGGAATAATTCCTTTGACTCTTCATGATCCTGCTCATTATCACCTTCAAGGGGAGAGAGAAATATGATAGCAAGATTAAAGAAAAGGATCAATCAGTGGGAAGTCATCGTTTTCCCTTCTGAAACTTTGCAAATTCTAAGATTACATGTTTGTTTACTATGGTATAAATGATAATTCCCACATTAATGAAACTTAAAAGATTTTAGGAAAAGCAAACGTTCTTTTTTGTTTATAATTATCCATACATATTCAAATCTCAACAAGAGTCAGCTCTGAGTTAAAGAAAAATCAGAGGAAACGTCCAAAGATATATTAGGAGAAAACCTAACATTTATGGGAAGGGTGCCAATTCCAAAGGAGACCTGCGAGAACTAAATCCCCTTTGAAACTCCTTTTTCTTCTTACACAAATTATATTCCACTTGCATTTTTTTTTATTTGCCAAAAATCACGATTGAAGAGAAAAAAATAGTGTTCTATTAAGCTTAAGCTGCATGTTTTCAATGGAAAAACAGCACCATTTCACCCCTAATTCCAAGGCTGAGGATAGAAATCAAACAGAAGTAGTTAACCCACATATCTTACAGACAAGGTTTCATAGGACTGATATGGAATTATCTGGGCCAAAAAAGCTGAAATCTGTGATGGAGTTTAGCATTACATCAAGCCAAAAAATTATTTTGTCACTGACATGTTTAAATAGAAATAGAAAATACACCGGATGCAAAATGACACAGGATGCATCTAAGCAGAAAGCCTTCCTAGGAATAGAACAGCATATTTCTACCTGCTTCCTCTCCAGAGATAACATCTATTTGAGATTTTTAAAATAAGAAACAAACAGTGGTATCGAACTACAAAATGTCTTCCTGAAGTCTCTGAAATATCCTTACCAAGAAAAGACACGTTCCTGTAATTTTCCATCATGACTTCCCAATGCAGAGCTTTTTGGTCAGGATCCAGCTCAGACCATTCCTCCTCGGAGAAATACACAGCCACCTCCTCAAAGGAGACAAGGCCCTCCTGACAGGGAAAGAGAGTACACAGAAGGTCCAGGAGGAATTGTAAAAATGATTCTATTGTTTATAAATTTCCCAAGCAACATTAGGCAACTAAGGTAAATGGCGATGCTTGTTATGATTCCAAGGTTTACATGAGAAAACAGGCAGAGCCAAAAGTTTTTGATGGAAGAAATAGTTTGTAAAGGTTTTATCAATTTTACTGATTTTGCAGGACATTCAGTGCCATTCAGTGAAAGTAACAGCAGTTTCCTTCTACTTCAATTGAGCTACCATCATCCATCCACTTACCCACTCACCCACCCTCCAGCTATCATCAAAGATGCCTGGAATCAATTGGTATTTGGGGATTCCAAAACTCCACCTATCAGTGCCTCCAATCCTTCCTGCATTTGCAGAAGGAATTGTTTCTGTGTTTCGGGGGAAGGATTTGTCAAGCCTGAAATTGTCAAAAGTGTAGCCATTTTAGTTTGTCTTAGTATATATTCTTTTTCTTATTTTCTCTGTGGTAGTCATGGGGGAAAGGGTGTGGGCTTCACATATTCCTAAGAGGGGAAAAGTGGAGATAAGAAGAGTGTTATGGCTAGGTGATTTTCTTTCCCATGGGAAACGAGCTGTGGGGCCCTGGAGGTGGAGATTTATGACATCAAGCAATGTTGTGTTACTTCTATAGGAGAATGTGACTTATGGGGGTTGTTTCTAACTTCTAATATTGTGGGGTAATTCCGGGTTGGATCAGATCCGGAATTACCATGGACTTTGCCAATTTGATGCTTTCCTAAATAAAATAAATCTTTTGGAAGATGGACTTTATAATTTTTCTTTTAACATGGATTTCATTACTTGGAAACCTGACAGGATTCCTTGCGGCATTTTAGTAAATGTCTCATGGTGTCCCAAGGAAGAGCAATCCTGTCTCTCCTCAATACCTTCATGAAAGTGCTAGGAGGGCTCAGCCAGGAATTTGTTTCTGGTCCTCCTCATATTGTAAGAAAGCGGCTTGTAGTCTGAGACATCAACTGAATGGAAGATAACAAAGTGGAAGTAATTTCCTGAGGAGGAGATTTCTTAGGGACCTATGATAATTGACTGCAGCAAACTCACTATGGTTAACTCGCCTTGGCCAAATCACCGCAGGACAACTCACTATGGCCAACTCGCTTATCTTATCCCAGATTGTAAATAAACATTTTTTTAAAAATGTAATTTGCCAGTGTGAATATTTAATTATTTTTGAGCATCCTTGCATAGATGCAAGTCAAAGAATTACAAAAAGAGTCATCACAAATAATTATTTGAAAAGTGAATATACTAATTAGCATAATTACAACTATTATAATAATTGGCAACAATTAGCATTTATCTAAAATGCTGATCTTAAAATAAGATTTCCTAATAACAGCCTCATCTTGCTTGGGTACACAAAAAAAAAAACAATCCAAACAAGAAGGAAAAATGTACACCACCTTGACTTTCTGAAGGAAAAGGAGAATACAATTCTAATACAAAAATTTCCTCTTCTTACTTGAATTGGAGTTTCAACCCCTGATTCAGCTCCACCTTCAGGAAGAGCCAACTTCCTACTATTCTTCCCTGTGAGGGAGACAGAATTTAAACTGCATAATTCATAATGAAGGAGGTGGCGTTCTATAGAAGAGAAGACATACAGAAGATGAGACAGCTGAGATCTCTCTGTGGAATGGGAGAGCCTTGTATTACCTCTGGTTGTGTCTTGATTTGGATCATCCTGAGAGATCCTCCTGAAAAACATTTCCGGAGATGAACTTGATGGATGCCTCTTTCCCTTAGGATCTCTGATTTCCATCATGAAGGACTTGAAAGAGTAGACAGGAAACAAGAAGAAGGAATGGACAATACATATCAAGATTATTCTTCTGTGAATGCCACTTTGAAGCTCCAGAATTCATCAATGTGGTTGGAAAGTAGGAAAGGAACGACTATCACAAATAACAGAACAATGTCCTACAAGAATTAGAAGATTCTCCACATATAATGAGCGCCAAAGAACTCTGGTAGGCAAGGGTCAAGAATTCGAACACACAGTTAGATTTAGACTACTAGATTTAATAAATTCTGAGCTCCCAAATGAAGGTCTCTCACCTGCCACTCAGTCCACTCCTTCTGCTCCTCCGCCTGGCTCAGGAGGAAGCCTTCCACCAGGGCCACCGCCTGGGAGCTGGTCTCTGCTCCACACTCTCGTACCCAGCTCTCCATCTGCAGGGGCAGAAGCGCCAGGAACTGCTCCAAAACAACCAGGTCCAGCACCTGCGATTTTGTGTGCTTTTCTGATCTCAACCATTGACTACAATAGTAATGAAGTTGACTGCAAAATCCTCGGGGTCCTTCATCCTCCTGGTGTTGGAAGCTCCTAAAGTTCCAGGGCTGAATGTCTGAAAGGATGGTTTTCTGCTCCACGACCTTCTGCCCAGTTCTTGCCCAGATCTCCCCACAGCTCCGAGGCTGAACACCAGAAAGGCCTTTTCCAGTTCCCTCACTTGATAAAGATTGGCTTTTCATTTTTTTCTCCAAACACCTTTCCGGTCATAGCCCCATTCTTGTAGCTACAATTAGGCAAGACTTTCAGCCGACTTTGACCAGTTTTTGCCTCCAAGAGGGAGCACAAATGGCTTCCAATATCTGTATTTTAATTAGAAAGTGGTAGATTATTTTAATCCCATTTTAACACTCATTCCAACAGAAAGAAGTATTTTTCTGAGCTAGTACAGGATTTTGGTTAGTCCCTGCATATGAATGTGTGTTTGGTACAAACTTTGAGACTGACATCCGTGAGAGACCTGGAACCTTGAAAAAATGTATTTTGGGTCATTTTCAATTTCTTTTTAGGGCTTGCTTCATAAAATTCTAGATCTACATTTACTTATAAGCAGGGTTTATACAACATGACAAACTGTAACAGGTTAACAAACCATAAAAGTTCATTAAAAAAAAAAAGAAATGCCAATAAATGACCTCAGTTCCACTTCCCTTTCTTCAGGGTTTCCTTTTTAAAGGCAGATTCACAGAATTCCACACAGGCAGATATCCAAAAAAAAAACCCAAACACAAACAAGCTAAGCAACTGTTCCCATGAGACACAGCGGTTGGTGATGTCCTGGTTCGCTCGTCCTGCTAATATAATTTGAACTCCTGAGGATCCAACGCCAAACCTATTTTAGTGTCCTCCAGCACAGAAGGAGAAGGCGGGCACAATCTCCTGCAATTCCTCCCTTGCAACCATGTTCTTCTTTCCTGCTCCAGATTTGCCCTCCAAGCTCTCTCCATCTCCCACCTCGAAGCTTCCTCCAGGCAATGGGGGGGGGGGGGGGGGGCTGGGGGGGAACGAAGGATTCCCCCAGGACCCTTCCTCCTCTCTGGGGATTTTTTCCCCGGGCAACGCGGCTCATCTTGAGCATCGCTTCCCTCTGCCTGCCACCTGCGTGGAGAGGGGCGGCAGGGGAACATGGGATCCGGGCTCTCCCACCCCCAGGACTCCGGAGATTGAACCTGCATGGGGACTTGGCTTCTCTCCCTTCCTTCTCTAACACGAGCACCCTCTACCTCCCCACCCCCCTTTGCACGCGGAGATACACTCACACTCACTCCCGCCACTTACCCTGCCCACCTCTAGTTCTCCTCCCTTCACGACTCTCTGGCACCCATTTAAACCTCCTGCAGAGCTCAAAGGGTTAAATAGAGACGGAGCGATGCGTCAGATCCAGTGAGGTCACTTCCCTCCCATTCTCCTATGGTAAATCACCTCTGGCGTTCGCCCTCCAGTGGCCGAATGGTGAATCGCACGGTGTTGAAAACCGTGAAGCTTTAAAATAGAGAGACTAGACTGGAACTGGTAATAGCATGAAAAGTGATTTAATTTGTGAATAATACTGTTGATTGTTGATTGTACTGGAAGAATCAGTACAAAGAAAGAGGAACTTTGCTTTATTTTTATTTCCCCCCTGATTTTTCTTTTTGATAGCCAGCTGTTTCATTTTTTGCTGTTTAATGCTGGATCTTAGAGCGGGGATGCCACCTACCTCAAAGAAGATATTATATTAGTACATGGTGGGAATAACCTTGGAATGTAAGACTTATTTGATAATACTGTACAACAACAGGAGTCTTTAAACTTGGCAAGTTTAAGACTTGTGGACTTCAACTCCCAGAATTCCTGAGCTAACATGGCTGGAAGAGGAATTCTGGGAGTTGAAGTCCACAAGTCTTAAAGCTGTCAAGTTTGAAGACTCCTGCTGTACAAGAATAACAAAGAGGAGTAAGAAAATAGTGAAAGGCAAACAACACCTGGAAGGCCTTTTTATTTTGGTTCCATATCTACTTGGCTGCTTGGAAGTATTAGAGAGTCTTTTTGAAGATTTCTAAGGCAAGGTGGATTACAATTAACAAGAAACATCCTTGAAATGGAATATTTGACTTTGTGGAATAAAGGCATTTGGGGAGAATCTGCCTGGTCTCGGGAGAGGGAAGCCGGCGTGGGAAACGAACGAGCTGTGGGTCTGCGGCAACTGCCGGCAAGGACTGCAAGCTTAGAAGCGACCCACCTGCAGGTGAGTGTCTCCCCCGGCTCCTTATAGATCGGCGGTGCATTTTTCAGTGGGAGGAAGGAGCAGGTAAACGACTCGAAGATTTACTGTGGACCCGAGTCAGAAACAACTTAAAAAGCGAAGACTCCAGAGAGGAAGGGATGAGTGTGGAGATTAAGCGGCAGCGGTTTAATTTATTTTTTTACTCTCTAACTCTGGAAGTTAAATGGCAGCTTGAGAAAAGAGTGATTATAGGAGGGAAAAAAAGTGGGACGAGACAAGAAGAAGAGGTGTGAAGAAGATTTTTATTCAGGAAAACTGCCTTTTGAAACTGAGATTGATTGTGAATTCCGATGATGGAAGAACTGGAATGATGTCTACTTGCTCCATTTAAATCAAATCACCAAAAATAATTATAAACGGCCACCAATTGGCGAGAACAGAGGAGACTCACGGAAAATTGATAGTCTCCATATAAATCACCCAGCTCCATTTAAATCACCTAGCTGATTAGTCAGCCTGAATTTAAATTCCCACTCAGCTGATTGGACAACCTCTACTAAACCCGCACCCAAATCTCATCCTTTCCAAACTCCAAAGTAGATGATTGGTGAGCTCATTCAAATCTTCTCCATTCAAATCTATCAAAGAGCAACGCTTCCTCTTTAAAACAAAAACAAAACAAAAACCAAAAAAACGTGGCTTTAAGGAAAAACAAAGGAACTTTACACAACAAACCTTCAATACTTTACTACCTCCACTATTTCAGTACCTCAAGACCAAATATTTATAGATAATGCTTTGTCTATAATAATTGATTTATCATATAGTGGTATAATAATTAATTGTTAAATGACCACTAATTTACTGATTCATTGAACTGATAGAGATTTAATACTGTATCATTGATTATCTAGTCTATTGATTGATAGATTCTTAGTAATAAGTTGATTGATTTTTAATAATAAGTAATCTTACTTTTGATTTGTTCTCTAACTTATCAATTAACATTTATTAATTACCAACATTCATTAAGTAACAGTCTACCTATCACATTAGCTACTGTAATTGTTTATTGTACTATTGTCATTGACCAAATCCTCCACTACGAAACAACAAAAAAGTAATATCTCTATCAATGACCTCCCAGACTCCTGTACATGCTTCAGATGTCTTAAAACCATCAATGAAAGCAAAAATAACATCAAATGCTACTTAAGTGACAATCAAGCCCACCTTGCCTGCTTAAACTTAAAGACGTAGCTGATCTCCTAGAAGCATCAGATACATTCTCTTGTCTATATCACCATGTTTTCCTAAGCTAAACAAACCAAATACCCTGCCTGACAAAATTGATAGCATAGAATCACTCATGCATTCAATAGAAAAACACTTAGCAACACGTTTTGAAACAAGTATACAAGAAAGCCTAATTTCTCTTGAAAAAAAAAATGCAGCACTGATAAGCACTACCTATCAGCTCAAAATCAAATCCCAAACCAACAGCCACTACCACAACTACTACCTCAACTACAATCACAACTACAACCAAAAATAACCACCAAACCACAACCACAACCACAAATAATTACTATCCCATCAAATAATTCCACAAATGATATCTCCTTACTCATCAGAGACACCACTGAATATGATCAGAAACGACCAAATGCCACTTATTTGGTCTTGAAGACACCAACGAATCAGATGACATCAACAAAGTTCATAATATCATAAGCAACTCAAATACAACAAACATCTCTCCTGAAGATATCATTGAAATAACCAGAGATGGCCCTGAGTTCAAATACAATGATGGTTCGGTGGCCCCAAAATTTTGTAGAGTTGTTTGCAAAAATGAGTCCAGCAAACACATATTCATTCATACAATAAACGCCATTACAAAAACCAACCAAACCACAAAAAACTTCACTCAAGACCAGACTTATCCATACTGCAAAGAATCCGCTCCCGTGAACTCCGTAATGAACTCAAAAGACATCTAGACAATGGAGAGAAGGATCTCTACATTGACTACCACGTTGATTGTATCAAGTCACACAATCCACAACTCCACATCCAACCCTACCTCATCCAACCCACCATCACTCAAAACTAGGCATGCACGCCCCTAATTACCTCAGTTCCAACTACAACTGGCCTTAAATGCAAGCTACTTAATGCAAGAAGCCTTGTGAATAAAATACCTGGATTTCTCCTCTTACTAAATATGGCTAAATTCGACATCATATTTGTCTGTGAAACATGGCTCGATGTATCTCTCCCTGACTCCATTACCACAGTAAGAGACTATCATGTTTACCGATCAGATCGTGAAATCCGTAGAGGAGGTGGTGTTGCTATAAAAAGTCCTTACATCTAAAAAACATCCAAGTTACCCAAGAGCTTGCTCTTCCTGAGACCATGGTCTGTGAACTGTCCTTAAATATCACATTTCGATTCTTACTATGTTACAGAGCCCGTGATTATGACATCGAACATGTAAACAAGCTAAATTCACTACTAACATGGGCAACAGCCTGCCCACACACTTTTATCTTTCTTGGTGACTTCAATCTACCTCACATTAACTGGACCCTAAATAAATGTAAAACTGAACCCATACATGCAACCTTCTACAATGCTGTAACAAACCTGGGACTGGAACAACTAGTAATCAACAATACTAGACTTAACAACTGCCTCAATCTCATCTTCTGCAATAGTTTGAATTCAATTTATGGAATATAAATTAAAGAACCCTTTTCCAACAGTGACCACAGCATGATTGACTTTTGCCTCAACATACGTCCACACAAAAATCAACACGATGATGTGATCCCCAATTATAACTTCAAAAAAAGGCAACTAAGATCTTATAGACAACGATCTCTCATCCCTTGATTGGCAATTTCTATTCACTGGATGCAATACTGTTAAAGACCATTACAACATATTTTTATTTGAAATCAAAAGAGTCATCAAACTATATGTACCAATAACAACTCCCAAAACCAGAAAAACCAGATTACCCATAACAATAAGGAAGCTTCAATCCAAAAAGAGATCACTTTGGTGGAAAAACAAATCTGGTCACGTTGCCAACTTCAAAAGCTGATACAAAAATTTATGCCACCAGATAAAGACTGAATGCACTAATTATCACATTAAACAAGAGGAAAACCTTCTACACACCAATTCCACACGTGCTTTCTACAATTTTGTAAACAACAAACTAAAAGACTCAAGGGTCCATCCCACCCCTGATAGGACCTAATGGTAAAGACTGCAACTATGACACCATTACAGCCAACCTCTTTAACACATTCTTTGGCTCAGTATTTGTAAACAGCAATGGATCATGCCCAGTATTTCCTAGTCGAACCACAGACAACTACAATGATCTAATACATATCGATTTTACAGAAGACAGTGTTGAAAAAGCACTACGCAATCTAAAAACATCTCTATCTATTGGACCGGACGGAATATGTGCCTATTTCTTAAAAAAGCTATCCACTGCCATAGCTGAACCTCTAAGCATAATCTTTGAAAAATCTTTCAGGACCAGCTCCTTGCCAAACCTATGGTCACTGGCCATGGTCATCCCCATCTTCAAAAAGGAAGACCCCAGCCTAGTTGAAAATTACAGACCAATCTCTTTATGCTGCATCACCTGTAAAGTCATGGAATCAATTATTAGCCAATCCATTATCCTCTGCTTAGAGACAAACAACCTACTCTCTAATAAACAATTTGATTTCAGAAAAAAAACTATCCTGCAATCTGCAACTCTTACACTGCAAAAACATATGGACTACACAACTCGATCAGGGCAAAGGAATAGATGCAATCTACATAGACATCCTATCAAATTCTGTACCTGTCAACAGTGGTATCCCCCAAGACAGTGTGCTAGGACCAACTTTCTTCATACTCTACATAAATGATCTCTGTGATCATATTAAGAACAACTGCGTTCTCTTCACTGACGGTGTAAAGCTATTCAACACCACAGACAATACTGCTACCCTTCAAAAAGACCTTGACTATGTATCAGAATGGTCAAACAAATGGCAACTTCAAATCTCAACAAATAAATGCTCTGTCTTACATATTGGCAAAAAAAATCAGAAAATAAAATACAGGCTGAATAGTCAAGACCTTGTTGATGATCCAAACTCTGTCAAGGATCTTGGAGTACTCATCTCTAATAATCTAAGTGCTAGAGCCCACTGTAACTACATAGCCAAAAAGTCATTAAGAGTTGTTAACCTAATCTTATGTAGCTTTTTCTCTGGTAATATTACACTATTAACTAGAGCATACAAAACATTTGCTAGACCAATGCTCAAATACAGCTCATCAGTCTGGAACCCACATTACGTATCTGATATTAACACAGTTGAGAAAGTCCAGAAATATTTCACAAGAAGAGTTCTCCACTCCTCTACTCGTTGCAGAATACCTTATGCCATCAGACTTGAAATTCTAGACCTAGAAAACCTAGAACTACGCCGCCTTCGGTCCGATCTAAGTATAGTATATAAAATCATACATTGCAATGTCCTATCTGTAAATGAATACTTCAGCTTCAACCATAACAATACAAGAGCAAACAATGGATACAAACTCAAGGTTAATCGCACCAAACTTGATTGCAGCAACAGAGTGGTCAATGTCTGGAATGCTCTACCTGATTTGTAGTTTCTTCCCCAAACCCCAAAAACTTTAACCTTAGACTTTCTACTATTGACCTCACCCCTTTCCAAAGAAGTCTGTAGGTGGCGTGCATAAGCACACCAACGTACCTACCATCCCTGTCCTATTGTTTCTTTTATTTTTCTTATATGTAATCCATGTATTCATAACTATGTTTTTACTTATATCTATTATTTTGTAAGCAATTGACAAACCAAATAAAATAAAATTTGGTAGGCCAAGTTGGATTATCAAGATCATTTGACAAAATATTGTACGAGGCAAAAGAAGAAACAAGAAAAATTAAACAAGACTTTAAAATTTGGAAAACTTAAGAGGGTGCAAATTGGAAAATTTTGAAGACTATAAATTTAGGGAATGGGACAGATGGAACAGAACAGGAACAATTCCAGGACTGTGTAAATTTTACGAATACTGGTGTTTATGAACAGTTGGGATATTTACATTTTGGTGGAATATTGAGCAGTGATTAGTTTACTGTATCATCACAAAACATTTCAACAGGGGAAAACAAATGCAGTTGATAAGAAATATTATTATTATTTAAATAAAATTTTATTTTTATCACAACAACATAAAACCTTATTTCTGTTCCAGTGTGTCAGCTGAGTACATATTTCTTTGTGCACAAAATAATATCATACATATTTAACTTGTATATATTTATAATTGTTCTTATCAATATTTTATATCACATTTGTCACTTATTCTATTATCCTTAACTTTTAAGTCAACTTTCAATAATATATTTCAAGTTCATTTTCTTACTCAATTTAACTCATCTATTTATCAGTAACAATATGTTATACTATACTTATATAATTCAATTCTTTACTCTTCTATCCAACCATTCATAAAATAGATTCCAAATTTTATAATAGTCTTTTTCTTCTTGTTCTCTAATTGCCATTGTTAATCTACTTATTTCTGCACATTCCATTATTTTCTTAATTATTTCCTCTTCTGTCGGAATTTTTTCATTTCTCCAATTTTGTGCAAATACAATCTTAGCTGCTGTTAAAATATTAATAATCAAATACATTATTTCTTTGTTATAATCCTCAGGCAAAATTCCCAATAAAAATGTCTCTGGTTTTAAGTCTATAGGTTGTTTTATCATCTTCTCCAGCCACATGTGTATTTTAGCCCAATCCTTTTTAGTCTCTGTGCATGCCCGCCACATGTGGTAATATGATCCTGGTAACTTTTGGCATTTCCAACACTTCGCCGACTTATCTTCAAACATCTTACCAATTCTCATTGGAGATAAATGCCACCTGTAAAACATCTTATACAAATTCTCTTTATAGGCCATTGACATAGCTAATTTATAATTTCTAGACAATAATATCTCCCATTTATCAAGATCTACTCCATATCTAAAAAATTTTCCCCATGCAGTCATTGTTTCTTGTATTTGTTCATCCTCTAACTTCACTCCTAATAGATAACTATATAATTTTTTAATCAACTTTTCATCAGTGCCTGTTAGGATTTTATCTAATTCAATCAATTCCTTATAAAACCCAGGCATTTTAATGTCTTTTTCATACCTTGTATGTATTTGCAAGTATGAGTACCAATTTATATTTATCCCTTGTAAATAAAATTCATGCTTTGTTTTGAGTTCACCCTTTTCGTTTAAAATTTCATCATATCTAATTATGTGTTCCTTTTTAAATAGCTGTGGATATGAAAAGGCTTCTAAAGTTGATAATCAGACTGGTATTTTCAAATAATGATAGTCTCTTATCTTTTCCCATACTGTTAATAAAGCATCTCTAATATAACGTCTCCTAAAATATCCATGTGCCTTACTTTCTTTATACCATAAAAATGCATGCCAACCCAATTGTAAATCATGTCCTTCTAATGTTAGTAATCTGACATTTTTCAATACAATCCATTCCTTCACCCACATCAATATTGTTGCCTGATAGTATAATTCCCAACTGGGTAATCCAAAACCCTCTCAACCTTGCTTCCTGTAGTAATTTTTATCTTGATTCTTGCCTTTTCACCCCCGCCAAAAAAATTTCATCATTTTATTTAAATCTTCATAATAGTTTTTTTTCAGTCTTATTGGAATCATTTGAAATAGATACACTATTTTTGGCAGTATGTTCATTTTAATTGTCGCTATTCTACCTATTAAGGATAGTTGTAGATTTTTCCATTTTTCTAGATCTATCGCAATCTGTTGTAATAATTTGTCAGTTATTTTCTTTAAGTGTTCCACATCTAGCTGTCATATGTATCCCTAAGTATTTCACTTTTTGGGTAATTTGAATATTTAATTTGTCCATTAGTCTTTTGTTTTGTTTTTCTGTCATATTTTTTCACCAAAATTTTTGTTTTTTCCTTATTTTCAATCCTACTATTTCGACAAACTCCTCTATTTCTCTAATCAACTTTGGGCCTGTTTCCAATAGTTCTTCCAATATAAGAACCAAATCATCTGTGAATGCTTGTAATTTATACTCTTCGTTTTTTATTTTCATTCCCTTTATTTCTCCATTTTTTCTAATATTACTATTCAAGACTTCTAATGTCAATACAAATAATAGTGGGGATAAGGACAGCCTTGTCTAGTTCCTTTTAAAATATTGAAGTTTTCTGTCAATCTTCCATTTATCATTACTCTTGCTATTTGCTTTTTATGTATCACTTTTAATGCATTTGTATACCTGTCTCCAAAACCCATCTCTTCCAATTGCATCAACATAAACTGCCAATTCACATTATCAGATGCTTTCTGTGCATCTAAAAATATTAATGCCATTTGTTTTTCTGAGTGGGTTTCATAATATTCCAAAATATTCAATATTATCCTGTTTTTTATTTGTCTCTTGGGCAGAAATCCATTTTGATCTAAATGTATAAAATAGTTTAAATATCTTTTTAATCTTTCTGCCATTATTGAAGCAAATATTTTATAATCAGCATTTAGCAGGGATATTGGTCTGTAGTTTTTTATTTGTTGTGGGTCGGTATCTTCTTTTGGTATAAGTGTAACGTATGCTTCTGTGCATGAATCAGGTATTTTATTTATTGTCAAAACTTCATTCAATAGTTCTAACATTGTAGTAGAAATTGTTTCCTGAATTGTCTTATAAAATTCAACTGGTAGCCCATCTGGGCCAGGAGCTTTTCCAGTATTTTGTCTATTTATTGCTTCTATCAACTCCATCATTGTTATTTTTTCATCTAACATGGTCTTTACTTTCTCAGGTACTTTGGGTAGTTCTGCCTCTTGTAGATATTGCTGTACTTTATTTTCTGATATTGTCCCTTGATCATATAGTTTCTCATAACATTTCTGTACTATTTTTTTTCCTCTCTTTTCATAACATAACATGTCATTTTCAGTCATTACTTGTGGTATTCTCTTTGATTCTTTTTCTTTAATTTGTATGCTAACCATCTCCCTGGTTTATTTGCATTTTCAAAATAGTTCTGTTTAACTCCTCTAATCTTTTGTGCAAGTTCTTCTTTTTCCATTAGTCCAATTTTGTGTTTAATTATATCCATTTGGTTTTTAGTATTTTTATGTTGTGTATATTTTTGTAAATCCTTCTCCAGTTTTTTATACTCTTGTTCTAAAGATTGTTGTGTTGGTCTCTTTTTAGTGTTCTTTCTTCTTGTATAGGTTATAATTATCCCTCTAGTAAACGCTTTCATAGTATCCCATACATTTTGTAATGAGGTTTCTCCTGGATTGTTTTCTTTAAGGAAGAAAGCCAACTTTTTTTCCAGATGTTTAATAAGTTCTTTTTTTTTCAAAATTGAATTATTCAAAGTTTTGATCTTTTCTTCTGTCCTTTCCATTTAATCCTTATTGGGTTGTGGTCAGCACAAATGTTTGTATTAATATTTGCTTCTTGAATATTAAGTATTAAATCTGTTGATATCCAAATCATGTCTATTCTTGACCTATTACTCTATTGAATGTGACACTTGAATGTGACCTATTGAATGTGACACTTGTCTCTCTAGATCCCTATAACTCTACTGAGATTACAAGACAGAAACCGTTTACAAGTAGCCTTCTCCCAAATTTTACCCACACTTGCTTACTATGTTTTGGTGATCAGGAAGGAAAGTTACACTTAAATAACGCCAGTTTGAAATAGACCATCAAATGGACACTGGTAATAACACTCAGCTTCCCATGGCAGATAGCAGAACATACACACTGACATCCAATCGGGTGTCAATCCATTCCACCGTTTCTTGGCTTACCTGCGTTACCCGTATTTCCTAGAAAATAAGCCCTATTGCGTCTTTTGGGCCCCCAAATATATAAGACCAGGTCTTATTTTCGGGGATACACAATAATTATTAATACTATTTTTCAACTATAAACCTTCTGATGCTTTGCAAGAGTTTTCCTCATTTATCTTGATTGGAGCTTATATACCACCACAGGTTTGCACGAGCAGCGCACTATATTCTCTCGGTGACCAGACACAGTACTTTTTAGAGAACCCTAACCCCCAAACCTCTGGTGATCTCAGAAAAAGACGTATGAGATCTATTTCATAGAAGAAAGATTGGAAAAGTACAGAGTGACTCCCACTTGCTTGAAAGCTTGGCCTGAGCAAGTGACCGCCATCTTCACACAGGTTTTTAATAAATCACTGGATATGCATTATGTCCCTTCTTGCTTTAAACACTCAACCAATATCCCATTCCTAAGAAATCCTCCATCAGGGTGCAAAACGACTACAGGCCAGTTATATGACATCTGTAGTCATGAAGACATTTGAGAGGTTACCTGAAAGTCATCCCAGATCCACCGTTAGGCCCCTTGCAGTTTGTCTACCAAGCAAATAGATCGGCAGATGATGCTATTAATGCAACATTGCATTACATCCTGCAACATCTTGAATCCCCCGGGACCTATGCAAGGGTCCTTTTTGTGGACTTCACCGCTTAATACCAACACTCCAGAAATTCTTCACTCTAAATTGATCCAGCTTGCTATGCCTATTCATAGCTATTGTTAAGTGGATAATCAGCTTTTTGAGAGATAGGAAGGAATAGGTGTAGTTTGGAAAAACTACTTCTAGTACCCAGGTGCCCCTCAGGGCTGTGTGCTGTCTCCATCGCTCTTCTCCCTCTGTACCAATGACTGCACCTCAAGGGAACCCTCTTGTTAAACTTCTGAAATTTGCAGGTGATAAAACGGTCATTGGTCTCATTTGAGATGGTGACAAAGCTTCAGGTTTCATTAATATTTGAGTTTTGAATATTTTCTGCATAACTGTAATTATATGTATGCAATAGGATTTGTCGTGTTTATAAGTCTATCTTATGAGATAAAATGTACCTTACATTTCCAGCATTTGTTGGAAGTTCCATTACATACTCTTGCCAATCTATCTGGAGTCAAATACCATCAATACATCACCTTATAAAAGTTTTCTTTCAAACTATAATTCAAGGTAAACTTTAAACAGTTAGTCCACCTATTTTCCCATTGCTCTAACATATTCTAACCAAGATTTTTCTCCTATTTTACCACACTATTCTTAACATGTTCATCTTCCATGTTCATCCCCAGGTAGTATTTTTTAAACTTAAGAAATCAAGTGGTCGTATTATAATTAATTATTTTATGTTAGTGCCTTTTTGACAAGCCTGATTCTCAAATAAAATTCTTTCTCCGTCAAATCCAAACGTATTAAATTGGCTCCCATTGCTCCCATTTGCATAATTAACTTTTCTGTTTTTATATAAATACTTTTAATATCTACGTTCACTCCATTTAACCCTGTTGCAAATTCTTCAGTTTTTTGGTGCAGCCTATCATATAAAATTTTAGTCATTGCATCGAATTTATCAAACATTTTTTGTGGTTTGTAAATTCAAGAACATTTTCTACTCAAAAATTTCCATAAAAACTTGGACATTAAAATCCTGTTTCTTAGTCTTTCCTTTCTTACTTTTCCTTTCTTTCTTTCTTTCTCTTTCTTTTTTTCTTTCTCTTTCTTTCTTTCTTTCTTTCTTTTCTTTCTTTCTTTTTCTTCCCTTTTTTATTTCTTTCATTTCCTTCTCTTCCTTCCTTCATTTCTTTCTTTCTTCTCTCTATTTTGCTTGATATGTAATTCTAAAAATACTTGGTTAGAGTTCTCTCATTCTTAATCAACTTCAGTGACTTCATGGCCAATATAAAATGTATCAAATAAATAATCTTTAAACAAAAAGATTTTAAAGTGTTCCCTAATAACACTGTTTCTTAGATCAAAATTCCTGTTCCCATAATGAAAGGAGGAGGAATGGAAAAAAAGATGAAAATTTCCTCTTCTTCAATTAAAGAACAGTATGTATAAGGAAAATGGAATGAAATACTACAGTTTTTTAAAATTTATATAGCAATTTCAAATAAATCATAATTACAATAAATAATGTAGTCTTTTCAATAAATAACCAATAACTCATCTAACCTTTTCACTAAATGATCAAAATGTTCAAAATGGCTAAAATCACTTCACTCCAAGAGAAAAGACTGTACGTTGCCATTTCCATTCCATGCCATAAATCAAATGAAGTCTCATCTTGACGGCAATAAAAGTCTTTAATCCTAGCTCATCCAGGGATGTATTGAATTTAACAGCATTCAACCTGGTAATTAACATGTAATCTACTCATTCAAAGTAAAAGGCAAAATAAAAAGAAAAAAACTTAAATATATATATAGAGAGATACCTTCAAAATGCATTGTTCATAATTAAAAAGAACACATACATGTTATAATTTTAATGAATATATCCATCTCTCTCTGGGGCTGCCAGTTGGGATTGCCTCACTCAAAAATACCTTCCTTTCTGAGTTCAATTACATAGGAAAATCCATAGATTTAACCCACTAAATTAGCATAGATTCTCACCCAAATCTCTTTCTGTTTCAGAAATTGGTTCAATGTCTCTATGGATCCTTTTATGGGAGGTAAGCATACTGGGTCGGCTGAAGCACTTTCCACAATCCATGCATTTAAATGGCTTGCCTGCTTTGTGTGTCCTTTTATGGGAAATAAGATTACTGTATTCACTAAAGCATCTTCCACATTCCTTGTGTGTCCAATCACATTGGCCAATAAAGCATTCTATTTATGGGAATTAAGATTACTGTGTTCACTGAAGCTCTTTTAACACTCCATATACTTATATGGCCTCTCTCCTGTATGGATCCGTTTATGGGATGTAAGATGACCAAGTTCACTGAAGCCTTTTCCACATTCCATACATTTATATGGTTTATCCCCTGTGTGAATCCTCTTATGTCTCATAAGGGATGAATTTACATGGAAGCCCTTTCCACACTCCATGCATTTATATGGCTTCTCCTCTCTATGAATCCATGCATGGGAAGCAAGATAACGGCTATGAGTAAAAGACTTTCCACATTCCATGCAATTGTAAGGCCTCTCCCCTGTATGGATCGCTTTATGGGAAGCAAATTGACTGTTATGAGTAAAAGTCTTTCCACATTCTATGCATTTGTAAGGCCTCTCCCCTGTGTGGATCCTTTTATGGGTTGTAAGATTACTGTGTATTCTGAAGTCCTTTCCACACTCCATGCATTTATATGGTTTCTCACCTGAGTGGATCCTTTTATGAGATGTAAGATCACTATGTACTCTGAAGCTCTTTCCGCACTCGATGCATTTATACGGCTTCTCCCCTGTGTGGATCCTTTTGTGGCAAGTAAGATTACTGTTCCAACCAAACCCCCTTCCACACTCCATGCATTTATATGGCTTCTCCCCCGTGTGGATCCTTTTATGGGAAGTAAGACTACTGGGTTTGCTGAAGCCCTTTCCACACTCCATGCATTTATATGGCTTTTCCTCTGTGTGAATCCTTTTATGAATCTTGTTTTCACCAAAGCATTTTCCATGCTCAAGGAATTTATTCGGCTTCTCTCCCATGTGAATACCTTTATGTGATGGAAGAGACCCATTTTCTTGAGAAAGTGAGAAAGTCCAATTATATTCTTTTCCATTCTCTTTGTATATACACTCTTGTCCTTTGGCTTGGGTCAGATAGTGTCCAGTTACATCTAATGTGTCTTTGGACAGTCTTATACCTTTCCCAATATATTTTTTCTTCATTTTTCTTGGTTGCTCAAGAAATTGCATATGAGCATCAATGGAAGACGAGCTTTCCTCATTCCAATTATTTGACTGATTTCTCTCCTGCCTTTGGAATTCCATTTGAATTTCAGGCTTCTCCATTACGTCTCCATGTCTGAACCCTTGGAATGATTCCCTTGACTCTTTATGGTCCTGTCCATTATTACCTTCAAAAGGGAACAGCAATAAAAAGGTTAGGGGAAAAGATCAATCTGTCAGAATTTATAATAATTGCCTTCTGATATTTGCCAGATTCCAATATACTGCATGTTTCTATGCTTACAACAGAATGACATAATTAGTACATGCATGAATCATAACTCTGAAAATAGCAAAACATTTTGGTAACAACAATAATAAATAATAATCAGAAACAGCCTATAATTACAAAATGCCTTTCTGAACTGATTGGAGAATAGGAAAGACCCTTACCAAGACAGGCCACGTTCCTGTAATTTTCCAGCATGACTTCCCAATGCAGAGCTTTTTGGTCAGGATCCATCTGAGACCATTCCTCCTCGGAGAAATACACAGCCACCTCCTCGAAGGGGACGAGGCCTTCCTGACAGGGAAAGAGAGTACACAGAAGGTTGAGGAGGAATTGTAAAAAAAACGGTCCCATTGTTTATAAATTCCCAAGGCAAAGCTATGCACCAAGATAAATGGCTCTGCTAAGTAGCATTCCTGGGTTTATGTGAAAAATCGGACAGAGAAAAGGTTTGGATTGAAGGAATGTTTTGGGTAGATTTGATCAAAAATCAGGTTTTATTGATTCTCCAGGACTATCAGAGCCTTTCAGTGAAAATAACCCCAATTTTATTTGGATCGATCGATCTGCCATTCATCTGTCCACCATAAGAAGACTTCTGGAGAGAATCAACTGGCAGACGGGCCTTGGAAATCCCACATATTAATGACTCCAATCCTCCCTATGTGTCCAGAAGGAATTGTGGGAATCTCTCTGTGGAGGGGCATTTTTTGCAGCATTTAGTAAATGGCCCATGGTATACCAAGAAGCTGCAGTCCTATCTATCCTCAATCCCTTCATGAAAGTGATGGGAAAACTCAGCTAGCGATTTGGCTTTTGCTTCTTCTCAGATTGTAAGGAAGTTGCTTCTAGTCCGAGGCATTAGCTGAATGGAAGATAACAAATCAGAAGAAATTTCCTGAGGGGGACATTTTTACCTTTTGCAAAGCTGGATTGTTTGGCCTCCAAATTCAGGCACAAATCAAAGCATTTATTTTGCAAGCCAAAATTGCTTTTTCAGAACAATTTTTACTTTGAGAATTTCTATGAACTCGCAAATTACAATTATTGTCATAATAATTGGCAACAAGTAGCAATTTTTTAAAGTACTAGTCTTAAAAAAGATTAATGGAAGGAGACAGTATTATGTACACCCCCTTTACCTTCTGAAAGAAAAGGAGAATACAATACTAATAAACAAATTTCCTCTTCTTACCTGAATTGGAGTTTCAACCACTGTTTCAGCTCTGCATTCAGGAAGGGCCAACTTCCTACTATTCTTATCTGTGAGGGAGACAGAATTTACACTGCATAATTCATAATGTAGGAAGTGGTATTCTATAGAAGAGAAGTCATATAGAAGATGAGACAGCTGAGATCTCTCTGCGGAATGGGAGAGCCTTGTATTACCTCTGGTTGTGCCTTGATATGGATCATCCTGAGAGATCCTCCCGAAAAACATTTCTGGAGATGAACTTGATGGATGCTTCCTTCCCTCAGGATCTCTGATCTCCACCATGAAGGACTTGAAAAAATAGGCAGGAAGCAAGAAGTATAAATGGACAATATATATCAAGAAGTGGATTCTTCTTTTTTGAACACCATTCAGAAGCCCCAGAAATCCATCAGTGAGGTTGGAAAGAAGGAAAGGAATGAACATCACAAATAAAACAAAAATGTCCTACAAGAATTATTTCCACATGTAATGAATGTCAAAGAACTCTGGTGGGCAAAGTTTAAGAGTTCAGTAATACTGTTTGTTATATTTAACTAGTCCTGAGCTCCCAAATGAAGGTCTCTCACCTGCAACTCAACCTGCTCCTTCTTCTCCTCCGCCTGGCTCAGAAGGAAGCCTTCCACCAGGGCCACCGCCTGGGAGCTGGTCTCTGCTCCACACTCCCGCACCCAGCTCTCCATCTGCAGGGGCAGAAGCGCCAGGAACTGCTCCAAAACAACCAGGTCCAGCATCTGCGCTTTTGTGTGCTTTTCTGGTCTCAACCATCGACTACAAAAGGAATGGAGTCGGCTGCAAAGTCCTCGGGGACCTTCATCCTCCTTGTACTGGAAGCTCCTGAAGTTCGAGGGCTGAAATTCTGAAAGGGTGGATTTCTCTTCCAGGATCTTCTGCTGAGTTTTTGCCCAGATCTCCCCACAGCTCCCAGGCTGGACACCAGAAGGGCCTTTTCCAGTTTCCTCGCTTGCTAAAGATTGGCTTTTCATTCTTTCTCTGTCCTGTAGTGCAATTCCAAATGGGTCCAGGGAATCTTCTAGATCTCCAAACACCTTCCTATTCATAATACCATTCCTGTGGCTGTCTCTATCCAATTTTTTGCCTCCAGCAGAGGGAGTTACAAATGGCTTCCAATTTCTGTATCTGAGATTAATTAGAAAGTGGTGGATTTAATCTCCAATTATAACATATCATTCTAATGGAAAGCTATGTTTTGCTGAGCTCCATTACAGGGACATTGAGCACTTAATCCCTGTGCATGAATGTGTGTTTGGTACAAACGTTTAGATTGGTCACCATCATGAATTCAGAATACTGAATAAATATATTTTGGATCATTTTCAGTTGCTTTTTTTCTCAGAAACCTAAATCTGCATTTACCTGCAAGGGGGTTTACACAAATTCCAATAGGTGAACAAAACATAAAAGCTCACTTAAAAAAAAATGCCCCAAGATGACCTGCTTTGGATGTTCCCTTTCTTCAGGGTTTCCTTTTTTAAGAGTCAAATCACACGATTACACACAGGTAGATTCCCAAAACATACCCCAAACACAAACAGGTTAAGCAAATGTTCACATGAGTCACCGGGGTTGGTGATGTCCTGGTTCGCTCGGATGTCCTGATTCGCTCGCCCTGCTAATGTAATTTGAACTCCTGAGGATCCAACCCTATTTTAGTGTCCTCCAGCACAGAAGGAGAAGGCGGGCACAATCTCCTGCAGTTCCTCCATTCAAACCATGTTCTTCTTTCCTGCTCCAGTTTTGCCCTCCAAGCTCTCCACATCTTCCACCTCGGAGCTTTCTACAGGCTATGGGCGGTGTGTGTGTGTGTCAAGGTTTCCCCCAGGACCCTTCCTCCTCTCTGGGGATTTTTTCCCCGGGCAACGCGGCTCGTCTTGAGCACCGCTTCCCTCTGCTTGCCACCTGCGTGGAGAGGGGCGGCAGGGGAACATGGGATCCGGGCTCTCCCACCCCCAGGACTCCGGAGATTGAACCTGCATGGGGACTTGGCTTCTCTCCCTTCCTTCTGTAGCACGAGCACCCTCTGCCCCCCGCCCCCTTTGCACGCGGAGACACACTCACACTCACTCCCGCCCCTTACCTTCCCACCTCTAGTTCTCCTCATTTCAAGACTTTTCGGCACCTATTTAAACGTCTGCGGGAGCTCAAAGGGTTAAATAGAGACGGAGCGATGCGTCAGATCCAGTAAGGTCACTTCCTTCCCATTCTCCTATGGTATATCACCTCTGGCGTTCGCCCTCCAGTGGCCACCTGATGGATTGTGTGTGCAACGAAGGCGCTTATGCCAAAGATGAAAACGGTGCATTTTCCATCGGAGCCCAGGAGGAAGGAGTCTGTGATTTCCTTCCTGATAATCCTTTTTAATCCAATTGCTTCCGATAGCATCACACCCATATGCACTGTTCTACTTTTTAGGAAGGGGTCTATAGAAAGCTCCATCCCTTCTTAGAGGGGACAAAAGAACAGGCAAGAAATACATTACTCAAGAGGTTCAAAATACAGAATATAGAGTAACATACTTGGAAGGGACCTTGGAGGTCTTATACCATCACAGATAAATGCCTATCCAATCTCTTTTTGAAAACCTGCAGGGAATGGAGAACCCATAATTTCTGGAGGCAAATAGTAAGTGTTCTGTCAGAAATTTTCTCCTTAATTTTAGGCTGGATATCTCTTTGATAGATTTTCATCCATTTCTTCTTATCCCATCACAGATTCTTTGGACATCTTCTCTGTGACAGCCCCTCATGTATTGAAAGCTTCCTGATACATCATCCCTAGTCCTTCTCTTCATTAGACTAGACTTGCCCAGTTCCTGCAATTTCTCTTCATTTGTTTTAGCCTCCAGTTCCCTAATCATCTTTACTGTTCTCCTCTGCACTCTTGAGTTTCAACATCTTTTTTGTATCATGGTGACCAAAAGTAGTTGCAGTGTTCAAATGTAGTCTTAGCAGTGCACTACAAAGCGGAATTAGTTCTTTATGTGATCTTGATACTACCCCTCTAGGACTGCATTGGCTCTTTTAGCAGCTGCAGCACTCTGCTGGCTCATATTTAAGTAATTATCTACTGGGACTCTTATATCTTCTCTCACAGTTACTGTTGTTGAGCCAGATACCACCTATTATGTACTAGTGTATTTTTTTGTTTTTTTAAAATAAATTTTATTAGATATAAACATTAAAAACAGTGAACGTGGTGTTTCTTCGACACACATTTCTGTCCAATTTTTTAACAGTTAGAAATAAAAAAAAAAGTTAATACATTTATATCCATATATACATTTTTGTGTATCATTTTTCCAATTATCTTTATCTTACTTTTTAAGACCTCTCCACTTATTTAAATTTATGAACATCCTTTCAGGTCCCTCCATTTATAAAATTTGTTCCATATTTTATAATATTCTAGTTCATCTCACTCCTTCAATTCGAGTGTAAGTCTATTTAATTGGGCGAACTGTAACATTTTCCCAATCAAGGCATCTTTTCTTGGAATCTCTCTTGCCTTCCAGTTTTGGGCAAATGTTATTCTTGCTGCCGTAATTATGTGCATCATAAAATAAGTATGAACTTTGTTTACATTCCCTTCCATTATTCCTAATAGAAACATCTCTGGTGTGTATTGAATTTCAAGTCCTGTCATTTCTTTTAGCCATAACCAAAGTTTGCGTAAAAAATCCTGTGCTTTCTTGCAGCTCCACCATGTATGATAGTAAGTACGCCGTGTTTTCCTGCATTTCCAGCAATTGGGAGATTGGTTACCATACATTCTAGCTAATCTGGCAGGTGGGAAATGCCACCTGTAAAACATCTTATAGAGGTTTTCTTTATATGATGCAGCTAATGTAATCTTCTTGTTCCGATCCCAAATTTGCTGCCATTTATCTAAGTTGATCATTTGACCAAAATCCCTAGCCCAAGTCACCATGGTTTCTTTTACTTGTTCTGCATATAATTTATAATCTAGTAGATATCTATAAATATTCTTTGTTTTGTTTTATTTCAGGGACCCAGTAGTACTGTATTTTGTCTAATGCTGTATCTTGTCGACTAATCCCCTATTCCTTTTTATTTTTTCCGTACGTGGACTGTATTTGAAGGTAAGCCCAGCATTCTAAAACTATTCCTTGGTGATTCAGGTAGTTTCTCTGTTTTAGTTGATGAATGCCCTTTTATCCCCTCATCTAAATTATTAAGTATTTTAAGATTTCTTTATTCCACAGGTCAATATATATCTGCAGCAACTAAGCTGTTTGAGCCAAGCCTTTGGCTCAATTACTATATGGCACCAACTTAGACCCACTCTCGTTATGTACCATAGGAACTTCAGGTTTTTGGTCCAATCTAAATTTTTTAAGAGCAATTTTCCAAGTTCAACATTGTGTTTCTAATGCTTCATTAGAACCCTGCGCTCCCATAGGTTTGGTCTCCCCGGGGTGCCGCAGGCTAGCCAATGTCGGTTGGCGGTCCCGAGGGTGTGGGCCTTCTCTGTGGAAGCACCCTCCCTGTGGAATGAGCTACCGGCGGAGATGCGAGCCATTACTGACCTACGGGCCTTCAGACGAGCACTTAAGACGCACCTTTTCCAACAGGCCAGTCTGGCATAACGTTATGAGTAGGATTTTTAATTTGATTTTAATTTTTTACGGGTTTTATTGGTCTTAGACATCTATTTAATTAATTTATAAACTCTTTTTTAACTTTTCTGATTGTATGTTTTTATTGTGGCTGTTCACCGCCCCGAGTCCCTTTTTGGGAGAGGGGGCGGTATACAAATCGAAATAATAAATAAATAAATAATAAATTATATACTGGAATGTTGAAGGTGGAAACTAGAATATGGGAAACCGTATTACTCTAGTGGTTGAATGTGACACTTGTCTCTCTAGATCCCTATAACTCTACTGAGATTAGAAGACAGAAACCGTTTACAAGGAGCTTTCTCCCAAAATTTACCCACACTTGCTTACTATCTTTTGGTGATCAGCAAGGAAAGTTACACTTAAATAACGCCAGTTTGAAATAGACCATCAAATGGACACTGGTAATAACATTCAGCTTCCCATGGCAGATAGCAGGACATACACACTGACATCCAATCAGGTGTCAATCCATTCCATCGTCTCTTGGCTTACCTGCGGTACCCATATTTCCTAGAAAATAAGCCCTAATGTGTCTTTTGGGCCCCCAAATATATAAGACCAGGTCTTATTTTCGGGGATACACAATAATTATTAATACTATTCTTCAACTGTAAACCTTCTGATGCTTTGCAAGTGTTTTCCTCATTTATCTTGATTGGAGCTTATATACCACCACAGGTTTGCACGAGCAGCGCACTGTATTCTCTCGGTGACCAGACACAGTACTTTTTAGAGAACCCTAACACCCAAATCTCTGGTGATCTCAGAAAAAGATGTATGAGATCTATTTCATAGAAGAAAGATTGGAAAAGTACAGAGTGACTCCCACTTGCTGGAAAGCTTAGGCTGAGCAAGTGACCGCCATCTTCACACAGGTTTTTAATAAATCACTGGATATGCATTATGTCCCTTCTTGCTTTAAACACTCTACCAACACCACATTCCTAAGAAATCCTCCATCAGGGTGAAGAACGACTACAGGCCAGTTGCTATGACATCTGTAATCATGAAGACATTTGAGAGGTTACCTGAAAGTCATCCCAGATCCACCGTTAGGCCCCTTGCAGTTTGTCTACCAAGCAAATAGATTGACAGATGATGCTATCAATGCAACATTGCATTACATCCTGCAACATCTTGAATCCCCCCGGACCTATGCAAGGGTCCTTTTTATGGACTTTACCGCTTAATACCAACACTCCAGAAATTCTTCACTCTAAATTGATCCAGCTTGCTATGCCTATTCATAGCTATTGTAAGTGGATAATCAGCTTTTTGAGAGATAGGAAGCAATAGATGTAGTTTGGAAAAACTACATCTAGTACTCAAGTGCCCCTCAGGGCTGTGTGCTGTCTCCATCGCTTTTCTCCCTCTGTACCAATGACTGCACCTCAAGGGAACCCTCTGTTAAAGTTCTGGAATTTGCAGGTGATAAAACAATCATTGGTCTCATTTGAGAGGGTGACAAAGCTTCAGGTTTCATTAATATTTGAGTTTTGGATATTTTCTGCATAACTGTAATTATATTTATGCAATAGGAATTGTCATGTTTATAAGTCCATCTCATGAGATAAAATGTACCTTACATTTCCAGCATTTGTTAGAAGTTCCATTATATATTCTTGCCAAGTCAAATACCATCAATACATCACCTTATAAAAGTTTTCTTTCAAACTAATTCAAAGTAAACTTTAAACGGTTAGTCCACCTATTTTTCCATTGATATAACATATTCTAACCAAGATTTTTCTCCCATTTTACCACACTATCCTTAACATGTTCATCTTCCATGTTCATCCCCAGATAGTTATTTTTTAAACTTAAGAAATCAAGTGGTCATATTATAATTAATTATTTTATGTTAGTGCCTTTTTGGCAAACCCGATTCTCAGATAAAATTCTTTCTCCTTCAAATCCAAAAGTATTAAATTGGCTCCCATTGCTCCCATTTGCATATCTAACTTTTCTGTTTTTATATAAATACTTTTAACATCTTCCTTCACTCCGTTTAACTCTGTTGCAAATTCTTAAGGTTTTTGGTGCAGCCTTTCATTTAAATTTATAGTCATTGCATCAAATTTATCAAACATCTTTTGTGGTTTGTAAATTCAAGAACATATTCTACTTAAAAATTTCCATAAAAACTTGGACATTAAAATCCTGTTTCTTAGCCTTTCCTTTCTTACTTTTCCTTTCTTTCTTTCTTTCTTTCTTTCTTTCTTTCTTTCTTTCTTTCTTTTCCTTCCATCCTTTTTTCTTTCTTTCTTTCATTTCCTTCTCTTTCCCCCTTCCTTCCTTCCTTCCTTCCTTCTTCTGTTTTGCTTGATATGTAGTTCTAAAAATACTTGATTAGAGTTCTCTCATTCGTAATCAACTTCAGTGACTTCATGGCCAATATAAAATGTATCAAATAAATAATCTTTAAACAATCTTTAATATCAAAAAGATTTGAAAGTGTTCCCTAATAACACTGTTTCTTAGATCAAAATTGCTGTTCCCATAATGAAAGGAGGAGGAAAGGAAAAAAAGACGAAATTTTCCTCTTCTTGAATTAAGGAACAGTATGTATAAGGAAAATGGAATGAAATACTAAAGTTTTTTAAAATTTATATAGCAATTTCAAATAAATCATAATTACAATAAATACTGTAGTCTTTTCAATAAATAACCAATAACTCATCTAACCTTTTCACTAAATGATCAAAATGCTCAAAATGGCTAAAATCACTTCACTTCAAGAGAAAACATTGCCATTTCCATTCCATGCCATAAATCAGATGAAGTCTCATCTTGAAGGCAATAAAAGTCTTTAATCCTAGCTCATCCAGGGATGTATTGGATTTAACAGCATTCAACCTGGCAATTAACATGTAATCTATTCATTCAAAGTAAAAGGCAAAATAGAAAGAAAAAAACTTAAATATATACAGATACCTTCAAAATGCATCATTCATAATTATAAAGAACACATACATAATGTTGTAATTTTAATGAATATATCCATCTCTCTCTGGGGCTGCCAGTTGGGAGGGCCTCACTCAAAAATACCTTCCTTTCTGAGTACAGTCAATTAAATAGGAAAATCCATAGATTTAACTTGCTAAATCAGCATAGATTCTCACCCAAATCTCTTTCTGTTTCAGAAATTGGCTCCACGTCTCTATGGGTCCTTTTATGGGAGGTAAGCATACTGGGTCGGCTGAAGCATTTTCCACAATCCATGCATTTAAATGGCTTGTCTGCTTTGTGTGTCCTTTTATGGGAAATAAGATTACTGTATTCACTAAGCATCTTCCACATTCCATACATATATATGGGTTCTCCCCTGTGTAGATCCTTTGATGGGATGTAAGATTACCAAGTTCACTGAAGCCTTTTCCACATTCTATACATTTATATGGTTTATCCCGTGTGAATCCTCTTATGTCTTATAAGGGATGAATTTACATGGAAGCCCTTTCCACACTCCATGCATTTATATGGCTTCTCCCATCTATGGATCCATGTATGGGAAGCAAGGTAACTGCTATGAGTAAAAGAGTTTCCACATTCCTTGCAATTGTAAGGCCACCCACCTGTGTGGATCGCTTTATGGGAAGCAAGTTGACTGTTATGAGTAAATGTCTTTCCACATTCTATGCATTTTTAACGCCTCACCCCTGTGTGGATCCTTTTATGGGTTTTAAGATCACTATGTATTCTGAAGTCCTTTCCACACTCTATGCATTTATATGGTTTCTCACCTGAGTGGATCCTTTTATGGGATGTAAGATCACTATGTACTCTGAAGCTCTTTCCGCACTCGATGCATTTATATGGCTTCTCCCCTGTGTGGATCCTTTGATGGGAAGTAAGGCCACCGCTCTGACTAAAAGCCTTTCCACACTGTGTGCATTTATATGGTTTTTCCCCTGTGTGGATCCTTTTATGGGTTGTAAGATTACTGTGTATTCTGAAGTCTTTTCCACACTCTATGCATTTATATGGTTTCTCACCTGAGTGGATCCTTTTATGGGATGTAAGACCACTATGTACTCTGAAGCTCTTTCCGCACTCGATGCATTTATATGGCTTCTCCCCTTTGTGGATCCTTTTGTGGCAAGTAAGATTACTGTTGCAACTAAACCCCTTTCCACACTCCATGCATTTATATGGCTTCTCCCCCGTGTGGATCCTTTTATGGGAAGTAAGACTACTGGGTTTGCTGAAGTCCTTTCCACACTCCATGCATTTATATGGCTTTTCCTCTGTGTGGATCCTTTTATGAATCTTGTTTTCACCAAAGCTTTTTCCATGCTCAAGGAATTTATTCGGCTTCTCTCCCACGTGAATACCTTTATGTGATGGAAGAGACCCATTTTCTTGAGAAAGTGGGAAAGTCCAATTATATTCTTTTCCATTGTCTTTGTATATACACTCTTGTCCTTTGGCTTGGGTCAGATAGTATCCATTTACATCTAATGTGTCTTTGGATAGTCTTATACCATTCCCAATATATTTTTTCTTCATTTTTCTTGGTTGCTCAAGAAACTGCATCTGAGCATCAATGGAAGACGAGCTTTCCTCATTCCAATGATTTGACTGATGTCTCTCCGGCATTTGGAATTCCATTTGAATTTCAGGCTTCTCCATTACGTCTCCATGTCTGAACCCTTGGAATGATTCCCTTGACTCTTTATGGTCCTGCCCATTATCACCTTCAAAAGGGAACAGCAATAAAAATGATAGCAAGGTTAGGGAAAAAGATTAATCTGTCAGAATTTATAATAATTGCCTTCTGATATTTGCCAGATTCCAATATACTGCATGTTTCTATGCTTACAACAGAATGACATAATTAGTACATGCATCAATCATAACTCTGAAATTAGCAAAACATTTTGGTAACAACAATAATAAATAATAATCAGAAACAGCCTATAATTACAAAATGTCTTTCTGAACTGATTGGAGAATAGGAAAGACCTTTACCAAGAGCGGCCACGTTGCTGTAATTTTCCAGCATGACTTCCCAATGCAGAGCTTTTTGGTCAGGATCCAGCTGAGACCATTCCTCCTCGGAGAAATACACAGCCACCTCCTCGAAGGAGACAAGGCCCTCCTGACAGGGAAAGAGAGTACACAGAAGGTCCAGTAGGAATTGTAAAAAAAACGGTCCCATTGTTTATAAATTCCCAAAGCAAAGCTATGCACCAAGATAAATGGCTCTGCTAAGTAACATTTCTGGGTTTATGTGAAAAATCGGACAGAGAAAAGGTTTGGATTGAAGGAATGTTTTGGGTAGATTTGATCAAAAATCAGGTTTTATTGATTCTCTAGGACTATCAGAGCCTTTCAGTGAAAATAACCTCAATTTTATTTGGATCGATCGATCTGCCATTCATCCGTCCACCATAAGAAGACTTCTGGAGAGAATCAACTGGCAGACAGGCCTTGGAAACCCCACATATTAATGACTCCAATCCTAACTATGTTTCTAGAAGGAAATGTGGGAATCTTTCCATGGAGGGGCATTTTTTGCAGCATTTAGTAAATGGCCCATGGTATACCAAGAAGCTGCAGTCCTATCTATCCTCAACCCCTTCATGAAAGTACTGAGAAAACACAGCTAGGGATTTGGCTTCTGCTTCTTCTCGGATTGTAAGGAAGTTGCTTCTAGTTCAAGGCATTAGCTGAATGGAAGATAACAAATCAGAAGAAATTTCCTGAGGGGGACATTTTTACCTTTTGCAAAGCTGGATTGTTTGGCTTCCAAATTCAGGCACAAATCAAAGCATTTATTTTGCAAGCCAAAATTGCTTTTTCAGAACAATTTTTACTTTGAGAATTTCTATGAACTCGCAAATTACAATTATCGTCATAATAATTGGCAACAAGTAGCAATTTTTTAAAGTACTAGTCTTAAAAAAGATTAATGGAAGGAGACAGTATTATGTACACCCCCTTTACCTTCTCAAGGAAAAGGAGAATACAATACTAATAAATAAATTTCCTCTTCTTACCTGAATTGGAGTTTCAACCACTGTTTCAGCTCTGCATTCAGGAAGGGCCAACTTCCTACTATTCTTATCTGTGAGGGAGACAGAATTTACACTGCATAATTCATAATGTAGGAGGTGGTGTTCTATAGAAGAGAAGACATACAGAAGATGAGACAGGTGAGATCTCTCTGTGGAATGGGAGAGCCTTGTATTACCTCTGGTTGTACCTTGATATGGATCATCCTGAGAGATCCTCCCGAAAAACATTTCCAGAGATGAACTTGATGGATGCCTTCTTCCCTCAGGATCTCTGATTTCCACCATGAAGGACTTGAAAAAGTAGGCAGGAAACAAGAAGAATGAATGGACAATACATATCAAGATTCTTCCTCTGTGAATGCCACTTTGAAGCTTCAGAATCCATCAATGATGAAAGTGGAAAAGAACGACTATCATAAATACCAAAACAATGTCCTGCAAGAATTATCAGAGTATCTCCACATATAATGAATGCCAAAGAACTTTGGTAGGCAAGGATTAAGAATTCAAACATACTGTTAGTTTTAGACTATTATATTTAACCAGTCCTGAGCTCCCAAATGAAGGTCTCTCACCTGCAACTCAACCTGCTCCTTCTTCTCCTCCGCCTGGCTCAGAAGGAAGCCTTCCACCAGGGCCACCGCCTGGGAGCTGGTCTCTGCTGCACACTCCCGCACCCAGCTCTCCATCTGCAGGGGCAGAAGTGCCAGGAACTGCTCCAAAACAACCAGGTCCAGCATCTGCACTTTTGTGTGCTTTTCTGGTCTCAACCATCGACTACAAAAGGAATGGAGTCGGCTGCAAAGTCCTCGGGGACCTTCATCCTCCTTGTACTGGAAGCTCCTGAAGTTCGAGGGCTGAACTTCTGAAAGGGTCGATTTCTCCTCCAGGATATTCTGCCCAGTTCTTGCCCAGTTATCCACACAGCTCCCAGGCTGGACACTAGAAGGGACTTTTGCAATTTCCTCGCTTGCTAAAGATTGGCTTTTCATTTTTTTCCCTGTCCTGTAGTGGAACTCCAAACGGATCCAGGGAATCTTGTGGATTTCCAAACACCTTTCTATTCATAGTACCATTCCTGTAGCTGCAGGTCAGGCACCTCTTTCAGTTGCTCTTTGTCCAATTTTTGCTTCCAGCAGAGGGAGTTACAAATGGCTTCCAATTTCTGTATCTGAGATTAATTAGAAAAAGGTGGATTTAATCCCCAATTAAAACATATCATTTTAATGGAAAGGTACGTTTTGCTGAGCTCCATTACAGGGACATTGAGCACTTAATCCCTGTGCATGAATGTGTGTTTGGTAGAAACTTTGGGATTGGTCTCCATCATGGACTCGGAACACTGAATAAATGTTTGGATTTTGGATCATTTTCAGTTGCCTTTTTTCTCAGAAACCTAAATCTACATTTACCAGCAAGGGGGTTTACACAAACTCCAACAGGTAAACAAAACATAAAAGCTCACTTAAAAAAAAGAAATGCCCCAACGTGACCTGCTTTGGATGTCCCTTTTCTTCAGGGTTTCCTTTTTAAGAGTCAAATCACACGATTACACACAGGTAGATTCCCAAAACATACCCCAAACACAAACAGGTTAAGCAACTGTTCACATGAGTCACCGGGGTTGGTGATGTCCTGGTTCGTTCGCCCTGCTAAGAAAAATTGAACTGCTGAGGATCCAACCCTATTTTAGTGTCCTCCAGCACAGAAGGAGAAGGCGGGCACAATCTCCTGCAGTTCCTCCGTTGCAACCATTGTTCTTCTTTCCTGCTCCAGATTTGCCCTCCAAGCTCTCCACATCTTCCACCTCGGAGCTTTCTACAGGCTATGGGCGGTGTTTGTATGAAAATTTCTCCAGGATCCTTCCTCCTCTCTGGGGATTTGTTCCCGGGGCAACGCGGCTTGCCCTGAGCACCGCTTCCCTCTGCCTGCCACTTGAGTGGAGGGGCGGCAGGGGAACATGGGATCCGGGCTCTCCCACCCCCAGGACTCAGGAGATTGAACCTGCATGGGGACTTGGCTTCTCTCCCTTCCTTCTCTAGCACGAGCACCTTCTGCCGCCCCCCACCTTTGCACGCGGAGACACACTCACACTCACTCCCGCCCCTTACCCTGCTCACCTCTAGTTCTCCCTTCAAGACTTTTCGGCACCCATTTAAACGTCCTGCGGAGCTCAAAGGGTTAAATAGAGACGGAGCGATGCGTCAGATCCAGTGAGGTCACTTCCTTCCCATTCTCCTATGGTATATCACCTCTGGCGTTCGCCCTCCAGTGGCCACCTGATGGATTGTGTGTGCAACGAAGGCTCTTATGCCAAAGGTGAAAACGGTGCATTTTCTATCGGAGCCCAGGAGGAAGGAGTCTGGAGTTTATCAGGAACCTTCCTGTTAAAGAATCCTTTTTAATCCAATTGCTTCCGATAGCATCACACCCATGTGCACTCCTCCACTTTTTAGGAAGGGTTCTATAGAAAGCTCCATCCCTTCTTAGAGGGGGCAAAAGAATAGACAAAAAACACATTACTCAAGAGGTTCAAAATACAGAATGTAGAGTAACATACTTGGAAGGGACCTTGGAGGTCTTATACCATCACAGATAAATGCCTGTCCAATCTCTTTTTGAAAACCTGCAGGGAATGGAGAACCCATAATTTCTGGAGGCAAATAGTAATTGTTCTGTCAGAAATTTTCTCCTTAATTTTAGGCTGGATATTTCTTTGATAGATTTTCCTCCATTTCTTCTTGTCCCGTCATACATTCTTTGGAGAACAGGTTGAATGCATCTTCTCTGTGACTGCCCCTCATGTATTGAAAGCCTCCTGATACATCATCCCTAGTCCTTCTCTTCATTAGACGAGACTTGCCCAGTTCCTGCAATTTCTCTTCATTTGTTTTAGCCTCCAGTTCCCTAATCATCTTTACTGTTCTCCTCTGCACTCTTTCTAGAGTTTCAACATCTTTTTTGTATCCTGGTGACCAAAAGTAGATGCAGTGTTCAAATGTAGTCCTAGAAGTGCACTACAAAGCGGAATTAGTTCTTTATGTGATCTTGATACTACCCCTCTAGGATTGCATTGGCTCTTTTAGCAGCTGCAGCACTCTGCTGGCTCATATTTAAGTAATTATCTACTGGGACTCTTATATCTTCTCTCACAGTTACTGTTGTTGAGCCAGATACCACCTATTATGTACTAGTGTATTTTTTCATTTTTTTAAAATAAATTTTATTAGATATAAACATTAAAAACAGTGAACGTGGTGTTTCTTCCTTGACATACATTTCTGTCCAATTTTTTAACAGTTAGAAATAAAAAAAAAAAGTTAATACATTTATATCCATATATACATTTTTGTGTATCATTTTTCCAATTATCTTTATCTTACTTTTTAAGACCTCTCCACTTATTTTAAATCTATGAACATACTTTCAGGTCCCTCCATTTATAGAATTTGTTCCATATTTCATAATATTCTAGTTCATCTCACTCCTTCGAGTGTAAGTCTATTTAATTGGGCGAACTGTAACATTTTCCCAATCAAGGCATCTTTTCTTGGAATCTCTCTTGCCTTCCAGTTTTGGGCAAATGTTATTCTTGCTGCCATAATTATGTGCATAATTAAATAAGTATGAACTTTGTTTACATTCCCCTCCATTATTCCTAATAGAAACATCTCTGGTGTGTATTGAATTTCAAGTCCTGTCATTTCTTTTAGCCATAACCAAAGTTTGCGTAAAAAATCCTGTGCTTTCTTGCAGCTCCACCATGTTTGATAGTAAGTACGCCGTGTTTTCCTGCATTTCCAGCAATTGGGAGATTGGTTACCATACATTCTAGCTAATCTGGCAGGTGGGAAATGCCACCTATAAAACATCTTATAGAGGTTTTCTTTATATGATGCTGCTAACGTAATCTTCTTGTTCCGATCCCAAATTTGCTGCCATTGATCTAAGTTGATCATGTGACCAAAATCCCTAGCCCAAGTCACCAGGTTTCTTTTACTTGTTCTGCATATAATTTATAATCTAGTAGATAGCTATAAATATTCTTTGTTTTGTTTTGTTTCAGTGACCCAGTAGTACTGTATTTTGTCTAATGCTGTATCTTGTCGACTAATCCCCTATTCCTTTTTATTTTTTCCGTACCTGGACTGTATTTGAAGGTAAGCCCAGCATTCTAAAACTATTCCTTGGTGATTCAGGTAGTTTCTCTGTTTTAGTTGATGAATGCCCTTTTATCCCCTCATCTAAATTATTAAGTATTTTAAGATTTCTTTATTCCACAGGTCAATATATATCTGCAGCAACTAAGCTGTTTGAGCCAAGCCTTTGGCTCAATTACTATATGGCACCAACTTAGACCCACTCTCGTTATGTGCCATAGGAACTTCAGGTTTTTGGTCCAATCTAAATTTTTTAAGAGCAATTTTCCAAGTTCCTCATTGTGTTTCTAATGCTTCATTATATACTGCAATGTTGAAGGTGGAAACTAGAATACGGGAAACCGTATTACTCTAGTGGTTGAATGTGACACTTGTCTCTCTCTAGATCCCTATAACTCTACTGAGATTAGAAGACAGAAACCGTTTACAAGGAGCTTTCTCCCAAAATTTACCCACACTTGCTTACTATCTTTTGGTGATCAGCAAGGAAAGTTATACTTAAATAACGCCAGTTTGAAATAGACCATCAAATGGACACTGGTAATAACACTCAGCTTCCCATGGTAGATAGCAGGACATACACACTGACATCCAATCAGGTGTCAATCCATTCCATCGTCTCTTGGCTTACCTGCGATACCCATATTTCCTAGAAAATAAGCCCTAATGTGTCTTTTGGGCCCCCAAATATATAAGACCAGGTCTTATTTTCGGGGATACACAATAATTATTAATACTATTCTTCAACTGTAAACCTTCTGATGCTTTGCAAGAGTTTTCCTCATTTATCTTGATTGGAGCTTATATACCACCACAGGTTTGCTCGAGCAGCGCACTGTATTTTCTAGGTGACCAGATACAGTACTTTTTAGAGAGCCCTAACCCTCAAACCTCTGGTGATCTCAGAAAAAGATGTATGAGGTCTATTGCATAGAAAAAAGATTGGAAAAGTACAAAGTGACTCCCACTTTCTTGAAAGCTTGGGCTGAAGAAGTGACCGCCATCTTCACACAGGTTTTTAATAAATCACTGGATATGCATTATGTCCCTTCTTGCTTTAAACACTCTACCAACACCACATTCCTAAGAAATCCTCCATCAGGGTGAAGAACGACTACAGGCCAGTTGCTATGATATCTGTAATCATGAAGACATTTGAGAGGTTACCTGAAAGTCATCCCAGATCCACCGTTAGGCCCCTTGCAGTTTGTCTACCAAGCAAATAGATAGACAGATGATGCTATCAATGCAACATTGCATTACATCCTGCAACATCTTGAATCCCCCGGGACCTATGCAAGGGTTCTTTTTGTGTACTTCACTGCTTAATACCAACACTCCAGAAATTCTTCACTCTAAATTGATCCAGCTCACTAATCCCTGTTCATGCTTGTAAGTGGATAATCAGCTTTTTGATAGATAGGAAGCAATAGGTGTAGTTTAGTACTCAAGTGCCCCACAGGGCTGTGTGCTGTCTCCATCGTTTTTCTCCCTCTGTACCAATGACTGCACCTCAAGGGAACCCTCTGTTAAAGTTCTGGAATTTGCAGGTGATAAAACAATCATTGGTCTCATATGAGAGGGTGACAAAGCTTCAGGTTTCATTAATGTTTGAGTTTTGGATATTTTCTGCATAACTGTAATTATATTTATGCAATAGGAATTGTCATGTTTATAAGTCCATCTCATGAGATAAAATGTACCTTACATTTCCAGCATTTGTTAGAAGTTCCATTATATATTCTGGCCAATCTATCTGGAGTCAAATACCATCAATACATCACCTTATAAAAGTTTTCTTTCAAACTGTAATTCAAAGTAAACTTTAAACGGTTAGTCCACCTATTTTTCCATTGATATAACATATTCTAACCAAGATTTTTCTCCCATTTTACCACACTATCCTTAACATGTTCATCTTCCATGTTCATCCCCAGATAGTATTTTTTAAACTTAAGAAATCAAGTGGTCATATTATAATTATTTTATGTTAGTGCCTTTTTGGCAAACCCGATTCTCAAGATAAAATTCTTTCTCCTTCAAATCCAAAAGTATTAAATTGGCTCCCATTGCTCCCATTTGCATATCTAACTTTTCTGTTTTTATATAATAATAATAATAATAATGATGCTGATGCTGATAATAATAATAATAATAATAAAAATATTTATTTCTATACCGTTCCTCTCCCAAAGGACTCGGAGCGATGTATAACCATCCAATTTAATAACATAGAAATATAAAAAAATTAAAACTAAATTAAATAACCTGGCTGTAAACAGGTTAAAACCCCACTATAAACCTTAAAATTAACCCCAAGCCTCTAATCGCCACTAAAAACCCCCAATCTAAAACCCCAATCTAAATCTAAAATCAGCCCAAGCCGGCCTGGTCAAAGAGCCAGGTTTTCAAGGCACGCCTGAAGGTCCCCAGGTCCGTGGCTGTACGCAACTCCGGGGGCAACCCATTCCAGAGGGCAGACGCCCCCACAGAGAAGGCCCTATTCCTCGGGGTCACCAGCCGGCATATAGATGCCGACGGGACCCGCAGGAAACCCTCCCTGTAGGAGTGCACCGGACGGTGAGAAGAAAATGGCAGAATGGCAGAATATACATACTTTTAACATCTTCCTTCACTCCGTTTATACATTCAAGAACATGTTCTACTCAAAAATTTCCATAAAAACTTGGACATTAAAATCCTGTTTCTTATAGTCTTTCCTTTCTTACTTTTTCTTTTTCTTTCTTTCTTTCTTTCTTTCTTTCTTTCTTTCTTTCTTTCTTTCTTTCTTTCTTTCTTTCTTTCTTTTTCTTTCTTTCTTTTTTCCTTCCTTCCTTCCTTCTTTTCCTTCCTTCCTTTTTTTTTCTTTCTTCTCTCTATTTTGCTTGAGATGTAGTTCTAAAAATACTTGATTAGAGTTCTCTCATTCTTAATCAACTTCAGTGACTTCATGGCCAATATAAAATGTATCAAATAAATAATCTTTAAACAGTCTTTAATATCAAAAAGATTTTAAAGTGTTCCCTAATCTGTTTCTTAGATCAAAATTGCTGTTCCCATAATGAAAGGAGGAGGAAAGGAAAAAAAGACGAAATTGTCCTTTTCTTGAATTAAGGAACAGTATGTATAAGGAAAACGGAATGAAATACTAAAGTTTTTAAAATTTATATAGCAATTTCAAATAAATCATAATTACAATAAATAATGTAATCTTTTTGATAAATAACCAATAACTCATCTAACCTTTTCACTAAATGATCAAAATGCTCAAAATGGCTAAAATCACTTCACTTTAAGAGAAAACATTTCCATTTCCATTCCATGCCACAAGTCTCATCTTGAAGGCAATAAAAATCTTTAATCATAGTTCATCAAGGGATGTATTGGATTTAACAGCATTCAATCTGGCAATTAACATGTAATCTACTCAAAATAAAAGGCAAAATAGAAAGAAAAAAACCTTCAAAATGCATCGTTCATAATTAAAAAGAACACATACATAATGTTGTAATTTTAATGAATATATCCATCTCTCTCTGGGGCTGCCAGTTGGGAGGGCCTCACTCAAAAATATCTTCCTTTCTGAGTTCAGTCAATTAAATAGGAAAAATCCATAGATTTAACCCACTAAATTAGCATAGATTCTCACCCAAATCTCTTTCTGTTTCAGAAATTGGTTCAATGTCTCTATGGATCCTTTTATGGGAGGTAAGCATACTGGGTCGGCTGAAGCACTTTCCACAATCCATGCATTTAAATGGCTTGTCTCCTGTGTGTGTCCTTTTATGGGAAATAAGATTACTGTATTCACTAAAGCATCTTCCACATTCCATACATTTATATGGTTTCTCCCCAGTATGGATCCTTTTATGGGAAGTGAGACTACTGCGTTGACTGAAAACCCTTCCACAATCTATGCATTTAAATGGCTTCTCTCCCGTGTGAGTCCTTTTATGGGAAATAAGATTACTGTGTTCACTGAAGCTCTTTCCACACTCCATACACTTATATGGCCTCTCTCCTGTATGGATCCGTTTATGGGATGTAAGATTACCAAGTTCACTGAAGCCTTTTCCACATTCCATACATTTATATGGTTTATCCCCTGTGTGAATCCTCTTATGTCTTATAAGGGATGAATTTACATGGAAGCCCTTTCCACACTCCATGCATTTATATGGCTTCTCCCCTCTATGAATCCACGTATGGGAAGCAAGGTGACTGCTTTGAGTAAAGGACTTTCCACATTCCATGCAATTGTAAGGCCTCTCCCCTGTATGGATCGCTTTATGGGAAGCAAGTTGACTGTTATGAGTAAAAGTCTTTCCACATTCTATGCATTTGTAAGGCCTCTCCCCTGTGTGGATCCTTCTATGGGTTGTAAGATCACTGTGTATTCTGAAGTCCTTTCCACACTCCATGCATTTATATGGTTTCTCACCTGAGTGGATCCTTTTATGGGATGTAAGATCACTATGTACTCTGAAGCTCTTTCCGCACTCGATGCATTTATATGGCTTCTCCCCTGTGTGGATCCTTTTGTGGCAAGTAAGATTACTGTTGCAACTAAACTCCTTTCCACACTCCATGCATTTATATGGCTTCTCCCCCGTGTGGATCCTTTTATGGGAAGTAAGACTACTGGGTTTGCTGAAGCCCTTTCCACACTCCATGCATTTATATGGCTTTTCCTCTGTGTGGATCCTTTTACGAATCTTGTTTTCACCAAAGCTTTTTCCATGCTCAAGGAATTTATTCGGCTTCTCTCCCATGTGAATACCTTTATGTGATGGAAGAGACCCATTTTCTTGAGAAAGTGTGAAAGTCCAATTGTATTCCTTTCCACTGCCTTTGTATATACACTCTTGTCCTTTGGCTTGGGTTAGATAGTGTCCAGTTACATCTAATGTGTCTTTGGATAGTCTTATACCTTTCCCAATATATTTTTTCCTCATTTTCCTTGGTTGCTCAAGAAGCTGCATCTGAGCATCAATGGAAGACAAACTTTCCTCATTCCAATGATTTGACTGATGTCTCTCCTGCCTTTGGAATTCCATTTGAATTTCAGGCTTCTCCATTACGTCTCCATGTCTGAACCCTTGGAATGATTCCCTTGACTCTTTATGGTCCTGCCCATTATCACCTTCAAAAGGGAACAGCAATAAAAATGATAGCAAGGTTAGGGGAAAGGTCAATCTGTCAGAATTTATAACAATTGCCTTCTGATATTTGCCAGATTCCAATATACTGCATGTTTCCATGCTTACAACAGAATGACATAATTTCTACATGCATGAATCATAACTCTGAAAATAGCAAAACATTTTGGTAACAACAATAAATACTTATAATAATCAGAAACAGCCTATAATTACAAAATGTCTTTCTGAACTGATTGGAGAATAGGAAAGACCCTTACCAAGAGAGGCCACGTTGCTGTAATTTTCCAGCATGACTTCCCAATGCAGAGCTTTTTGGTCAGGATCCAGCTGAGACCATTCCTCCTCGGAGAAATACACAGCCACCTCCTCGAAGGAGACAAGGCCCTCCTGACAGGGAAAGAGAGTACACAGAAGGTCCAGTAGGAATTGTAAAAAAACGGTCCCATTGTTTATAAATTCCCAAAGCAAAGCTATGCACCAAGATAAATGGCTCTGCTAAGTAACATTTTTGGGTTTATGTGAAAAATTGGACAGAGAAAAGGTTTGGATTGAAGGAATGTTTTGGGTAGATTTGATCAAAAATCAGGTTTTATTGATTCTCCAGGACTATCAGAGCCTTTCAGTGAAAATAACCCCAATTTTATTTGGATCGATCAATCTGCCATTCATCCGTCCACCATAAGAAGACTTTTGGAGAGAATCAACTGGCAGACAGGCCTTGGAAACCCCACATATTAATGACTCCAATCCTAACTATGTTTCTAGAAGGAAATGTGGGAATCTTTCCATGGAGGGGCATTTTTTGCAGCATTTAGTAAATGGCCCATGGTATACCAAGAAGCTGCAGTCCTATCTATCCTCAACCCCTTCATGAAAGTACTGGGAAAATACAGCTAGGGATTTGGCTTTTGCTTCTTCTCGGATTGTAAGGAAGTTGCTTCTAGTCCGAGGCATTAGCTGAATGGAAGATAACAAATCAGAAGAAATTTCCTGAGGGGGACATTTTTACCTTTTGCAAAGCTGGATTGTTTGGCCTCCAAATTCAGGCACAAATCAAAGCATTTATTTTGCAAGCCAAAATTGCTTTTTCAGAACAATTTTTACTTTGAGAATTTCTATGAACTCGCAAATTACAATTATTGTCATAATAATTGGCAACAAGTAGCAATTTTTTAAAGTACTAGTCTTAAAAAAGATTAATGGAAGGAGACAGTATTATGTACACCCCCTTTACCTTCTGAAGGAAAAGGAGAATACAATACTAATAAACAAATTTCCTCTTCTTACCTGAATTGGAGTTTCAACCACTGTTTCAGCTCCGCATTCAGGAAGGGCCAACTTCCTACTATTCTTCCCTGTGAGGGAGACAGAATTTACACTGCATAATTCATAATGTAGGAGGTGGTGTTCTATAGAGGAGAAGTCATATAGAAGATGAGACAGGTGAGATCTCTCTGTGGAATGGGAGAGCCTTGTATTACCTCTGGTTGTGCCTTGATATGGATCATCCTGAGAGATCCTCCCGAAAAACCTTTCCGGAGATGAACTTGATGGATGCCTCCTTCCCTCAGGATTTCTGATCTCTACCATGAAGGACTTGAAAAAGTAGGTAGGAAAAAAAGAATAATAATAAATGGACAATGCATATCAAGAAGTGGATTCTTCTTTTGTGAACACTGTGGTGTCCCAACCAGTCTATGGGAATTGGATAATTACTTAGGAATTATGAGCTGTCCCCTTAAGAGAATTCATCATGGTCAATGTAGTTAAAGGTATCCTGGGGAAAGTAGTTCATGTCACATGGCCACATCTGTAATCCTGATTGGTCACTAAATTGACCCTCGATGGGGTGGGGGAAGTTTCCTCTATTCTTTGTCTGAACTCTCATGAACTCATAGCAGCTTTCTTTCTATCGCTACGAGATGGGTTAGGAGATAACCATCTTTTACCTGCAAGGCTGATGTACAAAGGATTGGTCATTAAAGAAGAACTTCACAAATGTGAAGTTACGAAGATGCCTGATGTACCAATAAATGTACTTTGTTATGGATGTTTTGTGGAATTTATCTATCTGCATCTGCACAGCTACAAATCCACCTCTGTGCACGATACAGAAAAGTAAAAGATGTATCCTGAAACCCATCTATATAAAAAATTGTTAATTTTGGATTTATGATAAAGCAAAGTAATATTGAGGCCAGGAATATGCAATGTTGATCTGAACCTGCATGTCTCGTCGTCTCTCTCTCTCTCTCTCTCTGTGAGCATTGGAACTCTTTACATGCTGTGGATGTTGGGAGGGGCTGGAGTTCCCCACATGCTACAAACAAAGAGATCTTTCTACCTCCCCCCCCCTTCTCTGCTGAATTTGTCTTCCTGCTATCTCAGAGACTCCATTTGCATAACAAGGAGAGTTAGAAATTCCCCAGTTCTCAAAGGAAACCTCAGTTGGAAAGTTTGAGAACTCTTGTTTGTATTTTGAAACAGAAACGGAAAGCGGATTCTGCTATGCTCATCTAGAAGGGAGACAAAGCCATAAAAGAGACTCTTTCTAGCCAATTTACAACTGATAAATTGTAGTTCCAGGAAGGGGCAAATTCCCCCTCTTTTTCTCTTCAGTGAAAGAAGTGCTGTGTCTCAAATTACAACTCCTAACTGGAAAGAACTAATTTGTAAATACAAGGGAGGGACCAAGTATCTCTCGTCCATCCCTGTATTCATCCAATTACAAACCCTTTCCAAACGCAATGAGCAAGTTTCAGAAATTTTTTCTGGCAATTCTGAGAAATTATGCCTGTATGCTTGTCATTAAAACAAACTGATCTTCCTCTGCTCATCTGGCATGACAATAAAGAATCCACAGTTATAAAAATTCCTCCATCTAGAGCCATCTCCAAAGCAACGGAGCACATTCCTTCCCCCTGAAGAGAGACACTTAATCTAGCAATACTTTAAACAAAGTCAGCATCTTCCCCTTTGCTATGATTTTTTTTGCAAAAGTCTCTCAAGATTGACCAGAATTTTTCTCCAATGATAAACCCTTTTGAAACTATTGTGAACAATTTAATCAATTTAATTCAAATGTTCCAAGATTATCTGCAATTTACCAGACCCAAGTAAAGCAGCTTACAGTCCCATCTGGTGGTCAAGAAGAAATTTATAGTGAAGTCAAAAAAATCTTACCATTTTTTCCCCTTTTTCAAGAGTGGGCAAGGAAGTTTCCCCCCTCCTTTTCTCTTTAGCCACAGCCCCATCTGGTGGTCAAGAAGAAATTTCCCAGAGTTTGATTTTTTTTTTACACAGTTTCTCAAATATTGACCAGAGTGTTTCTCCAATGATAACCCCCTTCTTTGCAACTATTGTGCACCATTTAATCAACTTAATTCAAAGGTCCCAAGAGTAACTGCAACCCGACATGGGCGTAGCAATAGCGTCTTCCAGACCCTCTGCTGCCACCTTGTGAAGCAAGCGACAATTATAGGCATATTTCTGCGTTCTGCCCTCAAGTCTTCAGGCTACGCTGCGCATATTTCTGCGTTCAGCCTTCTAGTCTTCAGACTTTGCGACGCAACCTCTAGTGCCCCCTTTTGTTGCAAGCTCACAGCGCATCCTAGAAGCAGCCATAGTGTTTGGTGTGCTAGCATCGCCCAGACTCTGCAGTGCCACTTACATGCTCAAGTATTAAATCCAGCAGCAATTCTACTATCTGCTACCTGCTTGCAGCGCATCCTAGTACAAAAAAAAAAACAAATTGCACGAAAAACCACTAAAAATTTTCCAAAATTCTTCCTTTGCCAATTTGAAGCATGGCAACTTCCTCACCCATGACAGATGTCTCTGATGTACCAGAAGACCCGAATCCTCCACCCACCCTTGGTTTAAATGTGGAGTCTAGTTCCCAACAACCGGCTTTAGATGTCCAACCCTCTGGAGAAGCTGCAATACCTCAGAAGGCCTATGACCTCAGACAGTGTAGGAAGCTTACCTCACCCACGGCGACACGCTTCAGAGAGGATTGGGAAAGGCAGTATCTCCGTCATGCAGATGCATGGACAGAGCTGTTCAAGATCTGTGACACACCCAAAAGCAAGTTGCTCCACGAGACCCTCTTCCTGATGCAGAAGGAGTTAGAGGAGCACCTGACATGGTGGAGGGACTGTGAAAATAAGCTTAAATACATACGGTCTAACCTGGAAGACCCAGTGTTGCGAGAACTTATTAATTTCATCGAGGAGAACAAAGAACGTGAAGACAGCGTTCGGGAAGGCAGAAATTCCCTCCAGGCCGTGCTCCTCGTTGTGCTACAGAAGGAGCAAATACCGAGGAAGAAGACCACATCTGACAGAGATCTTCAATCACAAGCAGCTTCTTCCCACCACTCAAAGAAAACCTCCTCCCTCCATCCTAAACAGCCTAGATCTCCGGCAGGTTCCAGTGTCTCATGCCAATTCTCCGCTGCCACCTCTCACCATCCTTCCAAAGCATCCTTGCATTGTAGCAGCGCATGTAGGACCTCCAAAGCAGCAAGTTACGCCGAACGAGCTGTAGAAGCCCAAGTTGAAGCTGTAGCAGCAGAGGCAGATTTACGTATTACGACAGAGGTGATACGGCAGAAGGATGAACTGGCCAAACAATAAGCAGAAATGGCCAAAGCTCAGACCAATCAACAAGCAGAACTGCCAAAGCTCAGGCCAATCAACAAGCAGAAATGGCCAATCAACAAGCAGAAATAGCCAAAACTCAGGCCCAAATGGAGTTACTCGAACAACAAAGAGAGATAGCAGTGAAAACAGCACGGGCCACAGCATGGCAGAAGGCGGCCAATGCTGCCTCCCTCAATTTCGACCTCGAAGAGTTGGGAGAAGAGAGCTCAGATACAGGTCAAGCCCTACATGAATGAGCAGCACTCGCTTCGAAATGAGCAGATGCAACCACCTCAGTTGCCTAGCAGTCTCCCACAACCAGGTAAGCACAGGGAAGAATCTCAACCACAGACTCTACATGTCAGTTCCGCAATTGACGTTGTACAACCTAAAGTTATCGCTTCCTTGAGAGAGGGGCTTTTACCCACCGCCTTGAAAGAGGCGGTGGTGAGGCCCCTCCTCAAGAAACTGTCCCTGGATCCAACACTATTGTCGAATTATCGTCCGGTCTCCAACCTTCGCTTTGTGGCGAAGGCTGTAGAGAGTGTGGTGGCATGACAGCTCCCTCAGCACCTGGATGAAGTGGTATACCTAGATCCTCTCCAATTGGGTTTCAGGCCCGGGCACAGCACGGAGACGGCGTTGGTCGCGTTGGTGGATGATCTCTGGAAGACCCGGGACAGGGGTTGTTCCTCTGTCCTGGTCCTGTTAGATCTCTCAGCAGCTTGTGATACTGTCGACCACAGTATCTTATTGCGGCGGTTGGGGGGGGTTGGGAGTGGGAGGCACTGTGTTATGGTGGTTCTCCTCCTTCCTCTCCGACCGCTCGCAATTTGTGTTGGTGGGGGGGCAGAGGTCGGCCTCGAGGCCTTTGTTTTGTGGGGTGCCTCAGGGGTCGGTGCTCTTGCCCCTTCTGTTCAACATTTATGTGAAGCCGCTGGGTGAGATCATCCGTGGCTTTGGGGTAGAGTTCCATCAGTACACTGACAACACTCAGTTGTACATTTCTACCCCAGGCCACCCCAACGAAGCCGTTGAAGTGATGACCCGGTGCCTGGAAGCCGTGCGGACTTGGATGGGTCTTAACAGGCTTCGTCTCAAACCGATCAAAACCGAGTGGCTGTGGTTTCCTGTACCCAGATACAGCCAGCTCATTCCATCGCTGACTGTGGGGGGAGAGATTTTGACCCCCACGGAGAGGGCGCGCAATCTGGGTGTCCTCCTGGATGTACGGCTGTCGTTAGAAGTTCATATTGTGACCGTCGCCAGGGGGGGCTTTTGTCGGATCCGACAGATCTGCCAGTTGCGGCCCTTTCTGGATCGGGGCATTCTTCGCACGGTCACTTCTGCCCTCGTCATCTCCCGCCTAGACTACTGCAATGCTCTCTACATGAGGCTCCCCTTGAAGAGCATCTGGAGGCTTCAGCTGGTGCAGAGTGCAGCCGCGCGGGTGATTTTGGGGGCTCCTTGGAGCTCCCGTGTTACACCGCTCCTGCGTGAGCTGCACTGGCTTCCGGTGGCCTTCCAGGTGCAATTCAAGATGTTGGTAGTCACCTTTAAAGCGCTTCATGGCTTGGGACCCGGGTACTTACGGGACCGCCTGCTGCCACCATCGGCCTCCCGCCGACCAATGCTCTCCCACAGGGTGGGCCTCCTTGGGGTGCTGTCAGCTGGACGATGCCGGGTGGCAGCCCCGAGGGTGTGGGCCTTCTCTGTGGGGGCACCCTCCCTCTGGAATGCATTACCCCCGGAGATGCGAGCCATTACTGATCTGCAAACCTTCCGGCGCGCACTAAAAACCCATCTCTTCCAACAGGCCGCTCTGCTTAGAAACAATTATTAGGGTTTTAAAAAAAAAATTTAAAAGGTTTTCTGGTAATTTTAACTTTTTTACCTTGTTTTTACTATTTTGTCAGCCATTAATTTAATTCTTTTAAATCTTTTTTAAATTCTAGTTATTGTGGGGCTTTTTATCTTGGCTGTACACCACCCCGAGTCCCATTGCGGGAGAGGGGGTGGTATAAAAATTAAATAAATAAATAAATAAATAAATAAATAAATAAATAAATAAATAAAGTATGTGATTCACTTCCCTCCAAAATCAAACCTTCCCCAACTGATGTTGTACGTACTAAGGTCCGAGATTCTTTTCCCAGCACCAGCAATCCTACTCCAATGTCTCATGGGCTGCCAGGTGAGCAAATTAGCACACCAATGCTCACAACAACTTCTCAACAAGTTGACCTGAAACCAATCACAATGGCCATACTCAATCCTCAGGCTAAAGAGTTCTCACCACAACCACTAAATAACTCTGACGCACAGCGTGGAACCTACACCTAACCTCAAAAGGTACTACCTACATATGTGGGGGCGGATACCGACCTCATAAAGTATTCTCTGGAGAACCACGTACCATCCACAACACATGCCCTCGAGCCAGAACTCCCTGCCTATGATGACATCATACGAAGAGATGACTTGCCCTCACAGAGAAGTAACAGAGAACTGTCACTAATATGTGGAAGGTTGAACTTAGCAGCCAGCGATGTGTACAAATTTAACGACAAGCTAGGCAGAGAATACCTACTATGGAAGTCTATTTTCACAAGCACCGCCCAAAGCGAACAACTGCTTCCTGGTGAAGAACTTAAATGTCTGTTGGCATGGCTAGGACCAGAGTCTAGCTACATGGTGAAACACATTTACACAGGCTTACTTAAAGACCCACACACCGCTCTAAAACGAGCGTGGGATGCTTTGAACCGGAAATATGACAAAAACACATTGATGGAATACTCAATCCTAGAACGACTTTACAGTTTCCCGTGTATCACTATCCATGAAACCCAAATACTAGAGGACTTTTCCAACATCCTTACAGAGCTGTGAACAGCCAAAGAATGTTCTGACTTACCAGGACTGGCTTGCCTTGATCTCTTCATAACGCAAGAAGCAATCATCGCCAAACTCCCAAAAGAAATACTAGAATGATGGACTGTTTTGTCCGACGCCTTTTTGGCTGCAAACCGCAGACAAGACCCACCCTTTGACTTTCTCCAAGAATTTGTCTTCCGGCAAACAGAGTCTTGCAACAGCTTCAGAAACCTTCACCTCAGACGCAGAGTTTACCAACCTAACAGAGACCGCTACTGCAACTCTGGACCTCTCCAGCCTCTACTGCACATCTCTACAGATCATCACCAAATGTCAATACATAACACCGAGATCGACTCTTCATCCACACACAGTTGGGGAAAGAACTCATCTGATACAACCCAATTTAGATCTCCGAACACAAGGAGAATACAGTTTTGTCTTATGCACAACACTTATCACTCTCTGAATAGCTGCACTGGGTTTTCAGTGAAATCGCTGACCCAACGAAAAGAATTGCTAAGAGAGTACCAATACTGCTACAAGTGTTGTGAATCCAAACATTCGCCCAAATACTGCACAACCAAAGTGCAATGTCACATCTGCAAAAGTGACCAGCACCCAACCACGCTGCATCCAGATGCCGAGCCACCATGGCAGATACCGCGTAACCCTCCTTCGGTCAAGGAGCCGCAATGTAACACAGAGGCATGCAGGGCTCCTCGGCAGACTGACAATCCGCAACCAAAACCAAAGATGAGTGTCAACTGCACAGCACTAAATACCAACTCACCGTACCCTCGTTCGTGTTTTCCCATCTGTTTGGCCAAAGTGTACCCTGAAGGATGCTCTGAAGATGCTGTGAAAATGTACGTACCGATAGACACCCAAAGCACCTGCACCCTGGTTAGACCCGCATTCTTTAACCTCTTTGAGGTACAACAGGCCAAACTTCCCTTCACAGTATCAATGTGCCACAGACCAAGAAGCACGGCGGGGAGGAGAGCTACTGGACTTTGCACAGAGTTATTAGATGGAAGTACCCAATTCCCAATTACCGCCCGTATTTGAATGCGATGAGATACCGAACGACCACAGTCAGATCGCAACCTCTGAGGTCATAAGTAGCATTCCTCACCTACAGCAACTGGCTCATCACTTTCCTGCTCTAGATCCAGAGGCTGATATCCTACTCTTACTGGGAAATAATGCCCCACACGCCTTTCTCTTCTTCGAGTCAGTCGGCGGCCCTGTAGACGGTCCAGTGCCCAACAAATCTCCTCTAGGATGCAGGCTCGTAGGAATTGTCAGTGCCGCTCAGATGCAGGCTCCAACCCAGGCAAATGCCTTAGCACCATCCATTCCAACAGCCTTCTGACACCCTTTAGCACCATCAAAAACAAGAATGCCTCTCCAGACTAAAAGGCTGCTGGTGATCAGTACACTTTCGCTAGGACACCCTAAACAGCCGCCAACAACCACCAGATGTCCACTAAGACACTCTACACAGGCATATACCTCCACAACGCCCTTTCCAACAGCTTCTTGATGCCCTTTGACATCGTGGAAGCAAGGGTACCATTCCAACCCTAAAAGGCTGCCAGAAGCAACCACCAGACTTTCACGATTGGTACCAACAGTACCTGTCAACCCTAAAAGACCGCCAGAAGTGAGCCCCAGACTTTTGCCACTAAGAGTACCTGTATACCCTAAAAGTCCGCCAGAGGTAACCAGCAGACTTGCACCAAGATGCTGACCTTGAAGATTGAACCTCAAGCTTTGCATGCTTTGCTTTGCTTTGATGCTTTATTAATGTTTACTGTTTTTTCTTAGTTATATAGCTGTTTATCTTAGTTATATACAGTAGTTATATGCTATTCAGTTAGTATTACTGTCTACTGCTTATCTTAGTTTATAGTTAATTTTTTCTCTCTCTTCTTTTAATAGTGGAATTTACAATTCCAGGCGGGGAGTGTGCTGTCCCAGCCAGTCTATGGGAATTGGATAGCTACTTAGGAATTATGAGCTGTCCCCTTAAGAGAATGCATCATGGTAAATGTAGTTAAAGGTATCCTGGGAAATGTAGTTCATGTCACATGGCCACATCTGTAATCCTGATTGGTCACTAAATTGACCCTCGATGGGTTGGGGGAAGTTTCCTCCATTCTTTGTCTGAACTATCATGAACTCATAGCAGCTTTCTTTCTATCGCTACGAGATGGGTTAGGAGATAACTATCTTTTACCTGCAAGGCTGATATACAAAGGATTGGTCATTAAAGAAGAACTTTGTCACAAATGTGAGTTACGAAGATGCCTGATGTACCAATAAATGTACTTCGTTATGGATGTTTTGTGGAATTTATCTATCTGAATCTGCAAGCTACAAATCCAGCTCTGTGCAAGATTTAGGAAAAACACCATTCAGAAGCCCCAGAAATCCATCAGTGAGGTTGGAAAGAAGGAAAGGAATGACTATCATGAATAAAACAAAAATGTCCTACAAGAATTATTTCCACATGTAATGAATGTCAAAGAACTCTGGCAGGCAAAGTTTAAGAGTTCAAAAATACTGTTTGTTATATTTAACCAGTCCTGAGCTCCCAAATGAAGGTCTCTCACCTGCAACTCAACCTGCTCCTTCTTCTCCTCTGCCTGGCTCAGGAGGAAGCCTTCCACCAGGGCCACCGCCTGGGAGCTGGTCTCTGCTTCACACTCCCGCACCCAGCTCTCCATCTGCAGGGGTAGAAGCGCCAGGAACTGCTCCAAAACAACCAGGTCCAGCATCTGCGCTTTTGTGTGCTTTTCTGGTCTCAACCATCGACTACAAAAGGAATGGAGTCGGCTGCAAAGTCCTCGGGGACCTTCATCCTCCTTGTATTGGAAGCTCCTGAAGTTCGAGGGCTGAACTTCTGAAAGGGTGGATTTCTCGTCTGGGATCTTCTGTCCAGTTCTTGCCCAGATCTCCCCACAGTTCCCAGGCTGGACACCATAAGGGCCTTTTCCAGTTTCCTTGCTTGCTAAAGATTGGCTTTTCATTCTTTCTCTGTCCTGTAGTACAATTCCAAATGGGTCCAGGGAATCCTGTGGATCTCCAAACACCTTTCTATTCATAAGACCATTCCTGTGGCTGTCTCTATCCAATTTTTTGCCTGCAGCAGAGGAATTACAAATGGCTTCCAATTTCTGTATCTAAGATTAATTAGAAAGTGGTGGATTTAATCCCCAATTATAACGTATCATTCTAATGGAAAGGTATGTTTTGCTGAGCTCCATTACATTGACATTGAGCACTTAGTCCCTGTGCATGAATGTGTGTTTGGTACAAGCATTTAGATTGGTCTCCATCATGGATTCAGAATACTGAACAAATATATTTTGGATCATTTTCAGTTGCTTTTTTTCTCAGAAACCTAAATCTGCATTTACCTGCAAGATGATTTACACAAACTCCAACAGGTGAACAAAACATAAAAGCTCAAATGCCCAAAAGTGACCTGCTTTGGATGTTCCCTTTCTTCAGGGTTTCCTTCTTAAGAGCCAAATCACACAATTCCATACAGGCAGATTCCCAAAACATACCCCAAAACACAAAGAGACTAAGCAACTGTTCACATGAGACACAGGGGTTGGTGATGTCCTGGTTCGCTCGCCCTGCTAATATAATTTGAACTCCTGAGGATCCAACCCTATTTTAGTGGCTTCCAGCACAGAAGGAGAAGGCGGGCACAATCTCCGGCAGTTCCTCCCTTGCAAGCATGTTCTTCTTTCCTGCTCCAGATTTTCCGTCCAAGCTCTCCACATCTCCCACCTCGGAGCTCTCTCCAGGCAATGGGAGGTGTGTGTGAGTGAAGGTTTCCCCCAGGACCCTTCCTCCTCTCTGGGGATCTGTTCTCTGGGCAACGCAGCTCGTCCCGAGCACCGCTCCTGTCTGCCTGCCACCTGCATTGGGCGGGGGGGGCAGGGGATGGAATCCGGGCTCTCCCACCCCCAGGACTCAGGAGATTGAACTTGCATGGGGACTTGGTTTCTCTTCCTTCCTTCTCTAGCACGAGCACCCTCTGCCCCCCCCTCCCCGTTGCACGCGGTGACACACTTACTCCCGCTACTTACCCTACTCACCTCTAATTCTCCTCCCTTCCAAGACTTTCCGGCACCTATTTAAACCTCCTGCGGAGCTCAAAAGGTTAAATAGAGACGGAGCGATGCGTCAGATCCAGTGAGGTCACTTCCCTCCCATTCTCCTATGGTAAATCACCTCTGGCGTTTGCCCTCCAGTGGCCGAATGGTGAATCGTATGGTGTTTAAGGCGTGAAGCTTTAAAATAAAGAGAATGAACTGGAACTGGTAATAGTGTGAAAAGTGATTTAATTTGTGGATAATACTGTTGATTACTGGAAGAATCCGTACAAAGAAAGAGGAGGTTTACTTTATTTTTATTTCCCCCCTGATCTTTCTTTCTGACGGCCAGATGTTTCATTTTTGCTGTTTAATGCAGCAAAAGCATTAACATTAGAGCGGGGATGCCACCTACTGGTCAAAGAAGATATTATATTAGTACATGGTGGGAATAACCTTGGAAAGTAAGAATTATTTGATAAAACCATACAAGAATAACAAAGAGGAGAAAGAAAATAGTGAAAGGCAAATAACACCTGGAGGGCCTTTTTAGTTTGGTTCCATATCTACTTGGTTGCCTGGAAGCTTGGAGCAAGGTGGATTACAATTAACAAGAAACATCCTTGAAACGGAATATCTTACTTTGTGGAATAAAGGCGTTTGCAGAAATTTGGTGGGCCAATTTAGATTATCAAGATCATTTGACAAAACATTCTACGAAGCAAAAGAAGAAAGAAGAAAAATTAAACAACTTAAAAATTTGGAAAATTTAAGAGGGTGCAAATTGGAAAAATTTGAAGACTATAAACTTAGGGGATGGAATAGATGGAACAGAACAGGAAATGTTCCAGGACTGTGTAAATTTTAAAACACTGGTGGTTTTGGTGTTTCTGAACAATTGGGATATTTAAATTTTGGTGGAATATTAAGCAGTGATTAGTTTACTGTATCATCACAAAATGTTTCAACAGGGGAAAACAAATGCAGTTTAAAAAGAAATATTATTGATGTTTCAATGTATTAAGGAAGATATAACAAGGAATCATAAGGTGATGATGAAATTGATGGAGGATACAGGTGTGAGACTAGAAAAAACCCAGCAAATGACAATAAAAAAAATGAACAAAATATTCAGAAAATAGAGAAGAAATTAGAAAGAGCTGAGGAAGAAATAGAGCAGATAAATCCAAAAATGATACAAGCAGACAAAGATATAGAAGAGATAGCAATAATTTCTGACACGGAACAGACAGAATATTCTTTAAGAATTCAAAATATAAAAGAGAATAAAGAGAAAGTCTACTAAAAATGATGGAGGAACTGCGCATGGATGCTCTAGAGATCCAACAGCAAGAGATAGATGTTGTGGCAGATGAAATTAGATTAAATAAATATGACAAAAAGAGTTACAGCATACCAGAGAAGCATGAAAAGATTCACCAAAAAGTTAATAAGAGTTGAAAGAACAGGAGACAATGGATAGATATAGAATATTTTTAACATGGTGGTTATTTTATTAAGTGTTAGAAAAAAGAAATAGAAAGTAGAAATTGGGAAAATAGTATTACATATACTGAAATACAATAGAACATATTATAATTACTATGTATATACCAATGTTAGAAGTTGAAAGATTATGATTATGTATATTTTAAATGGTACTATCATTATTAGAATTGTGTGCAAAGTGTATTGACAATGCACACTTCACCATCTTAAAGAAAAAAAATCATAAATGAAATTATAAATAAAAAAAAAAGGAAGGAAGATTATATTGAAAGTGAGGGAGGGTCTCAGGGAAGTCCTGCCTTAGCACCGGGCTTCCACAGGTACCCCTGACACACCTACCATGGCCACAAACACCAGCCACGCCCCATGCCTGTTGCCGGCCCTCAGTGAAATCGAGTTTGACACCCCTACTTTAAACTGATTCAGCTTGCTATGCCTGTTCATGCTTGTAAGTGGACAGGTGTAGTTTGGGAAAACTCCATCTAGTACCCAGGTAATTAGCATAGGTGCCCCTCAGGGCTGTGTGCTCTTCCATCGCTCTTCTCCCTTCGTACCAAAGACTGCACCTCAGGGGAAGCCTCTGTTAAAGTTCTGGAATTTGCAGGTGATACAATGATCGCTGATCTCATTTGAGATGGTGATGAGGCTTCAGGATTCATTTGAAAAAAGTATTTTATCTTGGGTTGTCTGGGTGTTGTCCCAGTCATGTTTAGATGGTTTTGTTTGCTTAGTAGATAAAACACATCCAGTGGGAATAGGGGGCAGCCCATGATTTTTTTTGTGCTGTGCTCATCACCCTCTGTAGTGCCTTCCTATCCACGGCTGTTAAGCCAGTGTACCATACCGTGACACAATATGTGAGGGTGCTTTCTATCATGGACCGGTAGAAGGAAGTCATCAGCCGCTGTTCCACCTGTTTTTTTCGATAAGACCCTTTCTATTGTTGAAAGAAATATCCTTCTGGGTTCAGTTCCAAGTGGGGAAAAAAGACACTGGAAACATGGAGGCTGCTTGGAAGGTTTAATGGTTACAGGGCCACATGGCCTGGAGCTCCAGAGAAGAATGATCACATGCTTCAAGGTGAGAAGAGAAGGGGAAAAAGAGAAAAGGGGAAAAAGAAAAAAGGAAGTGTTGAGGTGCTGAGAGTGCCTGGGTTTTATACCCTCTGTTGGGATTTGAATTGGAGCTTGTATTCTGATTGGTTGTCAGACTCCCAGGGGCGGGGGTCTTAACTCTCTAGGCTTGGTCTGGACCACATGGCTTTACTTGAATGCTGGCTAATGCAATCTTCCCAGACCATGTGGTGAGATGGGTAATCCTATCATTTCCTGAGGGCCATCCTTAATCCCATCACCTTGGAGTTCCTTCTTATGTAAAGTATTCTGGCCCAGGCCTTAATGGCCCACCCATTAACAAAGGTGGGGGTGAGATTCTGCTTCTTGAGTGAGTTTCTGCTTCTTGAGTTTCTACTCTTTTTAGAAGAAATATTCTGCCTTTTAATATTTCCTAGGCTATTTCAATTTTTCTAGGAGAGGGGTGGATGCTAACTTCCTACAATCCCTCTTTTTTTTTTTTTGAAAACACGTGAAAGTTTTGACAAAAGATTAAAAGGTGATCAGATCAGGGAAACTTGATGGGTACTTTTAAAAAAAATTTTTTTTTTCTCTGATGCAAAGGAAAGGCATTGAAAAAGAGGCAACAGAAAAGTATTTTGTCAGATCCGTGTATCTGTCATTTCTTCAGAGGAAGAGGAAAGGGGGGGGGAGAACTGATAAAGAAATCCTTGCTTGATGTAACCTGAATATATTTAACCTTGTATCGAATATGCACACCCATACATGATACAATGGGGGGGGAAGGAAACCAGATGGCCGGAACCTATCACCTTTGGGAGGCACAGCCAGGAGATGAGGGATCCATAAAACTCCACAATGAAGTGCTCTGGGAAATCTCAAAAAACAGTCCGTTCTAAAAAGGGGGTGGGGGGAGGAAGCTAGGTATGTCTTGGGAAAGTTACACGAGGAAAAACCCTTCCTAAAAGGGAAGAATCCCCTCCCAGAGGAGCTGGGAGGGGGATTAACATATTGGCTTTTGTTTCCCTAAGTAAACATTGGGAGGAGGGGGGATTCTAAACCCCTTTATCTATCACTGTATGCCTGAGGGTCCTCAGACGCTGCTTTGAACTCCTACAGGATTCTCTCATCCCAATAAAGAATTCCTTTTGATACGTTTGGTTCTCAGAAGTTCATTCTTATTGTTTGAATGAGAAGAAGTTCCGTAGCCTGACATAAAGCAGCGTCTAAGAGTTTTGTGAGGACTGCACGGAGTAGTTTGATGTGTTCTTCCATCGTTTCCGTGTAGATTAAAATATCATCAAGATAAACTAAAACCCCTTTAAATAAAAATTCATGAAGGGTTTCATTGATCAATTGCATAAACACTGCAGGTGCTCCTTGCAGTCCAAACGGGAGCACTTTAAATTGATAGCATCCCAATGGTGTGTCAAAAGATCCCAACTGCCAGATCGTTGGCAAAGATGTTCCTAATACACATTTATCGCCTTCATGGAGCCCCCCAACGAATTATCTCAGATAGGGGTGTTCAGTTCACATCCAAATTTTGGCGGGCGTTTTTAAACCTATTAGGCTCCACCCAGGGATTATCATCTTCGAACCATCTCCATACTGACGGGGCATCAGAGCGAGTGATTTGCGTATTAGAACAATATTTAAGATGTTTTATTAATTACCAGCAGGACAATTGGACTGACCTTCTTCCTTTCGCAGAGGTAGCATACAATAACTCAGTCCATAGTAGCACAGGGTTCACCCCATTCCACGTAGCAACGGGCCAAGAATTCAACCCCATGCCGGAACTACCCACCAAAGAACCTGAAATCCCCTCCCTTAAGGAGTGGATGGATAAATTACAAGCCATGTGGCCAGTGGTAAGATTATCTCTACAGGAAGCTAGAGCAGTTTACAAAACTCAAGCAGACAAAAAACGCTGTGAACCTAAACCTTTCAAGATTGGAGACCGTGTATATTTGTCCACAAAATACTTAAAATCATTACAACCTTCAAAGAAATTAGGGCCAAAATTCATTGGACCATTCCCCATCTCCAGAATTATCAACCCCGTGACGGTAGAGCTTCATCTTCCAAAAACTCTTAGGCAGATTCACCCAGTATTTCACTGTAGCTTGCTCAAACCGGAGATCACTTCAAACCTCAGACCCCCCCTTCCCACACCCCCAACCCCCATCATGATACATGGGGAACAACATTTTGAAATTAAAGACATCCTTGATTCACGCACTTACCGTGGATCCACACAATATTTAGTAGCTTGGAAACACCTTCCTTCCTCAGAAAACGAGTGGGTAGTCAAAAGACATGTAAAAGCACCCACATTACTACGAAAGTTCCACCTAAAATACCCTGATAAACCATCCTGAACTGCACATGTAACGCATGATTTTTATTTTCCAGGTAGACCCATCTGCTTTTTAAAGGAGGGCAGGATGTCAGATCCGTGTATCTGTCATTTCTTCAGAGGAAGAGGAAAGGGGGGGGGGGGGAACTGATAAAGAAATCCTTGCTTGATGTAACCTGAATATATTTAACCTTGTATCGAATATGCACACCCATACATGATACAATGGGGGGGGAAGGAAACCAGATGGCCGGAACCTATCACCTTTGGGAGGCACAGCCAGGAGATGAGGGATCCATAAAACTCCACAATGAAGTGCTCTGGGAAATCTCAAAAAACAGTCCGTTCTAAAAAGGGGGTGGGGGGAGGAAGCTAGGTACGTCTTGGGAAAGTTACACGAGGAAAAACCCTTCCTAAAAGGGAAGAATCCCCTCCCAGAGGAGCTGGGAGGGGGATTAACATATTGGCTTTTGTTTCCCTAAGTAAACATTGGGAGGAGGGGGGATTCTAAACCCCTTTATCTATCACTGTATGCCTGAGGGTCCTCAGACGCTGCTTTGAACTCCTACAGGATTCTCTCATCCCAATAAAGAATTCCTTTTGATACGTTTGGTTCTCAGAAGTTCATTCTTATTGTTTGAATGAGAAGAAGTTCCGTAGCCTGGAGTTCCTTCTTATGTAAAGTATTCTGGCCCAGGCCTTAATGGCCCACTCATTAACAAGGGTGGGGGTGAGTTTCTGCTTCTTGAGTGAGTTTCTGCTTCTTGAATTTCTACTCTTTTTAGAAGAAATATTCTGCCTTTTAATATTTCCTAGGCTATTTCAATTTTTCTAGGAGAGGGGTGGATGCTAACTTCCTACAATCCCTCTTTTTTTTTTTTTGAAAACACGTGAAAGTTTTGACAAAAGATTAAAAGGTGATCAGATCAGGGAAACTTGATGGGTACTTTTAAAAAAAAATTTTTTTTTCTCTGATGCAAAGGAAAGGCATTGAAAAAGAGGCAACAGAAAAGTATTTTGTCAGATCCGTGTATCTGTCATTTCTTCAGAGGAAGAGGAAAGGGGGGGGGAGAACTGATAAAGAAATCCTTGCTTGATGTAACCTGAATATATTTAACCTTGTATCGAATATGCACACCCATACATGATACAATGGGGGGGGAAGGAAACCAGATGGCCGGAACCTATCACCTTTGGGAGGCACAGCCAGGAGATGAGGGATCCATAAAACTCCACAATGAAGTGCTCTGGGAAATCTCAAAAAACAGTCCGTTCTAAAAAGGGGGTGGGGGGAGGAAGCTAGGTACGTCTTGGGAAAGTTACACGAGGAAAAACCCTTCCTAAAAGGGAAGAATCCCCTCCCAGAGGAGCTGGGAGGGGGATTAACATATTGGCTTTTGTTTCCCTAAGTAAACATTGGGAGGAGGGGGGATTCTAAACCCCTTTATCTATCACTGTATGCCTGAGGGTCCTCAGACGCTGCTTTGAACTCCTACAGGATTCTCTCATCCCAATAAAGAATTCCTTTTGATACGTTTGGTTCTCAGAAGTTCATTCTTATTGTTTGAATGAGAAGAAGTTCCGTAGCCTGACATAAAGCAGCGTCTAAGAGTTTTGTGAGGACTGCACGGAGTAGTTTGATGTGTTCTTCCATCGTTTCCGTGTAGATTAAAATATCATCAAGATAAACTAAAACCCCTTTAAATAAAAATTCATGAAGGGTTTCATTGATCAATTGCATAAACACTGCAGGTGCTCCTTGCAGTCCAAACGGGAGCACTTTAAATTGGTAGCATCCCAAAAGATCCCAACTGCCAGATCGTTGGCAAAGATGTTCCTAATACACATTTATCGCCTTCATGGAGCCCCCCAACGAATTATCTCAGATAGGGGTGTTCAGTTCACATCCAAATTTTGGCGGGCGTTTTTAAACCTATTAGGCTCCACCCAGGGATTATCATCTTCGAACCATCCCCATACTGACGGGGCATCAGAGCGAGTGATTTGCGTATTAGAACAATATTTAAGATGTTTTATTAATTACCAGCAGGACAATTGGACTGACCTTCTTCCTTTCGCAGAGGTAGCATACAATAACTCAGTCCATAGTAGCACAGGGTTCACCCCATTCCACGTAGCAACGGGCCAAGAATTCAACCCCATGCCGGAACTACCCACCAAAGAACCTGAAATCCCCTCCCTTAAGGAGTGGATGGATAAATTACAAGCCATGTGGCCAGTGGTAAGATTATCTCTACAGGAAGCTAGAGCAGTTTACAAAACTCAAGCAGACAAAAAACGCTGTGAACCTAAACCTTTCAAGATTGGAGACCGTGTATATTTGTCCACAAAATACTTAAAATCATTACAACCTTCAAAGAAATTAGGGCCAAAATTCATTGGACCATTCCCCATCTCCAGAATTATCAACCCCGTGACGGTAGAGCTTCATCTTCCAAAAACTCTTAGGCAGATTCACCCAGTATTTCACTGTAGCTTGCTCAAACCGGAGATCACTTCAAACCTCAGACCCCCCCTTCCCACACCCCCAACCCCCATCATGATACATGGGGAACAACATTTTGAAATTAAAGACATCCTTGATTCACGCACTTACCGTGGATCCACACAATATTTAGTAGCTTGGAAACACCTTCCTTCCTCAGAAAACGAGTGGGTAGTCAAAAGACATGTAAAAGCACCCACATTACTACGAAAGTTCCACCTAAAATACCCTGATAAACCATCCTGAACTGCACATGTAACGCATGATTTTTATTTTCCAGGTAGACCCATCTGCTTTTTAAAGGAGGGCAGGATGTCAGATCCGTGTATCTGTCATTTCTTCAGAGGAAGAGGAAAGGGGGGGGGGGGGAACTGATAAAGAAATCCTTGCTTGATGTAACCTGAATATATTTAACCTTGTATCGAATATGCACACCCATACATGATACAATGGGGGGGGAAGGAAACCAGATGGCCGGAACCTATCACCTTTGGGAGGCACAGCCAGGAGATGAGGGATCCATAAAACTCCACAATGAAGTGCTCTGGGAAATCTCAAAAAACAGTCCGTTCTAAAAAGGGGGTGGGGGGAGGAAGCTAGGTACGTCTTGGGAAAGTTACACGAGGAAAAACCCTTCCTAAAAGGGAAGAATCCCCTCCCAGAGGAGCTGGGAGGGGGATTAACATATTGGCTTTTGTTTCCCTAAGTAAACATTGGGAGGAGGGGGGATTCTAAACCCCTTTATCTATCACTGTATGCCTGAGGGTCCTCAGACGCTGCTTTGAACTCCTACAGGATTCTCTCATCCCAATAAAGAATTCCTTTTGATACGTTTGGTTCTCAGAAGTTCATTCTTATTGTTTGAATGAGAAGAAGTTCCGTAGCCTGACATAAAGCAGCGTCTAAGAGTTTTGTGAGGACTGCACGGAGTAGTTTGATGTGTTCTTCCATCGTTTCCGTGTAGATTAAAATATCATCAAGATAAACTAAAACCCCTTTAAATAAAAATTCATGAAGGGTTTCATTGATCAATTGCATAAACACTGCAGGTGCTCCTTGCAGTCCAAACGGGAGCACTTTAAATTGGTAGCATCTCAATGGTGTGTCAAAAGATCCCAACTGCCAGATCGTTGGCAAAGATGTTCCTAATACACATTTATCGCCTTCATGGAGCCCCCCAACGAATTATCTCAGATAGGGGTGTTCAGTTCACATCCAAATTTTGGCGGGCGTTTTTAAACCTATTAGGCTCCACCCAGGGATTATCATCTTCGAACCATCCCCATACTGACGGGGCATCAGAGCGAGTGATTTGCGTATTAGAACAATATTTAAGATGTTTTATTAATTACCAGCAGGACAATTGGACTGACCTTCTTCCTTTCGCAGAGGTAGCATACAATAACTCAGTCCATAGTAGCACAGGGTTCACCCCATTCCACGTAGCAACGGGCCAAGAATTCAACCCCATGCCGGAACTACCCACCAAAGAACCTGAAATCCCCTCCCTTAAGGAGTGGATGGATAAATTACAAGCCATGTGGCCAGTGGTAAGATTATCTCTACAGGAAGCTAGAGCAGTTTACAAAACTCAAGCAGACAAAAAACGCTGTGAACCTAAACCTTTCAAGATTGGAGACCGTGTATATTTGTCCACAAAATACTTAAAATCATTACAACCTTCAAAGAAATTAGGGCCAAAATTCATTGGACCATTCCCCATCTCCAGAATTATCAACCCCGTGACGGTAGAGCTTCATCTTCCAAAAACTCTTAGGCAGATTCACCCAGTATTTCACTGTAGCTTGCTCAAACCGGAGATCACTTCAAACCTCAGACCCCCCCTTCCCACACCCCCAACCCCCATCATGATACATGGGGAACAACATTTTGAAATTAAAGACATCCTTGATTCACGCACTTACCGTGGATCCACACAATATTTAGTAGCTTGGAAACACCTTCCTTCCTCAGAAAACGAGTGGGTAGTCAAAAGACATGTAAAAGCACCCACATTACTACGAAAGTTCCACCTAAAATACTCTGATAAACCATCCTGAACTGCACATGTAACGCATGATTTTTATTTTCCAGGTAGACCCATCTGCTTTTTAAAGGAGGGCAGGATGTCAGATCCGTGTATCTGTCATTTCTTCAGAGGAAGAGGAAAGGGGGGGGGGAACTGATAAAGAAATCCTTGCTTGATGTAACCTGAATATATTTAACCTTGTATCGAATATGCACACCCATACATGATACAATGGGGGGGGGGGGAAGGAAACCAGATGGCCGGAACCTATCACCTTTGGGAGGCACAGCCAGGAGATGAGGGATCCATAAAACTCCATAATGAAGTGCTCTGGGAAATCTCAAAAAACAGTCCGTTCTAAAAAGGGGGTGGGGGGAGGAAGCTAGGTACGTCTTGGGAAAGTTACACGAGGAAAAACCCTTCCTAAAAGGGAAGAATCCCCTCCCAGAGGAGCTGGGAGGGGGATTAACATATTGGCTTTTGTTTCCCTAAGTAAACATTGGGAGGAGGGGGGATTCTAAACCCCTTTATCTATCACTGTATGCCTGAGGGTCCTCAGACGCTGCTTTGAACTCCTACAGGATTCTCTCATCCCAATAAAGAATTCCTTTTGATACGTTTGGTTCTCAGAAGTTCATTCTTATTGTTTGAATGAGAAGAAGTTCCGTAGCCTGGAGTTCCTTCTTATGTAAAGTATTCTGGCCCAGGCCTTGATGGCCCACTCATTAACAAGGGTGGGGGTGAGTTTCTACTTCTTGAGTGAGTTTCTGCTTCTTGAATTTCTACTCTTTTTAGAAGAAATATTCTGCCTTTTAATATTTCCTAGGCTATTTCAATTTTTCTAGGAGAGGGGTGGATGCTAACTTCCTACAATCCCTCTTTTTTTTTTTTTGAAAACACGTGAGAGTTTTGACAAAAGATTAAAAGGTGATCAGATCAGGGAAACCTGATGGGTGCTTTTTTTAAAAAAAAATTTTTTTTCTCTGATGCAAAGAAAAGGCATTGAAAAAGAGGCAACAGAAAAGGATTCCTTCAGTGGCTCCCAAAAGCTTTCAACCATAAAGCTCTGGGAAAACTTCTGGTTTTTTTTTTTTTTAGCTGTATCCAATTATTCATGCCAAATAATTTTCAGATGTTTGATATACGTTTTGTGAGCTTACAGTCAGGTTGTAAGCACAAGCCTCTATACAATGTTCACAACCTTTAAATTACAGGCTGCTCATATCCAAGGTTATGGTTACTACCTGCCTAGCTCTTAGCTTCCAGGGTTTGTGAGGCCAAATTGTGGTTAGCCAGTGTGCAACCAGGCTATTTAGTATTTTTAAAGTTACACACAATGAGCCCTGGGACTTCTACTCATGAGACCGCCAGTGCAACATATCCTGCTTTACTGGGCAACTGGGCAGCATCATTTGTGAGTCACAGTCAGGACTTGGGGTTTGGAGATCTCTTTTCTGCTATCTCTTCAGGAATTGCCTGAGGGAGATGCCCTCTCCCTCATGGAATTAGCAGGGCAATATGACTGCTTGGGCCTTAGTGCCTCAGAGCAGCAAACAAAAACAAAACAAATAAAAAAACACATTAAAACGAAGCTAGGAGCAGCTTTGTGTGGATGTAGGTGAAAGGGGTTAGCCTCTATCTAATTCTAAATGGTGTGTCTCTGTGTATGTGCCTGTGTATGCAGCTAGTTTTACAATACAGATAATACAAACATGTGGACAATTTTCCCTCCCACCAGACAGAAGTACAAGGTGTTCAGAACTTGCTGGGCCAGCCACTCTCAAATACAATCCTTACATGAGTACATCAAACTGGTTACAACATAAATAATGCAAGAAAGAAAACATAACAATGGATTTCACATTACAATGAATTTTCAGTTACAATGAATTTCCAACCTCCCCCATAATCTTTCTGTCTTCTGGGGATTGAAAAAAGTCTTTTAGTCTTTTACTGGTCCATCTCAGGGTCCTTTCCTTCACGTCTCTGGGTGGCATAGGCTTGGCCTGGTGGTATGGGTGGTCAGTCAGGCTTGGGAAGGTCTGCCCACTCTGGTTTGCTGTAATGACTTTCAGTGGAGGCTGGATCCAAACTCAATTCCTGGCTCCAATGGATGGAATGTCTCTAGGGGCAGTATCTGCTTCCACATGTGGCAGGCCTGGAACACACAGAACAAGAGTCCCCTCCCCCCTTCGCTGGTAATTCTACCAGGAAAGGCATTGTAAAAGGATTAGAGATTTTGGTGGGGGGGTAGATAGCTTGCAGGCATGGTTTGAGGATGAAGAATAACACATTAGTATTGCAGTTACTAAAAAGATAAATCAATTTCAACAAAATGGAGACACAGTAAATGAGAAAGGAAAAAAAAACTGGATTCACAAGCTTCAGGAAAAAAGGATGAACAGGTAAAATCATTTAAACACACAGTATGAAACTTTTCTTCTAAATGAACCTAGAACATTCACTAATAACCTTGGGTTTTTCTTAAAAGCACAGAGAGGAAAGAAAATTTTCTCTGTTCCTCATCCAGTTTGGTTGGCCAGACCAGACCGGGAGAAGACAATTTCTCTCAGTGTTTTTAAATCTTAACAATTTAAAATTAATATCTGAAGAGGTCAGACACTTTTAACAGTTGCAACAGTTACCTCGAGGACACACAAAGACTTAAGACACACACACGTGCGCACGCACACACACAGAAACAAGGACACAGGGAAACAAAAGTCTGAGGTGTACACACACACTGATCATTCCCACAATAAATATCTTAGTTAAATTGGGGAAGGCATAAATCTTAAGGAACAAACCACGTGGTTGCATAGAAGACAAAGAAAGAAAGACAGAAAGAATTAAGAAAAATTCCATGTGATCCTGTTTATACATTGCCCTTTTAAGTACCTTTATTTACCACATTGGTCTTCCTGTATCCCTCAGCAAAGCCAAATCCCTACCTATACATTTTGCCTTTTTCTTGCTCATGCCGGCTAGGGTCAGCATCTGCTGCTCATCCCAAGCCTCCAATAGCTCTCCCTGGGGGGTTCCATCCAGGACCCTCGAACTACCGCTTCCCATGTTCCCCTTACATGTGGGGTTTCACACTTTGGCTTAGTCGGGTCAGTCAGCTAGGCGAACCAGTTTCAGACACAAGCAATATCCGAGCAAGAAGAAGAAAAAAAGAAGGGTGTCTGGGGGAGACTTTGGTCGTTGCTCCTGGCGCAACGGAATAAAACACTTTTCTTAAACCTCAGAACAAAAATATAAAAGAGACTGGTCGTTGCTCCTGGCGCAATGGAATAAAACACTTTTTCTTTAACCTCAGAACAAAAATATAAAAAAACCTAGGTGTTTCCCAAAGTATGCGCACTCCCCTTTTTAGTAAAAAAATTCCCAAGAGACTTTTTCTCTCTCTCTCTCTCACTTCACCACGGTTTTCGGACTGGGGGTGTTGCTGTCAATGCAGCCTACTTTCCTTTCCCCAAAAAAAACAGCCCGTGAGACTCTCTGCCCCCCTCAGACAAGTACGAGTACTCCACTTTTCTCTATTCTATTCTTTTCTTCCTAGCCCACGTTTACAGATCTGGAAGAGCTCAGATCCGAGGAAAACTTGCTGCTCTTATGCAGGCAAGTACTGGCGCTCCTAATTTAGTGTCCAAATTACACTAAAATTACCTAAGTTTACCTAAAATCCTGGGGTTTGCTTTTGGGATACACTGGACAAAAAAATGACAATTTTTCCTTCCCTCCCTTCAATCATAACCCGCTTGGCTTTTCCTCTTATATACAGAAGGTCCCACACTCTGATGGCCCCCCCTTGCTTTTCTTGTCCTGATGGTCATGGCTCTGTAGAGCTAACAACAGGCAAGAGGGTGGCTAGAGGCCAAACAAAGAAATGAGATCCAGCTGCTGTCCAAGGATGAAGCCACTCATAAACATGCTCTTCCTTTTTCCCTAACAAAAGGTCCTGTGCTCTGGCAAAACCCCCATGCTCTCCAGACTCTTGGTCTTTCTGCGGTTAGGAAATGCACAGATGAAGCAAGATCCAATTGTGTTTAGGAGAAGGACACTCTCACACACATGCAAGCATACACATATTTCCCATGCTTTTCCATGCTTTAAAATTAAAATTTAGAGGTACTCACCTTCTTTCCAAGCAGCCTTTGAGCTCAACACTCAAAACCCCTTTAAAACCATTTTTCCAAATGGCCAAGGTCCAGGAAAAACTCACCCACAGACTCAATGGGTCTGTTTGCTAGCAAGGGAATCTTACCTGGGCCTGGTCCATTGGTTAGGTTAGCTTGGAGTCCCATCTGGGTCGCCAATTGTTGAAAGAAATATCCTTCTGGGTTCAGTTCCAAGTGGGGAAAAAAGACACTGGAAACATGGAGGCTGCTTGGAAGGTTTAATGGTTACAGGGCCACATGGCCTGGAGTTCCAGAGAAGAATGATCACATGCTTCGAGATGAGAAGAGAAGGGAAAAAGGGAAAAGGGGAAAAAGAAAAAAGGAAGAAGGAAGTGTTGAGGTGCTGAGAGTACCTGGGTTTTATACTCTCTGTTGAGATTTGAATTGGAGCTTGTATTCTAATTGGTTGTCAGACTCCCAGGGGCGGGGGTCTTAACTCTATAGGCTTGGTCTGGCCTTTCTGGGTGATTATGCCCTTAAAAGGGCTTTTGGCAATTGCTATAGCTTTTACCTGGAGTTCCTTCTTATGTAAAGTATTCTGGCCCAGGCCTTGATGGCCCACCCATTGACAAAGGTGGGGGTGAGTTTCTGCTTCTTGAGTGAGTTTCTGCTTCTTGAGTTTCTACTCTTTTTAGAAGAAATATTCTGCCTTTTAATATTTCCTGGGCTATTTCAATTTTTCTAGGAGAGGGGTGGATGCTAACTTCCCACACTAGGCTATTTCAATTTTTCTAGGAGAGGGGTGGATGCTAACTACCTACAATCCCTCTTTTTTTTTTTTTGAAAACACGTGAAAGTTTTGACAAAAGATTAAAAGGTGATCAGATCAGGGAAACCTGATGGGTACTTTTAAAAAAAATTTTTTTTTTCTCTGATGCAAAGGAAAGGCATTGAAAAAGAGGCAACAGAAAAGTATTTCTTCAGTGGCTCCAAAAGGTTTCAACCATAAAGGTCTGGGAAAACTTCTGTTTTTTTTTTTTTTTTAGCTATATCCAATTTTTGTTGCCAAATGATTTTCAGATGTTTGATATACTTTTTGTGAGCTTACAGTCAGGTTGTAAGCATAAGCCTCTATACAATCTTCACAACCTTTAAATTACAGGCTGCTCATATCCAAGGTTATGGTTACTACCTGCCTAGCTCTTAGCTTCCAGGGTTTGTGAGGCCAAATTGAGGTTAGCCAGTGTGCAACCAGGCTATTTAGTATTTTTAAAGTTACACACAATGAGCCTTGGGACTTCTACTCATGAGACCACCAGTGCAACATATCCTACTTTATTGGGCAACTGGGCAGCATCATTTGTGAGTCACAATCAGGACTTGGGGTTTGGAGATCTTTTTTCTGCTATCTCTTCAGGAATTGCCTGAGGGAGATGTCTTCTCCTCCATGGAATTAGCAGGGCAATATGACTGCTTGGGCCTTAGTGCCTCAGAGCAGCAAAACAAACAAAAAAACACAGAACAACAAAAAAACCATTTTTTTTAAAAAAGGAAGCTAGGAGCAGCTTTGTGTGCATGTAGGTGAAAGGGGTTAGCCTCTATCTAATTCTAAGTGGTGTGTCTCTGTGTATGTGCCTGTGTATGCAGCTAGTTTTACAATACAGATAATACAAACATGTGGACAATTTTCCCTCCCACCAGACAGAAGTACAAGGTATTCAGAACTTGCTGGGCCAGCCACTCTCAAATATAATCCTTACATGAGTACATCAAACTGGTTACAATATAAATAATACAAGAAAGAAAACATTACAATAGATTTCACATTACAATGAATTTTCAGTTACAATAAATTTCCATCCTCCCCCCATAATCTTTCTGTCTTCTGGGGATTGAAAAGAATCTTTTAGTCTTTTACTGGTCCATCTCAGGGTCCTTTCCTTCACGTCTCTGGGTGGCATAGGCTTGGCCTGGTGGTATGGGTGGTCAGTCAGGCTTGGGAAGGTCTGCCCACTTTGGTTTGCTGTAATGACCTTCAGTGGAGGCTGGATCCAAACCCAATTCCTTGCTCCAATGGATGGAGTGTCTCTAGGGGCAACATCTGCTTCCACATGTGGCAGGCCTGGAAGACACAGAACAAGGGTCCCCTCCCCTCTTCGCTGGTAATTCTACCAGGAAAGGCATTGTAAAAGGATTAGAGATTTTGGTGTCTGTGGCGGGGGGGGTAAGATAGCTTGCAGGCATGGTTTGAGGATGAAGAATAACACATTAGTATTGCAGTTACTGAAAAGATAAATCAGTTTCAATAAAATGGAGACACAGCAGATGAGAAAGGAAAAAAACTGGATTCACAAGCTTCAGGAAAAAGGATGAACAGGTAAAATCATTTAAACACACAGTAAATGCAAGGATGAAACTTTTCTTGTAAATGAACTTAGAACATTCACTAATAACCTTGGGTTTTTCTTAAAAGCACAGAGAGGAAAGAAAATTGACTGTTCCTCATCCAGTTTGGTTGGCCAGACCAGACCGGGAGAAGACAATTTCCCTCTGTGTTTTTAAATCTTAATAATTTAAAATTAATATCTGAAGAGGTCAGACACTTTTAACAGTTGCAACAGTTACCTCGAGGACACACAAAGACTTAAGACACACATACATGCGCGCACACACACACAGAAACAAGGACACAGAGAGGAAAACAAAACTCTGAGATTTATACACACACTGATCATTCCCACAATAAATATCTTAGTTAAATTGGGGAAGGCATAAATCTTAAGGAACAAACCACGTGGTTACATAGAAGACAAAGAAAGAAAGACAGAAAGAATTAAGAAAAAATTCCATGTGATCCTGTTTATACATTGCCCTTTTAAGTACCTTTATTTACCACATTGGTCTTCCTGTATCCCTCAGCAAAGCGCATTCTCTACCTATACATTTTGCCTTTTTCTTGCTCATGCCGGCTAGGGTCAGCATCTGCTGCTCATCCCAAGCCTCCAATAGCTCTCCCTGGGGGGTTCCATCCAGGACCCTCGAACTACCGCTTCCCATGTTCCCCTTACATGTGGGGTTTCACACTTTGGCTTAGTCGGGTCAGTCAGCTAGGCGAACCAGTTTCAGACACAAGCAATATCCAAGCAAGAAGAAGAAGAAAAAAGAAGGGTGTCTGGGGGAGACTTTGGTCGTTGCTCCTGGCACAACGGAATCAAACATTTTTCTTTAACCTCAGAACAAAAACATATAAAAAAACTAGGTGTTTCCCAAAGTATGCGCGCTCCCCTTTTTAGTAAAAAATTCCCGAGAGACTTTTCTCTCTCTCTCTCTCTCTCTCTCACTTCACCACGGTTTTCGGACTGGGGGTGTTGCGGTCAATGCAGCCTACTTTCCTTTCCCCCAAAAAAACAGCCTGTGAGACTCTCTGCCCCCCTCAGACAAGTACGAGTACTCCACTTTTCTCTATTCTATTCTTTTCTTCCTAGCCCACGTTTACAGATCTGGAAGAGCTCAGATCCGAGGAAAACTTGCTGCTCTTATGCAGGCAAGTACTGGCGCTCCTAATTTAGTGTCCAAATTACACTAAAATTACCTAAGTTTACCTAAAATCCTGGGGTTTGCTTTTGGAATACACTGGACAAAAAAAAAAATGACAAAAATTTTCTTCCCTCCCTTCAATCATAACCCGCTTGGCTTTTCCTCTTATATACAGAAGGTCCCATACTCTGATGGACCCCCTTGCTTTTCTTGTCCTGATGGTCCTGGCTCTGTAGAGCTAACAACAGGCAAGAGGGCGGCTAGAGGCCAAACAAAGAAATGAGATCCAGCTGCTGTCCAAGGGTAAAGCCACTCATAAACATGCTCTTCCTTCTTCCCTAACAAAAGGTCCTGTGCTCTGGCAAAACCCCCATGCTCTCCAGACTCTTGGTCTTTCTGCGGTTAGGAAATGCACAGAGGAAGCAAGATCCAATTGTGTTTGGGAGAAGAATCCTCTCACACACATGCAATCATACACATATTTCCCATGCTTTTCCATGCTTTAAAATTAAAATTTAGAGGTACTCACCTTCTTTCCAAGCAGCCTTTGAGCTCAACACTCAAAACCCCTTTAAAACCTTTTTTCCAAATGGCCAAGGTCCAAGAAAAACTCACCCACAGACTCAATGGGTCTGTTTGCTAGCAAGGGAATCTTACCTGGGCCAGGTCCATTGGTTAGGTTAGCTTGGAGTCCCATCTGGGGTGCCAATTGTTGAAAGAAATATCCTTCTGGGTTCAGTTCCAAGTGGGGAAAAAAGACACTGGAAACATGGAGGCTGCTTGGAAGGTTTAATGGTTACAGGGCCACATGGCCTAGAGCTCCAGAGAAGAATGATCACATGCTTCAAGGTGAGAAGAGAAGGGGAAAAAGAGAAAAGGGGAAAAAGGAAAAAAAAGTGTTGAGGTGCTGAGAGTACCTGGGTTTTATACCCTCTGTTGGGATTTGAATTGGAGCTTGTATTCTGATTGGTTGTCAGACTCCCAGGGGCGGGGGTCTTAACTCTGTAGGCTTGGTCTGGACCACATGGCTTTACTTGAATGCTGACTAATGCAATCTTCCCAGACCATGTGGTGAGATGGGTAATCCTATCATTTCCTGAGGGCCATCCTTAATCCCATCACCCTGGAGTTCCTTCTTATGTAAAGTATTCTGGCCCAGGCCTTAATGGCCCACCCATTAACAAAGGTGGGGGTGAGATTCTGCTTCTGGGGTGAGTTTCTGCTTCTTGAGTGAGTTTCTGCTTCTTGAATTTCTACTCTTTTTAGAAGAAATATTCTGCCTTTTAATATTTCCTAGGCTATTTCAATTTTTCTAGGAGAGGGGTGGATTCTAACTTCCTACACTATCTTTTCTTTCTTTTTCTTTCTTTTCATTCACTCTCCCTCTCTCTCTCTTTCCTTCTCTCTCTCTCCTTTTTCCTTCCTTCCCCCTTCCCATCTCTCCCTCTCTATTTTGCTTGATATGTAGTTCTAAAAATACTTGATTGAGTTCTCTGATTCTTAATCAACTTCATTAGAAAGCCTTCCACCAGGGCCACCACCTGGGAGCTGGTCTCTGCTCCACACTCCTGCACCCAGCTCTCCATCTCCAGGGGCAGAAGTGCCAGGAACTGCTCCAAAACAACCAGGTCCAGCATCTGCGCTTTTGTGTGCTTCTCTGGTCTCAACCATCGACTACAAAAGGAATGAAGTTGGCTGCAAAGTCCTCGGGGACCATCCTCCTCCTTGTATTGGAAGCTCCTGAAGTTCGAGGGCTGAACTTCTGAAAGGGTGGTTTTCTCCTCCAGGATCTTCTGCCCAGTTCTTGCCCAGATATCCCCACAGCTCCCAGGCTGGACACCAGAAGGACCTTTTCCAATTTCCTCTCTTGCTAAAGATTGGCTTTTCATTCTTTTTCTGTTCTGCAACTCCAAATGGGCCTTAGGGAATGTGCTGTCCAGCCAGTATATTGTTAATTGGGATGTGGGATAATTATTTAGGAATTGGAAGCTGTCCCCTTAAGGGAATGCATCATGGCAAATGTAGTCAAGGCATCCTGGGAAATGTAGCCATATCATGTGGCTACATCTGTATTCCTGATTGATCACTGAATTGATCCTTGGTTTGGTTGGGGGAGGTTCCTTCACTCTTGCCTGAACCCCAGCATCATGCTGGCGTCTCAACCCCTTGCTCCTTGCTTTGCTATGAGATGAAAAATTACCATCCTTTTACACAATAAAGTCAGCTATGCAAATATTTGGACATTGAGATGAATCTTGACATAACCGTGAGTTATATTTGAGGATGCCTGATGAACCAATAAAGAGACTTTGTATGGATGCCTTTGTAGAGTTTAAATCTGTCTGCCTTATATTCAGCTAGTAATTTTTGAAGGTCAGAACAGTAAAGGATGAATCTGGATTCCCATCAGGAAAAGGATGACGAGATATAAAATCCCACAGTAAAGAATGTTGTTTATCTGGATTCCTGGTAAAGTAAAGAATAGTGCTAATCTGAGTCTTCAAAGTAAAGATATAAGAAATCTGATTGCCTGAATTCTATCTCTCCTTTTCTTTCTGAGTCACAACTTTAAAGCCTGTTTGAACTGACAGGGAGGGGCCAGAAATCCCCCTCTTTAGCAAGAGAATAAGAAGCCGCTGCCTGGCTAAAGAACTGTTTTGCATAACAAGAGGGAGAGTGCTTGGATTGCTGGGAGGGCCAGAAATTCCCCATCTCTCAAGGGATAAACAAGCAGCCTCTTCTCCATCTCTCCCTGTACAAACACAGATGAAAAGAGTCTTGAGTAATCTTGCTTGTGTCCTTAAACAAAGACAGAAGCTGCATTTCTCCATGGCTGGAGAGGCTTTGCATTTCTTCTGCTTGTGCTCTCAAGAGGAAGAAGGCGATAAAAAGAGGCCTCTTGCCAATTTACAACAGGGTTGTAAATCATTAGTGAAGGGCCATCTCCAGAGCAACGGGGCACATTCCCCTCCCTGAAGACAGAAGCCTGATCCAGGCAGGCAATTTAAATACAGAAATGTTGTCTTTTCTCTTTGGTGAAAAAGTCTAGAAGATTTCCTTTTTTCTCTTTCTTTACTGAAAATTAAATGATAACAGTCTACACTACTCAGGAAAGGGGAACCACTTAATCATAGTCAGTGAATTTTTCTCTCAGCATATAGATAACCCAACACTCCAAGAACACTTACAATGCTTCAAGGAGTTACACAAGGAATGTGAGGGCTATGTTCAGAGAGGCAAAGACTCGCTACAGGCTGTGCTTCGCGACATGCCACAGCTGGAAGATATGCTGGGGGAGAGGGTCACATCTGACATAGGCCCTCGATCACAAGTGGCTTCCCCTCTCTAGTCTAAGAAAGCCTCGTCCGTCCATCCCAAGCCAGCTAGATCCCAAGCAAGTTCCAGCATCTCATGGTAAATCTCTGCTGCTGGCTCTCACCATCCTTCCAGAGCATCCTCCCATCACAGCGATGCATCTAAGGCCTCCAAAGCAGCAAGTTACGCCGACTGAGCTGCAGAAGCTGAGGTAGAAGCTGCAGTAGCAGACGCAGATCTACACACAACAGAGGAAGTGATACAGCAAAAGGAGGCAGTAGCAGCTCAAGCAGAAGAAATGGCCAAAGCCCAGGTCAACCAACAAGAAGAAATAGCGAAAGCCCAGGCAAACAACAGACAGAAATAGCCAAAACCCAGGCCAAACAACAGGCAGAAATGACCAAAGCTCAGGCCAAACTGGATTTGGTCAAATGGCAAAGGGAGTCGGCAACAAAAACAGCATGGTCTGCAGCATGGCGGAAGGTGGCCGACAAAGCCTCCCTCAACTTCAACCTCAAAGAGTTGGCAGAAGAAACCCCAGATAAACAGGTCAAGGCCTATGTGGATGAGCAGCATTCTCTACGAAAGGAGCAGGTGGAACTCGAACGCTTACTTAGCAGTTGCCCAGAACCAAGAAATCGAAAGCAGAATCTCAACCACAGACTCTAAACAGTCACAAAACTGACATTGTAAGATCTAAGACTCGAGACTCTGTCCCCAAAAACAGCATACCTACCCCAAAGTCTCACAGCCTGCTGGGCAAGCAACTTAGCCCACAGTGCTCACAAAGACTTCTCAACAGATAGACATGCAAACAGCCACAATTGCTGCACTCAATCCACAGGCAAAAGAGTTCCTGCCACACCCGGCAGCAAGAGATACTACCTGCATATGTGTTAACAGATCATGACCTCCCCATAAAGTACTCTGAGGAGAACCACAAACCGTCCACTACACATCCCCTTAAGCTACAATGCTATGCCTACGAGGACACCATGCCAAGAGATGATCTGCCATCACAGAGAAGAAACAGAGAACCGTTATTATGATGGGAAAGTTGGACTTAGCAGCTAACAGTGTATATAAATTTAACGACAAGCCAGGTAGAGAATACCTACCGTGGAAGCACATTTTCACAAGTACCATTCAACAAGAAAGGCCGCATCCCAGTGAAGAACTTAAATTTCTGTTGGCATGACTGGGACCACAGTCTGCTGATATGGTGTAAAGACATTTACTCAGGCATTCTAAACAACCCAGGCACTGCTCTGAAACAAGCATGGGATGCTCTGGACCGAAAATATGGCAATACCACATTGATGGAATACTTGCTCCTAGAATGACTGGATGGTTTCCTGTGTATCGCCATCAACGAAACCTGAAGACCGGAAGAGTTTTCCACTATCCTTACGCAGCTGCGAACAGCTAAAGAATGTTTTGACTTACCAGGACTTGCTTTCCTTGACCAGTTCATGATGCAAGAAGCAATTCTCACCAAACTACCAAAAGAAATACTGGAACAATGGATTGTTTTATCTGATGCCTTCTTGGCCGCAAACCACAACAGAGAACCACTCTTTGCCCTTCTCCAAGAATTTGTTGCCTGCCAAAAAACGTCCTGCAACAGCTTTAGAAACCTCCATCTCAGAAGCAGCTATCTCCCAGCTGACAAAGCACACAATTGAAACTCTAAATCTCTCAAGAATATAACACACATTGCTAGAGAACACAACCTCGTGACAACACATAAATTGGAGATCGCTACCTTGCCCGTTCAGAGCATGGGCGAAGAAACATCAGAGACAATCCAAAGTAGACTTCTGAGAACACAGAAAGACCAGATTTGTCCATTACACAACACTCCACACCCACTGAACAGGTTCCAGGCATTTGCAAGAAAATCCCTGGACCAAAGGAAAGCTTTGATAAGAGAGTACAGATTCTTCTACAAGTGTTATGAATCCAAACACCCAGACAAATACTGCACAGCCAAGGTGCAATGTTACTTATGCAACAGCAACAGACACCCAGCCGCTCTGCATCCAGATCTTGAGCCACCACAGCAGACAACTCCTAACCCTCCTTTAGCCAAGGAGCCTCAGCGTGTTCAGAAGCACACCTGGAGCCAGTGGTGAGTGTCAATTGCATGGCGGTGTGCGATAACACACCAGCCCCTCACTCATGTCATCAGATCTGCTTAGCCAACATCTACCCCGTGGGATGCCCAGAAGAAGCAGTGAAGATGTATGTAATACTAGATCCTCAGAGCAATTGCTCGCTGGCCAGGTCTGCATTCTTTGACCTCTTTGATGTTCAGAAGGAAGAAGTGCACTTCATGATATCAACGTGCATCACACCAAGAAGCACGGCGGGGAGGAGAGCTACTGGACTCTGCATAGAGTCATTAGATGGGAGTTCCTGATTCCCACTGCCGCCTGTGTTAGAATGGGATGGGATACCAGACGACCGCAGCAAGATTGCAACACCAGAGGTAGCAAGCAACATACCTCACCTGCAGCACGTGGCTCTCACTTTACCACTTTAGATCCTGAAGCCAAAATTTTGCTCTTGCTGGGAGTAGATGCCCCTGACGCTTTAGCTTGCATTGAAGTATTCAGAGGCCCGAGAGGCTCTCCTTTTGCCTTCAAGACAGAACTGGGATGGGGACTCTCAGGAATAGTCTGTGTCAATCGGATGCAGGCCCCAGCCCAGGCAGATGTCTTCGCACCATCCATTTCGACAGCCTTCTGACGCCTTTTGGCACCATTGGAAGCAAGAATACCAGCCCACACTAAAAGGCCAGCAGAAGCGACTAGCAGATGTTCACCAAGAAGTTCTATGTCAGACTGGTCACTGATCTAGTGTTCCTGTGGAGAAAGGCTGAACTTGAAGATTGAACCTCAAGTTTTGCATGCTTTGCTTTCTTTGATGCCATATTACTGTTTACTGTTTATCTTAGTTATATAGTTCAATTGATATTTAGTTAGTAGTGGAATTTATAATTCCAGGCGGGGAGCATGCTATCCAGCCAGTATATAGTTAATTGGGAAGTGGGATAGTTAGTTAGGAATTGGGAGCTGTCCCCTTAAGGGAATGCATCATGGTAAATGTAGTCAAGGCATCCTGGGAAATGTAGTCCATGTCATGTGGCCACATCTGTAATCCTGATTGGTCACTGAATTAACCCTTGGTGGGGTTAATTAATACATAATCCACTGTCTTTTCTAGGTTGTGTTATGTGTATGTAAATAACATAGTTGGGTTGACAATATATAAACTACAAATATATATATTTGTAGCTTTAAGGAAAAATACTGTAATATATTATGCTATGTTCTGATAGGTTAATTATACTGCAAGTTGCCAAAAGACAGAGTTATAGATCATGGTTTAATATTCTCTTTCTTCTTTCTCTCTTTTTCACTGATGATCTCTCTTGATACTGATATTGACTACGGACCGATACTGATTAACCATGTTTATTTTGATATTCTGTTGATATCAAAGATTATCTGTTGTATTATGGTGTTGAAAGAAATATGCTTCTGGGTTCAGTTCTAAGTGGGGAAAAAGACACTGGAAACATGGAGGCTGCTTGGAAGGTTTAATGGTTACAGGGCCACATGGCCTGGAGGTCCAGAGAAGAATGATCACATGCTTCAAGGTGAGAAGAGAAGGGGAAAAAGGGAAAAGAGAAAAGGAAAAAGGGAAAAAGGAAAAAAAGTGTTGAGGTGCTGAGAGTACCTGGGTTTTATACCCACTGTTGGGATTTGAATTGGAGCTTGTATTCTAATTGGCTGTCAGACTCCCAGGGGCGGGGGTCTTAATTTCGTAGGCTTGGTCTGGACCACATGGCTTTACCTGAGTGCTGGCTAATGCAATCTTCCCAGACCATGTGGTGAGATGGGTAATCCTATCATTTCCTGAGGGCCATCCTTAATCCCATCAGCCTGGAGTTCCTTCTTATGTAAAGTATTCTGGCTCAGGCCTTAATGGCCCACCCATTAACAAAGGTGGGGGTGAGTTTCTGCTTCTTGAGTGAGTTTCTGCTTCTTGAGTGACTATTCTTTTTAGGAGAAATATTCTGCCTTTTAATATTTCCTAGGCTCTTTCAATTTTTCTAGGAGAGGGGTGGATGCTAACTTCCTACAATGGTTTGATATTTGTCTGCTGTAAAAGACTTGAAACCAGTAAGAAGACTTTATAACTGGATATTTCTGGACTATTAAAAACGAGTATGACATGGACTGTTTATTGGACTGTGCTATTTCTTCAAGTAAACAATAATATAACTTGTTCAATTCTGTGTGGCTGTATATTTATTCATAACTGTTCTCATAAACCATTTCCGTGTGCATATCCTTTTTATACAAGGGTTACTCTGCACATATCTTAACATTGGTTATGGGCCCAGAGAGATATTGAGAACCAGTGTTATGGGCCCAGAAAGATATTGAGAATACAGTTTCATATTCAGACAGCAATCTTTGGTTTATTGTTACAATGGCATAAGTCAACCAGTCTATTTCTGATAACCCGGTTGGATGGAACAAACTATCTTTCATGCAGGGTGGATAAAAAACAATGATTTTTTTTTTAAATTAAAAAAAAAATCAGATTTTTTTTATTTAAATTGGATTTTTTTGATTTAAATCAGATTTTTTTAAATAAAATGCTTTTTGAGGAAAATATATTACCATCCGAAAGTTATTCCATCATGAAATAAAGATTAGTTTTTTATGTAGAATAAGGCTGTATATGTTTAATTTTTTTGGTAAATAAATTCCATTAATCCATTCACAATGTCATGCTCTTCCAGAGGTTTTTGTAAGATTATTGGGCAGTTTCTCTGCCTACAAGATGTTATCACAGATGCTTGGTTTACTTTTGCAGTTCTCAAAACTGAATTTGACTCAGCAGAGATGACATGCCTCTTCTTCACAGCAAAAATGTTATAACATGAACAGAGTTGAGAAAAAGACCTTAATCCTGTTGTTCTACAAACCTATGAATACAGAATCAACCCCTTCAGTGCTAAGTTTCAAGAAGTTCAGTAACTAGAATAGAAACAATATTTTTCTGATTGTTTGGAGTGGAATAGATCTGCACAAGAAGAAAGTGAAACTAAGTGTGAGGAGGGAGGGGAAGCAGACAAGCAGTACAAAATGAAAGTGAAACTTTCTGAGCACAATACTGCACAGCCACAGACAAACAAGTCTTTGGAACTTTTTGTGTATATGACTTGAGGTTTATCACATTCTTTCCTTGGAGGAAAAAACCTATAAAGGCAGCAGGCCGTAAAAGAGACCCAGTTTGGCAATATTTTAATGAAGTTCCTTTACCTATCGGTAAGGCAGGCATGCGTGCAAAATGCAAACAGGTTGGTAAACGTTTTTATTGAATCATATAATATTTCTAAAGACTGCCCTGAACTGTGATGTTTGAGCAAAATTATATTTCTTATTATTACTGCATGTTACTGTCATTTGGTACAGTTATGAAGAAAAGCAAGTATTCCTTTTGGGGCAGGGCTGTGTACAATAAGCAGAAATTGTATAAACAATAAAATAACAGCATTGACTTTTTTGTTTAGGGGAATTCATGGATTCTGGAAACTATCCACCTTCAAGATCACCATCCTCTTGTTCTACAGTTTCAGAGTTATCCATCCAGGATAATGCTTCATCATCATCAGACACCCACAGCCACATATTACTATACCTAAAAGAAAGAAAAAATCCTTCCCTCCTGGAACCACCATAGATAAGTTTGTAATAAAAACTAGCAGATTAGAAAAAGAGTTAATAGATGAAAAAATTGCCCAGTTTGTTTATGCAACGAACTCTTCTTTCCGTCTGACTGAGAACCCACATTTCATTAATATCCTATTGCGGTGGTTGGGGGGGTTGGGAGTGGGAGGCACGGTTTTACGGTGGTTCTCCTCCTTCCTCTCTGACCGCTCGTAATTTGTGTTGACAGGGGGGCAGGTCGACCCCGAAGCCCCTATTATGTGGGGTGCCTCAGGGGTCTGTGCTCTCGCCCTGCTGTTCAACATTTATGTGAAGCTGCTGGGTGAGATCATCCGTGGTTTCGGGGTGGAGTTCCATCAGTACGCTGATGACACTCAGCTGTACATCTCTACCCTGGGCCACTCCAACCAAGCCCTTGAAGTGATGACCCGGTGCCTGGAGGCCGTGCAGAGTTGGATGGGTCTTAACAGGCTTCGTCTCAACCCGACCAAAACCGAGTGGCTGTGGTTCCCTGCGCCCAGATACAGCCAGCTTATTCCGTCGCTGGCCATGGGGGGAGAAATTTTGACCCCCATGAAAAGGGCTCGCAATCTGGGTGTCCTCCTGGATGTACGGCTGTCTTTAGAAGATCACATTACGGCCGTCGCCAGGGGGGATTCGTCTGATTTACCAGTTGCGACCCTTTCTGGATCTGGACGCACTTCGCACAGTCACTTCTGCCCTCGTCATCTCCCGCTTGGACTATTGCAATGCTCTCTACATGGGGCTCCCCTTGAAGAGTGTCCGGAGGCTGCAGTTGGTCCAGAATGCGGCCTGCACGGGTGATCTTGGGAGCCCCTCGGAGCTCCCATGTAACACCGCTCCTGCGCGTGCTGCATTGGCTTCCTGTGGCCTTCCGGATCTGATTCAAGGTGGTATTGATCGTTTTTAAAGTGCTCCATGGCTCGGGACCTGGGTACTTACGGGACCGCCTGCTGCCATCAACAGCCTCCTGCCGCCCAGTGCGCTCCCACAGGGTTGGCCTCCTTGGGGTTCCGCCGCCTGGTCGTTGCCGGTTGGCGGCCCCAAGGGTGCGGGCCTTCTCTGTGGGGGCTCCCTCCCTTTGGAACGATTTGCCCCCGGAGATACGGGCCATTACTGACATTCAGACCTTCTGGAGCGCAGTAAAGACCCTGTTTTTTCAACAGGCCAGCCTGGCCCAGTAACGATTTTAGGGTTTTTAAAACTTGGTATTTTAAATTTTTTTAATTTTAAATTTTTTATTAGTTTTATATTCTCAAATTGTATATTTGGCCTCTAATGTAATTGTTTTTTAATTTGTTTTTAATTGTATATACTGTTTTTGTTTTTAGTCCCTTTTTTGGGAGAGGGGGCGGTATAGAAATTTAATAAATAAATAATTAATTAATATGGTTCAGTCACTGAAATCAGGATACAGTTCACCCAGCAGAGCAGATGTTGCAGGGAAACTGCTGGATAAAGTGTATGACAGAGAAATGGAGCAATGTGCAACAGCTCTGGAGGGTAGAATTGTTAATCTAAGTATTGATGGGTGGAGTAATGTCCACAATGATCCTATTGTATGTGCTTGTATAACAACAGAAGAAGGGAAAGTCTTCCTTGCACAAACAATTGATACGTCAGAAAATGCACACACAGTAGAATACTTACAAGAAGTGGCAGTAAAAGCTATAATAACATGTGAACAAAAATTCAAATGTCTAGTACGCAGTTTGGTCACAGACAATGCTGCAAATGTATCCAAGATGAGAAGAAATTTAGAAGAGCAGGAAGGGAATACAAAGCTAATAACATATGGTTGCACTTCCAATTCCTTTTAGGTCATTGAATACATTCGTGGTTTGGGTAACGGCATTCCTGGGATCAATTCTATCGCACAATCCGTAGATCAATGGGGTGGTAAACAATCAGTACCATCTTCCTTAAATATATCTGCTAAGTCTTCATACTCAATCAGATAATCCCTTTTGGAAGTTGTTCGCTCTTTACCTTGCTTTGTATTATTGGATGGTCGCGGTGAGTCATTTTCATTGTGTGGTGGATTAGGACCCACAGCCAGACATAACTTACGATATCCCCCTTCCCAGTATATAGTGGGCTTCCATTTATCAAGCCAAGCTAATCCTAAAATTAATGCCTCGCTCATTGTGGAACCACCACAAAAGAAATCCACTCCCAGTGCTTTCCCATCACCATTTTCATGTATTCAGTTTTATGAGTTGCTGGAGCTCCACCCAATATAGACCCATCCACCTGTTCAAATTTAATAGGGACATCTAATTTTATAACTCTCAAGTTTAATTTACTAACCACTGCTTCAGTCATTAAACATCTTGTGCATCCCGAATCTATCAACACCCCTACCTTGATTCCCTGATCAGTTCTTTTATTCCATAAATAAACTGGTAAAATAAAAGGATGAATGGGCTTGCTTACCATTGGGTCATCTGGCATCTCATTGTCCATTTCACCTTCTTCCAAAGTAGTAGATGGCATAATGGATTTTTCATCTCCCACCGGAATATCTGGCAAGTTAACAATTACTCCTCTCACTTTGTCCTGGTCATACCAATCTCATCTATGTGGTTTATTCCTATTTAATTCTGAACCAGTTTGGGAATCTTTCATTGTCATAGGTGGAATTGGACAGTCCATAGCCCGTTGCCCTGGCCAATCACAATGAAAACATTTAAATGTTCTCCTAGTATTTTGCGTCGACATTGTTCTGGGTTATGTTTGTGTACCCAAGCCTCGTGGTTGCATAAATCCTTCCAGTCTCGGTCTCAACTGATGTAACCCATCATCTAACTCTATCGCCACACGATACCAATCGGTCAAAGTAGCATATGAATCTCTGTATAAGCAAGCCTGATGTAATTCAGGGTCCAGTCCTTCTTTAAAGATATGAATCAATAAATTTTCTGGCAATAAAGAGAGTTTGCCAGCCATTCGGCGGAAATCATTTACATAGTCCTGGGCTATTCTCCCTTTTTGTTTTACAAGCAACAAATCCTTTTCTGCTTTCTTGTCTGTCAATGTATCTTCAATTCGAGTTCGTAACACATCTAAGAATCGCCCGATATCCCCCAATTCCTCAGCTCTATGGCGATATAAATCGGATACCCATTTGTGAGCGTCTCCCACTAACACTCCGGTAACAGCCACTACCATGGACCAATTTGAATGGTAACAATGGGAGTATAAATCAAAATGGTTTAATACTTGACCTAAGAAAACAGCTACTTTAGCTGCATTCCCATCAAATATGGCTGTTAGAGAAAGGGCCCCCCACCTCCCTGGTGCTTGATCTCCCCAACGGGCTCCATAATCCATATCTCTTGGGTCTGGTAAACGAGGTCCCATGGAATATCTATCTTCCTCCACGCTCCTATCTTCCATTTGCCTAGAACATAAGTCCGACCATTCCAATCCTCTCCCAACCTCAGACTCTTGAAATCCTAATGGACTGGATGCACATAAAGGGTCCTTTTCATGGTATAAGGTTTGTTTACGAACTAAGGTCCCCCTTTCTTTTGTCTTTTAAAGTCACCTCCCCAAATTGCATCCATAACATCTCTAACATGTCACTTCCTGGGATCTCCCAATGACTTTCATCGAACCCAGGCCAACGTTTCACTTTCCAATCTATTGGACACTCTTTTTGCTTATATTCTTTCCCTTTTTCCTCTTTGTAACCATGGCTAGGATCACTTAACCTCACTTTAGATGTTTTTGGTCTTACTATCGGTGGTACTGTCAATGGCACATCCTTCCTCTCTGTTTCCACAGTCTGTTGTTCTTTGCCTTCCCCACCTTTGTCTTCAGTCACACCTGCGCTGGTCTCCATCACCCATTCCGGATCTGTACCTTATGCCATGATTCCCAATAAACAAGTTCTTTGAAAATATAGTTGAGCGCTGACTTTCTGTTAGCCTCCATTTGTTTCAGCAGGAATTAAAGCAATAAGCTATGTTACTCACAGTTGTTTGTGAATGGATATATTTATTTGCTCTTGTTTTCCTTCAAACACGGCAATAACGGTCATTCTGAATAAAGTCAGCGCTGAGATCTTTCCCATTTCAGCACAATATATCATGTAGCCCCACCTTGTGTAGCTAACTAACATCCGCCCTCCCTACAAGCCATGCACACCACCACCCTGCATTTCCAAACGAAACTAATCAAATAGCTCTATTGATCCACGCCACAATTTCTCCCCAGACCCACTCCCAAAGTTCTGTCGTGTCTCATTCTGTGCAACAAATAAGGAATCCGAGTGCTAAACCTCTCCCACCCTCATCCCTGTCCAATATTCGCATTGATACAAGATGGATGAGTCAAGCCTGGATGGAAAATGCAGGATCGGACGACGTTCTTCTCTCAAGGCAATGCATTGGAAACTGCAGGAACAGACGCTCCCTTCCCGATCCAGATAACGTGTCGGCAGGAACAGACGCTCCCTCCCCGATCCAGATAATGTGTCAGCAGGAACAGACACTCCCTCCCCGATCCAGATGTGTCAGACTTTACTTCAGAGAACAAGTCGGTGGGACTGTGGAAGCCCGACACCAATCTCTTCTTGAAAGTCTCAAGTGATGACACTCTCTTTCTACCTATTGTAATTTCTAACTTATCTCTGTAACAATTCCTAAAAGAGCAACAACTTGTGTTGCTAACAAATAAACAAATGAACAATGAATGCCATAGGATGAAGCATCTTGACTCTTAAGCATCCATGAGGCACAGAGACATGAAGACATAAAAGAGGATTGTAAGAAGAACAACTTCAAAAATAAAACAATCTAAATGAGATATTTTGAGACAATGCTCTAAAATATATTTGGGTCAAACCTTAGTGTCAATTTTCTGCTTTGAGCAAAATATGGATTAAAAGCATATACAGAGTGCGCCTGGTTTGACTTTTGATTCCCTTGCTGAGCTAAGCTCCATTGTAACTTGCGCTAAACTGGGAGCTGAACCAGCTTCAAAGATAACATTCTAGGCAAACTGCCCACCTCAGCCTAGCCATCTAAGGTTTCTTTGTTTGCAGAACTACTGAGAAAAATCATGATATGAAATATGAAAAGCTGTGTAACCTATAAAAAGTTATTTTCCGGCTCTGCCTTTCTCCGGCCAAAAACTCAAAGCAGGAAAAAAATGGTTAAAGTAAGCAAAAATCCTCACTCCCCTTCCTTTCCTGCTTCTCTTGCTCTTTCAATCAAAATAATTCTCTCTCTCTTTAGTAAATCACACATATTTCTCAATGGGATCTTTCTCATTTCCTTGCACACACTAGTTCTTTATATGAAAGAGAATCAAAGTACTCTCCTTTTAATCTGTGATGGTGGTCAACACATAGACATTTACACCAACTTTTTACCATCAACATACTGACAAATTTGTACTGTAATCAGACTGCTTGGATAAACAATTTCCCACACAAAAATTTCATTTCATTCTTTCTCCAAGAAAACCAAGCATTACTTACAATTCTTTTCTGGGAGACAGTGAGCTCCACTGTCTAAATAATTTTGTGTAATGTTATTAGAGGGTCTCATCCTCCAGGTTTGGAAATGATTACACATAGACAAATTCTTACTCACAACATTTCCAGACCTGGGGAGGTTTTGTCCCTCTAAATCTCCACTTTTTCTTCCTTTGGGCAACCTGTAATTCGTTCTCAGAGCAGTAGGATAACTCAAGGAGTGGTTCCAATCACAAATGTGATTGTGGGCCCTAACCACTGCCTACCTGCTTCTCACAGCTCTAAATCCAATCCAAAAAGCCAAACTTAATTCTCTGGCAGCAGCAGCCCCAATTGGAGCTATACACAGGTAAAGGACATTTTTCTTCAACTCAATACCATTCAATTCTGCATGCAATTATTATACATGCACATCTAAGTATTTTTAATAGAAATCATATCAAATAGATCAAGTCAAATTATCCAAATGTTTCCATTTAAACAGGCAAAGTCTTTTTTATTACTTGCTAAACCCCAGGTGGGAAGAACAATAAATCTTTTCTTTTTTACTCTTCGTTCTTTCTACCATACATAACAGCATAAATTAAACATGTCTTCTTTGGTTAGCCCCAATGTCTGAATCATCTTACTGTATGGAAGGGCTTCCCAACCTCTAAGTATTTTTCCCTACAGGACTACTCAGGTCTATTTATAATTTGGGATTCTTCCTAATTGTTTTAGTGAATTTCTCACTTTTACTCCAAGTTACACCCATTGTTCTATCTCCTTAAGCACTAAATAATTAAAAGAGATTAAAAATAAAAAGTTTAAATAATAAAAAAAATAAATTGTTACTATGTGTTCCTGCCCTGGGCATGTTCCCTTTCTAGGTTGAATCTCCCAACAGAAGCTGGCTTTTTCACACATCCTTTGCCAGGGCCCTCAAAAGCAAGTTTGAACTACACTTCTCCTTCACACATTTCTCTTGAGACCCACCAGAATTGCCATGGTTAGTTAAGAGACTGGAGCAATCCTTACCAAAAAGTTCCAGTGAGACCTTTGTACACACAGAGTTGGCACCTGGCCAGAGCAAAATACACCCCTTACTGCCACTAAAGATCTGTCTCTTCCCTGGAGAGCCTGAATCCCCCAGCAGACACTAGCTTTTTAAAGATCCAAACTCTTCTCTATCAACCTGAATCTCCCAGCAAATGCTGGCTTATTTTAAAGATCAAGATCTGTAGAGACCCTTATTCGACTTTCAATACAGCCCAAGACCTGCTAGGGTCGTCTCCATACACCTCCCACACAAGTCTCAGATTCTCACAGCCCTACCTAACCCTCTTAACCGCCAAGGCAATACTTAAGTTCACTTTTCTTACCTTGGTCTATGCACAGAGTTGCCCACTTGTTTCCAGCAATCCCATAAATCTGATCCCCTTCTTTCTCTGTTTTCAACCGACCTCTATTTTAAACACAAATCTGTGTCTCGTTCCATGCTCCTGAACAGCAGAGCTGACTGTGGACCATTGAAATCAATGGGGGACGACTTCCTCACCTGACTCTGCCGTCCAGGGCATCAGAAGAGAGTAGTTGCCCGCATTCTCCACCAATTGTTGGAAATGACTCCAGATAACAAAACTTGGTGAAAACACAGAGATTTTATTTGTAAGCTTAAATCAAAGACAAAAGTTTAAAAGCTATTTGCAAAGAACGGTAGGATCTTAGCTTATCTCAACAGGAGGTCTGAGCTAAGAACCACACCTTAAGATTTCAATACATTACATTTTATAGTTTTTCTATCCCGATGCCCCTATGCCCCTCCTACATCGAGTCCAGTGACTGAGCACAGCTAATCCGAAACGTCTTATGGAGACCACATCATCTCCTTCAACACCTCACAATGACTACCTATCACATATTTTGCCAACATGGCTTTTTCTTATCTTGGCATTAAGGAATGTCCCTTCAGCAGGACCGCTTTCTAACGGTCCGAGAACAAAGAAATATCTATTCCTAACACCACACTTGTTACATATTAATGTTACATTCAGCACATCTTCTTTCTAGCCATCTTAGAACAACATAATGATTATATGCATCTCTAACATATTCAACTATGCAAAGTAAAAGTCTGGTTATAATTTAAAATCACAATGTGCCAAGATTAAACTTAACAATAAGTAAAAGCATTAGACAATATATTTACAGTAGGATTACATCAAGTTAGCAAATGTCTATAGAGAACTGTCTTCTTAATGCTATAATATACTGTACTATTCTCTTCACCTACATTTTATTTTTGAATGTTCTTATTTCTAACACTTTATAAGCACCGCTTCCCCCTGCCTGCCACCTGCATGGAGAGGGGTGATAGGGTAAGATAGAATCTGGGCTCTCCCACTCCCAGGACTCTGGAGATTCAACCTGCATGGAGACTTGGCTTCTCTCCCTTCCTTGTCTAGCACAAGCACCGTCTGCCCCACCTTTCCACATGGAGACATATTCTTCCCCACTCTCCCGCTACTTACCCTGCAAACCAAAACAAGCATTTGAAACCCTGACCATACCCTCATTCAAATACTTCCACTTATTTGAATGTTACTATATTCTTTTTACAACTAAAAAGAGCTTAATATACGACTAGAAAATAACTATACCATTGATATTTAAGTAATTTTATTTAAATCAAATTTAGATGACTTCTTAGTCTTCACCAATGGCCGTAATGCTTAAAAAAAGATTTTGCACATGCATTTGGGGCAGCTTCTCATCATTCTAGGTCCTTTACAGAGAGAGGAATCCTTCATCCTTTCAGCTCTTCTCACACACTGTACATTGATATCCATGTGACAATTCCCCCAGATTATGAGGCCTTTCACTGAATAAGGCTCTATTCTTCTCCATACATAGTACCTGGCTCAGGTCACAGTTCTACACCGGTTATATGGTTATTCTCTCGTGTGGATCCTTTTATGGATAGTAAGTTTACTGTGTGTTTGGAAGCCATTTCCACACTCAATGCATTTGTATGGTTTCTCCCGTGTCAATTGTTTTGTTTCACAAGAGATGCATTATCCTGAAAGCCTTTTCCACACTCTGTGCATTTATATGGCTTCTCCCATGTGGATCCTTCTATGGGAAGTAAGATGACTGGATTTCCTGAAGCTCTTTCCACATTCCATGCATTCATATGGTTTCTCCCCTGTGTGGATCCTTTTATGGGAAGTAAGATTACTGGATTTGTTGAACCTCTTTCCACACTCCATGCATTTATATGGTTTCTCCCCAGTGTGGATCCTTTGATGGGGAATAAGGTCACTGCTGTAACTAAAAGTCTTGCCACACTGTGTACATTTAAATGGTTTCTCCCCCGTGTGGATACTTTTATGGGAAGTAAGTTGATAGCTATGTCTAAAAGACCTTCCACACTCTGTGCATTTATATGGTTTCTCCCCCGTGTGGATCCTTTGATGGGTAGTAAGGATACTTCTGAGACTAAAAGTCTTGCCACACTGTGTACATTTAAATGGTTTCTCTCCCGTGTGAATCCTTTTATGGGAAGTAAGTTGATAGTTATGTCTAAAAGACCTTCCACACTCTGTGCATTTATATGGTTTCTCTCCTGTGTGGATCCTTTGATGGGATGTAAGACCACTGCATTGGCTGAAGCTCTTTCCACATTCCAGGCATTCATATGGTTTCCCCCCTGTATGGATCCTTTGATGGGAAGTAAGAGTACTGCTGTGACTAAAAGTCTTGCCACACTGTGTGCATTTATATGGTTTCTCCCCCGTGTGGATCCTTTGATGGGAAGTAAGGTTACCGCTGTCACTAAAAGTCTTGCCACACTGTGTACATTTATATGGTTTCTCCCCCGTGTGGATCCTTTTGTGGCAAGTAAGTTGATGGCTATGACTAAAAGACCTTCCACACTCGGTGCATTTATATGGCCTCTCTCCTGTATGGATCCGTTTATGGGATGTAAGATTACCAAGTTCACTGAAGCCTTTTCCACATTCCATACATTTATATGGTTTATCCCCCGTGTGAATCCTCTTATGTCTTATAAGGGATGAATTTACATGGAAGCCCTTTCCACACTCCATGCATTTATATGGCTTCTCCCATCTATGGATCCATGTATGGGAAGCAAGGTGACTGCTTTGAGTAAAGGACTTTCCACATTCCATGCAATTATAAGGCCTCTCCCCCGTGTGGATCCTTTTGTGGCGAGTAAGTTGATGGCTATGTCTAAAAGACCTTCCACACTCCATGCATTTATATGGTTTCTCCCCTGTGTGGATCCTTTTATGGGTTGTAAGATCACCGTTTATTCTGAAGTCCTTTCCACACTCTATGCATTTATATGGTTTCTCACCTGAGTGGATCCTTTTATGGGATGTAAGATCTCTATGTACTCTGAAGCTCTTTCCACACTCGATGCATTTGTATGGCTTCTCCCCTGTGTGGATCCTTTTGTGGGAAATAAGATTACTGTTGCAACTAAACCCCTTTCCACACTCGATGCATTTATATGGCTTCTCCCCCGTGTGGATCCTTTTATGGGAAGTAAGACGACTGGGTTTGCTGAAGCCCTTTCCACACTCCATGCATTTATATGGCTTTTCCTCTGTGTGGATCCTTTTATGAATCTTGTTTTCACCAAAGCTTTTTCCATGCTCAAGGAATTTATTCAGCTTCTCTTCCATGTGAATACCTTTATGTGATGGAAGAGACCCATTTTCTTGAGAAAGTGTGAAAGTCCAATTGTATTCTTTTCCATTCTCTTTGTATATACACTCTTGTCCTTTGGTTTGGGTCAGATAGAGTCCAGTTACATCTAATGTGTCTTTGGACAGTCTTATACCTTTCCCAATATACTTTTTCTTCATTTTTCTTGGTTGCTCAAGAAATTGCATCTGAGCATCAATGGAAGATGAGTTTTCCTCATTCCAATTATTTGACTGATGTCTCTCCGGCATTTGGAATTCCATCTGAATTTCAGGCTTCTCCATTACGTCTCTATGTCTGAACGCTTGGAATGATTCCCTTGACTCTTTATGGTCCTGCCCATTATTACCTTCAAAAGGGAACAGCAATAAAAATGGTAGCAAGGTTAGGAAAAAAGATCAATCTGTCAGAATTTATAATAATTGCCTTCTGATATTTGCCAGATTCCAATATACTGCATGTTTGCATGCTTACAACAGAATGACATAATTTCTACATGCATGAATCATAACTCTGAAAATAGCAAAACATTTTGGTAACAACAACAATAATTAATTATAATAATCAGAAACAGCCTATAATTACAAAATGTCTTTCTGAACTGATTGGAGAATAGGAAAGACCCTTACCAAGAGAGGCCACGTTGCTGTAATTTTCCAGCATGACTTCCCAATGCAGAGCTTTTTGGTCAGGATCCAGCTGAGACCATTCCTCCTCGGAGAAATACACAGCCACCTCCTCGAAGGAGACGAGGCCTTCCTGACAGGGAAAGAGAGTACACAGAAGGTCCAGTAGGAATTGTAAAAAAACCGGTCCCATTGTTTATAAATTCCCAAGGCAAAGCTATGCACCAAAATAAATGGCTCTGCTAAGTAGCATTCCTGGGTTTATGTGAAAAATTGGACAGAGAAAAGGTTTGGATTAAAAGAATGTTTTGGGTAGATTTGATCAAAAATCAGGTTTTTGATTCTCCAAGACTGTCAGAGCCTTTCAGTGAAAATAACCCCAATTTTCTTTGGATCAATTAATCTGCCATTCATCCGTCCACCATAAGAAGACTTCTGGAGAGAATCAACTGGCAAACGGGCCTTGGAAACCCCACATATAAATGACTCCAATCCTAACTATGTTTCCAAAAGGAAATGTGGGAATCTCTCTGTGGAGGGGCATTTTTTGCAGCCCATGGTAGACCAAGATGCTGCAGTCTTATCTATCGTCAACCCCCTCATGAAAGTGCTAGGAAAACTCAGCTAGGGATTTGGCTTTTGCTTCTTCTCGGATTGTAAGGAAGTTGCTTCTAGTCCCAGGCATTAGCTGAATGGAAGATAATAATCCGAAGAAATTTCCTGAGGGGGACATTTTTACCTTTTGCAAAACTGGATTGTTTGGCCTCCAAATTCAGGCACAAATCAAAGCATTTATTTTGCAAGCCAAAAGTACTTTTTCAGAACAAGTTTTACTTTGAGAATTTCTATGAACTCGCAAATTACAATTACTGTCATAATAATTGGCAACAAGTAGCAATTTTTTAAAGTACTAGTCTTAAAAAAGATTAATGGAAGGAGACAGTATTATGTACACGCCCTTTACCTTCTGAAGGAAAAGGAGAATACAATACTAATAAACAAATTTACTCTTCTTACCTGAATTGGAGTTTCAACCACTGTTTCAGCTCCGCATTCAGGAAGGGCCAACTTCCTACTATTCTTCCCTGTGAGGGAGACAGAATTTACACAGCATAATTCATAATGTAAGAGGTGGTGTTCTATAGAAGAGAAGACATACAGAAGATGAGACAGCTGAGACATCTCTACAGAATGGGAGAACCTTGTATTACCTCTGGTTGTGCCTTGATATGGATCATCCTGAGAGATCCTCCCGAAAAACATTTCTGGAGATGAACTTGATGGATGCCTCCTTCCCTCAGGATCTCTGATCTCCACCATGAAGGACTTGAAAAAGTAGGCAGGAAACAAGAATAATAAATTGACCATACACATTAATAACTGGATTCTTCTTCTGTGAACAGCCCTCAAAAGCCCCAGAAACCCACTAGTGAGGTTGGAAAGAAGGAAAGGAATGACTATCACAAATAACAGAACAATCTCCTCCTTTGAATGCCAAAGAACTCTGGTAGGCAAAGTTTAAGAATTCAAAAATACTGTTTGTTATATTTAACCAGTCCTGAGCTCCCAAATGAAGGTCTCTCACCTGCAACTCAACCTGCTCCTTCCCCTCCTCCGCCTGGCTCAGAAGGAAGCCTTCCACCAGGGCCACTGCCTGGGAGCTGGTCTCTGCTCCACACTCCCGCACCCAGCTCTCCATCTGCAGGGGCAGAAGCGCCAGGAACTGCTCCAAAACAACCAGGTCCAGCACCTGCACTTTTGTGTGTTTTTCTGGTCTCAACCATCGACTACAAAAGGAATGGAGTCGGCTGCAAAGTCCTCGGGGACCTTCATCCTCCTTGTATTGGAAGCTCCTGAAGTTCCAGGGCTGAACTTCTGAAAGGGTGGATTTCTCCTCTGGGATCTTCTGCCCAGTTCTTGCCCAGATCTCCCCACAGCTCCCAGGCTGGACTCCAGAAAGGCCTTTTCCAATTTCCTTGCTTACTAAAGATTGGCTTTTCATTTTTTTCCTGTCCTGTAGTGCAACTCCAAATGGGTCCAGGTAATCTTGTGGATCTCTAAACACCTTTCTATTCATAATACCATTCCTGTGGCTGTCTCTATCCAATTTTTTGCCTCCAGCAGAGGGAGTTACAAATGGCTTCCAATTTCTGTATCTAAGATTAATTAGAAAGTGGTGGGTTTAATCCCCAATTATAACATATCATTCTAATGGAAAGGTATGTTTTGCTGAGCTCCATTACAGTGAAATTGAGCACTTAATCCCTGTGCATGAATGTGTGTTTGGTACAAACGTTGAGATTGATCTCCATCAGGGACTTGGAACACTGAACAAATATATTTTGGATCATTTTCAGTTGCTTTTTTTCTCAGAAACCTAAATCTGCATTTACCTTCAAGGGGGGTTTACACCAACTCTAACAGGTGAACAAAACATAAAAGCTCACTTTAAAAAAATGAAATGCCCCAAAGTGACCTACTTTGGATGTTCCCTTTCTTTAGGGTTTCCTTTTTAAGAGTCAAAGCACACAGTTCCATACAGGCAGATTCCCAAAACATACCCCAAATACAGAGGCTAAGCAACTGTTCCCATGAGACACAGGGGTTGGTGAGGTCCTGGTTCACTCACCCTCCTAAGACAAATTGAACTCCTGAGAATCCAATCCTATTTTAGTGTCCTCCAGCACAGAAGGAGAAGGCGCGCACAATCTCCTGCAATTCCTCCCTTGCAACCATGTTCTTCTTTCCTGCTCCAGATTTGCCCTCCAAGCTCTCCCCATCTCCCACCTCGGATCTCTTTCCAGACTATGGGAGGGTGAAGGATTCCCCCAGGACCTTTCCTAATCTCCCGGGATTTGTTCCCGGGCAACGCGGTTCGCTCTGAGCACCATTTCGCTCTGCCTGCCACCTGCATGGAGAGGGGCGGCAGGGGAACATGGGATCCGAGGTCTCCCACCCCCCAGGACTCAGGAGATTGAACCTGCATGGGGACTTGGCTTCTCTCCCTTCCTTCTCTAGCACGAGCACTCTCTCCCCCCGCCCCCCCTTAGCACGCGGAGACACACTTACACTCACTCCCACCACTTACCCAGCTCACCTCTAGTTCTCCCTTCAAGACTTTCCGGCACCCATTTAAACCTCCTGCGGAACTCAAAGGGTTAAATAAAGACGGAGCGATGAGTCAGATCCAGTGAGGTCACTTCCCTCCCATTCTCCTATGGTAAATCACCTCTGGCGTTCGCCCTCCAGTGGCCGAATGTTGAATCGCACGGTGCCCGGTTCTCTTTTCTGCTGGAGCCACCTGATGGATTGTGTGTGCAAGGAAGGCGCTTATGCCAAAGATGGAAACGGTGCGTTTTCCATCGGAGCCCAGGAGGAAGGAGTCTGTGGTTTCCTTCCTGATAAAGCATCCTTTTTAATCCAATTGCTTCCGATAGCATCACACCCATGTGCACTGTTCTACTTTTTAGGAACGGGTCTATAGAAAGCTCCATCCCTTCTTAGAGGGGGGCAAAAGAACAGACAAGAAATACATTACTCAAGAGGTTCAAAATACAGAATATAGAATAACATACTTGAAAGGGAACTTGGAGGTCTTACACCATCACAAACATATTTATTTATTGTATTTATTTATTTGATTTGTCAATTGCTTACAAGATAATAGGTATAAGTATAAACATAGTTATTAATACATGGAATGGATATATATAAGAAAAACAAAAATAAAAAGAATCAATAGGACAGGGACGGTAGGCACATTGGTGTGCTTATGCACACCCCCTACAGACCTCTTAGGAAAGGGGTGAGGTCAATAGTAGACAGTCTAAGGTTAAAGTTTTTGGGGTTTGGGGAAGAAACCACAGAGTCAGGTAGAGTATTCCAGACATTGATCAATCTGTTGCTGAAGTCGTATTTCCTGCAATCAAGTTTGGTGCGGTTAACCTTGAGTTTGTATCTATTGTGTGCTTTTGTATTGTTATGGTTGAAGCTGAAGCATTCATTGACAGGTAGGAGATTGCAATGTATGGTTTTATATGTTATACTTAGATCGGACCAAAGGCGGTGTAGTTCTAGATTTTCTAGATCTAGAATTTCAAGTCTGGTGGCATAAGGTATTCTGCAATGAGTAGAGGAGTGTAGAACTCTTCTTGTGGAATTTTTCTGGACTTTCTCAACTGTGTTAATATCAGATATGTAATGTGGGTTCCAGACCGATGAGCTGTATTCGAGTATTGGTCTAGCAAATGTTTTGTATGCTCTAGTTAGTAGTGTAATATTACCAGAGAAAAAGCTATGTAAGATGTCTGTCCAATCTCTTTTTGAAAATATGCAGGGATGGAGCACCCATAATTTCTGGAGGCAAATTGTTCCACTAGTAATTAATTCTTCTGTCAGGAAATTTCTCCTTAATTCTAGGCTGGATATCTCTTTGATAGATTTTCATCCATTTCTTCTTATCCCATCACAGATTCTTTGGAGAACAGGTTGAATGCATCTTCTCTGTGACAGCCCCTCATGTATTCAAAGCTTCCTGATACATCATCCCTAGTCCTTCTCTTCATTAGACTAGTCCTGCTAGTTCCTGCAATTTCTCTTCATTAGATTTAACCTCCAGTTCCCTAATCATCTTTACTGTTCTCCTCTGCACTCTTTCTAGAGTTTTAACATCTTTTTTGTATCATGGTGATCAAAAGTAGTTGCAGTGTTCCAAATGTAGTCTTAGTAGTGCAGTACAAAGTGGAACTAATTCTTTATATGATCTTGATACTACCCCTCTAGGATTGCATTGGCTCTTTTAGCAGCTGCAGCACACTGCTGGCTCATATTAAAGTAATTGTCTATTAGGATTCTTAGATGTCTCTCTTGATTACTGCTGTTGAGCCAGATACCACCTATTATGTACTAGTGTATGTTTTTTTTCTTATCTAAGTGTAAAACCGTAGTTTTCTCACCAATGAACTGCAATTTATTGGGCAGGGCCCAGTATTTAAGTCTGTCAAAAGCTTTCTGGATCTTGAGCTTATCTTCTAAAGTATTGGCTACTCCCCATATTTGATGAATATTTGATGAATGCCCTTATATCCTCTCATCTAAATTATTAAGTATTTCAAGATTTCTTTGTTCCACAGGTCAATATATACCTGCAGCTGTTTGAGCCAAGCCTTTGGCTCAATTACTATATGGCATACAACTTAGACCCACTCTTGTTATGTGCCATAGCAACTTCAAGTTTTTGGTTCAATCTAAATTTTTTAAGAGCAATTTTCCAAGTTCCCCATTATGTTTCTAATGCTTCATATATACTGGAATGTTGAAAGTGGAAACTAGAATATGGGAAACCGTATTACTCTATAGGTTGAATGTGACACTTGTCTCTCTAGATCCCTATAACTCTACTGAGATTAGAAAAGAGAAACCGTTTACAAGGAGCTTTCTCCCAAAATTTACCCTCACTTGCTTACTATCGTTTGATGATCAGCAAGGAAAGTTACACTTAAGTAACACCGGTTTGAAATAGACCATCAAATGGACACTGGTAATAACACTCAGCTTCCCATGGCAGATAGGACATACACACTGACATCCAATTGGGTGTCAATCCATCCCATTGGCTTGACTGTGTTGCCCGTGTTTCCCAGAAAATAAGCCCTAATGCGTCTTTTGGGCCCCCAAATATATAAGACCAGGTCTTATTTTCGGGGATACACAATAATTATTAATACTATTCATCAACTGTAAACCTTTTTATGCTCTGCAAGAGTTTTCCTTATTTATCTTGGTTGGGGCTTATATACTACCTCAGGTTTTCACAAGCAGTGCACTATATTCTCTAGGTGACCAGATACAATACCTTTTAGAAAATGGAAATATCCAGATTCCCAACTTAAATGGCTTAGCAGATTTTAACAGAGCCCACTAACTCATGAGTTGTCCATATATATGCAGCATGTTAGTTGTCTCATTAGAGGCAACAATATATTGGATCACTGATACTCCACATTAAAAGGTGATTACAGCTCTTTCCCTTGTGCAAATATGGGCAGTAACTTAAAACTGCAAAGCCTGTAGTAAGAATAGTGAAGAGATGGACGGAGGAGGCAAAGTTAGAACTACAGGCTTGCTTCAGTTGCACAGATTGGAGTGTTTTTGAAGCTGCTTCAATGGACTTGGATGAATTTACTGATAGTGTGACCTCATGCATTAGCTTTTCTGAGGACAATTGTATGCCTACCAAGAGCTTGTGCACATTTAACAACAACCATCTTTGGTTTATGGTGAAGCTCAAGCAGCTTTGTTGTGCCAAAGTGGAGGCCTATAGGAAAGGAGATAGGATCTCGTATCATCAGGCCAGGAAGTATTGACAAGGTAGGAAAGAGAAAGTGCTCTGAACAGCTGAAAAATCAGTTCTCAGCTAATGAACCTGCAACTGTATGGAAAAGCCTGAAGAACGGGATGATCTCCCTGCCTTATTGAACAGAATCATCAACTGGCAGTATAGAATAGAATAGAATGGAATGGAATAGAATAGAATAGAATAGAATAGAATAGAATAGAATAGAATAGAATAGAATAGAATAGAATAGAATAGAATAGAATACTTTATTGGCCAAGTGTGATTGGACACACAAGGAATTTTTCTTGGTGTAAATACTCTCACTATACATAAGGAAAAGATACATTCGTTAAGAATCCAGAATCATAACGTACGACACTTAATGATAGTCATAGGGTACAATCAACAATCAAATCATACTAGGAAACAGTCAATATAAATCGTAAGGATACAAGGGACAAAATTACAGTCATACCGTCACAAATGGGAGGGGATGGGTGATAAGGAGTGATGAGAAGATTAGCAATAATAGTAGTGCAAATTTTGTAATAATTGAACAGTGTTGAGAGAATTATTTGTTTAGCAGAGTGATGGCTTTTGGGAAAAAGCTGTTCTTGTGTCTAGTTGTTCTGGTATGCAGTGCTCTATAGCATCGTTTTGAGGGAAGGAGTTGAAACAGTTTATGTCCGGGATAAGAGGGGTCTGTGAATAATTTTACAGCCCTCTTTTTGACTTTTGCAGTATACAGATCCTCAATTGAAGGCAGGTGGGTAGTAATTGTTTTTTCTGCAGTCCTAATTATCCTCTGAAGTCTGTGTCTATCCTGTTGGGTTGCAGAACCAAACCAGACAGTTATAGAGGTGCAGATGATAGACTCAATAATTCCTCTGTAGAACTGGATCAGCAGCTCCTTGGGTAGTTTGAGCTTTCTGAGTTGGTGCAGAAAGAACATTCTTTGTTGTGCTTTTTTGTTGATGTTTTTAATGTTAGGTGTCCATTTTAGATCATGTGATATAGTAGAACCTAGAAATTTGAAGGTCTCTACTGTTGATACAGTGTTGTCTAGTATTGTAAGAGGTGGTAGTATTGGGAGAGTTTCTTCTAACGTCTACCACCATTTCTACGATTTTGCATGTATTCAGTTCCAGATTGTTCAGGTTATACCACGAGGCAAGTTGTATAACTTCCTGTCTGTATGCAGATTCATTGTTGTCTCAAATAAGACCAATCACTGTTGTGAAATCAACAAACTTCAGTATTTTAACAGATGGATTGTTTGAGATGCAGTCATTGGTATATAGGGAGAAGAGAAGTGGAGATAGCACACAGCCTTGGGGGCCCCTGTGCTGATTGTACAGATATCGGATGTGATTCTGCCTAGCTTCACTTGCTGCTTCCTGTCTGATGACCTGAATTCTTTTGTTAGCTACTCCAACCCAAATACAGCTAATTTCCCTGCATCTATCTCTATCCATCAGCCCCCCCCCCCCCCCCCCAAAAAAAAAAAAAAAAACCTTCTGGTGATCTCAGAAAAATATGTGTGAAGTCTATTTCATAGAAAAAAGATTAGAAAAGTACAGACTGACTCCTGCTTGCTTGAAAGCTTGGTCTGAGCAAGTGACCGCCATTTTCACGCAGGTTTTTTAATAAATTACTGGATATGCATTCTGTCTCTTGGTTTAAACAGTCTACCAACATCCCATTCCTAAGAAATCCTCCATCAGAGTGCAGAATGACTACAGGCCAATAGCTATGACATCTGTAGTCATGAAGACTTTTGAAAGGTTACCTAAAAGTCATCCCAGATCCACTGTTAGGCCCCTTGCAGTTTGTCTACCAAGCAAATAAGTCAGCAGATGATGTCATCAATGCGACATTGCATTACATCCTTCAACATCTTGAATCCCCTGGGACCTATGCAAGGGTCCCTTTTGTGGACTTCACCGCTTAATACCAACACTCCAGAAATTCTTCACTCTAAATTGATCCAGCTCACTAATGCCTGTTCATACTTGTAGGTGGATAATCAGCTTTTTGATAGATAGGAAGCAACAGGTGTAGTTTGGGAAAACTATATCTAGTACCCAGGTAATTAGCATAGGTGCCCCTCAGAGCTGTGTGCTCGCTCTTCTGCCTCTGTACCAATGGCTGCACCTCAGGGAAGCCTCTGTTAAAGTTCTGGAATTTGCAGGTGATACAATGGTTGTTGGTCTCATCTGAGGTGGTGACGAGGCTTCTGGTTTCATTTATATTTGAGTTTGGGGTGTTTTCTGCATAACCATTATTATATTTGTAGCACTAACCCCGAAAGGGTCGCTGTAGTCTGGGTTCTTCTGGCCCTCTTCATTTATCTCACAGTTCACAGGAGTCCCTCTCTGATGCACCTCCACTTGCCAGGTCATGTGATGTGGTGGTGGTCAGTCTCCTCTCAGCAAGCAGGTTATATAGTGAGGTGACAGATAGTCTTTTCTTCAACATGATGGAGTGATATTCAGGTGGCTGGTTGCACCTTCTTCCTCTTTCTCTCTTTTCACTCTCTTGAACTGCTTGCTGGGCTCTCCTTCCACAGCCACAGCTCCATTGTTTCCTCTACTTTTACTCAAACTCTTCCCTTCCTAAGGTCTGCCCCACAGAAGCCTGTGCTATCCTATCTCCTTATCTCCCTCAGGCTCAGACTACAGAAGACTCTGCTATCCTATCCCCTTATTTCCCTCAGGCTTATCCAACAGGGAGGGCCTCCTTTGGGTACCGATGACATCTATGTGCCACCTGGTGACCCCGAGGAATAGGGCCTTCTCTGTGGGGGCTCCCACCCTCTGGAATGGTCTGCCTCCAGAGTTACGTAACAACACCAACCTGAGAGCATTCAGACGTGCACTGAAAACCTGGCTCTTCGAGCATGCTGGCCTGGACTGAAGTGAGAGTTTTAGAGCAATTTTAGAATTTTGGGTTTTAAATTTTGGAATTTTAATATTTGGGGTTTTATTAATTTATTGGGGTTGGGTACAATTTTAAAGGCAGCCTTAGGATGTTTAATCTTCTTTTAACTTTTATAATTGTGGAATGTTTTATAGTTGGCTGTACACCGCCCTGAGTCCTTCGGGAGAAGGGCGGTATATAAATATGTTAATAAATAAATTAATAAATACTGGGACTTGCTTGGCTAGACAAATGGGCCCTGATGATCAAATGAGAGGATGGATTCAGAAAAATCCTCATTGGACTGGGCCCACTGCCCCCTCTTCCACCCACTACAAAGCCATCAGTCAGCTTGAACCCAGAGCCTGAGCCAGCATCCATGGCATCCCACCTTCTCCCAGATAACCCCCACGTACCCGATCAATACAAAGACTTGGCTGAAGCATTCAGTGAAGAAGAGTGTAATGTCTTACCTTCCCATCGAGCCACTGATTGTGCCATAGAATTAGAGCCCGGGGCGAAATTACCAAAACCAAAGATGTATTCCATGACGCCTGCTAAAATGACTGAATTAAGGAAATACATTGACAGCAATTTGGAACAGGTTTTATTGAGCCTGCCAAATCAAGACTAGCTTCCCCCATGTTGTTCAAGGAGAAAAAAGATGTTGAGTTGAGATTGTGTGTTGACTTTAGAGGCATGAACACTGTATGCATCAAAAACATGTACCCTCTCCCCCTTATGAAGGATTTATTGAAACACGTGTCAAAGGGCAAGATATTCACCAAGCTAGATCTCAGAGAAGCTTACTACCAGGTCCACATCAAAGAAGGAAATGAGTGGAAAACTGCTTTTAACTGCCCTCTGGGTAGCTTCCAATTCAAACTCATGCCTTTCGGACTTCAGGGGTTTCCTGCAGTGTTTATGCAGCTCATCAATGAGGTGCTACACCCTCACCTTTACTGGGGGGTCCTCGTGTACCTGAGTGACATCCTTATCTTCAGCAAAACCTTGGAAGAACATGTTCAATTGGTCCGACAAGTTCTAGAAAAACTTCTAGCTGCCAAATTATATGTGAAACTCTCAAAATGTGAATTCCACAAAGAGTTGTGAAATGGACCCCGGAAAGGTAAAAGCGGTGCTGGACTGGCAACGCCCCAGAACCTGAAAACAACTTCAAAGTTTCTTGGGGTTTACCAACTTCTATAGACAATTCATTCTATCCTTTGCTGAAGTTGCCATCCCGTTGACGGGCCCGTCACCCACCAAACCAAAGCCAAGTCAACCCCTGGCTTGGACTATGAACTGTCAGAAAGCTTTCGTGGCCTTAAAACGCCTCTTTGCAGCTGAGCCCATCCTCCAGCACCCAGACACGACCAAGCCTTTTATTGTCCAAACGGATGGAAGTGATGTAGCAATGGCAGCTGTTTTGCTGCAAAAGGACTCTCAAGCCGATGTCCAAAAAGCTAACAGACACAGAGCGAAGGTGGGCGGTCTGGGAGAAAGAAGCATTCACCGTACAATGGGCTTTGTTGACTTGGAGGCATTTTCTAGAAGGGGCGCCAGAGGCCTTTGAGGTATGGACTGATCATAAGAATCTCGAGGCTCTAAAGATCCCTAGGAGATTATCACCCAAACAAGTCCGCTGGGCCCAATATTTCAAGCGAATCAATTTTAACATTAAATATATCCCCAGAGGGGAAAACGTACTGGCGGACGCTCTGTCCAGAAAACCTCAGTTTGACAGCCACCGAGAGGAAATAGTACAAGCCTTAATTTCAGACACTCAATCAGCAGGCCAAGTGACCGCTTGAGCCCAAGCCAACCACAACCCCAAACACCTGGAAGATAAGCTGACTACAGAATTGAAAATGGCCCTATTGACCAACCCTTGGCTCCTGGACCATCAAACCGAGTTGACAATGAATGATGGACTAGCTTGGAAAGGGACTAAGTTTTATGTACCCACAACCCTAAGGCTACTGATAATGATGAAGTGTAGCCATGACTCCCGGCTGGGAGGCCACTTCGGATTCATAAAAACCCTACATTTACTGAGAAGACAGTTCTGGTGGCCAAAAATGGAACCTGATGTCGAGGACTATGTAAAAAGTTGCTAAATTTGTGCCAAAAGAAACATAGAACTGGAAACCCCCCTGGCCTCCTGCAACAAGTCGCTTAACCAACCCAACCTTGGGAAGAGATCGCAATGGACTTTATTGTTGAATTACCTAAGAGTGAAGGGAATACAATCATTTGGACTATAATTGACTTATTCTCTAAACAGGCCCATTTTATAGCCTGCAAAGGACTTCCATCTGCGAAAAAACTTGCAAAGCTGTTCATGAAACATATCTATAGACTACATGGAGTACCTCGTAGAATAATATCAGACAGAGGGGTACAATTTACCGCAAAATTTTGGAGGGAATTTCTGAAATCCATTGGTTCCTCTCAAGGGTTTTACTCAGCTTTCCATCCTGCTTGTAACGGAGCAGCAGAGAGGGCTAACACCATGATTGAAGAATACATTAGATGCTATGTAAATTATCAACAAGAAAATTGGGCTGAGTATTAACTTTTGCAGAGGTTGCTTACAATAAAGCAGTACATACAAGCACGGGATTGACTCCATTCCAAATCAACACTGGAATGGATTTTGTCCCGATGCCAGAGTTACATAGACAACCTCCCTCATCCATGTCCCTAACAGAATGGATGAACTCGTTAAAGAAAGGATGGGAAGATACAAAAAAAGCTTTGACTGAAGCTGCAAAGAATTATAAAAAACAGACGGATAAACATAGATCCCTTCAACCACCTTTTAAAGTAGGGGACAAAGTATATTTGTCAAACACATATTCCTGCATAAGGGCTAACTGCTCAATGCATCTATAATCCTGTGCTAGCTCAGAAAAATATATCTTTTCATTGGAATGAGTGTTCTTCAGGGGTTATACACACCACGTTCCATTTAATCTTACATACAGAAATTGGAAACCATTTGTACCACCTCTCTTGGGGGCAAAAAATTGGAGAAAGATGGTTGAAAAACTTGCCTGACCTGTTACTACAACAATGGTACTATGAATGCAAAGGTGTTTGGAGATCTACAAGATTCCCTGGACCCATTTGGAGTTGCACTACAGGACAAAGAATGAGAATGTGGCTGTGTATTTCTCCAAGGAGGAATGGTCTGAGCTAGATCTTGACCGAAAAGCTCTGCATTGGGAAGTCATGATGGCAAATTACAGCAATGTGGCCTCTCTTGGTAAGGGTCTTTCCTATTCTCCAGTCAGAGACTTCAAAGAAGACATTTTGTGGTTGGATACCACTAGCTGTTTCTTATCTTAGAAAATCTCAAATAAGTCTCTGGAGAAGAAGCAGGTAGAAATACGCCGTTCCCCTGCTCCTAGGAAGGAAATAAATCTCTGGCCTTCTCTTTAGATGCCATTTCGCATCTGATGTATTTTCTGTTTCTATTTAAACATGTCAGTGACAAAGTAATTCCTTGCCTTTATGTAATGTTAAACTCCATCACGGATTTCAGCTTTTTTGGCCCAGATAATTCCATATCAGTCCTGTGAAACTGTGATGGCACAGTAGTTAGAATGCAGTACTGCAGGCTGCTTCAATTGCCTGCCGGCTGCCTGCAGTTTGGCAGTTTAAATCCCACCCAGCTCAAGGTTGACTCAGCCTTCCCTCTTTCTGAGGTTGGTAATAATTTTAAAATAAATTAAAAGAATTAAATAGATAGGCTTTAAGAGATTAAGAGTGAGGAATTAGAAAAGTTAAAAACCATTTAAAAGCCGAATTTATAACCATTTTATATAACTCTAGGCCAGACCGGCTAGATGGAATAGGTGGGATTTTAGTGCACGCCGGAAGGTCAACATGTTGGGGATGGTCCTTATCTCCAGGGGCAATTCGTTCCAGAGGGAGGGGGCTCTCAGAGAGAAGGTCCAAACCCTCGGAGCTGTCAGCCGTCCAGCTGTCCAGCCTAGTTACTTTCTAGTCATGTATCAAGCTATTTTTTTTAGTTGCATTAAAAACATAGCAGCATTCAAATAAGTGGAAGTATTTGGGTGGGGGCATGGTCAGGGTTTCAAAGGCTTATGTTGGTTTCAATTTGTTTATTCACCATTTTGCTCATTTTGAGGCCTCCTTGAATCTCTAGAGATCCTTCAGAGTGGCTGTTTTTGGGGGAAGTGAGTTTTGATCTTCTACAGAAATTTTCTTAATATTCAAAAGATCACAAGTTAGCAGGGAGTTGGACTAGAAGACCTCCAAGATCCCTTCTAGCTCTGTTCTGATTCCATCTAGAAACTTCAATCTGCGGGAGACACCATGGGCTTTCTTAAGTAGGCTGTTTTTCTTTTTTGCTTTACTTTTCCTGTTGGAATATTTTTTAAATTTATTTTCACTGATGGTTCTTATATTATAATTCAAAATGCCACCGTTTGCATTAGTACTTTCCGTGCACAAAAAAATCCGCCAAGTGACTCCCTCTAAAAAGAGAAGGGGACACCGTGCGATTCACAATTCGGCCACGGCGGGACGAATGTCAGAGGTGAGTTACCATAGGATAATGAGAAGGAAGTGACATTCTGGGTTCCATCTAGGACCCAGCACTCTGTCTCCTTTTGCACCCTTTGAGTTCCGCAAGAGGTTTAAACGGGTGCTGGAAACGGTGCTCAGGACGAGCCGCGTTGCCCCAGAGAGGAGGAAGGGTCCTGGGGGAATCCTTCACCTCCTCATAGCCTGGAGAGAGCTCCGAGGTGGGAGATGGGGAGAGCTTGTACGGCAAATCTGGAGCAGGAAAGAAGAACATAGTTGCAAGAGAGGAACTGCAGGTGATTGTGCCCGCCTTCTCCTATGCTGGAGGACACTAAAATAGGATTTGATCCTCAGGAGTTCAATTTGTCTTAGGAGGGTGAGTGAACCAGGACCTCACCAACCCCTGTGTCTCATGTGAACAGTTGCTTAGCCTCTTTGTGTTTTGAGGTATGTTTTGGGAATCTGCCTGTGTGTAACTCTGTGATTTAGCACTTGAGGAAACCCTGAAGAAAGGGAACATCCAAAGTAGGTCACTTTTGGGCATTTCATTTTTTTTAAAGTGAGCTTTTATGTTTTGTTCACCTGTTAGAGTTGGTGTAAACCCCCCTTGAAGGTAAATGCAGATTTAGGTTTTTGAGAAAAAAAGCAACTGAAAATGATCCAAAATATATTTGTTCAGTGTTCCTAGTCCCTGATGGAGACCAATCTCAACGTTTGTACCAAACACACATTCATGCACAGGGATTAAGTGCTCAATGTCACTAATGGAGCTCAGCAAAACATACCTGACAATGATATGTTATAATTGGGGATTAAATCCACCACTTTCTAATTAATCTTAGATACAGAAATTGGAAGCCATTTGTAACTCCCTCTGCTGGAGGCAAAAAAAGTGAACAGAGACGGCTGAGAGAGGTGCCTGACCTGAAGCTACAGGAATGGTACTATGAATAGAAAGGTGTTTGGAGATCCACAAGATTCCCTGGATCCATTTAGAGTTGCACTACAGGACAGGAAAAAAAATGAAAAGCCAATCTTTAGCAAGCGAGGAAATTGGAAAAGGCCTTTCTGGTGTCCAGCCTGGAAGCTGTGGGGAGATCTGGGCAAGAACTGGGCAGAAGATCCTGGGGGAGAAATCCACCCTTTCAGAAGTTCAGCCCTGGAACTTCAGGAGCTTCCAATACAAGGAGGATGAAGGTCCCCGAGGACTTTGCAGCCGACTCCATTCCTCTTGTAGTCGATGGTTGAGACCAGAAAAGCACACAAAAGCGCAGATGCTGGACCTGATTGTTTTGGAGCAGTTCCTGGCGCTTCTGCCCCTGCAGATGGAGAGCTGGGTGCGGGAATGTGGAGCAGAGACCAGCTCCCAGGCGGTGGCCCTGGTGGAAGGCTTCCTCCTGAGCCAGGCAGAGGAGAAGAAGGAGCAGGTTGAGTTGCAGGTGAGAGACCTTCATTTGGGAGCTCAGGACTAGTTAAATATAACAAACAGTATTATTGAACTCTTAAACTTTGCCCACCAGAGTTCTTTGACATTCAAAAGAGGAGATTGTTCTGTTATTTGTGATAATCATTCCTTTCCTTCTTTCCAACCTCACTAGTGGGTTTCTGGGGCTTTTGAGGGCTGTTCACAGAAGAAGAATCCAGTTATTAATGTGTATGGTCAATTTATTATTCTTGTTTCCTGCCTACTTTTTCAAGTCCTTCATGGTGGAGATCAGAGATCCTGAGGGAAGGAGGCATCCATCAAGTTCATCTCCAGAAATGTTTTTCGGGAGGATCTCTCAGGATGATCCATATCAAGACATGACCAGAGGTAATACAAGGCTTTCCCATTACACAGAGAGATCTCAGCAGTCTCATCTTCTGTATGTCTTCTCTTCTATAGAATACCACCTCCTACATTATGAATTATGTAGTGTAAATTCTGTTTCCCTCACAGGGAAGAATAGTAGGAAGTTGGTCCTTCCTGAATGCGGAGCTGAAACAGTGGTTGAAACTCCAATTCAGGTAAGAAGAGGAAATTTGTTTATTAGTATTGTATTCTCCTTTTCCTTCAGAAGGTCAAGGTGGTGTACCTAATACTGTCTCCTATTAATCTTTTTTAAGACTAATACTTTAAAAAATTGCTACTTGTTACCAATTATTATTACAATAATTGTAATTATGTAATTATTCTAACCTCTTTTCAAATAATCCTTCATGATGCCAATTCTTTTTGTAATTCTTTGAATTGGATTTGCGTAAGGATGCTCAAAAATAATTGAATATTTCAATAATATAAAATAATTGAAAAACACTGGCAAATTACCATTTTTAAAAAAGCTTTGATTACAATCACTGATAAGAAAACTAAATGGAGCAGATTAAAATATAACACTACTAAAATCTAATGCGAATTCATAGAAATTCTGAAAAAGCACATAATGAAAGCACTTTTGGCTTGCAGAGTAAATGCTTTGATTTGTGCCTGAATTTGGAGGTCAAACAATCCAGCTTTGCAAAAGGTAAAAATGTCCCCCTCAGGAAATTTCTTCTGATTTGTTATCTTCCATTCAGCTAATGCCTCGGACTAGAAGCAATTTCCTTACAATCTGAGAAGAAGTAGAAGCCAAATTCCTAGCTGAGTTTTCCCAGCACTTTCATGAAGGGGTTGAGGATAGATAGGACTGCAGCTTCTTGTATACCATGGGCCATTTACTGAATGCTGCAAAAAATGACCCTCCGCAGAGAGATCCCCACATTTCCTTCTGGAAACATAGGAAGGATTGGAGTCATTAATATGTGGGGTTTCCAAGGCCCGTCTGCCAGTTGATTCTCTCCAGAAGTCTTCTAATGGTAGACGGATGAATAGTAGATCAATCGATCCAAATAAAATTGGGGTTATTTTCACTGAAAGGCTCTGACAGTCCTGGAGAATCAGTAAAGCTTGATTTTTGATCAAATCTACCCAAAATATTCCTTCAATCCAAACCTTTTCTCTAATCCAATTTTTCACATAAACCCTGGAATGCTACTTAGCATAGCCATTTACCTTGGTGCATAGCTTTGCTTTGGGAATTTATAAACAACGAGACCATTTTTTTTACAATTCTTCCTGGACCTTTTGTGTACTCTCTTTCCCTGTCAGGAGGGCCTTGTATTTTTCGAGGAAGTGGCTGTGTATTTCTCTGAGGAGGAATGGTCTCAGCTGGATCCTGACCAAAAAGCTCTGCATTGGGAAGTTATGCTGGAAAATTACAGCAACGTGGCCTCTCTTGGTAAGGGTCTTTCCTATTCTCCAATCAGTTCAGAAAGATATTTTGTAATTATAGGCTGTTTCTGATTATTATAATTATTTATTGTTGTTGTTACCAAAATGTTTTGCTATTTTCAGAGTTATGATTCATGCATGTAGAAATTACGTCATTCTGTTGTAAGCATGGAAACATGCAGTATATTGGAATCTGGCAAATATCAGAAGGCAATTGTAATAAATTCTGACAGATTGATCTTTTCCCCTAACCTTGCTATCATTTTTATTGCTGTTCCCTTTTGAAGGTGATAATGGGCAAGACCACAAAGAGTCAAGGGAATCATTCCAAGGGTTCAGACATGGAGACGTAATGGAGAAGCCTGAAATTCAAATGGAATTCCAAAGGCAGGAGAGACATCAGTCAAATAATTGGAATGAGGAAAACTCATCTTCCATTGATGCTCAGATGCAGTTTCTTGAGCAACCAAGAAAAATGAAGAAAAAATATATTGGGAAAGGTATAAGACTGTCCAAAGACACATTAGATGTAACTGGACGCTATCTGACCCAAGCCAAAGGACAAGAGTGTATATACAAAGAGAATGGAAAAGAATACAATTGGACTTTCTCACTTTCTCAAGAAAATGGGTCTCTTCCATCACATAAAGATATTCACATGGGAGAGAAGCTGAATAAATTTCTTGAGCATGGAAAAAGCTTTGGTGAAAACAAGATTCATAAAAGGATCCACACAGAGGAAAAGCCATATAAATGCATGGAGTGTGGAAAAGGCTTCAGCAAACCCAGTAGTCTTATTTCCCATAAAAGGATCCACACAGGAGAGAAGCCATTTAAATGCTTGAAGTGCGGAAAGGGCTTTAATTGTAACAGTAACCTTACTTCCCATAAAAGGATCCACACAGGGGAGAGGCCATATAAATGCATTGACTGTGGAAAAGACTTCAGTTGCAACAGTAATCTTACTTCCCATAAAAGGATCCACACGGGGGAGAAGCCATTTAAGTGCTTGGAGTGCGGAAAGGACTTTAGTTGTAACAGTAGTCTTACTTCCCACAAAAGGATCCACACGGGGGAAAAACCGTATCAATGCATTGAGTGCGGAAAGGACTTTAGTTGTAATAGTAGTCTGACATCCCATAAAAGGATCCATACAGGTGAGAAACCATATAAATGCATTGAGTGTGGAATGGACTTCAGAAAAAATAGTGCTCTTACAACCCATAAAAGGATCCACGCAGGGGAGAGTCCTTACAAATGCATGGAATGTAGAAAGACTTTTACTCATAGCAGTCACCTTGCTTCTCATACATGGATCCATAGAGGGGAGAAGCCATATAAATGCATGGAGTGTGGAAAGGGCTTCAGCAAATCCAGTAGTCTTACTTCCCATAAAAGGATCCACACAGGAGAGAAGCCATATAAATGCATGGAGTGCGGAAAGAGCTTCAGAGTACATAGTGATCTTACATCCCATAAAAGGATCCATACAGGGGAGAAGCCATTTAAATGCATTGAGTGCGGAATGGGCTTTCGTTGCAACAGTAATCTTACTTCTCATAAAAGGATCCATACAGGGGAGAGACCATATAAATCCATGGAGTGTGGAACGTCTCTTAATTACAGCCATCACCTTATTCTCCATAAAAGTATCCACACAATGGCAAAGCCAATATAAATGCATGGACTTTGGAAAGAGTTTTAGGAGGAGAAATGACCTAATTTCCCATACAGAAATAAGCTTGGATGGGAACGTCTGTTAATTCTAGAAAGTTACATTTATGAATTTTCGTATTTACAGAGACTGAGCTTGCAAAGGAATTTTTTTCTTAGCTTGATCCTTCCTATTGTCTAACTGAGGGATGTGAATTTTCTAATGAAAATAAAAACAATGGGCAAGTGCCATTTTAGTTATGACTTGGATTTTTTACGATATCTATATTTAAGTATGATTTATTTTCTTTTCAAAAGTTAGATTCCTACTCCCCACTTGTTTGTTCTTCCCACTTGAACACGCTCAAAAAGATTTAAATTCCCCTTCTTTTATCATTCATTTAAAAACACTCAATCTAGAAACTTCAATCTGCGGGAGACACCACTGGCTTTCTTAAGTAGGCTATTTTTTTTTTCTTTTACTTCTCCTGTTGGAATATTTTGTTTATTTATTTTCACTGATGGTTCTTATATTATAATTCAAAATGCCACCGTTTGCATTAGTACTTTCCGTGCACACAAGACTCCACCAGGTAACTCCCTCTTAAAAGAGAAGGGGACGCCGTGCGATTCACCATTCGGCCACTGCAAGGCGAACGTCAGAGGTGAATTACCATAGGATAATGGGAGGGAAGTGACATTCTAGGACCCAGCACTCTGTCTCCTTTGCACCCTTTGAGATCCGCAAAAGGTTTAAATGGGTGGTGGAAGCGGTGCTCAGGACGAGCCGCGTTGCCCCGGGAACAAATTCCCAGAGAGGAGGAAGGGTCCTGGGGGAATCCTTCGCACACCCCCCATAGCCTGCAGAGAGCTCCGAGGTGGGAGATAGGGAGAGCTTGGAGGGCAAATCTGGAGCAGTAAAGAAGAACATATGGTTGTAAGTGGGGAGCTGCAGGAGATTGTGCGCGCCTTCTCCTTCTGTGCTGGAGGACACTAAAATAGGATTGGATTCTCAGGAGTTCAATTTGTCTTAGGAGGGTGAGTGAACCAGGACCTCACCAACCTCTGTGTCTCATGTGAGGTCCTCCGTGTTTTGGGTATGTTTGGGAATCTGCCTGTGTGTAATTCTTCAAGCTGTGTAGCTCTTAAAGAATAAACCCTGAAGAAAGGGAACATCCAAAGCAGGTCACTGTTGGGCATTTCCTTTTTTAAAAAAGTGAGCTTTTATGGTTTGTTCATCTGTTAGAGTTTGTGTAAAGTCCCTTGCAGGTAAATGCAGATTTGGGTTTTTATAAAGCAAGTCCTACTTTCTGAGAAAAAAGCAACTGAAAATGCTCAAAAATGCATTTATTCAGTGTTCCGAGTCCATAATGGAGACCTATCCCAAAGTTTATTTGTTTATTTTATTTTTTTTGTTTGTCAAGCATGCATGAGAAAACAAGTATAAGTATGAACATAACATATAAACATATAAGTATAAACAGATATATAAGTATATAGATAATGAGTACAAATACATGGGAAGAGTAGGACTGGGAAAACAGGCACGCTGGTGGTGCTTATGCACGCCCACTCACAGACCTCTTAGGAATGGAGTGAGAGATCCCCAGTAGACAGTTTAAGGTTAAACTTTAAGGGGGTTGATGATATAACAACAGAGTCAGGTAGTGAGTTCCAGGCATTGACCATTCTGTTGCTGAAGTCGTATTTTCTGCAATCAAGTTTGGAGTTTGTATGTATTGTTTGCCCGTGTATTATTGCAGCTGAGCTGAAGTAGTCTTTGACAGGTAGGATGTTGTAGCAGACAATTTTTTATACTAAGCTTAGGTCAGACCGTAGGTGGAGTAGTTCTAAGTTGTCTAGGTCGAATATTCCAAGCCTGGTGGCATAAGGTATTCTATTGTGAGTGGAGGAGTGGAGTACTCTTCTTGTGAAATATCTCTGGACTCGCTCAATTATGTTAATGTCCATTATCCAATGTGGATTCCATACAGATGAGCTGTATTTGAGAATTGGTCTGGTGAAAGTTATGTATGCGCTGGTTTGCAGTTCAATGTTACCAGAGAAGAAGCTTTGCAAAATTAGATTAACAACTCTTAATGTCTTTCTGGCAATCCTGTTAACAGTGAGCTCTGGAGCTTAGATCTTTTGAAATTACACCTAGGTCCTTGACAGAGTCTACGAAGTTGTATCAGCCCAGTTTGTATTGAGTGTTCTGATTTTTGTTGCCAATGTGTATGACAGAGCATTTGTTGGTTGAGATTTGAAGTTGCCAATTGTTCGACCATTCTGACACATAGTCAAGGTCGCTTTGTAGGGTAGCAGTATTGTCAGTGGTGTTAAATAGTTGTACGTCATCAGCGAAGAGGACGCAGTTGCTTATAATATGATTGAAAAGATAATTTATGTGAATTAGAAAGAGAGTGGGTCCTAGAACACTGCCTTGGGGGACACAGCTGTTAACTGGTGCAGGGTTTGATAGGGCACTCCTTATTTTGACTACTTGTTGCCTGTTTGATAGGACTGCAGCTATCTATTTGGGCAGTAATCCAGAAATGCCTTAAGAGCGTAGTTTTAACAGTAGTTTGTTGTGTACCATTGAATCAAAGGCTTTGCAGAAGCCTATGTAAATTGCATCTATTGCTTTACCCTGGTTGAGTTGTATAGTCCAAATGTTTCTGTAGTGTAGGAGTTGTTAGATCACAGGACAAATTTTTCCTAAAGCCAAACTGTTTGTTAAAGAGTAAGTTGTTTGTCTCTAAGTGGAGGGTAAGGGATTGGTGGATGATGGATGATGGTTTCCATGACTTTGCAGGTGCCACAACATAATGAGATTGGTCTGTAATTTTCAACTAGGCTGGGGTCTCCCTTTTTGAAAATAGGAATAACCGTGGCTAATGACCATAGGTCGGGCAAGGAGCTGATTCTAAAAGATATATCGTAGATTGTGGTTTGGCTATGGCAGTGGAAAGTTTTTTAAATAAAAAGGCACATAATCTATCAGGGGCAATAGATAGAGATGGTTTTAATTTGTGTAGTGCCTTTTCAACGTTATCTTCTGTAAAAACAACATGTAGCAGATCGTTGCAATTAGCTGTGGTACGATTAGGAAATGTGGGGCATGAGCCATTGTTCTTGACAAAGTCTGAACTGAAGAATGTGTTGAAAATATTGGCTTTAACAGCTTCATCATTATAGTCTTTCCCGTTAGGACCTTCTAGGGATGGCATGGTTTTTGAGTCTTTAAGTTTGGTATTTACAAAATTATAGAAGGTGCGGGTGGATTTTGTGTGTAACAGTTTTTCCAAAACTGTACAAACAGTTGTACAAATACACATTCATGCACAGGGATTAAATGCTCAATGTCCCTGTAATGGAGCTCAGCAAAACATACTTTTCCATTAGAATGATATGTTATAATTGGGAATTAAATCCACCACTTTCTAATTAATCTCAGATACAGAAATTGGAAGCCATTTGTAACTCCTCTGCTGGAGGCAAAAAATTGGACAGAGACAGCTACAGGAATAGTACTATGAATAGAAAGGTGTTTAGAGATCCACAAGATTCCCTGGACCCATTTGGAGCTGCACTACAGGACAGAAAAAAAAAATGAAAAGCCAATCTTTAACAAGCGAGGAAATTGAAAAAGGCCCTTCTGGTGTTCAGCCTGGGAGCTGTGGGAAGATCTGGGCAAGAACTGGGCGGAAGATCTTGGAGGAGAAATCCACCCTTTCAGAAGTTCAGCCCTGGAACTTCAGGAGCTTCCAATACAAGGAGGATGAAGGTCCCCGAGGACTTTGCAGCCGACTCCATTCCTTTTGTAGTCGATGGTTGAGACCAGAAAAGCACACAAAAGCGCAGATGCTGGACCTGGTTGTTTTGGAGCAGTTCCTGGCGCTTCTGCCCCTGCAGATGGAGAGCTGGGTGCGGGAGTGTGGAGCAGAGACCAGCTCCCAGGCAGTGGCCCTGGTGGAAGGCTTCCTCCTGAGCCAGGCGGAGGAGAAGAAGGAGCAGGTTGAGTTGCAGGTAAGAGACCTTCATGTGGGAGCTCAGGACTAGTTAAATATAACAAACAGTATTTTTGAATTCTTAAACTTTGCCTACCAGATTTCTTTGGCATTCATTACAGGTAGAAATAATTCTTATAGGAAATTCTTCTGTTATTTGTGATAGTCATTCCTTTCCAACCTCACTGATAGATTTCTGGGGCTTTGGAGGGCTGTTCAGAGAAGAAGAATCTAGTTTTTAATGAGTATGGTCAATTTATTCTTCTTGTTTCCTGCCTACTTTTTCAAGTCCTTCACAATGGAGATCAGAGATCCTAAGAGACGGAGGCATCCATCAAGTTCATCTCCAGAAGTGTTTTTCAGGAGGATCTCTCAGGATGATCCAAATGAAGACACAGCCAGAGGTAATGCAAGGCTCTCCTATTCTGCAGAGACGTCTCAGCTGTTTCATCTTCTGTAAGTCTTCTCTTCTGTAGAACACCACCTCCTACATTATGAATTATGCAGTGTAAATTCTGTCTCCCTCACAGGGAAGAATAGTAGGAAATTTACCGTTCTTGATGGTGGAACTGAAACAGTGGTTGAAACTCCAATTCAAGTAAGACGAAATTAATTTAATATTTGGATGCTCCCTTTCCTTCAGAAATTCAAGCTGATGTACATAGTCTCCTTCCATTTTTCCTTCTTTTTTGAATTGGCTTATTTTTGTGGTCCTGAACAAGATTAAAAGTTGAAGTAGGTTCTTTTTAGGAAATCTTTTTTAAAAACCACGACTTTAAATAACTGCTAATTGTTTCCAATTATTATTATAATTGTACTTATGCTAATTACTCACTTTTCAAATAATCCTTCAGGGTGTCTATTTTTTTGTAGCTCTTTGACTTAGATCTGTGCAAGGGTGCTGAAAACTGTCTAAATATTCACATTGGCAATTACCATTTTTTTTAAAAAAAGTTTTTAATCAAGGCACTTTTAGCTTGCAAATAAATTCTAACACCTTGATTTATGCCTGAATTTGGAGGCCAAACAGTCCAGCTTTGAAAAAGCTAAAAATCTCCTCGTGAAATTTCTTCCGCTTCGTTACTTATCATTCAGTCAATGTCTCAGATTATAAGCAGCTTCCTTACAATGTGTGGAGGACCGAAACAAATTCCTGGCTGAGCTCTCCCAGCACTTTCATGAAGGTGTTGAGGAGAGACAGGATTGCTCTTCCTTGGAACACCATGAGACATTTACTAAAATGCTGCAAGGAATCCTCGCCCCCAAACACAGAAACGTTTCCTTCCGCAAATGCAGGAAAGCTTGGAGTCACTGATAGGTGGAGTTTTGGAACCCCAAAATATCAATTGATTCCAGACATCTTTGATGGTTGCTGGAGGGTGGGTGGGTGAATGGATGGATAATGGTAGCTCAATAGATCCAAAAGGAAACTGCTGTTAACTTCACTGTATGGAACTGAAAGTCCTGTAAAATTGATAAAACCTTTCCAAACTATTGCTTCAGTTAAAGGCTTTTGGCCTTGGAATCGTAGCAAGCATAGGAAGCATTTACCTTAGTTACATAAAGTTGCTTTGGGAATTTGTAAACAATAGAACTGGGTTTTTTTTCACAATTCGTCCTGGACCTTTTGTGTACTCTCTTTCCCTGTCAGGAGGGCCTTGTCTCCTTCGAGGACGTGGCTGTGTATTTTTCCAAGGAGGAATGGTCTCAGCTGGATCCTGACCAAAAAACTCTGCATTGGGAAGTCATGCTGGAGAATTACAGCAGTGTGGCCTCTCTTGGTAAGGGTCTTTCCTATTGTCCAATCAGAGACTTCAGAAAGACATTTTGTAGTTGGATACCACTGGCTGTTTCTTATCTTAGAAAATCTCAAATAGATGTTATCTCTGGAGAGGAAGCAGGTAGAAATACACCGTTCTCCTGTTCCTATGAAGGAAATAAATCTCTGGCATTCTCTTTAGATGCCATTTCGCATCTGATGTATTTTCTATTTCTATTTAAACATGTCAGTGACAAATAATTCCTTGGCTTTATGTAATGGATTTACATAACATTACATATGTAATGTTCTGGAACCCACATTATGTATCTGATATTAACATAGTTGAGAAAGTCCAAAATATTTCACAAGAAGAGTTCTCCACTCCTCTACTCATTCCAGAATACCTTATGCCAGCAGACTTTATATTCTAGACCTAGAAAACCTAAACTATGCTGCCTTTGGTCCGATCTGAGTACAGTATATAAAATCATCACATTGCAATGTCCTACCTGTCAATGAATACTTGAGCTTCAACCATAACAATACAAGAACACACAATAGATACAAACTCAAGGTTAACCGCACCAAACTTGATTGCAGGAAATATGACTTCAGCAACAGAGTGGTCAATGTCTGGAATACTCTACCTGACTCTGTGATTTCTTCCCCAAACCCCAAAAACTTTAACCTTAGACTGTCTATTGACCTCACCTCTTTCCTAGGAGGTCTGTAGGGAGCATGCATAAGCGCACCAACGTGCCTACCGTCTCTGTCCTATTGTTTCTTTTTATTTTTCTTATATGTATCCATTTTATGTATTCATAACTACGTTTATGCTTATACCTATTATCTTATAAGCGATTGATAAATAAATAAATGCTAAACTCCATCACAGGTTTCAGCACTTTTGGCTCAGATAATTCTATATCAATCCTGTGAAGCCGTGATGGCGCAGTAGTTAGAATGCAGTTCTGCAGGCTATTTCGGTTGCCTGCCAGCTGCCTGAACTTTAGCAGTTTGATTCTCACCGGCTCAAGGTTGACTCAGCCTTCTCTCTTTCTGAGGTTGGTAAAATCAGGACCCAGATTGCCAGGACCCAGACTGACAATAGAATGATTCTGTAAGCAACTTAGAGAGGACTGTAAAGCACTGTGAAGCAGTATAAAAGTCAAAATGCTATGACAGCCTGGTGTTCAGATATGTGGGTTAACTACTTCTGTTCGATTTCACTCCTGCACCTTGGAATTAGGGATGAAATGGTGTCGGTTTTGCATTGCAAACATGCAACTTAAAGTTAATAAAGAACATTAGGTTCCCCCCCCCCCTCTTCAATTATGCGATTTTGGTCAAGGAAAAAACAAAGTGCAAATGGAACATATTTTGTGTGAGAAGAAAAAGATGAGTTTCAAAAGGAATTTAGTTTTTGCAGGTTTCTGTTGGAATTGGCAATACATGTTAGGTTTTCTCCTAATACATCTTTGGATGCTTCCTCTGATTTTGCTGACTCTTGTTGAAATTTGAATATGTATGGATAATTATAAACAAAAAGAATGTTTGCTGTCCTTAAATCTTTTATGCTACATTAATGTGGGAATTGTCATTTATACCACTGTAAACAATCAAACATGTAATCTTTGAATTTGAAAAGTTCCAGAAGGCAATAATGATGACTTCTGACTGGTCCTTTTCCTTAATCTTGCTATCATATTTATTTCTCTTTCCCCTTGAAGGTGGTAATGAGCAGGACCATGAAGAGTCAAGGGAATCATTCCAAGGGTTCAGACATGGAGACGTAATGGAGAAGCCTGAAATTGAAACGGAATTCCAAAGGCAGGAGAGAAACCCCTCAAATAATTGGAATAAGGAAAGCTCATCTTCCATTGAGGCTCACATGCAGCAGTTTCTTGAGGAATGGGGGAAAATACAGAAAAAATATATTGGGAAAGGTATAAAACCATCCAAAGACAAAGAAGAGATCAAAGAACATTATCCCTCCACATCCAAAGGACAAGATAATAAATGCAAAGATGATGGAAAAAACTACAATTGGACTTTCCCATTTTCTCAGGAAAATGGGTCTCTAACATGGCATAAAAGTCTTCACATTGGGGAGAATCTGGAGAAAGGCATAGAGAATGGAAGGAGCTTCTGTGAAAGGAAGACTTTTATTGCTGAGAAAAGGAGCCAGAAGGAGAAACCATATAAATGCATAGATTTAGAAACAGGATTCATTAAAATTGCATCCCTGATGAGACATAAGATAATTCACACAGGTGATGCGCCATATAAATGCATAGAGTGTGGAAAGGGCTTCAACAAAGAGAGTAATCTTAAATCCCATGAAAGGATCCATACAGGAGAGAAGCCATATAAATGCATGGAGTGTGGAAAGACCTTTATACGCAAAAGCAATCTTACTGCCCATAAAAGAATCCACACAGGGGAGAAACCATATAAATGTAAGGAGTGTGGAAAAGGCTTTCGAGATAATGTGTCTCTTGTGAAACATAAAACAATCCACACAGGGGATAAACCATACAAATGCATGGAGTGTGGAAAGGGCTTCTGTACACACAGTAAACTGACTAGGCATAAAAGGATCCACACAGGAGAGAAGCCATATAAATGCACACAGTGTGGAAAGACTTTTAGTCAGAGCAGTAACCTTACTTCCCATCAAAGGATCCACACGGGGGAGAAACCATATAAATGCATGGAATGTGGAAAGAGCTTCAGCAAAAACACTGGTCTTACTTCTCATCGAAGGATCCACACAGGAGAGAAGCCATATAAATGCACACAGTGTGGAAAGACTTTTAGTCAGAGCACTGCCCTTACTTCCCATCAAAGGATTCACACGGGGGAGAAGCCATATAAATGCCTGGAGTGTGGAAAGGGCTTTGCTTTAAACCGTTCTCTTACAAATCATCAAAGGATCCACACTGGGGAGAAACCATATAAATGCATGGAGTGTGGAAAGTCTTTTAGTCATAGCCATCAACTTACTTGCCATAAAAGGATCCACACTGGGGAGAAACCGTATAAATGCATGGAGTGTGGAAAAGGCTTTAGTGTAAACTATTCTCTTATTTCCCATAGAAGGATCCACACAGGGGAGAAACCATATAAATGCACACAGTGTGGAAAGGGCTTTACTTTAAACCGTTCTCTTACATATCATCAAAGAATCCACTCAGGCGAGAAACCATATAAATGCACACAGTGTGGAAAGGCTTTTAGTCAGAGTGGTACCCTTACTTGCCACAAAAGAATTCACACAGGAGAGAAACCATACAAATGCATAGAGTGTGGAAAGAACTTCACTTTAAACCGTTCTCTTACATATCATCAAAGAATCCACACGGGGGAGAAACCATATAAATGCACACAGTGTGGAAAGTCTTTTAGTCAGAGCGGTGCCCTTACTTGCCATAAAAGAATCCACACAGGAGAGAAACCATATAAATGCACACAGTGTGGAAAGACTTTTAGTCAGACAGGTGCCCTTACTGGCCATCTAAGAATCCACATAGGGGAGAAGCCAAGATAAATGCATGGATTTTGGAGAAAGCTTTAGGAAGAGAAATAACCTAATTTCCCATACAGAGATAAACTTGGATGGGAAGATATGTTAATTCTAGAAAGTTAGTTACATTTATGAATTTTCGTATTTATAGAAACTGAGCTTTTTCTTAGCTTGATCTCTCCTATTGTCTGACCAAGGAATATGAATTTCATAATGAAAATAAAAACAATGGGCAAGTACCATTTTAATTATGACCTGGATTATTTTTTTTAAATAAAAGTTTTATTTAAGTTTTCACAAAACATAAATACAAATAAAATTTCTTTTTTTGAGAACAGCGTGACGCCAGGTTCTCGCTTCTCCATACAGACATAAACTCAATACATATTTATTTTATACATTCTAATCCATATCTTATAACTATTTTTGCAATTTGTTCAATAGTTTTTCCCTTTCTTTACTTTCTATAGTCTTATTTTAAATTATCTCATTCTTAATTACATATATTTTTCTAATTTTTAAAATCTTTCTAATCAATGTTTTTATACTTCTGTCCTGTTTACAATTTCATATTATCTTTTCTCATAAAACAAATTTTCCCCTGTAATTACTAGGCTGGAGTGTAACACCTTTGTATCTTTTTTCAAATCTTGTTTAAAAATTTAAGTTACACCTTTATAGTTATAACATTCATTTTTTAACCTCTATTTTATAACACATACTTATTTTCAATCGAATTCTGCTTGGTACATTCCCTTAAAAATACACATTAAATTCTTAAAAGAAAAAGTATATATGTATATATATCTGTGTATATATGTATAGCAATAGTAAATAGAGTAATTATTCTATTCAAGTACAGCTCTGCCATTAATATTAATAATAATCTTTTACATTTCTATTTCTTTTAACAAACATTTCCTAGTAATATCAGTTATCTTTCACTTTAATCATCTGTATTTCATATTTTACTTATTACTATCTTTAAATAAAAAACAATAGTTATTAACAGTAGTCAATAAAATTATTCTTATTCAAATTCTTATTCAAATTTTATCATTCAACTGATAAAAATCTTCCGTGTTTCTTTTCAGTTTTTTTAAATTTTCTTTTTAAATCATTGAGAGCCTTATTCTCTTTACAAACAAATATTCCATTATACATCAATACAAATTTTTTCTATCACTTTAATCATCTAAACATATTTTCTAACCCTTTTCTATTTCTAATATAACAATGCTATCCCATGCACCCTGGCAGAATCCTCTCCTTAAGTTAAATTTTAACCATTGTCTCTGTGTCTTTTAAATAGGTTTATACCTTTAATTCTTGTACGCTTTTCCTGTACCTTTATATCTTGTTTCTGTCCTTTGTAGCTTCTTTTCCTTTCCCTCTTCCCTCTCTTCTTCTCCCTCCCCTTTTTATTCGCTTTTCTATCTGATTCTCCCTTCTGTGATCCCCCCTTCTGCTTCTTCCTGATATTATGATTGCTTTTCAAATTACTCTTTTTTTTGGTTGTTGCTTCAATGCTTAAGTTTTTAACTCCCTTTCCCCCCTTTCCCTTTTTTATCCCACTTAAAATTGCTTGGTCATTAAAGATGGCTTCTTCCTTATCCCTCCCTTCTTGTTCTGCAAGCGTTTCTTCTTGTTTTTCATAGTTCAAAATCTCCATTTCTAAAAATTGAAATATAAAGCCAGAAGATCCTCTTCCCTCTTCTGCTTCTTTTTGTTCTTTAAGTCTCATTTTTAACTCTTCAAGGAGTGATGCCATTTTAAAAAATTTTAAACAATCCCCAATTGATTTTATTTTGTTTCATTAGGATCCACCATCAAAAATCCAGGAATCATCCAATAATCCAAAACTGTTTCTTGCTTCTTTTCTAACTTTCTCTTTCCAGGGGCTTTGTTATCTTGTAACAAAGTTTCAGCTACAATGTATCTTTTACAAGCCTTGTTAAAATTTCACTATCAATTTTTTAAAGTTCCAGGTGATCTCCATTTTCCAGATTCTACCCTCGTTTGCTTTTTCCATCCTCTGCTTTCTTTCTTTTTTAAAGAAAATTTTTTAAATTATCCAAGAATCTTTATCCCTTTGACACTTTATTTTCAGCTAGAAATAACCTATTAATGTCAAAGTGGATTAGTATCAATTTCTTATTCGAATCTCTTCTTCTTAATGTTCCAAGTCAATTAAAACTGTCAATATGAGAGGAAAAAAAGCCAATTCCATTTCCCTTTCTCTTTTACCGCTTAAGATCTTTTTTAGGAATAGTATTAGTCTTTAAAATTCAGGTTCCAGATATCTTAAATAGATGTTCTCCATTCAACCCGGTCAGTCAAACTTTCTCCTTTAAACTTCCTCCTGCACAATCTTGTCCGGTCAGGTTCTTCTTTGAGGTGGCCATTTCTGACCACCGCTGCAACCACCTTTGGGAAAGGGAGTAATGGCCAGCTGAGGAGGAGAGATGCGACTCTCCTCAACCTCTCTGGCAGCTCCCTCTTCTTCACCACCTCTATGCGGTGGCTTCAGCCCCGAATCCGGGTGGCTCGGGACGCTCCAGCAGCGAGAATGGATCAAAACCACGCACAATCGTGGATTTCGGTCTGTCACCAAAGAAGCCTGAACCGGAAGTCATTATGATCTGGATTATTGATGGTATCTATATTTAAGTATGATTTATTTAATTTTCAAAAGTGAGATTCCTACTCCCCATTTGTTCTTCCCACTTGATCACACCTAAAAGGATTTAAGTTCCCCTTCTTCCTAATGTATCGTTTCCCATTTTGTCATTCATTAAAGGACACTCAATTAGAGTACTTTTCTCTGTCCTCAGAAAAGTTGGAAATGATGCAGCAGAGAGATTCTGGGCTTTCTAAATATGTGTATAATCCAAAGCGAATTCAAGTTCCATCTAAGTACAAAGTTAGGTAGAATTTGAAATTGAGTTGTCCCATTCAGTGATATTGCTATAACAGTGACAAGCAAGAGGCTTTCTTCTTTGAATTTATCATGATTCCCCCTCCCTCTCTTTTGTCCCAAGTTAGGGATACTCACTAAAAATAAAGTGATGCCTGTGCTGTCCAGCCAGTATATAGTTAATGGGAAGTGGGATAGTTAGTTAGGAATTAGGAGCTGTCCCCTTAAGGGAATGCATCATGGTAAATGTAGTTAAGGTATCCTGGGAAATATAGTCCATGTCATGTGGCCACATCTGTAATCCTGATTGGTCATTGAATTGACCCTTGGTGGGTTGGGGGAAGTTTTTGCACTCTTGCCTGGAACCCAGCAACAAGCTGCTGCCTCAACCTCTTGCTCCTTCATTATGTGGATGAAAGATTACCATCCTTTTACACCAGAAAGTCAGCTATGCAAAGAGTTGGACATTGAGATGAATCTCGATGTAACCATGAGTTATCTTGAGGATGCCTGATGAACCAATAAAAAGACTTTGTACTGATGCTTTGTGGAGTGATCTGTCTACTTTATAATCAGCTTACGATTGTAAGGTCCAGAACAGTAAAAGGATTGTTTATATCTTCGAATTCCCAGGACAAGTAAATGGTCATTTCTATCTCCAAATTCCCAAGACTAGCAAAAGGAATATTGCTCATCTGGACTCCCTCAATAAAAAGACAGTTAATTTGGACTCCTAAAAATAAAGAATTGTTATATCAGAATCCCTGTGAAGATCGATAGCAATTTGATTTCCTGTGATAAAGGCAAAGGTATATTGAACCCGGGAGTGAATGTGGAATGCTAAGCTCTCTGTGCCTCCTTCTCTTTGAGCAACAAACTTTGCAAGTCTATTTGAATTGGCAGGGAGGGGCCAGAAATTCACCCTTCTTTTTCACAAGAGACTTTCAAACTTTCTATTCTCTGGCTTAATTTGCATCTTCCCATTGCTGGCCCAAAGAACTGAGAGAATTGAGTAGGGCTGAGACTGTTTTCCTCTGATCAAAGTTTAAAACCTGCTTGAATTTGCTGAATCAGTGTCTGTTGGCAAAAGGAGAAGGAATTGAGGCAAGAAGCCAATACGTCCCTAGCCCTTCAGCCATAAACAATAAGGTTTTCACAGGATGCGGGTAATAAAATTCCTTACATTCCTTATTGCCATAGAAATGGACTACTAGTGAGTCATATAGTCATTGTCTTCAAACCCTTACAAATGCAGATGTGAGAGTCCTCCCAAGCCTACTTTGTGAAGAGGAAGTGGCCCATAAAAATACCTAGCAATTAGACATCTCCATAGAAATGGGCTGTGATTCCCCCCCTTTGAAGACATCATTTTAAAGAGGATTACAGTTTGCCATTTCCCCTTCCTGATAGAGCCAAAAGGATTTGTTCCTTCTATTGGAATTAAAAGGCTATAAAATTAAAGAATAACAGCCTACACTGCTCAGCAAAGAGAAATTATTTAATCACAGTGTCCATGCAACGTACTAAAGTATTGCATCTCTTTAATGATCTTTCATCTCAGCTTAATTGGTTGCCATTCAACTACTAGCCTACAGCACCATCTGGTGGCAATTAGAAAAAAAATTTTTTTTTACTAAGCTTTAGCAACTTCTCACCACTTTAACCCAAGGGTCCAGCATCACTCACAGGCCAACTTGTCCAATGCATCAATGTTATGTATATGTAAATAACGTAGTTGGGTTGACAATATATAAACTACAAATATATATGTTTGTAGCTTTAAGGAAAAATACTGTAATGTATTATGCTGTGTTCTGGTTGATTAATTATGCTACAAGTTGCCATAAGAGGGAGCTATAGATCATGGTGTAATTCTCTTTCTGTTTCTCTTTTTCACTGATGATCTCTCTTGATACTGATACTGACTGAACTACGGACAGATACTGACTAACCCTGTTTATTTTGATATTCTGTTGATATCGAAGGTTATTTGTTGTATTATGGTTTGATATTTGTCTGCTGTAAAAGATATGGAACCGGTAAGAAGACTTTATAACTGGATTTTTCTAAACTGTTAAAAGCATGTATGACATGGACTGCTTATTGGACTGTGTATTTCTTCAAGTAAACATTAATACTTGGTCAACTCTGTGTGGCTGTATATTTCTTCATAACTGTTCTCATAAACCGTTTTCCGTGTGCATATCCTTTTTATACAAGGGTTACTCTGCACATATCCTAACAATCAACATCTTCCAGACCTCTTAACGCACACCTCTAGTGGTCAATGAATGAATTTCATAGAAAAATTCTAATTTTATTTACCAGCTTGTAGCAACCTCTGGTAACCTAACCCAAGGGTCCAGCCCACTAAGAGACCAATTTGCACATTGCATCAGTGTTTTTCAGATTTGACAAGCACCACTAACAGGCCATTTTGTGTGCTGCACCAAAGTCTTCCAGACCTCGCAACACCCCCCCAGCGGCCAACCAGTGTACTTTATTAGACCTTGCAATGCACATCTTTAGTGGTCAACCACTGAAATTTACTGAATTTTCTCAATTCAGCCACATGCCTGCACTTCCATCTACATGGTCAAGTACTGAATTTAGCAGAAATTCCTATGTTCAGCTATCTGCTTGCAGTGTATCCTAGTGGAAAAAAGGGAATTGCACAGAAAATCACTAAATTTTCCAAAATTCACTTTTGCCAATTTGAAGCATGGCAACTTCTTCAGTCATCACAGATGTCTCTGATGTACCAGAGGACTCGAAGCCTCCACCCACCCTTGTTATAAATATGGAGTCTGGTTCCCATAACCCAGTTTTGGATGTCCAAACCTCCGGAGAAGCAGCGATACCTCAGAAAGCCTATGACCTCAGACAACATAGGAAGCTTACCAAAACCATGGATTCATTATTGAGGGAGGATTGGGACAAGCAGTATCATCGTTATGTAGAATCATGGAAGGAACTGGAGAAGATCTGCGATACTCCCAAACACAAGCTGTCCTTTGGGAGAATCCGCACATTGCAGGAAGACCTACAGTACCTTCTCGCACAGTGGAGAGACAGCGAAAGTAAACTCAAGACCATCCAGTCAAGACTGGGTGACCCAAACCTTGAAGAACACATTCAATGCTTTGAGGAAGTACACAAGGAATGCGAAGAATGCATTAGGGAAGGCAAAAATGCTCTCCAGGCAGCTCTCAACAACGCACTACAGCTGGAAGAAATGTCGGGGGAGAGGGCCACATCCAATATAGGCTCCTAATCATGCACAGCCTCCTCCCACTATTCTAAGAAAGCCTCCTCCCTCCGTCCCAAACTGGCTAGATCTCAAGCAGGTTCCAGTGTCTTGCGGAAATTCTCTGCTGCTGGCTCTCACCATCCTTCCAGAGCACCCTTCCATCGCAGCAGCGCATCTAAGGCCTCCAAAGCAGCAAGTTATGTCGACTGAGCTGCAGAAGCTGAGATAAAAGTGCTGTAGCAAACATAGATCTATGCGCCACAAATGAGGTGACATGGCAGAAGGCGGCAGTAGCAGCTCAAGCAGTAGCTCAGGCCATACAACAGGCAGAAATGGACAAAGCTCAGGCCCAATTGGAGTTGGTCGTAAGACAAAGGGAGTTGTCAACAAAAATAGCACGGGCCGCAGCTTTGTGGAAGGTGGCCGACAACGCCTCCCTCAACTTTGACCTCAAAGAGTTGGGAGCAGAGAGCCCAGAAACACAGGTCAAGGCCTACGTGGATGAGCAGCATTCACTATGAAACGAGCAGATGGAACTGGCATGGTTAGTTAGCAGTCTCCCAGAACCAAGAGATCGAAGGGGAGAATCTCAACCACAAGATCTAACTGCCAGTCAAAACATTGACATCGTAAGACCCAAGACTTGAGACTCCATTCCCAAAAACAGCAAACCTGCCCCAATGTCTCATGGCCTGCTGGGTAAGCAACTTTCCCTTCCCAAAAACAGCATACCTAACCTTACACCTCCAGACCTCCAGAGCGAGCGAATTAACCCACCAGTTGCTACGCAGATCTCTCAGCAGAGAGACATACCTTAAGTGACAACTGCCACACTCAATCCACAGGCAGTGGCATTCCTGTCACAAACTCAACACTACTCGAGCTCACAGGTACAACAAGATAACTGCGGCCGGCCTACACAGCAGCATGAAGCTCCACCATCATCTATGGACTGGCAGGACAACCTCCTCAGTAAGTACTGGGAGGAAGACTACGACCCGTTGTTGAGATACAACCCAGACTTACTCTTTGAGAATAGAAGGGGAGATCCCTCTGTGTCAATGCCCCTTACCCACAGCCCCTATTCCACCTCAGCAGATGATCCAGCATACTGGAGAGAGTTGGCACTAAGGAGAGGAAAACTAGATTTGGCCGCCAACGGTGTACACAAATTCTCTGATGAGCCAGGCAGAGGATATCTGCTATGGAAGAGAATTTTCATGTGCAACATTCAAGCAGCACACCTGAAGCTTGATGAAGTTCTCGTACACTTGACAGCATGGCTGGGGCCGAGGTCTGCAAGAACAGCACAGGAACTTTATGGATCCCACTTAGACGATCCAAACGCTGCCTTTTGGTTGACGTGGAAAAGACTCGACGAAGAATATGGCGCTCTCATAGAGGTGGAATCATTGCTCTTGGATAGCATCAACAGATTTCCTAAAATTACTCTCGATAAGCCTCATCAGCTCAGGGACTTATCTAATATGCTTATACAGCTGAGAGCAGCACAACAGGATCCCGACTTACCGGGACTCGTTTTTCTTTTTTTTTCAATTTTTTTTATTTCAATCTACATATAACAACAATACATTAACAGTGTGGCATCAGTATATCATACATCTTTCATTGCATTATATTCATATTAATTCATACTTCTTCAATATTTATTTTCAATCTTACTCTCTCCAAATGCCTACCACCATATCAATTAAACATACCTAATAATTCCATTATTCAATTTTCTCCCTGTTTTCATTATTTATTTTTTAATGAAAAATTCTCATTTGGCAAGCAGTGTCATTCCAGGTTTCACCTCTCAATACAAACATGACCATAGTTACCTATTCATTTTATTTGTTTAATTTCATATTGCATCATTCTTGTCATTATTCAATATTTAGCTTATCTTATCCAATCCCAATTCATGTTCTCATATCTTATTTTACAATATTACCTAAAAAAATTATCTCAATACTATATTCATTTATTCAATTCCAAATCTATCTCCTTCCATTTTTCTTAGTATATTCTCATATCTTATTTTACAATATTATCTAAAATTCTCATCTCCTTTCTATTATCATTTCTCATATTATTTTTTTCCTGTTACATTTGTCATTTTATCAATCCTTATCTGTAAATATAATTGTCCCCTCTAGTTAATAATTCGAGCAACCACCTTCATTCTTCCTTAATATCAATCTCTTTATCTAGTATAAAACACAAATATATATATTTTTCTCAGATTCCGCATTATATTTTCTCTATGAATCATCTATACATTACAAAATACTATTTTCAATATATTATACATCCCAACATATTACCTTGCGAAATCCCCTTCCTTATCCCTTTTTTTTCACCCATTACCTCTCATTCTTTGAACAATGTACCTTCTTTTCACCCTTGCTTGTTTCCTGTTCCTCTTTATTTTCTGGTCCTTTCTCTTAATTCCCTTTCCCCCCCATTCTTATTCCCCTCCTTTTCTCATTTCAGTTATTAAACTTTTCTGTCTCCCTCTTTTGATTTTTCCTTTTCACTTCCTTTTTCTGCTTTTCCCTTCTCTCTTTTCCGAACCATTCTCCCTTTTATCATCCCATCAGACCACAAATTTTTAATTCTAATTCCTTTCCCCCCTGCTTGAATAATTGTTGTTTGTTTTGTTCTTCTAAGTTGGCTTCTTCTTTATAGAACTCGTCCCCCTCTGATTTATTGTGTTTTGTGTATGCTGAGTCACCATTTCTAATTTCTGTAATACATAATTACACACTTCAAGTTTAATTTTTATCATGTCCCCTGTATCTTGCATATCTGATCTTATATCTTGTAAGTCTAGTCTTACATCAACAAGTAGCTCCTCCATTATATCTTCTTTTTTCTTTTTCTTTCCTCTTCCTTAATAGTTGAAATCCTCTCCTTTGATAGATATATTCAATCCAGAGTCCAGTATCTTATTTCAACCAATATCTTTTGAGTTTCTTTTCAACAGTTCATACCCTTGAATCTTTATTCCAAATCTTCTAATTGGCCTCCCAACTGTTTCCCAAATTACCGGGTGGTTTTATGACAATAATAAAGTTCCTTTTATTTTCTTTCAAGTTCCAAGATCCAAAGTCTCAAAAAGACTTGTTTTAAAACATATTAAAGTTTTCTTGTACCATCAGGTGGCGCTCTTGAGTCTTTTTCTTTTTTACTTTCTTTGTTGAATATGATGTTTTTATTAAATTCGCTAATTTCAATCATTAGCTATTCTTTTCAACACACTCAATTCCAGCATTTAGTTATGCCCTTTAAGTGCCAATAATTCAATATCTGTCCAGTTTAATTTAAAAACCTTTGTTGTGTTAATGTATCTTCCTTTAAATTTCTCCTCCAGATTAGTCCAATAGAATAATCAAATCCAAATTTAAAAACGCATTTTCTTTCTCACTTTCTCTGGTCGCCGCTTCCACACACTTTCCTCCAAAATAGCACTTTAATTTGATACCAGGGTACCTCAAAAGCGATGTCCTTTGCCTGGTTCACACTCTGCCCGCTACTTCTGTCTCCAGCACAAAACTTAGTTTCCCAGAATGTTCTTCATCTTCGTGGTGGCCATTTTAAGACCACCACTGCAGCTTGCCTTCGGGAGGGATTTTCCTGTCAGGGAGGGAAGTTGCGGCTCCCCTCAACCCTCCAGGTGATTTCCTCCTTCTTCACCACCCCATCAGGGTGGTTCCAGTCCCGATCGGGGCCCTCCAGCAAGAGAGCTTGGGGGAAACAGTGCATCATCGCGGATTCTACACTGACACTGACAAGGAACAAATCGGAAGTCAGGACTTCTCTTGAACACTTCCAAATGCAAAGCAAAATTATTCAAAAACTACCACAGGTGCTAATTAAACACTGGATCCAGTTGTCTGAGGCCTTCAGGGCCAAGGGTTGCCACAAAGGAATTCCCTTTACCCTTCTCAAAGAATTCGTGGCCCACCAGGCAACATCATGCAATGACCCCCAGACCCGCATACTCAAGAGCTATAAGTCCTTCAACTGACAAAAAAGCCGGCAACAATTCTGCACCATACCCGGTCCCTCACAAACTGCTAAAGGAAAACGCTTCATGTCTGTACACAAAACAGAGATCGCTACCTCACCTGTTCAGAGTGTGGCTGAAGAAATGTCTGAGACAAACCAAAATGGACTTCCGAGACCAAAGGGAATCCAGTGTCCATTACATAACACTCCACACCCACTGATCAGGTGCCAGGTGTTTGCTAGAAAACCCCTGGGCCAAAGAAAAGATTTGATAATGGAGTACAGATTCTGCTACAAGTGTTGCAAATCCAAATACCCAGCCAAATACTGCACAGCCAAGGTGCAATGTTACTTATGCAACAGCAACAGACACCCAGCCGCTCTGCATCCAGACGCTGAGCCACCACAGCAGACAACTCCTAACCCTCCTTTTGCCAAGGAGCCTCAGCGTGCTCAAAAGTACACCCGGAGCCAGTGGTGAGTGTTAATTGCATGGTGGTGTGCGATAACACACCAGCCCTTCACTCATGTCATCAGATCTGCTTAGCCAACATCTACCCCGAGGGATGCCCAGAAGAAGCAGTGAAGATGTATGTAATACTAGATCCACGATGCCATGGAGGTCATGTCCCGGTGCCTGGAGGCCATGCGGAATTGGATGGGCGGGAACAGTCTCCAACTCAACCCTTCCAAGACTGAGTGGCTGTGGTTTCCGGCGTCCCGATATAGCCAGATAGTTCCATCGCTGGCTATTGGGGGTGAGATTTTGCCCCCTGCAGAGAGGGCTCGCAATCTGGGTGTCCTCCTGGATGTACAGCTATCTTTAGAAGACCACATTACGGCCGTCTCCAGGGGGGCATTTCATCAGGTTTGCCTGATTCGACAGATGCGGCCCTTTCTGGATCGGGATGCCTTACGCACAGTCACTCATGCCCTAGTCACCTCCCGACTGGACTATTGTAACGCTCTCTACATGGGGCTCCCGAATGGGAGCATCCGGAGGCTTCAACTGGTACAGAATGCGGCCGCGCGGGTGGTTATGGGGGTGTCAAGATTTGCACATGTGATGCCCCTCCTGCGCGGGTGCGCTTTAAAATTTTGGTGTTAACTTTTAAAGCGCTCCATGGCATCGGACCAGGATATTTATAAGACCGCATTCTGCCATTTTCCCCCCACCGTCCAGTGCGCTCCCACAGGGAGGGTCTCCTGCGGGTCCTGTCGGCATCTATGTGCCGGCTGGTGACCCCGAGGAATAGGGCCTTCTCTGTGGGGGCGTCTGCCCTCTGGAATGGGTTGCCCCCGGAGTTACGGACAGCTACGGACCTGGGGACCTTTAGGCGTGCTTTGAAAACCTAGCTTTTTGACCAGGCCGGCTTGGGCTGATTTTAGTTTTGGGGTGTTTGGTTTTTATTAAATTTTAGGGTTTTAGAGTAGGGTTTTAAATTTGTTTACAGCCAGGGTTGGGTTTAATTTAGTTTTATTGTATCACATATTTATTGTTTTAATCTGTATGGCTGTGCACCGCTCCAAGTCCTTCGGGAGAGGAGCGGTATATAAATAAATATTTATTATTATTATTATTATTATTATTATTATTATTATTATTTATCCTCAGAGCAATTGCTCACTGGCCAGGTCTGCATTCTTCGACCTCTTTGGTGTTCAGAAAGAAGAGGTACACTTCACAATATCAATGTGCAATGCACTGCAAAGCACGGCGAGGAGGAGAGCTACTGGACTCTGCATAGAGTCATTAGATGGGAGTTCCTGATTCCCACTGCTGCTTGTCTTAGAATGGGATGGGATACCAGACGACCGCAGCAAGATTGCAACACCGGAGGTAGCAAGCAACATACCTCACCTGCAGCACGTGGCTCGTCACTTTACCACTTTAGATCCTGAAGCCAAGATTTTGCTCTTGCTGGGAGTAGATGCCCCTGACGCTTTAGCTTGCATTGAAGTAGTCAGAGGCCCGAGAGTTCTGCCTTCAAGACAGAACTCAGATCTCAGGAATAGTTTGTGTCAATCGGATGCAGGCCCCAGCCCAGGCAGATGCCTTCACACCATCCATTCTGACAACCTTTGGCACCATTGGAAGCAAGAATACCAGTCCACCCTAAAAGGCTGCCAGAAGTGACTAGCAGACTTTCACCAAGAAGCCCTAAAAGGCCACCAGAAGCAACCAGCAGACTTTCTCCAAGACACTCTACACCAGACCAGTCACCGACCTAGTGTTGCTGCGGAGAAAGGCTGAACTTAAAGATTGAACCTCAAGCTTTGCATATTTTGCTTTGTTTGATGCTTTATTACTGTTTACCATTTATCTTAGTTTTATAGCTTAATTGATAGTTAGTAGTGGAATTTATAAATTCAGGCGGGGAGAGTGCTGTCCAGCCAGTATATAGTTAATTGGAAGTGGGATAGTTAGTTAGGAATTCGGAGCTGTCCCCTTAAGGGAATGCATCATGGTAAATGTAGTTAAGGTATCCTGGGAAATGTAGTCCATGTCATGTGGCCACATCTGTAATCCTGATTGGTCACTGAATTGACCCTTGGTGGGATGGGGGAGGTTTCTCCATTCTTGCCTGGAACCCAGAAACATGCTGCTGCCTCAATCCCTTGCTCCTTCATTTTGGGGATGAAAGATTACCATCCTTTTACACCAGAAAGTCAGCTATGCAAAGAGTTGGACATTGAGATGAATCTCGACGTAACCGTGAGTTATCTTGAGGATGCCTGATGAATCAATAAAAAGACTTTGTATTGATGCTTTGTGGAGTGATCTGTCTACTTTATAATCAGCTTACGATTGTAAGGTCCAGAACAATGCCAATGTACTGACATTGCAAATTATCCTGAAAGAATGAAGCCAATTGCAAATTGGTGGGTCCAAAAGAAGTAAGGTGGAATTAATAAAAACTATTTCAGAAAACTACTTCTGTCCTCCTAAGCAGAAATGAGAAGGGTCTCTGTGATGTGAAGAATTCCAAAAAAGACTCAAATTTGCATCCACAATGTAGAACTGTGACCTGAGCCAGGTACTGTGTATGGAGAAGTATGGAGCCTTATTTAGAGAAAAGCCTCATAATCTGGGAGAATTGTCACATGCACATCAATGTACAGTGTGTGAGAAGAGCTGAAAGGATGAAGGATTCCTCTCTCTCTAAAGGACCTAGAATGATGAGAAGCCGCCCCAAATGCATGTGCAAAATCTTTTTTCAAGGATTACAGCCATGTTTTATTCTTCTAAAGTGTGATGAAGACTAAGTCTAAATTTGATTTAAATAAAATTACTTAAATATCAATGGTATGGTTACTTTCTAGTCATGTATTAAGCTCTTTTTTTTAGTTGCATTAAAAATATAGCAGCATTCAAATAAGTGGAAGTATTTGGGTCAGGGTTTCAAAGGCTTGTGTTAGTTTGAATTTGTTTATTCAGGATTTTGCTCATTTTGAGGCCTCCTTGAATCTCTAGAGATCCTTCAGAGTGGCTGTGTTTGAGGGAAGTGAGTTTTGATCTTCTACAGAAATTTTCTTAATATTCACAAGATCACAAGTGAGCAAGGGGCTGGACTAGAAGACCTCCAAGATCCCTTCCAGCTTTGTTCTGATTCCACCTAGAAACTTCAATGTGCAAGAGACACCACTGGCTTTCTTAAGTAGGATGTTTTTCTCTTTTTTTTACTTCTCCTGTTGGAATGTTTAGTTTATTTATTTTCACTGATGGTTCTTATTTTATAATTCAAAATGCCACTGTCTGCATTAGCACTTTCCTTGCACACAAGAATCCGCCAGGTGACTCCCACTAAAAAGTGAACCAGATACCGTGCGATTCACCATTTGGCCACTGTGTCCTTTGCACCCTTTGATCTCCACAAGAGGTTTAAATGGGTGAGGAAGCATAAGTAAGAAGAAGGCTGAATCCTATTTCTTCTCTGTCCCTTCGCTCCCTGTATAAAAGGATGTAGCTTTCTACGGAACCTTTCTTAAAAGGGAGCCTCGGTGGTGCAGTGGTTAGAGTGCAGTACAGCAAGCTACTCCTACTGCAATTTGATAGATCGAATCCCACCAGGCTCAAGGTTGGCTCAGCCTTCCATCCTTCTGAGGTGGGTAAAATGAGGACCCAGATTCTTGGGCAATATACTAACTCTGTAAACTGCTTTGCGAGGGCTGGAAAGCACTGGAAAGTGGTATATAAGTCTATGTGCTATCGCTATTGTTAAAAGTGAAAGGGTGTACATGGGTGTAACACTGACAGAAGCAATTGGATAAAGAAGGGTTACTGATCAGAGGGAAAAACAACCTCCTTTCTGGGTCCTGATGGAAAATGCACTGTTTCCACCATTTGTATAAGCACCTTCCAGGCACACAAGAATCTGCCAGATGAGTCCCTCAGAAAAGAGAATGGGACACCGTGAGATTCACCATTCAGCCATTGAAGGGCGAACACCAGAAGTGATTTACCATAGGAGAATGGGAGGGAAGTGACCTCATTGGATCTGACACATTGCTCTGTCTCTATTTAATCCTTTGAGCTCCGCAGGAGGTTTAAATGGGTGCCGGGAAGTTGTGAAAGTGTGGAGAACTAGAGTTGGGCAGAGTAAGTGGCGGGAGTGAGTGAGAGTCAGAGATTAAATTGAAAGGCTGTTGAGAAAAAGTTTGGAAAGTTAAAATTGCAGGACACATCATGAGGATCCTTGTAAGCAAGCGCTCCTCTCGTTCGTCCACCATCTGAAAAAACAGTAAAGCAGTGGATGGATAGGAAAGGTGTAGGAATCAAGACTCAGGACCACATGGAGATGAGACAAGCTGCTTTCTTTATTGTCAGGTTGAGAATAAGAAGAGCTGTCTGCTCTCTTGCCAGAGTTCGTTCTATCTCTCTATATCCATGGTAGCATACCAGTGGTTAATTTATACACTATACATCTATTTAGACAACCTTTGTTACTGTCTGCTTAAGCAGTTTATACATTCATTTCCAGTTAGGATTAACTTTTAATTAAGATTAACATAAGCTTCAGTTCCTGCCTTTGTTCCGTCCTATCTAGGTGTTAAGGTCTTGTTTCCTCCAGGTAAACATGCAAATGTTTCCCCCAAGTAAACATGCAAATATTGCACTTTGCACGGAATGTTCTTTGTCTGAGGTTTGCCATCCAAGACAAGAATATCCTGAAAGCACAATGTCTACAGAAAGGAAGAAGTCATTAAGCAAGCAAGTCGATGGTCGTTAGTCAAATGATATGCAATTAAAGTACATTGAAAAGATAAGTTATGCTGAAAATAAAATTGAAAATCAGATTTACACAACTCCACCATTTACACCCTACCATACTTATCAAAAATTACAAAGACAAAGTTATTTGCAAAGTCCATTGTATACCTTTTGTGATTTTAACTGTTGTGCTGGTAATAGTTATGCATTCTTCACATTCTTGTTGTAAACCCTTCTGATGGAGTCAAACTTTAGTGTCAATTCTCTGGTTTAATCAAAATATGGATTAAGAGCATGTACAGAGTGCAGCTGGTTTGAACTTAAATTCCCTGGCTGAACTGAGCTCCGTTATAAACTGGGAACTGAGCCATCAAAGATAATGTTCTAGGAAAATTGCCCACCTGGGAACTGAGCCACCTTTTAAGATAACGTTCTAGGCAAATTGCCCATCTCAGCCTAGCCATCTAAGGCTTCTTTGTTTACAGAAGTGCTGAGAAAAATCATGAGACAAAATAGTATTTCTATAGCAATGACTACTGGTGCAAACTATGTAACCTATAAAAAAATTATTTTCCAGCCCTGCCTTTCTCAAAGCAGAGAGAAAAGGGAAAAAAATGTTAAAGCGAGCAAAAAAGTCTCACCCCCCCCCACCATTCCTGCCTCTTGCTTTTTCAAGGAAAAAATCTGTGAGCAAGAGAGAAAAAAAATAACCAGTGAAGACAAGAAGGGGGGGAAATGTTTAAAATACTACACAGAAATCTTTCAACATCAGTAAAGCACACACAAATAATTCTCTCTCTCCAGTAAATCACATACATTTCTCCATGGGACATTTCTCATGTCCAGACCTTTCTCATTTCTTTGCATACCTTTTTTATTTCCTTGCACATGCTATTTCTTACTCTCCTTTTAATCTGGGATGGGGGTCAACACACAAGAAATTTACACCAACTTTTTACAATCAACATACAGATTTGTACTGTAATCAGACTGCTTGCATACTTAGAATTCTTTTCTGGGAGCCAATGAACTCCATTGTTTAAATAATGTTGTATTTATTAGAGGGTCTCATCCTCCAGGTCTGGAAATGATTACACACACATTCTCACAACATTTCCAGACCTGGGGAGGTTTTGTCCCCTTAAATCTCCACGTTTTCTTTATTTGGATAACCTGCAGTTTGTTCTCAGAGCAGTGGGATAATTCAAGGAGTGGTTCAAATCACAAATGTGATTGTGGGCCCTAACCACTGCCTATCTGCTTCCCACAGCTCTAAGTCCAATCCAAAAAGCCAATTTAATTCTCTGGCTGGCCAAACATGTCACAATTATTTTATTTTGAACTGCAGCAGCCCCAATTGGGGCTACACATAGGTAAAGGATATTTTTCTTCAATTCAATCCTATTCATTTCTGCATGGAATTATTTGACATTATTATACATACACATCTAAGAAGTTTTAATGGAAATCACATCATGAAAAGAACAATAAACATTTTATTCTTCTCTTAGTTCTTTCTACCAAATATAACAGCATAAATTAACCATATCTTCTATGATTAGCCTCGATGTACTATATGGAGGGGCACCATATGATGGAGTTCAAAGACCAGTCATTGTGCAGGGTGCCAAGATGTCTGACTGCCTGGGCAGCATTTATAAGGTTTTTACAAGAAGACAAAGGTAACATAGATATAGCATTTGGATTGCTGAAACCCTCTCAACCAATCCTTAAGAATATTGGTGATATTAGTAAGGTGAGATCACGTACAAGTCCGGGACTTTCCAGCCCAGGACAGGGAATGAGATCATGCAAAGAGGCCCCTGTATTAGGCACAACAGTTTGCTGCGTGCATTCTCTACAGGAGTTCTATTGTTACTACAGATGAGGGGATAGGATAGCACAGGCTTCTGTGGGGTAAGCCTGGGGGAAATAAGGGGATAGGATAATAGAGACTTCTGTGGGGTAAGCCTGGGGGAAATAAGGGGATAGAATAGCAGAGGCTTCTGTGAGCCACGCCTGAGGGAAATAAGGGGACAGGATAGCACAGGCTTCTGTGGGGCAGACCTTAGGAAGGGAAGAGTTTAAGTAAAAGTAGAGGAAGCAACGGAGTAGAGAGCCCAGCAGGCAGTTCAAGAGAGAGTGAAAAGAGAGAAAGAGGAAGAAGGTGCAACCAGCCACCTGAATACCACCCCATCATGTAACCCGCCTGTTGAAGAAAAGACTGCCACCTCACTACATAACCTGCCTGCCGAGAGGAGACTGACCGCCACCACATCACGTGATCTGGCAAGTGGAAGTGCATCAGAGAAGGACTTATGTGAACTGTGAGATAAACAAAGAGGGCCAGAAGAACCTGGACTACAGCGACTTTTTTAGGGGTAGCACTACAAATATAATAATGGTTATGCAGAAAACACCCAAAACTCAAATATAAATGAAGCCTGAAGCCTCGCCACCATCTCAAATGAGACCAATGACCGTCTTATCATCTGCAAATTCCAGAACTTTACAGAGGCTTCCTCTGAGGTGCAGCCATCAGTACAGAGGGAGAAGAGTGATGGAGAGAGCACACAGCGCTCAGGGGCACCTATGCTAATTACCTGGGTACTAGATGTAGTTTTCCCAAACTATACCTGTTGCTTCCTATCTATCAAAAAGCTGATTATCCACTTACAAGTATGAACAGGCTTAGTGAGCTGGATCAGCTTAGAGTGAAGAATTTCTGGAGTGTTGGTATTAAGCGGTGAAGTCCACAAAAGGGACCCTTGCATAGGTCCCAGGGAATTCAAGATGTTGAAGGATGTAATGCAATGTCGCATTGATGGCATCATCTGCTGATCTATTTCGGTAGACAAACTGCAAGGGGCCTAACGGTGGATCTGGGATGACTTTCAGGTAACCTCTCAAAAGTCTTCATGACTACAGATGTCATAGCTACTGGCCTGTAGTCATTCTGCACTCTGATGGAGGATTTCTTAGGAATGGGATGTTGGTAGACTGTTTAAACCAAGAAGGGACATAATGCATATCCAGTGATTTATTAAAAATCTGTGTGAAGATGGCAGTCACTTGCTCAGCCCAAGCTTCCAAGCAAGCGGAAGTCACTCTGTACTTTCCCAATCTTTTTTCTATGAAATAGACTTCACACATATTTTTCTGAGATCACCAGAAGGTTTTTTTTTTTTTTTTTGGGGGGGTGGGGGTGGGGGGGCTGATGGATAGAAATAGATGTAGGGAAGTTAGCTGTATTTGGGTTGGAGTAGCTAACAATAGAATTCAGATCATCAGACAGGAAGCAGCAGGTAAAGCTAGGCAGAATCACATCCGATACCTGTACAATCAGCACAGGGGCCCCCAAGGCTGTGTGTTATCTCCACTTTTCCCTATATATCAATGACTGCATCTCAAACAATCCATCTGTTAAAATACTGAAGTTTGCTGATGACACAACAGTGATTGGTCTCATTTGAGACAACGATGAATTTGCATACAGACAGGAGGTTATACAACTTGCCTCGTGGTGTAACCTGAACAATCTGAAACTGAATAGACGCAAAACCATAGAAATGGTGGTAAACTTTAGAAGAAACCCTCCCATACTACCACCTCTTACAATACTAGACAACACAGTATCAACAGTAGAGACCTTCAAATTTCTAGGTTCTACTATATCACATGACCTAACATCAAAAACGTCATCAAAAAAGCACAACAAAGAATGTTCTTTCTGCACCAACTCAGGAAGCTCAAACTGCCCAAGGAGCTGCTGATACAGTTCTACAGAGGAATGATTGAGTCTATCATCTGCACCTCTATAACTGTCTGGTTTGGTTCTGCAACCCAACAGGATAGACACAGACTTCAGAGGATAATTAGGACTGCAGAAAAAACAATTACTACCCACTCGCCTTCAGTTGAGGACCTGTATGCCACACGAGTCAAAAAGAGGGCTGTGAAAATATTCACAGACCTCTCTCATCCAGAACATAAACTGTTTCAACTCCTTCCCTCCAAATGATGCTATAGAGCACTGCATACCAGAACAACTAGACACAAGAACAGCTTTTTCCCGAAAGCCATCACTCTGCTAAACAAATAGTTCTCTCAACACTGTTCAACTATTACAAAGTTTGCACTATTATTACTGCTAATCTTCTCATCACTCCTTATCACCCATCCCCTCCCACTTGTGACTGTATGACTGTAACTTTGTCCCTTGTATCCTTATGATTTATACTGACTGTTTTCTAGTATGATTTGATTGTTGATTGTACCCTATGACTATCATTAAGTGTCGTAGTTATGATTCTTGATTCTTAACGAATGTATCTTTTCCTTATGTATATTGAGAGTATTTACACCAAGACAAATTCCTTGTGTATCCAATCACACTTGGCCAATAAAGCTATTCTATTCTATTCTATTCTATTCTATTCTATTCTATTCTATTCTATTCTATTCTATTCTATTCTATTCTATTCTATTCTATTCTATTCTATTCCATTCCATTCCATTCCATTCCATTCTATTCTATACTGCCAGTTGACGATTCTGTTCAATAAGGCAGGGAGATCATCCGTTCTTCAGGCTTGTCCATCCAGTTGCAAGTTTATCAGCTGTTCAGAGCACTTTCTCTTTCCTACCTTGTCAATACTTCCTGGCCTGATGATACGAGATCCTATCTCCTTTCCTGTAGGCCTCCTCTTTGGCACAACAAAGCTGCTTGAGCTTCACCATAAACCAAAGATGGTTGTTGTTAAATGTGCACAAGCTCTTGGTAGGCATACAATTGTCCTCAGAAAAGCTAATGCATGAGGTCACACTATCAGTAAATTCATCCAAGTCCATTGAAGCAGCTTCAAAAACACTCCAATCTGTGCAACTGAAGCAAGCCTGTAGTTCTAACTTTGCCTCCTCCGTCCATCTCTTCACTATTCTTACTACAGGCTTTGCAGTTTTGAGTTACTGCCCATAGTTGCACAAGGGAAAGAGCTGTAATCACCTTTTAATGTGGAGTATCAGCGATCCAATATATTGTTGCCTCTAATGAGACAACTAACATGCTGCATATATATGGACAACTCATGAGTTAGTGGGCTCTGTTAAAATCTGCTAAGCCATTTAAGTTGGGAATCTGGATATTTCCATTTTCTAAAAGGTATTGTATCTGGTCACCTAGAGAATATAGTGCACTGCTTGTGAAAACCTGAGGTAGTATATAAGCCCCAACCAAGATAAATAAGGAAAACTCTTGCAGAGCATAAAAAGGTTTACAGTTGATGAATAGTATTAATAATTATTGTGTATCCCCGAAAATAAGACCTGGTCTTATATATTTGGGGGCCCAAAAGACGCATTAGGGCTTATTTTCTGGGAAACACGGGCAACACAGTCAAGCCAATGGGATGGATTGACACCCAATTGGATGTCAGTGTGTATGTCCTATCTGCCATGGGAAGCTGAGTGTTATTACCAGTGTCCATTTGATGGTCTATTTCAAACCGGTGTTACTTAAGTGTAACTTTCCTTGCTGATCATCAAACGATAGTAAGCAAGTGAGGGTAAATTTTGGGAGAAAGCTCCTTGTAAACGGTTTCTCTTTTCTAATCTCAGTAGAGATATAGGGATCTAGAGAGACAAGTGTCACATTCAGCCTATAGAGTAATACGGTTTCCCATATTCTAGTTTCCACCTTCAACATTCCAGTATATATGAAGCATTAGAAATATAATGGGGAACTTGGAAAATTGCTCTTAAAATTTTTAGATTGAACCAAAAACTTGAAGTTGCTATGGCACATAACAAGAGTGGGTCTAAGTTGTGTGCCATATAGTAATTGAGCCAAAGGCTTGGCTCAAACAGCTGCAGGTATACATTGACCTGTGGAACAAAGAAATCTTGAAAAACTTAATAATTTAGATGAGAGGATATAAGGGCGTTCAACAAATTTGCATAGGACACCAAGTATGGGGAATAGCCAATACTTCAGAAGATAAGCTCAAGATCCAGAAGGCTCTTGACAGACTTAAATACTGGGCCCTATCCAATAAATTGCAGTTTATTGGTGAGAAAAGTAAGGTTTTACACTTAGATAAGAAAAAAACAAATACACTAGTACATAATAGGTGGTATCTGGCTCAACAGCAGTAACCGAGAGAGAGATCTAAGAATCCTAATAGACAATTACTTTAATATGAGCCAGCAGTGTGCTGCAGCTGCTAAAAGAGCCAATGCAGTCCTAGAGGGGTAGTATCAAGATCACATAAAGAATTAGTTCCACTTTGTACTACACTGCTAAGACTACATTTGGAACACTGCAACTACTTTTGGTCACCATGATACAAAAAAGATGTTAAAACTCTAGAAAGAGTGCAGAGGAGAACAGTAAAGATGATTAGGGAACTGGAGGTTAAAACTAATGAAGAGAAATTGCAGGAACTAGCAGGACTAGTCTAATGAAGAGAAGGACTAGGGATGATGTATCAGGAAGCTTTGAATACATGAGGGGCTGTCACAGAGAAGATGCATTCAACCTGTTCTCCAAAGAATCTATGACGGGATAAGAAGAAAAAGATGAAAATCTGTCAAAGAGATATCCAGCCTAGAATTAAGGAGAAATTTCCTGACAGAAGAATTAACTATTAGTGGGAAATTTGCATCCAGAAATTATGGGTGCTCCAACCCTGCAGGTTTTCAAGAAGAGATTGGACAGGCATCTTACGTAGCTTTTTCTCTGGTAATATTACACTACTAACTAGAGCATACAAAACATTTGCTAACCAATACTCGAATACAGCTCATCAGTCTGGAATCCACATTACATATCTGATATTAACACAGTTGAGAAAGTCCAGAAAAATTCCACAAGAAGAGTTCTACACTCCTCTATCATTGCAGAATACCTTATGCCACCAGACTTGAAATTCTAGACCTAGAAAACCTAGACCTAGAAAACCTAGAACCTTTGGTCCGATCTAAGTATAGCAATATAAAATCATACATTGCAATCTCCTACCTGTCAATGAATGCTTCAGCTTCAACCATAACAATACAAGAGCACACAATAGATACAAACTCAAGGTTAACCGCACCAAACTTGATTGCAGGAAATACGATTTCAGCAACAGAGTAATCAATGTCTGGAATACTCTGACTCTGGTTTCTTCCCCAAACCCCAAAAACTTTAACCTTAGACTGTCTACTATTGACCTCACCCCTTTCCTAAGAGGTCTGTAGGGGGTGTGCATAAGCACACCAATGTACCTACTGTCCCTGTCCTATTGATTCTTTTTATTTTTATTATATGTAACCATTCTATGCATTCATAACTATGTTTATACTTATATTTATTATCTTGTAAGCGATTGACAAATCAAATAAATACAATAAATAAATATGTTTGTGATGGTGTTAAGACCTCCAAGGTCCCTTTCAAGTATGTTACTCTATATTCTGTATTTTGAACCTCTTGAGTAATGTATTTCTTGTCTATTCTTTTGCCTCCTCTAAGGAGGGATGGAGCTTTCTATAGAACCCTTCCTAAAAAGTAGAACAGTGCACATGGGTGTGACGCTATCGGAAGCAATTGGATTAAAAAGGATTCTTTATCAGGAAGGAAACCACAGACTCTTTCCTCCTGGGCTCCGATGGAAAACGCACCGTTTCCACCTTTGGCATAAGCGCCTTCCTTGCACACACAATCCATCAGGTGGCTCCAGCAGAAAAGAGAACCGGGCACCGTGCGATTCAACATTCGGCCACTGGAGGGCGAACGCCAGAGGTGATTTACCATAGGAGAATGGGAGGGAAGTGACCTCACTGGATCTGACTCATCGCTCCGTCTTTATTTAACCCTTTGAGCTCCGCAGGAGGTTTAAATGGGTGCCAGAAAGTCTTGAAGGGAAGAGAACTAAAGGTGAGTAGGGTAAGTGGTGGGAGTGAGTGTGTCTTCGCGTGCAAAAAGGGTGTGTGTCTGTGCAGAGGGTGCTCGTGCTAGAGAAAGAAGGGAGAGAAACCAAGTCCCCATGCAGGTTCAATCTCCTGAGTCCTGGGGGTGGGAGAGCCCGGATCCCATGTTCCCCTGCCGCCCCTCTCCACTCAAGTGGCAGGTAGAGGGAAGCGGTGCTCAGGGCGAGCCGCGTTGCCCCAGGAAAAAATCCCCAGAGAGGAGGAAGAGTCCTGGGGGAATCCTTCACGTCCTCATAGCCTGAAGAGAGTTCCGAGGTGGGAGATGGGGAGAGCTTGGAGGGCAAATCTGGAGCAGGAAAGAAGAACATGGTTGCAAGGGAGGAACTGCAGGAGATTGTGCGCGCCTTCTCCTTCTGTGCTGGAGGACACTAAAATAGGGTTGGATTCTCAGGAGTTCAAATTATATTAGCAGGGCGAGAGAACCAGGACATCACCAACCCCGGTGACTCATGTGAACAGTTGCTTAGCGTCTTTGTATTTGTGGTATGTTTTGGGAATCTGCCTGCATGGAATTGTGTGATTTGACTCTCAAAAAGGAAACCCTGAAGAAAGGTGAGGAAAGGAAAAAGAAGCCTTGCCCTTTTGTAATAGGCAAAGTTCTTTCCTTTGTAGATTCAAATTTCCCGCCTAGGAGAAATGCAAAATGATTTGGTCAGCTGCGTTGAAAGTCAGAATCAGTTTATTAATAGGAAGGCAGATAAGAAATCTCACAGCGTTCCTAGGATTAATCTAATAAGTGAGTAAGAAAACCTCTCTTTTATACACTTCAGATCCTTTGATTTTGTAAGTGTGAACCCTTGAAGTCTTTGATTTGTGTATGTGTGATGAATTCCTGACTCTTGATATTGGGATCTCTTCCTGGGATCTTGGTAAGAGTAATTGTTTTATAGTAGCTGTTTGTTCACTTTGTAGCTGCATGTTGCATTAGGTTGCAATATCCTGAGTTTCACATTATGCCTTTTGGTTTTCTTTTCACAAGTTTTTATAGCTTGCCATCCATTTGATTTCTATGGGAAAGGATCTTAGCTAGTTTGCAGAGTTTTTTCTCTGTATCTCATGCCTGTAATTTTCTCCTTCCTTTGTTGTGAAAAATAAGCTGGCTCCAGCTATTTTAATAGCCCTATTTGACAAAGGGTGGGGGGGCTGTTTTAACGTAACTTCCAACAATCCCTCATTTTATTTTATTTTTTCAAAACGTGAATGTTTTGACAAAAGTTTAAAAGGTGATCAGATCAGGGAGACTTGATGGGTGCTTTTAATTTTTCTGATTCAAAGGGGAAGGCATTGAAAAAGAGGCAACAGAAAAGGATTCTTTCAGTGGCTCCCAAAAGCTTTCAACCCTGAAGGTTTAGTAGTCTGGGAAAACTTCTGTTTTTTTTTGCACATGATAAGCCCTGGGACTTCTACTTATGAGACCACCAGTGCAACATGTTCTGCTTTACTGGGCAACTGGGCAGCATCATTTGTGAGTCAGTCAGTGCTTGGGATTTGGAGATCTCTTTTCTGCTATCTCTTCAGAGATTGCCTGAGAGGGATGCCCCCTCCCCCATGAAATTAGCAGGGAGTTTGCATGGGCCTTAATGCCACAGAGCAGCAAAAAAAGCAATAAACACAAAAAAGGAAGCTAGGAGCCACTGGGAACCTCTGTGTCTGTGTTTGTGCTGTGTATGCAGCTAGTTTTACAATACAGATAATACAAACATGCTTTACAATTTTCCCTCCCACCAGACAAAAGTCCAAGGTGTGCAGAACTTGCTGGGCCAGCTAAAATACAATCCTTACATGAATACATCAAATGGTTACAATATGATACAAGAAAAAAAAACATTACAATGAATTTCCAATTACAATGAATTTCCACCCTCCCCCCATAATCTTTTCAACTGTCTTCTGGAGATTGAAAAGAGTCTTTTAGTCTTTTACTGGTCCATCTCAGTGTCCTTCCCTTCACGTCTCTGGGTGGCATAGGTTTGGCCTGGTGGTATGGGTGGTCAGTCAGGCTTGGGAAGGTCTACTCCACTCTGGTTTGCTGAAATGACTTTTAGTGGATGCTGGATCCAAACCTAGTTCCTGGCTCTAATGGATGGAATGTCTCTAGGGAGTAGCATCTGCTTCCACATGTTGCAGGACTGAAAGACAAAGAACAAGGGTCCCCTCCCCCCTTCGCTGGTAAGTCTTACCAGGAAAGGCTTTGTAAAAGGATTAGATTTTTTTTTGGGGGGGGGGGTAGATAGCTTGCAGACATGGTTTGAATAGGAAGAAAAATAATACATCTCAACAGATAAATGAATTTCAACAAAATGGGGACCCAACAGATGAGAAAAGTAAAAAAACTGGCTTCACATGCTTCGGAAAAAGGTGATGAGGTAAAATCATTTAAACCCACAGTAATTTCAAGGATGAAACTTGTCTTGTAAATGAACTTAAAACATTCGTTAATAACCTTGGGTTTTTCTTAAAAGCACAGAGAGGAAAGAAAATTGAACTGTGTTCCTCATCCAGTCTAGTTGGCCTGACCAGACTGGGCGAAGACATTTTATTTTCCCCTCAGCATTTCCAACTTTATTAATTTAAAATTAATATCTGAAGGGATCAGAAACACTTAACAGTTGCAACAGTTACCTTCAGGACACACAAAGATTTAGACACACACACATGCGCACATACAAACAAACAAGGACATCGAGAGGAAAACAAAACTGAGGTTTACACACAAACACTGATCATTCCCACAATAAATCTCAGTTAAATTGGGGAAGGCACAAATCTTAAGGAACAAACCACCTGGTTGTATAGAAGACAGATAATGAGACACAGAAGGAAAGAATTTTTTTAAAAAATCCCATGTGATCCTGTTTTATATATTGCCCTTTTAAGTACCTTTATTTAGCCAAATTGGTCTTCCTGTATCCCTCAGCAAAGCCCATTCTCCACATACACATTTTGCTTTTTTTTTTTTTTCTTCCCAGCTAGTGTAGGCATCTGCTGCTTACCAAATTACCAAATTGTTGGAAGAAATATCCTTCTGGGTTCAGTTCCAACTGAACTGACAGTGGAAACATGGACGCTATGGTGGACAGGACCACATGGCCTGGAGCTCCAGAGTGAAAAGGAAGGATGATCACATGCTTCAAAGTGACGGGCTGATATGCTGAGAGTGCCTGGGTTGTATAATCTTTGTTGGGATTTGAATTGAAGCTTGTATTCTGATTGGTTGTCAGACTTCAATGGAGTCATGCAGGGGCAACTCTGTAGGCTGTCCTGAGTTCCAGGCTTGGTTGAGCTTTGCTGGATGGCGATGAACTGAAAGGGCTTTTGACAGTTGGTATAGCTTTATCTGGAGATCTTTGTTATGTAAAATATTTTGACCCAGTCCTTAATGGTCCACCCATTAACAAAGGTGGGGATGAGCTTCTACTTCTGAGGTGAGTTTCTGCTCTGAAGTTTATACTCTTTTTAGGAGAAATATTCTGCCCCCTTTTTTTCCCAATATTTCCTAGGATGTTTCAATTTTCAAGGTGGGGTGGATTTCCCCTTTAGGGCCATTCCTTAAAGGAATTGCTAACCCAGTGAAGGTAGCAGTGTATTCACTGGGTTCATTTAAATTTTCTAGTCAGGAAAACTTCTCATCCCTTCCCTGGCCCCATTGAGATCTATCATTATCTCTACTCATTGTTATGTGGAAAAGGGCTGTAGGTGTCTTGCGAGGTTGGTTATATTTCTGCTGGCCTCTATGATATGGATTATTGCTTGGCATGGAGCCTCTGGGCAAATCTTGAGGTTGACTGCTGTTGAAAGAAATATCCTTCTGGGTTCAGTTCCAAGTGGTGAAAAAGATACTGGAAACATGGAGGTTGCTTGGAAGGTTTAATGGTTACAGGGCCACATGGCCTGGAGGTCCAGAGAAGAATGATCACATGCTTCAAGGTGAGAAGAGAAGGGAAGAAAAAGGGATTAGATGCTGAGAGTGTCTGGGTTTTATACCCTCTGTTGGGATTTGAATTGGAGCTTGTATTCTAATTGGTTGTCAGACTCCCAGGGGCAACTCTGTAGGCTGTCCTGAGTTCCAGGCTTGGTCTAGCCTTGCTGGGTGATTATGCCCTTAAAAGGGCTTTTGGCAATTTCTATAGCTTTTACCTGGAGTTCCTTCTTATGTAAAGTATTCTGGCCCAGGCCTTAATGGCCCACCCATTAACAAAGGTGGGGGTGAGATTTGCGATCCTGCGCAACTCTGCTATTTCCAAGGTTGGCCAGTTAGATACAATACAATGGAAGTGATCCCTTATATCACTAGTAGCCTGGTCCACAAAGGCTGAGGCTAAAATTCTCTGGTCCTTTTGGCAGGTTGGGTGTCAGTGGGCATATGTCACAGCTGCCTCTGAGAGAGGTACCCAAAAGGCATCAGGATTTTCCTTTTCCCTTTGGGTTGTCTTTTGAAATTCTGACCAGTTGAGGGGCTTTTTTTCCCTATTTTCTCTAGGGCTTCCATTAGATTAGCTTTTTCCCTTTGATAGATTGGTTGGTTATTTGTGCTGTAATCTCAAATAGTTTCAATAGTTCATCCTGAGTTAGGAAAACATGCAGTAATTGATTCATGTCTTCCCAGGATGGGTTGTGGCTCTCTATTATTGATTTCAGGGTTTGGATCACTGCTTGAGGGTCTGCCCTGAAGGTCGGTGTGTCTTTCTTCCAAATAACAAGATCTGAGGCAGAGAAGGGAGTATGTGTCTGAATGTAGTTATATCTGCCCCTTCCTCCTCCCATTACTGTGTTGGAAGTTGCAAGCGATTCCCCTCTCTTCCAGGAAAACAGCCCCCACCCTTTGTCAAGTAGGGCTATTAAGTTAGCTGAGCCAGCTTACTTTTCACAACAAAGGAAGGAGAAAATTACAGACATGAGATATAGAGAAAAAAACCCTACAAACTAGCTAAGATTCTTTCCCATAGAAATCAAATAGATGGCAAGTTATAAAAAAACTTTTGAAAAGCAAACCAAAAGCCATAACAGGAAACTCAGGATATTGCAACTTAATGCAACAAGCAATCTCAAGAGACAGGAACTCATCACACACACACAAATCAAAGTCTTCAAAGATTCACATCTACAAATCAAAGAACCTGAAGTGTATAAAAGAGAAGTTTTCCTACTCACTTATTAGATTAATCCTAGGAACGCTGTGAGATTTCTTCTTACCTGCCTTCCTATTAATAAACTGATTCTGACTTTCAATGCAGCTGACCAAATCATTTTGCATTTCTCCCAGGCGGGAAATTTGAATCTACAAAGGAAAGAACGTTGTCTCTTACAAAAGGGCAAGGCTTCTTTTTCCTTTCCTCAGTTGGCAACTCTGGTGGTTTCCCGGCCAACCTAGCCACCAGACAGGGTCGGGAGATCAAAACCCAGCCAGCACGGACCTTCTTTGTCTGGGGAGAGCATTCACGGACCCTGCCCGGGAGGCATTGGGTAGTAAAGGGACTCCTTGAGACTTGAATTCAATAGCTGCTTGAAAGCAGGTGAGTACCGCTTTAAATTTAAAATCCTAGAACTGTGGGGAGTGGAAGGGAGAGTGAAATGCTGTTGCCCCTGCATGGCTCCATTGGAGTCCGACAACCAATCACAATACAAGCTTCAATTCAAATCCCAACAAAGATTATACAACCCAGGGACTCTCAGCATATCAGCCCGTCTTGATCTCTTCCTTCACTTTGAAGCATCCTTCCTTTTCACTCTGGAGCTCCATGCCATGTGGTCCTGTCCACCATAGCGTCCATGTTTCCAGTGTCTTTTTCCCACTTGGAACTGAACCCAGAAGGATATTTCTTCCAACAATTTGGTAAGCGACAGATGCCTGCCCTAGCTGGGATGAATAAAGAAACAAAGAAAGCAAAAAGCAAAATGTGTATGTGGAGAATGGGCTTTGCTGAGGGATACAGGAAGACCAATTTGGCTAAATAAAGGTACTTAAAAGGGCAATATATAAAACAGGATCACATGGGATTTTTTTTTTAATTCTTTCCTTCTGTGTCTCATTATCTGTCTTCTATACAACCAGGTGGTTTGTTCCTTAAGATTTGTGCCTTCCCCAATTTAACTGAGATTTATTGTGGGAATGATCAGTGTTTGTGTGTAAACCTCAGTTTTGTTTTCCTCTCGATGTCCTTGTTTGTGTGTGCGCGCGTATGTGTGTCTAAGTCTTTGTGTGTCCTGGAGGTAACTGTTGCAACTGTTAAATGTCTCTGATCCCTTCAGATATTAATTTTAAATTGTTAAGTTGGACACGCTGAGGGGAAAATAAAATGTCTTCGCCCAGTCTGGTCAGGCCAACTAGACTGGATGAGGAACACAGTTCAATTTTCTTTCCTTGGTTGATTGTTCTCACTGTTAGAAAGTTTCTCCTTATTTCTCTCCTTGTTCAGTTTCCATCCATTATTCCTGGTCTGGCCTACAGGTGCTTTAGAAAATAGCTTGACCCCTTCCTCCCTGTGGCAGCCCCTCAAATATTGGAAGACTGCTGTCATGTCTCCCCTGGACTAGACTAGCCAAGCCCAATTCCTGCTACCATTCATTGTATGTTTTAGCCTCCAGTCCCCTAATCATCCTGGTTGCTCTTCTCTGTACTCTTTCTAGAGTCTCAACATCTTTTTTATAGTGTGGTGACCAAAACTGAATGCAGTACTCCAGGTGTGGTCTTACTAAAGCTTTATAGAGTGGTATTAATACTTTCTTTGATCTATATTGTATCCCTCTGTTAATACAATTTAGGATTGCATTAGCTTTTTGGCTGCTGCTGCACACTGCTGGCTCCTATTTAGCTGGATGTCCACTAAGACTCCAAGATCCCTCTCACAGTTACTGCTATAGAGCCTGGGTTTCACCCAGTCTATATGTGTACCTCTGGTTTTTTTCTTGCCTGCGTGAAGACTGATGCAAAGAATGAGTTAAGCAGTTCTTCTTTCTCTCTGTTACCTATTACTTCCTTGCCCATCTTCTCTCTTTAGTGGACAGACTGTTTCCTTGATTTTTTTTCTTGTTATTTATATGTTGGAAGAAAGTTTTTTTATTATCTTTGACTTTTGTTGCAAGTCTTTGTTCATTCTGAGCTTTTGCTATCCTGACTTCGTCTTTGCAAATTCTGGCTATCTGCTGAAATTCTGCCTTAGTTGTATGTCCTTCTTTCCATTTTTTGTACTTGTCCTTTTTTCTTTCAATTTGCCAGAGAGATCTTTGTGCAGCCATGCTGATTTCTTCTTGGAATCCTTGTTTTTCTTTCTCAGTGGTATTGTGCTGGTCTGGGCTTCTATGATCATACTTTTGAGAGTTTCCCAAGATTCTTGAATTGTTTTCCTCTTTAGGATTTTCATCCATGGAATCTTTCCCAAGTTCTCTCTGAATTTATTGAAATTAGCTCTGATGTCATTATGTTCTGTTGCTTGTGTTTGTATTATGTTGAATTCTAGTAAGACATGGTCACTTTCACCCAAGGTTCCTGCAGTTTCAACTCCCTCTATCACTTCTTCTCTGTTTGTAAGAATTAAGTCCAGTATGGCTGTCCCTCTAGTTTCACCCTCTATCTTTTGGACAACAAAGTTGTCAGCTAGGTTGGTTAGGAACTTATTTGATTTCTCACTTGGTGCAGAATTAGTTTTCCAATTGATATCAATTGAAATCTCCCATCACTATTGTTGTGTGTTTCCTGCATATGTTTGTTAGTTGGCTGGCAAAAAGGACATCTATATTTTCTGCTTGATTGGGTGGCCTTTAATATACACCTATGGCCATGTCATTCTTTTTTTCTTTTATATTGACCCATATGCATTCTAGGAGGTTTTCATCTTTGATTTCATGCATTTCTGTAGCAATATAGTGGTCCTTTACATACAGTGCAACTCCACCTCCTCTTTTATGGGGTCTGGTTTTTTTGAATAGTTTGTATCTTTCTACCAGTATGTTCCAGTCATGGGTTTCATCCCACCGAGTTTCTGTTATTTCAACTATATCATATTTACCTTCATGTATTCGTAGTTCGAGTTCACCCTGTTTGTTACCCAGACTTTGTGCATTTGTATATAGGCACTTGAGATCTTTATGTCTGACACTGTGTTTACTGTCTACATAACCTGTGTTGTGCCTGCCTGTCCCTACTTTCTTGCCACCTGTTTGATTAGTGCACATGGTATGGCACTCACTATTAAATGCTTGGTTTTGGTTGGCATCAAGATTGATAATCTTACCTGCACCAACATCTCTCTGTGCTTTTAAGAAAAACCCAAGGTTATTAACAAATGTTTTAAGTTCATTTAGAAGAAAAATTTCATCCTTGCATTTACTGTGTGTTTAAATAACTTTACCTAATATTTTTTTCTGAAGCATGTGAAGCCAGATTTTTTTTCCCCCTTTCTCATCTGTTTGTCCCCATTTTGTTGAAATTGGTTTATCTATTTATAGATGTATTATTTTTATTCCTACTCAAACCATGTCTGCAAGCTATCTAGCCCCACCCCCTGCCAAAAAAAATCTCTAATCCTTTTACAAAGCCTTTCCTGGTAGACTTACCAGCGAAGGGGGGAAGGGACCCTTGTTCTTTGTCTTTCAGCCCTGCAACATGTGGAAGCAGATGCTACTCCCTAGAGACATTCCATACATTACAGCCAGGAACTAGGTTTGGATCCAGCACCCACTGAAAGTCATTTCAGCAAACCAGAGTGGAGCAGACCTTCCCAAGCCTGACTGATCACCCATACCACCAGGCCAAACCTATTCCTAGGAATGCTGTGAGATTTCTTTTTACCTGCCTTCCTATTAATAAACTGATTCTGACTTTCAACACAGCTGACCAAATCATTTTGCATTTCTCCCAGGAGGGAAATTTGAATCTACAAAGGAAAGAACTTTGCCTATTACAAAAGGGCAAGGCTTCTTTTTCCTTTCCTCAACTGGTTTGCTCAGTAGGAGATCTATTATTTTGTCTCAGTTTTCCCTTCCAAAGAAATGGATTTCTTTCTTAGCTTGATTTTTCCCTATAGTTAGGTCTTTGGTTCTGGCTAGTTCAGGCCAGCAATACAAGTTGGGTATTTAGCTGGGCTTGATTCGGGGTCTAAGCGCTTTTAAAATTTTTAAATCAAAAGTACTGCCGTCAGGCCAAATCTGCCTCCCAGTGTCATCCCTTAGCAAAGCCAATTTTTTACGTATGTTCTTCGCTTTCCTCTTATTCATACCGGCCAGGACTGGCATCTGTTTTTGGTCCCATGCCTCAAGCAAATCTTCTAAAGGGGTATCTACCATCCTCAAGTTGCAACTTCCCATGCTTCCCTTTCTGATGTTGGGTGTGACACTTTGTTTGCAGCCGGGCTACACGTCAGTTTTCAGAAAAAAAGTCTGAAGAGGACTCTGGTTCCCTTACAGAGTATGGACGCACCTCTTTCCTTAGGGAATTCTCCGTCACCAGTTTTCAGATCCCTCTTAAAAAATGGGAATCTGGGAGGACCTGCTGCCCCCAACGCAGACGAATACGGGCCCCTCCTACAACTTTGTAACTTCACAACTTCACAAATTCCTAACTAACTAATTTCAGAAGTATGTAGAAATCCTTGGGTTTGCTCTGGAAGACACTGGAGTTCTCCTAATTATTTATTTTCTTTTATTAGCCACTTCTCACTTCATATCTCACTCAGCTTATCCTTGCGTCCTTCAGAAGATCTCACGCTCCGTGACACCCCACCTTGATTTCCCAATCCTGCCGGTCACTGCTCTTTTCGAACTAGCAGTAGGTTGAGGTGCGGCTAGAAGTCAACGGAGGAGGTGGGATCCAGCTGTTTTCCACAGGCAAAGCCCATATACACACACAGTATTTCATTCTCCCTTCCACTCCCCACAGTTCTAATATTTTAAATTTAAAGTGGTACTCACCTGCTTTCAAGCAGCTGTTGAGTTCAAGTCTCAAGGAGTCCCTTTACTACCCAATGCCTCCTGGGCAGGGTCCGGGGATGCTCTCCCCGGACAAAGAAGGTCCATGCCGGCTGGGTTTTGATCTCCAGACCCTGTCCAGTGGCTAGGTTGGCCAGGAAACCACCATCTGGATCGCCAATTGAGGAAAGGAAAAAGAAGCCTTGCCCTTTTGTAATAGGCAAAGTTCTTTCCTTTGTAGATTCAAATTTCCTGGCTGGGAGAAATGCAAAATGATTTGGTCAGCTGCATTGAAAGTCAGAATCAGTTTATTAATAGGAAGGCAGATAAAAAGAAATCTCACAGCGTTCCTAGGATTAATCTAATAAGTGAGTAAGAAAACCTCTCTTTTATACACTTCAGATCCTTAGATTTTGTAAGTGTGAGTCTTTGAAGACTTTGATTTGTGTGTGTGATGAGTTCCTGTTTCTTGATATTGGGATCTCTTCCTGGGATCTTGGTAAGAGTAATTGTTTTATAGTAGCTGTTTGTTCACTTTGTAGCTGCTTTTTGCATTAGGTTGCAATATCCTGAGTTTCATATTATTTATTTATTTATTTATTTATTATTTATTAATTACATTTATATACCGCCCTTCTCCCAAGGGACTCAGGGCGGTGAACAGCTCATCTAAAAACCCCACAAAAATACAAAAGTTAAAAAGTAATTAAATATTTAAATCAGCTGCAGACTAAAATTAGGAAAACCCCCCCCACCCTTAAAAACCCAATTTAAAGTTAAAAATGGAGATCAAATTTAAAATCATTATCTCAGCCCAGGCCGGCCTGCTCAAAGAGCCAGGTCTTTAACGCGCGCCTGAAGGCCCTCAGGTCCGTGCCGGTACGAAGTTCCGGTGGCAGAGTATTCCAGAGGGCGGGGGCACCCACAGAGAAGGCCCTACTCCTTGGCGCCGCCAGACGACACATAGCGGCCGACGGCACCCGGAGCAGACCCTCCCTGTGGGAACGCACCGGCCTGTTGGAGAACGTTGGCAGAATGCGGTCCTGAAGGTAACCTGGTCCCATGCCATGGGTCGCCCTAAAGGTCAAAACTAGAACCTTAAAGCGAACCCGGAGAGCCATCGGCAACCAATGCAGCTCGCGCAGGAGAGGCGTCACATGGGCGCTACGCGACGCCCCCATAATCACCCTCGCGGCTGCATTTTGCACCAACTGGAGTCTCCGGATGCTCCCCGCAGGGAGCCCCATGTAGAGGGCATTACAATAGTCCAGGCGAGAGGTGACAAGGGCCTGAGTGACCGTGCACAAGGCGTCCCGATCCAGGAAGGGCCGCAACCGGTAGATCCGACGGATCTGATGAAACGCCCCCCTGGAGACGGCCGCGATGTGATGTTCAAGCGACAGCCGTACATCCAGGAGGACTCCCAGGTTGCGAGCCCTCTCTGTGGGGGGCAGAACTTCCCCCCCAATAGCCAGCGAAGGTGTCAGCTGGCTATATCGGGGCGCCGGAAACCACAGCCACTCGGTCTTGGATGGGTTGAGCCGAAGCCTGTTCCCGCCCATCCAGTCCCGCACGGCCTCCAGGCACCTAGACATAGCCCCCACAGCATCGTTGGGGTGGTCCGGAGTGGAGATGTACAGCTGGGTGTCATCTGCATACAGATGACACCTCACTCCAAGACCACGGATGATCTCGCCCAGCGGCTTCATGTAAATGTTGAACAGGAGGGGAGAAAGGACCGACCCCTGAGGCACCCCACAAACCAGGGGCCTAGAGGTGGACCTCTCCCCCCCCGCCAACACGAATTGCGAACGGTCAGAGAGGAAGGAGGAGAACCATCGAAGGACGGTTCCACCAATTCCCAACCCCTCCAACCGTCGCAATAAGATACTATGGTCGATAGTATCAAAAGCCGCCGAGAGATCTAATAGGACCAGGACAGAGGAGAACCCTCTGTCACGAGCCCTCCAGAGATCATCAACCAACGCGACCAATGCCGTCTCAGTGCTATGTCCAGGCCTGAAGCCCGATTGGAACGGATCGAGGTAAGTTGCTTCCTCCAGGTACTGGGGGAGCTGACGTGCCACCACACTCTCAACAACCTTCGCCACGAAGGGAAGGTTGGAGACTGGACGATAGTTGTTTAAAATAGCTGGGTCCAGGGAAGGCTTCTTGAGGAGGGGGCGCACCACCGCCGCCTTCAGGGCGGTAGGGAGCACCCCCTCTTTCAAGGAAGCGTTGACAATCCCCTGGAGCCAGCCTCGTGTCGTCTCCCTGGCGGCCGAAACCAACCAGGAAGGACACGGGTCCAATAAACAGGTGGTGGCATTCAGACCCCCCAGCAACCTGTCCACACCCTCAGCGGTCACAGGATCGAACTCCCCCCAGATAACACTCTCAAGACCTGCCCCGGACACCTCCCCCGGGACCACCCAATTGGAGTCGAGCCCCTCCCGAATCTGAGCGATTTTATCATGCAGAAATCGGGAAAACTCCTCTGCTCTACCCTGCAAGAGGTCATCCCGCGCTCTCGGTTCAAGTAGAGAGCGGGTCACTCTAAACAGGGCGGCAGGCCGATTTTCTGCTGATGCAATAAGGGCGGAGAAATACGAAGATTTCGCCGCCCCTATCGCCACAAGGTAAGTCTTAATATGAGATCTCACCTGTGTTCGGTCAGACTCAGAACGGCTCGCCCTCCAAATGCCCTCAAGACGTCTTTTTCGGCACTTCATCTCCCGTAGCTCCTCCGTATACCACGGAGCCAAATGGGATCTGTGCCGAGTCAGAGGTCGCATAGGCACAACTCGCTCTAGGGCCCCGGCGGCCGACCCCTCCCAGGTGGCCACCAGGTCTCCAGGCGAGCTGAGAGCCAGAGATTCAGCAAATGGCCCAAGCTCCCTCTGGAACCGATCCGGATCCATTAGGCGCCTGGGGCGGAACCATCTAAATGGCTCCGCCTCCCTGCGGTGGGGGGTAGCGGAACAGAAATCCAGCCTAAGGAGGGAATGATCTGTCCATGACAAGGGTGTAATAACTAAATCCCCCCAATTACAGTCATTCAACCACTGCCCAGAGACAAAAATCAGGTCCAGCATGTGTCCTCCCATGTGAGTGGGGGCAGAAACTAACTGGGTCAGGTCCATGGCCGTCATGGAAGCCAAGAACTCCCGGACCAACCCCGAGGTTTCACCGAGCGATGGCAGGTTGAAATCCCCCATGACCAAAAGCCTAGGGGTCTCAACCGCCAGCCCGGCTATTACCTCTAGGAGTCCGGGTAGGGCCGATGAGACGTGGCAGGGAGCCAGGTACGCCATCAAAAGACCCATCTGTACCCCTTGCCCCCACTTCACAAATAGAGATTCACAGCTAGCCGTCTGAGGGACAGTGGCCTCCCTAGGACAAAGGACTTCCTTTATAAGCACCGCTACCCCACCACCCCTTCCCTGAGCCCTAGGCTGGTGAAATGCAAGGAAACCTGGTGGGCACATCTCCACCAGAGGGACACCACCCTCTGGGCCCAACCAGGTTTCGGTGACACCTACCAGATCCGCAGCCTCCTCCTGAACCAAATCGTGGATCAGGGGAGCCTTATTAACCACGGACCTGGCATTGCACAACAACAGCCGGGTATTCAGGGCCTGAGATTCCGGACAACCAGGGCTGCAGGATGGGTAATGAGGGTCGGAGCGCGCTACCGTTTGCAAACATCGGGAGCGCGATCCCCTTACCGGATATGGCCCTCTACCCCCAGCATATCTGCCTCTCCCAGTCACCGTGCTAATAAAATTGACCCCCCGCTGCCCACCCCCTTATGCCTTTTGGTTTTCTTTTCACAAGTTTTTATACCTTGCCATCCATTTGATTTCTATGGGAAAGGATCTTAGCTAGTTTGCAGGGTTTTTTCTCTGTATCTCATGCCTGTAATTTTCTCATTCCTTTGTTATGAAAAGTAAGCTGGCTCCAGCTATTTTAATAGCCCTACTTGACAAAGGGTGGGGGGCTGTTTTAACATAACTTCCAACAAAGGGAACATCCAAAGGAGGTCACTTTTGGGCATTTCCTTTTTTTAAGTTTTGGTCACCTATTGAAGTTTGTGTAAACCCCCCTTGCAGGTAAACGCAGGTAAATGCAGATTTAGGTTTCTGAGAAAAAAAGCAACTGAAAATGATCCGAAATCCAAAATACATTTATTCAGTGTTCCGAGTCCATGATGGAGACCAATCCCAAAGTTTCTACCAAACACACATTCATGCACAGGGACTAAGTGCTCAATGTCACTGTAATGGAGCTCAGCAAAACATAGCTTTCCATTAGAATGATATGTTATAATTGGGGATTAAATCTGCCACTTTCTAATTAATCACAGATACAGAAATTGGAAGCCATTTGTAACTCCTCTGCTGGAGGCAAAAAATTGGATAGAGACAGCTACAGGAATGATATTATGAATAGAAAGGTGTTTGGAGATCTAGAAGATTCCCTGGACCCATTTAGAGTTGCACTACAGGACAGAAAAAAAAAATGAAAAGCCAATCTTTAGCAAGCAAGGAAATTGGAAAAGGCCCTTCTGGAGTCCAGTCTGGGAGCTGTGGGGAGATCTGGGAAAGAACTGGGCGGAAGATCTTGGAGGAGAAATCCACCCTTTCAGAATTTCAGCCCTCGAACTTCAGGAGCTTCCAATACAAGGAGGATGAAGGTCCCCGAGGACTTTGCAGCCGACTCCATTCCTTTTGTAGTCGATGGTTGAGACCAGAAAAGCACACAAAAGCGCAGATGCTGGACCTGGTTGTTTTGGAGCAGTTCCTGGCGCTTCTGCCCCTGCAGATGGAGAGCTGGGTGCGGGAGTGTGGAGCAGAGACCAGCTCCCAGGCAGTGACCCTGGTGGAAGGCTTCCTTCTGAGCCAGGCGGAGGAGAAGAAGGAGCAGGTTGAGTTGCAGGTGAGAGACCTTCATTTGGGAGCTCAGGACTGGTTAAATATAACAAACAGTATTTTTGAACTCTTAAACTTTGCCTGCCAGAGTTCTTTGACATTCATTACATGTGGAAATAATTCTTGTAAGACATTTTTGTTTTATTTGTGATAGTCATTCCTTCTTTCCAACCTCACTGATGGATTTCTGGGGCTTCTGAATGGTGCTCACAAAAGAAGAATCCACTTCTTGATATGTATTGTCCATTTATTATTATTATTTTTTTCCTGCCTACTTTTTCAAGTCCTTCATGGTGGACATCAGAAATCCTGAGGGAAGGAGGCATCCATCAAGTTCATCTCCGGAAATGTTTTTCGGGAGGATCTCTCAGGATGATCCATATCAAGGCACAACCAGAGGTAATACAAGGCTCTCCCATTCCGCAGAGAGATCTCAGCTGTCTCATCTATTGTATGTCTTCTCTTCTATAGAACACCACCTCCTACATTATGAATTATGCAGTGTAAATTCTGTTTCCCTCACAGGGAAGAATAGTAGGAAGTTGGCCCTTCCTGAATGCGGAGCTGAAACAATGGTTGAAACTCCAATTCAGGTAAGAAGAGGAAATTTATTTATTAGTATTGTATTCTCCTTTTCCTTCAGAAGGTAAAGGGGGTGTACATAATACTGTCTCCTTCCATTAATCTTTTTTAAGACTAGTACTTTAAAAAATTGCTACTTGTTGCCAATTATTATGACAATAATTGTAATTTGCGAGTTCATAGAAATTCTCAAAGTAAAACTTGTTCTGAAAAACTACTTTTGGCTTGCAAAGTAAATGCTTTGATTTGTGCCTGAATTTGGAGGCCAAACAATCCAGCTTTGCACAAGGTTAAAATGTCCCCCTCAGGAAATTTCTTCTGATTTGTTAATCTTCCATTCAGCTAATGCCTCGGACTAGAAGCAACTTCCTTACAATCCGAGAAGAAGCAGAAGCCAAATCCCTAGCTGAGTTTTCCCAGCACTTTCATGAAGGGGTTGAGGATAGATAGGACTGCAGCTTCTTGGTATACCATGGGCCATTTACTAAATGCTGCAAAAAATGCCCCTCCACAGAGAGATTCCCACATTTCCTTCTGGAAACATAGGGAGGATTGGAGTCATTAATATGTGGGGTTTCCAAGGCCCATCTGCCAGTTGATTCTCTCCAGAAGTCTTCTAATGGTGGACAGATGAGTGGCAGATCGATCGATCCAAATAAAATTTGGGTTAGTTTCACTGAAAGGCTCTGACAGTCCTGGAGAATCAGTAAAGCTTGATTTTTGATCAAATCTACCCAAAACATTCCTTCAATCCAAACCTTTACTCTGTCCGATTTTTCACATAAACCCAGGAATGCTACTTAGCAGAGCCATTTATCTTGGTGCATAGCTTTGCTTTGGGAATTTATAAACAATGGGACCGTTTTTTTTACAATTCCTCCTGGACCTTCTGTGTACTCTCTTTCCCTGTCAGGAGGGCTTTGTCTCCTTCGAGGAGGTGGCTGTGTATTTCTCCGAGGAGGAATGGTCTCAGCTGGATCCTGACCAAAAAACTCTGCATTGGGAAGTCATGCTGGAAAATTACTGGAACGTGGCCTCTCTTGGTAAGGGTCTTTCCTACTCTCCAATCAGTTCAGAAAGACATTTTGTAATTATAGGCTGTTTCTGATTATTATTATTACCAAAATGTTTTGCTATTTTCAGAGTTATGATTCATTCATGTAGAAATTATGTCATGCCATTGCAAACATGCAGTATATTGGAATCTGGCAAATATCAGAAGGCAATTATTATAAATTCTGACAGATTAATCTTTTCCCCTAACCTTGCTATCATTTTTATTGCTGTTCCCTTTTGAAGGTGATAATGGGCAGGACCACAAAGAGTCAAGGGAATCATTCCAAGGGTTCAGACATGGAGACGTAATGGAGAAGCCTGAAATTCAGATGGAATTCCAAAGGCAGGAGAGAAATCAGTCAAATAATTGGAATGAGGAAAGCTTGTCTTCCATTGATGCTCAGATGCAGTTTCTTGAGCAACCAAGAAAAATGAAGAAAAAATATATTAGGAAAGGTATAAGACTGTCCAAAGACACATTAGATGTAACTGGACACTATCTGACCCAAGCCAAAGGACAAGAGTGTATATACAAAGACAGTGGAAAAGAATACAATTGGACTTTCCCACTTTCTCAAGAAAATGGGTCTCTTCCATCACATAAAGGTATTCACACGGGAGAGAAACTGAATAAATTCCTTGAGCATGGAAAAAGCTTTGGTGAAAACAAGATTCATAAAAGGATCCACACAGAGGAAAAGCCATATAAATGCATGGAGTGTGGAAAGGGCTTCAGCAAATCCAGTAGTCTTACTTCCCATAAAAGAATCCACACGGGGGAGAAGCCATATAAATGCACACAGTGTGGAAAGGCTTTTAGTCAGAGCGGTGGCCTTACGTCCCATCAAAGGATCCACACAGGGGAGAAGCCATACAAATGCATCGAGTGTGGAAAGAGCTTCAGAGTACATAGTGACCTTACATCCCATAAAAGGATCCACTCAGGTGAGAAACCTTATAAATGCATAGAGTGTGGAAAGGACTTCAGAATACACAGTGATCTTACAATCCATAAAAGGATCCACACAGGGGAGAAACCATATAAATGCATGGAGTGTGGAAGGTCTTTTAGACATAGCCATCAACTTACTTGCCACAAAAGGATCCACACGGGGGAGAGGCCTTATAATTGCATGGAATGTGGAAAGTCCTTTACTCAAAGCAGTCACCTTGCTTCCCATACATGGATCCATAGATGGGAGAAGCCATATAAATGCATGGAGTGTGGAAAGGGCTTCCATGTAAATTCATCCCTTATAAGACATAAGAGGATTCACACAGGGGATAAACCATATAAATGTATGGAATGTGGAAAAGGCTTCAGTGAACTTGGTAATCTTACATCCCATACAAAGATCCATACAGGAGAGAGGCCATATAAATGCATGGAGTGTGGAAGGTCTTTCAGTCATAGCCATCAACTTACTTGCCACAAAAGGATCCACACGGGGGAGAAACCATATAAATGTACACAGTGTGGCAAGACTTTTAGTGACAGCGGTAACCTTACTTCCCATCAAAGGATCCACACGGGGGAGAAACCATATAAATGCACACAGTGTGGCAAGACTTTTAGTCACAGCAGTACTCTTACTTCCCATCAAAGGATCCATACAGGGGGGAAACCATATGAATGCCTGGAATGTGGAAAGAGCTTCAGCCAACGCGGTAGTCTTACATCCCATCAAAGGATCCACACAGGAGAGAAACCATATAAGTGCACAGATTGTGGAAGGTCTTTTAGACATAGCTATCAACTTAATTCTCATAAAAGTATCCACACGGGGGAGAAACCATTTAAATGTACACAGTGTGGCAAGACTTTTAGTCTCAGAAGTATCCTTACTACCCATCAAAGGATCCACACGGGGGAGAAACCATATAAATGCATGGAGTGCGGAAAGAGCTTCAACAAATCCAGTAATCTTACTTCCCATAAAAGGATCCACACGGGAGAGAAACCATATGAATGCATGGAATGTGGAAAGAGCTTCAGGAAATCCAATCATCTTACTTCCCATAGAAGGATCCACATGGGAGAAGCCATATAAATTCACAGAGTGTGGAAAAGGCTTTCAGAATAATGCATCTCTTGTGAAACAAAACAATTGACACAGGGGAGAAACCATACAAATGCATTGAGTGTGGAAATGGCTTCCGAACACACAGTAAACTTACTACTCATAAAAGGATCCACACAAGAGAGAATAACCATATAAATGCATGGACTGTGGAACAGGGTTCCATATAATTACATTCCTGATGAGACATAGGTGATGTGTGTGGAAAGGTCTTCAACAAAGAGAGTAATCTTACATCCGATGAAAGGATCCACATAGGAGAGAAGCCATATAAATGCATGGAATGTGGGAAGAGGTTCAGCAAACACAGTGGTCTTACTTCCCATAGAAGGATCCACACGGGGAGAAACCTTATAAATTCATGGAGTGTGGAAAGTCTTCGTCACAGCCATCACTTTACTCACCATAAATGGATCCACACAATGGGAAAGCCAAGATAAATACATGGATTTTGGAGAAAACTTTAGGAGGAGAAATGACATAATTTCTGATATGGAGATAAGCTTGGATGGGAACGTATGTTCTAGAAAGTTACATTTATGAATGTTCGTATTTACAGAGACTGAGCTTGCAAAGGAATTTTTTTCTTCGATCCTTCCTATTGTCTGACTGAGGGATGTGCATTTTCTAATGAAAATAAAAACAATGGGCAAGTGCCTTTTTAATTATAACCTGGATTATTGACGGTATCTATATTTAAGTATGATTTATTTTCTTTTCAAAAGTGAGATTCCTACTCCCCACTTGTTTGTTCTTCCCATTTAATCACACTCAAAAGGATTTAAATTCCCCTTCTTTTTCCTAGTCTTTCAATTGTTTCCCCTCCTTTTGTCATTCATTAAAAGACACTCAATTAGAATACTTTTCTCTGTCTTCAGAAAAGTTGGGAATGGTGCAGCAGAGAGATTCTGGGCTTTCTAAATATGTGTATAATCCAAAGCGAAGGGGAGCCTTCTCTGTGATGTGAACACTTCCCCAAAAGACTCAAAGTTGCGTCCACGGTGTAGAACTGTGACCTGAGCCAGGTACTGTGTATGGAGAAGAATGGAGCCTTATTTAGTGAAAGGCCTCATAAGCTGAGGGAATTGTCATATGGATATCAATGTACAATGTGTGAGAAGAGTTGAAAGGATGAAGGATTCCTCTCTCTGTAAAGGACCTAGAATGATGAGAAACCGCCCCAAATGCATGTGAAAAATCTTTTTTCAAGCATTACAGCCATATTTCACTCTTCTAAAGTGTGATGAAGACTAAGAAGTCATCTAAATTTGATTTAAATAAAATTACTTAAATATCAATGGTATAGTTACTTTCTACTCCTATATTACGCTCTTTTTAGTTGTATTAAAATATAGTAACATTCAAATAAGTGGAAGTATTTGGGTGGAGGCATGGTCAGAGTTTTAAAGTTTGTTTTGGTTTGCAGGGTAAGTAGCGGGAGAGTGTGTCTGGGGGAGTGTCTCTCTGTGTGCAGCGGGGCGGGCAGAGGGTGGTTGTGCTAGACAAGGAAGGGAGAGAAGCCAAGTCTCCATGCAGGTTCAATCTCTGGAGTCCTTAGAAATAAGAAAATTCAAAAATAAAATGTAGGCGAAGAGAATAGTATATTATAGGATTAAGAAGACCGTTCTCTATAGACATTTGCTAACTTGATGTAATCCTACTATAAATATATTTTCTAATGCATTTACTCATTGTTAAGTTTAATCTTGGCACATTGTGATTTAAAGTTATAATCAGACTTTTACTTTGCATAGTTGAATATGTTAGAGATGCATATAATCATTATGTTGTTCTAAGATGGCTAGAAAGAAGATGTGCTGAATGTAACATTAATATGTAACAAGTGTGGTGTTAGGAATAGATATTTCTTTGTTCTGGGACCGTTAGAAAGAGGCCCTGCTGAAGGGACATTCCTTAATGCCAAGTAAGATAAGAAAAAGCCATGCTGGCAAAATATGTGATGGGTGGTCATTGGGAGGTGTTGAAGGAGATGATGTGGTCAACAAAAGGCATTTCAGATTAGCTGTATCCAGTCACTGGGTCGATGTAGGAGGGGCATAGGGGCATCGGGATAGAAAAACTAAAATGTAATATATTGAAATCTTAAGGTGCGGTTCTTAGCTCAAACCTCATGTAGAGATAAGCTAAGATCCTACCACTCTTTGCAAACAGCTTTTAAACTTTTGTCTGCTTTGATTTAAGCTTACAAATAAAATCTCTGTGTTTTCACTGATCCAAGTTTTGTTATCTGGAGTCATTTCCAACATAAAGCAAGCCCTACTTTCTGAGAAAAAAGCAACTGAAAATGATCCGAAATCCAAAATACATTTATTCAGTGTTCTGAGTCCATGATGGAGACCAATCCCAAAATTTGTACCAAACACACATTCATGCACAGGGACTAAGTGCTCAATGTCACTGTAATGGAGCTCAGAAAAACATACTTTTCCATTAGAATGATATGTTTTAATTGGGGATTAAATCCACCACTTTCTAATTAATCTCAGATACAGAAATTGGAAGCCATTTGTAACTCCCTCTGCTGGAGGCAAAAAATTGGACAGAGGCGGTTGAAAGAAGTGCCTGATCTGTAGCTACAGGAATGGTACTATGAATAGAAAGGTGTTTGGAGATCCACAAGATTCCCTGTTCTGACCTTCAAAAATTACTAGCTGAATATAAGGCAGACAGACTTAAACTCCACAAAGGCATCCATACAAAGTCTCTTTAATGGTTCATCAGACATCCTCAAATATAAGTCACGGTTAGGTCGAGATTCATCTCAAAGTCCAAATGTTTGCATAGCTGACTTTCTTATGTAAAAGGAGGGTAATCTTTCATCTCATAGCCAAGGAGCAAGGGGTTGAGATGCCAGCACGATGCTGGGGTTCAGACAAGAGTGAAGGAACCTCCCCCAACCAAACTAAGGGTCAATTCAGTGATCAATCAGGATTGCAGATGTGGTCACATGACATGGACTACATTTCCCAGGATGCCTTGACTACATTTACCATGATGCATTCCCTTAAGGGGACAGCTCCCAATTCCTAACTAACTATCCCACTTCCCAATTAACTATGTACTGGCTGGACAGCACATTCCCTAAGACCCATTTGGAGTTGCAGGACAGAAAAAGAATGAAAAACAAAGATCAGCTCCCAGGAGGTGGCCCTGGTGGAAGGCTTCCTCCTGAAGTTGATTAAGAATCAGAGACCTCAATCAAGTACTTTTAGAACTACATATCAAGCAAAATAGAGAGAGAGAGAGAGATGGGGAGGGGTAAAGAAAGAAAAGGAAGGAGAGAAAGAGAGAGAAGGAAAGAAAAAGAGAGGGAGAGTGAATGAAAAGAAAGAAAAAGAAAGAAAAGAAAGGGTCTTATCGAAAAAACAAGTGGAACAGTGGCTGATGACTTCCTTCTACCGGTCCACGATAGAAAGCACCCTCACATATTGTGTCACGGTATGGTACACTGGCTTAACAGCCGTGGATACGAAGGCACTACAGAGGGTGATGAGCACAGCACAAAAAAAATCATGGGCTGCCCCCTATTCCCACTGGATGTGTTTTGTCTACTAAGCAAACAAAACCATCTAAACATGACTGGGACAAGGCTCAGACAACCTAAGATAAAATACTTTTTTCAAATGAATCCTGAAGCCTCGTCACCATCTCAAATGAGATCAGCGATCATTGTATCACCTGCAAATTTCAGAACTTTAACAGAGGCTTCCCCTGAGGTGCAGTCTTTGGTACAGAGGGAGAAGAGCGATGGAAGAGCACACAGCCCTGAGGGGCACCTATGCTAATTACCTGGGTACTAGATGTAGTTTTCCCAAACTACACCTATCCACTTACAAGCATGAACAGGCATAGCAAGCTGAATCAGTTTAAAGTAGGGGTGTCAAACTCTATTTCACTGAAGGCCGGGACCGGGCATGGGGCGTGGCCATTGTGTAGGCGTGTCAGGGGCATCTGTGGTGGCCCAGTGCTAAGGCAGGGAGATCCTCCCTCACTTTCATTATAATCCTCCTTCCTTCTTTTTATTTATAATTTCATTTATGATTTTTTTCTTTAACATGGTGAAGAGTGTATTGTCAATACACTTTGCACACAATTCTAATAATGATAGTACCATTTAAAATATACATAATAATCTTTCAACTTCTAACATTTGTGTATACATAGTAATTATAATATGTTCTATTGTATTTCAGTATACGAAATACTATTTTCCCAATTTCTACTTTCTATTTCTTTTTTCTAACACTTAATAAAATAATCACCATGTTAAAAAATATTCTATATCCATTATCTCTTGTTCTTTTTAGAATGTCAACTTATTAACTTTTTGGTGAATCTTTTCATGCATCTCTGGTATGTTGTAACTCCTTTTCTCATGTTTATTTAATCTAAATATTTCATCTGCCACAACATCTATCTCTTGCTGTTGGATCTCTAGAGCACCCATATGCAGTTCCCCCATCATTTTTAGTAGACTTTCTCTTTATTCTCTTTTATATTTTGAATTCTTAAAGGATATTCTCTGTTCCCTGTTAGAAATTATTGCTATCTCTTCCATATCTTTGTATGCTTGTATCATTTTGGATTTATCTGTTATATTTCTTCCTCAGCTCTTTCTATTTTCTTCTCTATTTTCTAAATATTTTGTTCAATTTTTATTGTCATTTGCTGGTTTTTTTTCTAGTCTCACACCTGTATCCTCCATCAATTTCATCATCACCTTATGATTCCTTGTTATATCTTCCTTAATACATTAAAACATCAATAATATTTCTTCATAAGCTGCATTTGTTTTCCCCTGTTGAAACGTTTTGTGATGATACAGTAAACTAATCACTGCTCAATATTCCACCAAAATTTAAATATCCCAATTGTTCAGAAACACCAAAACCACCAATGTTTGTAAAATTTATACAGTCCTGGAACGTTTCCTGTTCTGTTCCATCTGTTCCATCCCCTAAATTTATAGTCTTCAAATTTTTCCAATTTGCACCCTCTTAAATTTTCCAAATTTTTAAGTTGTTTAATTTTTCTTCTTTCTTCTTTTGCTTCATAGAATGTTTTGTCAAATGATCTTGATAATCCAAATTGGCCCACCAAACTTCTCCAAATGCCTTTATTCCACAAAGTCAGATATTCTGTTTCAAGGATGTTTCTTGTTAATTGTAATCCACCTTGCCTTAGAAATCTTCAAAAGGCTCCAAGTTTCCCCCCTTAATACCAGGTCGTTTGCAAAAGCTTGTAATTTATACTCTTATTTTTTAATTTTCATTCCTTTTATTTCTTTTTCTTCTCTGATGTTCCTATTCAGCATTTCCAGTGTTAACACAAACAACAGAGGTGATAGTGGACAGCCTTGTCTAGTCCCTTTTGTTATATCTATAAAGTCTGTTAACTCTCCATTTACCATAACCTTTGCATTTTGTTTATGATATATTATTTCTATGGCTTGAGTAAATTTTTTACCAAAGCCCATTTGATCCAATTGTAACAGCATAAAACGCCAATTCACATTATCAAAGGCTTTTTGTGCATCTGAAAACATCAGAGCCATTTGTTTTTTGGGATGTGCCTCATAGTATTCCAGTGTATCTAAAATTATTCTCATATTGTCTTTGTCTCTTCGGCAGAAATCCATTTTGATCAGGATGAATAAAACTATTTAAGTATGTTTTCAGTCTTTCTGCCAAAATTGAAGCAAAAATTTTATAATCTGAATTTAGTAGTGATATTGGTCTGTAGTTTTTAACTTGTGTGGGTCTGTGTCCTCTTTCGGTACAAGTGTGATATATGCTTCTGACCATGTTTTGGGTATTCTCTTCTTTGTCATAACTTCATTACTTCTAATAAGTAAAGATTCAATGTTTCCTGAAATGTCTTATAAAATTCCACTGGCAAACCATCCGGGCCTGGTGCTTTCCCAATGTTTTGCTTTTTTAAGGCTTCTGTTAATTCCATCATGGTTACATTACTTTCTAACATTATTTCAATATCTTTAGGTATCTGGGGCAAATTTACTTCCTGTAGGTATTGTTGAATTCTTTCTTCCTGAATGTTCTCTTGATGGTATAATTTTCCATAATAATCTTGAATAATAGTTTTCTTCTCCGCATTTCCATAGCATACATGTTCATTTATCAATTGATTTATCCTTCTCGAATCTCTTTCCTTTCTCAATTTATATGCTAGCCATCTGCCTGGTTTATTTGCATCTTCAAAATAGTTCTGCTTAGCATTTTTAATTTTTTGTGCTATTTCTTCTTCTTCCGTTAGCCCAATTTTATGTTTAGTTATGTCCGTATTAATTTTAATGTCCTTTTTTGTGGAAATTTCTATAGTTCTTTTTCCAACCTCTTATAGTCGTCTTCCAGTATTTTAAAGGTTTTTCTCTGTTTTATATTTCTTTTCCTTGTATAGTCCATTATCAAACCTCTTGTATAAGCCTTCATCGTGTCCCAGAGGTTCTGTAATGATGTATCCTCTTTTGTGTTTTCTTTAAAGAAAAAAGTCAATTCTCTCTCAATTTTCCTTTAAAGACTTTTTTCTTTAATATCATATTATTTAAAGTCCATCTAGATCTCGTTTTTTGTCCTTTCCATGCAAGTGTTATTGGATTGTGATCTGCCCAGGTACTTGTTTCTATTTCAATGTCTTGTGTATTAGAAAGCAATTCTATTGACATCCATATCATATCTATTCTAGATTATGATGCATGTCTATTTGAGTAAAAAGTATATTGTTTATTTTCTGCATTTCTCTCTCTCTGGCTTTCTTTGCTGTTTTTTGTGTTTTATAGTCCAATTTGTCATTTATTATCCCATTAAAATCTAGCATAGTCCAATTCAATTATTTTCTTGTGTAATTTCCTGTAAAAATCTTCTTGATTATCATTTGGAGCATAAATTGCTATTAAAAGTATCTTTAGATTATTGTCCATTATCTCCACCATCAAAATCCTTCCATCATCATCTGTATATATTTGTTCCACAGGGATTGTATCTCTAATGTATAATACCACTCCTCTCTTTTTACACTGTGTCAACACTGTATTTCCCTAATTTTTGTTGTTTCAATACATAATTTAATATGTACTTCTTGTAGGCAGATTATATCAAATTTTAGTTTCTCTAACTTGTGAAATATTTTTCTTCTTTTAATAACTGAATTAAGTCCATTTATATTAATTGTAATCAGTTTTCTCCCATCCATTTTAGACTTTATAAGAAGGATTTGTTGCTCTATTAGATCTTGGTTCTCGTTGTTCTCTGGGTTCATCACCTACTCAAACAACAGATTGCAACAGACTTGATAAAATGGGAAAATTTACAATTATCACTGATTGGGAGAATATCTACAATTAAGATGAATGTATTGCCTAGAATCTTATACTTATTCCAGACAATTCCAATCAGATTAGGGAAAGAATTTTTTGAAGATTTAAATAAAATAGTGTTAAAATACATCTGGCAGGGGAAGAAAGCAAGAATAAAACTCAAATTGCTACAAGATGCAAGAATAAGAGGAGGATTTGCTTTGCCCTGTTGGGAATTATATTACCAAGCAACGAGTTTGATGTGGGTAAAGGAGTGGATAACATTAAGGAATACTAGACTTTTGAATTTAGAAGGACATGACTTGCTGTTAGGGTGGCATGCCTTCCTCTGGTATAAGGGAACTAAAACGCAGGGGTATTTTAGAAGACATTATATTCGAAAAGTATTGTTTCTAAACTGGGAGAAGATAAAAAAGCAATATTACTTAAAAATTCCACTATGGTTACCTACTATTGAAGCTTTTTCCTATCCAATAATATATAAAAAGGAACAAACAGTTAGATATGGTGAGATATTGAATAAAAAGGGTGAACTTAAATCTATGCAAGCGTTGGAAGAACAAGGTGTAAAAATGAATTGGTTTTCATATTTGCAAATACAATCTAGATTTTTTAAAGATGTTAAAACAGAAGGTATTTATGATAACTTGACTTTTAGATAAAATTTTGACAGGTACTGATAAAAAAGTAATCAAAAAACTTTATGGACACTTGTTGGAGTTTAAATTAGAGGAAGAACAAGTTAAAGAAACAATGATTGTGTGTGGGAAAATTTTTGGATATGGGATTGATTTAGATAAATGGCAAAAATTGTGATCTCAAAATTATAAAATGACAATGTCAACTGCATATAAAGAAAACTTGTATAAGATGTTTTACAGGTGGCACTTACCCCCGATGAGAATTGCAAGGATGTTCAAGAATAAATCGGATAAATGTTGGAAATGTCATCAGATACCTGGGTCATATGTGGTGGACATGCTCGGATGCAAAAAGATATTGGACTATAATCCACTCATGGTTGGAAAAAATGACAAAACAACACATAGACTTTAAACCTGAGATATTTTTATTGGGAATTATACCGGAAATAGATTGTAAAGAACTCAAATATTTGATTGTAAATGTTTTAACAGCAGCTAGAATTGTATTTGCTAAGAATTGGAAAAATGAAAAAATACGGACTGAAATGAGTAAAGTGACATTTGAAATTAGAGAACAAGAGGGTAAACAATTTTATATGATATGGGATTTATTTTATCAATGGTTAGACAAAAAGAAATGGTAAAGAAATAGATTAGTAAGCCTTACAATAAAAGTTAATAGATTGATATAGAATACAATGTAAAATATATAACCATTGGATGACTGTATAAAATTAAAACATAATGAAATTTAGAATATCTCGTATAAAATGATGGAAAAATAGTTTAGTCAAATGTTTAATAATTGATGTTATATAAGCACAAGCTAGATTGATAAGGCAATGTGGCTCTGCTTGCAATCAAGGTAGACTGGCGAGGGGGAGCACTGAGGAGACCGCAGGAGGGAATCTAGGCAAAGGGGCGAGGGAGGGCATCCTTCACCCACTTCTTTCGGAAGGCTCCGATAGGCTCCCGTTCTCCACCTCTCCTCTTACCCCATTAGCCAGCCTGCCAGCAGGAGGTGAGTGGGTGGGCTTTATTATTTCCTGCCCAAATGGCATGCCGTATTTGCAATTCCCCCCCCTCCCCCGTGGGGAAGGCAGCGGGGGAAGTGGGTGGGGGGGTAGCAGAGGAGTTGTTTTCAAGCCATTGTCTCCCTCTAGTTTATACAGGCAGAGGCATGCTTCCCATTCCGGTAGCTTCCCATAGGGAAAATAATTTTTTTTTTAAAAAAAACCCTGTGGCTCGAGCCGGACTGCTGGGCTAAGCAGCAGAACTTCTGTGCTCTGAATGGACCCACTCACGCCATCCATAAGTGTGTATCTGCCAGCAGCAGATGGTTTGTACAAAATGAGAGGCTTTGCCTACCTTGGCCTGTAGAGCCGCATCTCTCATTAGTGCTGAGAGGCTGAGGAGAAGGCATTGCGTGCCTGCCAAAAAGTCTACAGCCTCACCTGTAGCAGAGATGAGAATGTCAACTGTCTCTAGCCCCTAATTCTCCTTAAGCATTGCCAAATGAGGAGCAGCACTGGCAGACTTTCTAAGCCTAAAGCAGAGAGGGAGGGAGAGAGATATCCGAACCAACCTCTGGTGTGTGTGTGTATGTGTGTGTGTGAGAGAGAGGGGGGGGGAGAGAGATGTGGCTTGAGGGTGCATTTTGGAGAAGTGTCGAGAAATGCTAAAAGGGCAATCAGTTTGGGATTAAATTCCAAATGAAATTGGGTCTTCAGAGTAAGGAGACATAAAGAACTTTCAACTGCAGGTTTCTAAAAATCTTATTAACCCATTAGACCAGAGGGAGCAAAAGAGAGAGGGTCCCAATGAGGGTGTTAGCTATGTAACTTAGGAATAATGGAATAACAGAGTTGAAAGGGACTTTGGAACCAGTCTTCTAGTCCAACCCTCTGCTCAGGCAGGAAAACTGAGGATGCCAAGTCTGAGTGGAGGGCCAGGCAAAAGTATCAGAATAATCTTTGGAGGAGACCTTATACCAGGGGTCTCCAACCTTAGCATCTTTAAAACTTCTGGACTTCAACTCCCAGAATTCCTCCCAGAATTTTGGGAGTTGAAGTCCACAAGTCTTGAAGTTGCCTGCCCTATACCATTTCAGAGAAATGGCTGTCCAGTCTCTCCTTGAAAACCTCCAGTGTTGGAGCATCCAGAACTTCTGGAGACAAGCAGTTCCACTGGTTAATTGTTCTCACTGTCAGGAAATTTCTCCTTAGCTTTAGGTTGCTTCTTTGTTCAGTTTCGATTCATTGCTTCTTGTTTTGCCTTCTGCTGCTTTGGAAAATACATTGTGCCCCCTTCTTTGTGGCAACCCCTCAAAACCCTGTTGTGACCTGCCTATCACACTCTTGGAAAAAGCATGTGAGCCATTTCCTCCTTTCAGTGGTCCATAAAAGTACATCTATAGTATGTGGATGCAGATAATAAAGTCGAAAAAAGGTGAAATTTTTTACAGAACTATAGATACATTGAGGCTGAGGGTAACAAGGAGTGGCTGGGAGGGGAGGGACTGGGTGAAACGCCCCTTGACATGAGTGATGTCGGTTTGGCCATGCCCACCCAGTCACATGACCACCAAGCCACGCCCACAAAACCGGTAGTAAAAAATTTGGAATTCCACCACTGCCCCTATCTATTCGGACCAAGGGTTCAGGGGGGGGCTTGACTTGAACCCGGTCCCTTTCAGTCTGTAAGCCATTGTTCAGTTGCGGCCAAGCCCACTGCCTCCACTCGTTCTTGAAATTGGCCTCAACCTCTTCCTTGGAATCCATATGGACGTGACACTCTTCCTCTTCCTTCTCCTGTGGTAGCCCCTCAAATATTGGAAGACTGCTGTCATGTCTCCCCTGGTCCTTCTCTTCACTAGACAAGCCATGCCCAGTTCCTGCAGCCATTCTTCATACGTTTTAGTCTCCAGTCCCCTAATCATCCTGGTTGCTCTTCTCTGCACTTTCTCTAGAACCTCAACATCTTTTTTATAGTGTGGTGATCTAAACTGGATGTAGTACTCTAGGTGTGGCTTTATAGAATGGTATTAGTATTGGTGCCAGGTCTCTATAGCCTCAGGCAGAGAAGGGCTATATTCTGCATCCCTCCCTCAAATGTTATTTAAAATACAGTTTCCTAGTATTCCTTTAGGAACCGCCAACATGCAAACTGTGGTTACTCATCCTAAAATGAATCCTCTTTACTTGGAGCTTCAAAATTTGCTGTTTGCTGGGAAGATGTGTAGTTAAAAATCAGTCTACATTGAGCGTACATCTGACTTTCCAACTTTCGGTGACATTTATAGCTGCTTATTTTGTTTCTTCTACTAGTAAAGAAATGAGTGAGAAATCATCATTTTTGTAATTATTCCTATTCCCGAAGTGGTGTGTTTGTAAAAGGCAGCACTGATCACTGATCATAACAGCGCAAGAACAGGCACTAAGCACCAGATCCATAGAAGCAGGGAGAGAACCCAAGGGGTTGATCAGTGTCTCTCAGATGAAAAATGTATGGAATTTAGTTCCAGAATTCTCCATCCATCCATCAAAGAGTTTCCACAGAAGATTGTGGAGAATAATAGAGCTAAGAATCTGTGGGAGTTTCGGCTCTAGAAGGACAGGCAGGCATTAAATAATCAACCAGACACTGTAGTAGTGTTAATAGACAAAGACCAGAAGAGCTTGGAGGCCAGGCAAGCGGGGCGAGGCAAGGCGCCCCTCAATGTGAGTGATGTGGAGTTGGCCACGCCCACCCACTCACATGAGCAACAAGCCATTCACCCACTCATATGACCAAGAAGCCAAACCCACCAAGCCATGCCTACAGTAAAAAATTTGAATCCCACCACTGGTCAGAGTATATTTGATACTCATAGTCAATTTGAACCATCATTAAGGCAATCTGTTCTCCCTTTTCATTGTGTTTTGGAGGGGCGAGACTGCAGGTCTTAAGGCAGCTCAGGCATTGGGGGGGTACAATTAAAGAGGCAGCAGAAAAGTATCCCTTGGTTCCCAAAAGGGGAGCTTTCAACCATGAAGGTCTAGCAGCCAGGGGAAAAGTTCTGGAAAGAAATTTACAGTATCCAATATAAACAAGGAAAACAGTAGCATATATACTAATAGAAAAATAGAATTTACTCTATTTAAAATTGCTAATGCTATTAATATTTGAATTGATTAGTAGTGTTGGATATTTCAGATATTGAAAGCAGGGTGGAAAAATGAGGATTTTTCAGAATATCAAAGGGATAATAAATAATGGTGAAAAGAAATGTTAGGTATGCTTAAATGAACCAATGGGAAAAATAAAGAATAGAAATTGAATTAAGAGGGGAACAATATATATATATTTGAATATAAGAAAATCTGTGTAATGATGTCTAGAAATTGAATGGCAGTAGTACTAGATATGTTTAAATAACGTGAAACAATGAAAATGAAATGGAATAACTCCAAGTTACAACATTCTTTATCTACACTAAACGTATGGTAACCAGATATCCCACTGTTCATGCATTGATATGTAGAAGTAATATAAAATTAAAAAACTGATTTAAAAAAAAAACTCATGTTGAAGTACCCACAACTTCTGATGGCAAGCTGTTCCACTGGTTAATTATCCTGTTAGGAAGTTTCTCCTTAATTCCAGGTTGCTTCTCTCCATTGTTTCTTGTTCTGCACTCAACTACTTTTGAAAATAAATTGACCCCCGCCTCTTAGTGCCAGTCACTCAAATACTGGAACACTGCTATCGTGTTGTCCTCCCCCTCCCCCTCCCCACACTAGTCTACCCCACATTTTTATTCCATTTACTGTGTAGGAATCATTTGTAATCTTTTGAGTATTAAAGAAATTTCTGTGGAAGATCAAAACTCACTTTCCTCCAAAACAGCCACTCTGAAGGATCTCTAGAGATTCAATGAGGCCTCAAAAATGAGCAGTCCTGAATAAGCAAATGCAAACCATCATGAGCCTCTGAAATCCTGACTATGCCCACACCCAAATACTTCCACATATTTGAATGTTACTATATGTTTAATACAACTAAAGAGAAAAAGAGCTTAATGGATGACTAGAAAGTAACTACACCATTGATATTTAATTTTATTTAAATAAAATTTAGACAATTTCTTAGTCTTCATCACACTTTAGAAGAGTAAAATATGGTTGTAATGCTTGAAAAAAGATTTTACAGATGTATTTTGGGGGGTGGTGGCGGCTTCTGATCCTTCTAGTTCCTTTAGAGAAAGAGGAATTCTTCATCCCTTCAGCTCTTTTCATGCACTGTACATTGATGTGCATGTGAAAATTCCCTCAGATTATGAGGCCTTTCACTAAATAAAGCTCCATGCTTCTCCATATAGTACCTGGCTCGGTCACAGTTCTACACCGTGGATGCAACTTTTAGAGTATTTTTTGGAATTCTTCACATCACACAGGTGGCTCCCTGTCTCATTTCTGGTCAGAAGGATCAGAAGTAGTTTTCTGAAATAGTTTTTTTTACCTCAAGCTTATTTATTTTGGTCCCACAGATTTGCAATTGGAACCTTTCTTTCTTGATCCATTTGCAATGTCAGCACAGTGGCATCACTTTGTTATTTTAGTGAGTATCCCAAACTTGGGACAAAAAGAGAGAGAGAGGGAATCATGAAAAATTAAAAGTAGAAAACTCTTACTATTCACTGTTAATGCAATATCACAATTACGTAATAGGACAATTCCATATCAAATTCCCTCTCTAAACTTTGATGGAACTTGAATTCTCTTCCCTTTATGCATCATTGATCAATTTAGTCATTGCGCGTGCAATAGGCCCATCCACCTCCCACCTGTGATTAGCTCTATTGTTTTTACTTCAGACATGTCAATTGATGGAGGCTTAACTCCTGTTGCTTCCTCCCGATCACACCCAGTTTAGGCTGCTCACCCCCAGGAAATGGTGCTAAACTGTCAGCTGTTACTTTTGACGGCATTCTCTCCAGCCCCCTCCCTCACACCAATGGACCTCTGCCTCACAGACAAATTTGATATATCAACCAGATTCATCTGTTGTTTTGCCTGTGATCTTGTAATCAGCCCGGCTCATTCCTCATTGTCCATATCTATTATGGCTTGAGGCAGCTTTGCCAGGCTCCTCTGTATTTGGCCAGGACTGGCTATGCCTCTGCAGGATGAATCTACATATCCAAAGGGGAGGGGGTGTCATCGGTCCCCACTCTCCGAAGGGAAGAAGTCTCTCCTCATCCTGCAGGATCTTTCTTGGTGCCTCAATGCTTGGTAAGCCTGTAGCAGTTAGATGTGCCTATTGATGAAATTGTTGGAAAACCAGGTTTCTTTCCGTAGGTGTCCCCCTTTAGTTGCTTCACAGGCAATAACTTTAGTCTCTTGAAAATTAAACATATGGTTGTGCTCCTTCATATGTGTCCAGATCTGGGAGCACTGTTGTTTGCGCCGGACAGCCAATTCATGTTTGTGTACTCTAGTCTGTAACTGCTTGTTTCCCCTATGTAGTTGCTTGCACAGTTACTGCAGTTAATACAGTAAACCACTGAGGATGCCTCCTCTTTGGGTAATGTTTATTTCGGGTGCATCACTCTCATTCTCAAAGTTTGATCTGGTGTACCCCACCTTGACTCCATGTGCCAAAAGGATGCATGCATGCGACAGTGTGTGTGTGTGTGTCTAGAATCTCTCTGCTGCACCACTTCCAACTTTTTTGAGGATAGAGAAAAGCACACTAATACATTGGGTGTCTATTAATGAGAAAGGGAAACAACTGAAAGATTAGGAAAAAAGGGAAATTTAAATCCTTTTGAATGTGATCACGTGGGAAGAACAAGTGGGGAGTAAGACTCTTACTTTTGAGAAGAAAATAAATCTTACTTAAATATATAAACCTTCAGTAATCCAGGTCATAATTAAAATGGCACCTACCCATTGTTTTTAGTTTCATTAGTAAATTCATACTCCTTGGTCAGACAATAGGAAGGATCGAGCTAAGAAAAAACTCCTTTGCAAGGTGAGTCTCTGTAAATACGAAAATTAATACATGTAACTAACTTTCTAGAAGTAACATACATTCCCACCCAAGTGTATCTCTCTAAGGGAAATTAGATCATTTCTCCTCCTAAAGCTCTCTTCAAAGTCCATGCATTTATCTTGGCTTCTCCCCTGTATGGATCCTTTGATGGCCAGTAAGGTGATTGCTCTGACTAAAAGACTTTCCACACTCCATGCAGTCATATGGTTTCTCCCTCTTGTGGATCCTTTGATGGTATGTAAGAGAACAGTTTAAAGTGAAGCCCTTTCCACACTCTGTGCATTTAAATGGCTTCTCCCCTGCGTGGATCATTTTATGACCAATAAGGTGAGTGCTCTGACTAAAAGACTTTCCACACTCCGTACATTTAAATGGCTTTTCCCCCGTGTGGATCCTTTTATGAATAATGAGGCCACTGGGTTGGCTGAAGCTCTTCTCACACTCCATGCATTTATATGGTTTCTCCCTTGTGTGGATCCTTTTATGAATAACAAGGCCACTGGATTGGCTGAAGCTCTTTCCACACTCCATGCAGTTGTATGGTTTCTCCCCTGTGTGGATTCTTTTATGGGATTTAAGAGAACAGTTTACACTGAAGCTCTTTCCACACTCCATGCATTTATATGGCTTCTCTCCTGTGTGGATCCTTTTATGAATAATGAGTGTTCTGGGTTGTCTGAAGCACTTTCCACACTCCATGCATTTATATGGCTTCTCCCCTGTGTGGATCCTTTTATGGGAAGTAAGATCACTATGTTTGCTGAAGCTCTTTCCACACTCCATGCATTTATAGGGTTTCTCCCGTGTGTGGATCCTTTTATGGGAAGTAAGATTGCTGCTGCGTCTAAAGGTCTTTCCACACTCCATGCATTTATATGGCTTCTCTCCTGTGTGGATCCTTTCATGGGATGTAAGATTACTTTCTTTGTTGAAGCCCTTTCCACACTCTATGCATTTATATGGCGCATCACATATGAGAATTAGCTTATGTCTCACAAGGGATGCAACTTTATGGAATCCCGTTCCACAGTCAATGCATTTATATGGTTTCTCCTTCTGGTTCCTTTCCTGAGCAGTAAAAGTCTTCCTTTCACAAAAGCTCTTTCCATTCTCTATGCCTTTCTCTGGATTCTCCCCAATGGGAAAACTTTTATGCAATGTTAGAGACCCATTTTCCTGAGAAAATGGGAAAGTCCAATTGTAGTTTTTTCCATTGTCTTTGCATTTATTATCTTGTCCTTTGGATTTGGATGGATTATGTTCATTGATCTCTAATGTGTCTTTGGATAGTTTTACACCTTTCCCAATATATTTTTTCTGTATTTTCCCCCATTCCTCAAGAAACTGCTGCATGTGAGCCTCAATGGAAGATGAGCTTTCCTTATTCCAATTATTTGAGGGGTTTCTCTCCTGCCTTTGGAATTCCGTTTCAATTTCAGGCTTCTGCATTACGTCTCCATGTCTGAACCCTTGGAATGAATCCCTTGACTCTTCATGGTCCTGCTCATGATCACCTTCAAGGGGATAGAGAAATAAATATGATAGCAAGGTTAAAGAAAAGGACTAATCAGTCAGAAGTCATCATTATTGCTTTCTGAAACTTTTAAAATTCTAAGATTACATGTTTGATTGATTACAATGGTATAAATGACAATTCCCACATTAATGAAGCATAAAAGATTTAAGGACAGCAAACATTCTTCTTGTTTATAATTATCCATACATATTCAAATCTCAAGAAGAGTCGGCTGTGAGTTAAAGCCAAATCAGAGGAAACATCCAAAGATGTATTAGGAGAAAACCTAACATGTATTGCCAACTCCAACAGAGACCTATGAGAACTAAATCCCCTTTGAAACTCATTTTTTTTCTTTTCACACAAAATATGTTCCATTTGCATTTTGTTTTTTCCTGGATCAAAATCGCATAATTAAAGGGGGGGTGGCAAACCTAGTGTTCTTTATTAACATTAAGTTGCATGTTTGCAAAGGAAAACTGGCCCCATTTCATCCCTAATTCCAAGGCGCAGGAGAGAAATCAAACAGAAGTAGTTAACTCACATATCTGAACAACAAGGCATCATAGCAACAGCACTTTGACTTATACTGCTTCACAGTGCTTTACAGTCCTAAGCAGTTTAAAGAATCAGCTTATTGCCCCCAACAATCTGGGTCTTCATTTTACCAACCTCAGAAAGAGGGAAAGCTGAGTCAATGTTGAGCCAGTGAGACCTGAACTGCCAAAGTGCAGGTAGCTGGAAGGCAGCAGAAGTAGCCTGCAGTACTGCATTCTAACTACTCCGCCATCATGGCTACACACAACTGATAAGGAGTTATCTGGGCCAAAAAAGCTGAAACCTTTGGTGGAGTTTAGCATTACACCAAGCCAAAAAAATTACTTTGCCACTGACATGTTTAAATAGAAATAGAAAATACATCAGATGCTAAATAACAATGATGCATCAAAGGGCCTTGGTGGTGCAGGCTGTTAATCATCTAGTACTTAGTGCAAGCTGCCTGCAATTAGTGCAGGTTCGAATCCCACCAGGCTCAAGGTTGACTCAGCCTTCCATCCTCTCGGGGTAGGTAAATTGAGGACCCAAAGATTGTTGGGGGCAATAAGCTGACTTTGTAAAAATGCCACTTGGGGGGGGCAAAAAGCCCTAGTAATAAGCAGGCATATACAATGGAATGAAGGCTATTGCCGAGCACCTAGCATGGTGCTCCATAGACTGTAAGCCGCCCTGAGTCTCTGGAGAAGGGCGGCATATAAATGTAATTAAAAATAAAAAAAAAAAATATCTAAAGAGAACACCACAGATTTATTTCCTTATTAGGAGCAGAAAAACTGCATATTTCTACCTGCTTCCTCTCCAGAGATAACATCTATTTGAGATGTTTAAAATAAGAAACAGCCAGTGGTATCCAACTACAAAATGTCTTCCTGAAGTCTCTGACTGGAGAATAGGAAAGACCCTTACCAAGAGAGGCCACGTTCCAGTAATTTTCTAGCATTACTTCCCAATGCAGAGCTTTTTGGTCAGGATCTAGCTCACACCATTCCTCCTCGGAGAAATACACAGCCACATCCTCAAAGGAGACAAAGCCCTCCTGACAGGGAAAGAGAGTACACAAAAGGTCCAGGAGGAATTGTTAAAAAAAAACAAAATGGTTCTATTGTTTATAAACTCCCAAAGCAAAGAAATGCACTTCACTAAGTAGCATTCCAGGGTTTATGTGAAAAATCGGGCAGACAAAAGGTTTGGATTGTAGAAATGTAATGTCATGCCACAACATATAACAAGTGGTGTGATTCAATCAGTGAAACAATCGGTTTGGTGAGTGCATGCTTTGCACACAGATGTGCAACTCTTGTTAAAAAAAGCCCATTTTCAACTCAATTACTTACCTTCTACTGCAGCTGCAGTGACTAAAACAGCTGAGGTGCATCAAGCCATTTTACTGCGCGAATCAGCTGTGCTAAAAAATTACGAAATAAAGCACAGGAAATAACAGGGGCGGGGCCAAATGCTCACCGGATCTATTGATTTGCCTGAACTGATCCGAACTGGTAGAATCCCACCACTGCATATAATATTGTAGTGTTGTTGCTCTTTAGCCCCCAAGTGTATATTGTTTGGAGGTGACTCCAATTTACCAATCAGCTTGCACTCTCAAACCAAATGCATGCTGGGAAGCCAAACTCCATTTCCTTTAGCATTTGAAGAAGGCAGAAGCAGCCATTTTAATCTGTGTCACATGGTCATCCAAGGACAAACTCATATCCCACACACAGAGGATCACTTATATTATTCATTGTTATGTTCAGCAGTAACTCAATACTGTCCATCTTATATTTGATTCTCACTATATTGCTATTTCCCTCAGTTTCACCATACCCTGTTCTTCCAATAAAGCATTCAGATCTACACACACAGTCTCTTTTATTGGAGGACAAGTTGACTTTGCTGCATGTCAAGCAGCATAGAGAGAGAACAGGTAAGTTTTAGCAATTTTACAACAGGACTTTCAGTGCCATTCAGAGAAATCAACAACAGTTTCCTTTTGGATCGATTGAGCTACCATCACCCATCCAATCACCCTCCAGCAACCATCAAAGATGTCTGGAATCAACTGGTATTTTGGGGTTCCAAAACTCCACCTATCAGTGACTCCAAGCTTTCCTGCGTTTGCGGAAGGAAACGTTTCTGGGTTGGGGGGGAGGATTCCTTGCAGAATTTTAGTAAATGTCTCATGGTGTCCCAAGGAAGAGCAATCCTGTCTCTCCTTAACACCTTCATGAAAGTGCTGGCAGAGCTCAGCCAGGAATTTGTTTCTGGTCCTCCACACATTGTAAGGAAGCTGCTTATAATCTGAGACATCGACTGAATGATAAGTAACGAAGCAGAAGAAATTTCACGAGGAGATTTTTAGCTTTTGCAAAGCTGGACTGTTTGCCTTCCAAATTCAGGCAGCAATCAAGGTATTAGAATTGCCAATGTGAACATTTAGACAGTTTTCAGCATCCTTGCACAAATCGAAGTCAGAGAGTTACAAAAAGAAATGGACACCTTGAAGGATTATTTGAAAAGTGAGTAATCAGCATAAGTACAATTATAATAATAATTGGAAACAACTAGCAGTTATTTAAAGTAGTGGTCTTTAAAAAGATTTCCTAAAAAGAACCTACTTTAACTATTAATCTTGTTCAGGAACACAAAAATAAGGCAACCCAAATAAGAAGGACAAATGGAAGGAGATTGTCTATGTACATCAGCTTAACTTTCTGAAGGAAAGGGAGTATTCAAATATAATAAATTAATTTCCTCTTACTTGAACTGGAGTTTCAACCATTTTTTCAGTTCCACCTTCAGGAAGGGTCAACTTCCTACTATTCTTCCCTGTGAGGAAGACAAACATTTAAACTGCATAATTCATAATGTAGGGAAGCAGCATTCTATAGAAGAAAAGACATACAGAAGATGCAACAATTGAGCTCTCTCTGGGGAATGGGAGAGCCTTGTATTACCTTTGGTCATGTCTTTTTTTGAATCATTCTGGGAGATCTTCCTGAAAATCATTTCTGGAGATGACTTTGATGGATGCCTTCTTCCCTCAGGATCTCTGATCATTACCATGAAGGACTTGAAAAGGTAGACAGCAAACAAGAAGAAGAATGAACAATACATATCAAAAAATGGATTTTTCTTCTGTGAACACCCCTCCAAAGTCCTGGAAATCTATCAGTGAGGTTGGAAAGTAGGAAAGGAACAACTATCGCAAATAAACAGAACAATGTCCTTTGCAAATTAAAAGTATTTCCATGTATAATAAATGCCAAAGAACTCTGGTAGGCAAGGGTTAAGAATTCAAAGACACTGTTAGAATTAGACTATTAGATTTAATAAATTCTGGACTCCCACATGAAGGTCTCTCACCTGCCAGTCAATCCTCTTCTTCTGCTCCTCTGCCTGGCTCAGGAGGAAGCCTTCCACCAGGGCCACCGCCTGGGAGCTGGTCTCTGCTCCACACTCCCGCACCCAGCTCTCCATCTGCAGGGGCAGAAGTGCCAGGAACTGCTCCAAAACAACCAGGTCCAGCATCTGTGCTTTTGTGTACTTTTCTGATTTCAACCATCGACTACAAAAGGAATGGAGTCGGCTGCAAAGTCCTCGGGGACCTTCATCCTCCTGGTGTTGGAAGCTCCTGAACTTCCAGGGCTGAACTTTTGAAAGGGTGGATTTCTCCTCCAGGATCTTCTGTCCAGTTCTTGCCCAGATCTCCCCACAGCTCCCAGGCTGGACACCAGAAAGACCTTTTCCAATTTTCTCATTTGATAAAAATTGGCTTTTCATTCTTTCTCTGTCCTGCAACTCCAAATGTGTCTTAGGCAATGCTTTGAATCTCCAAACACCATTGTATTCATAGTACTATTCTTGTAGCAACAAGTCTTTAAGCCATCTTTCTCCAATTTTTTGCCTCCAAGAGAAGTAGTACAAATGGTGTCCAATTTCTGTATGTGAGATTAAACACAGAATGATGAATTTAACAGCTGACAAACACTCATTCCAGTGGAAAGATATATTTTTCTGAGCTAGTACAGGATTGCAGAGGCATTGAGCTGTTAGTCTTGTTCAGGAACATATGTTTGCACAAAATTTGGGATTTATTTCCATCAATAACAATAATACTTATATATTGCTTTATAGTGCTCTCTAAGTGGTTTTACAGAGTCAGCATATTGTCCCAACAATCTGGATCCTCATTTTATTGACCTTGGAAGGATGGAAGGCTGTGTCAACCTTGGTGAGATTTGAACTCCCAAATTACAGGCAGCAAGTAGTCAGCAGAAGTGGCCTGCAGTATTGCACTCTAACCACTCCGCCACCCAGGCTCAAGGATTTGGAGCACTGAATAAATGCATTTTGGATCAATTTTTCAATTTCTTTCTTTCGCACAAAGTAGGACTTGCTTTATAAAACCTAGATCTGCATTTACCTACAAAGAAGCTTTTACCCAACATGCCAAACTCTAACTGGTAAACAAACCGTGAAAGTTCACTTAAAAAAAAAGAAATGCCCCAAAGTGACCTGTTTTGGATGTCCCCTTTCTTCAGGGTTTCCTTTTTAAGAGTCAAATCACACGATTACACACAGGCAGATTCCCCAAACATATCCCAGACACAAAGAGTCTAAGCAACTGTTCACATGAGACACAGGGGTTGGTGAGGTCCTGGTTCACTCGCCGTGCTAAAAGAAATTGAACTGAGAATTCAACCCTATTTTAGTGTCCTCCAGCACAGACGAAGGCGCGCACAATCTCCTGCAGCTCCTCCCTTGCAACCATGTTTTCTTTCCTGCTCCAGATTTTCCCTCCAAGCTCTCCACATCTCCCACCTCGGAGCTTTCTCCAGGCTATGGGGTGGGGGGTTGAAGGATTCCCCCAGGATCCTTCCTCCTCTACGGGGATTTGTTCCCGGGGCAACGCGGCTCGTCCTGAGCACCGCTTTCCTCTACCTGCCTCTTGAGTGGAGAGGGGCGGCAGAGGAACATACCACCCCCACCCCCAGGACTGAGGAGATTGAACCTGCATGGGGACTTGGCTTATCTCCCTTCCTTCTCTAGCACGATCACCCTCTGCCCCCCCCCCCTCGCTCCCCTTGCACGCGGTGACACACTCACACTCCCTCCCGCCACTTACCCTGCCCACCTTTAGTTCTCCTCCCTTCAAGACTTTTCGGCACCCATTTAAACCTCCTGCGGATCTCAAAGGGTTAAATATAGACGGAGCGATGCGTCAGATCCAGTGAGGTCACTTCCCTCCCATTCTCCTATGGTAAATCACCTCTGGCGTTCGCCCTCCAATGGCCGAATGTTGGATCGCATGGTGACCCGTTTTCTTTTCTGAGGGACTCACCTGCTGGATCCCCCCAAATCATTCTCCAGTTTGACCTAGAACCGTATATTAGCAGAATTTGAATTTTGCTTGTAATTCATGACAATTCTGGCCAGCGCAGAAGTAAACGTTGGTGTTGTTGGACAAAGCAGAAAAGAGCTGCCTGGCAAAAGAGGGCAGGCAGCACTTACCAGTATACAGAACGGAATTCATTTATTTTTGAACCATAAGAGCACTGATTTTTCTGAGCTGAACAAGAAACTGTTTGCTGGCTTTCCAGCTGGGATGGAAAGGCCTTTTCCAGTTAGTGGTCTTTGATAGTGGAATAGCTGCAAGTGATTCTGCCTCAGGCGGGCAGAAATCAAACTAACAGGCAGCCCTTTTGCTCTCAAAAGAGGTTGGTCAGAAAAGATTTATTTTATTTTATTTGGTTTGTCAATTGCTTACAAGATAATAGGTATAAGTAAAAACAGTTATGAATACATGGATACATATAAGAAAAATAGAAGAAACAATAGGACAGGGATGGTAGGCACGTTGGTGCGCTTATGCACGCCCCCTACAGACCTCTTAGGAAAGGGGTGAGGTCAATAGTAGAAAGTCTAAGGTTAAAAGTTTTTGGAGTTTGGGGAAGAAACCACAGAGTCAGGTAGAGTATTTAAGACACTGACCACTCTGTTGCTGAAGTCGTATTTCCTGCAATCAAGTTTGGTGTGATTAACCTTGAGTTTGTATCTATTGTTTGTTCTAGTATTGTTATGGTTGAAGCTGAAGTATTCATTGACAGGTAGGACATTGCAATGTATGATTTTATATACTATACTTAGATTGGACCGAAGGCGGCATAGTTCTAGGTTTTCTAGGTCTAGAATTTCAAGTCTGGTGGTATAAGATATTCTGCAACAAGTAGAGGAGTGGAGAACTCTTCTTGTAAAATATTTCTGGACTTTCTCAACTGTGTTAATATCAGATACGTAATGTGGGTTCCAGACTGATGAGCTGTATTCGAGTATCGGTCTAGCAAATGTTTTGTATGCTCTAGTTAGTAGTGTAATATTACCAGAAAAAAAGCTATGTAAGATTAGGTTAACAACTCTTAATGCCTTTTTGGCATTAAGTGGGGTCTAGCACTTAGATCATTAGAGATGAGTACTCCAAGATCCTTGACAGAGTTTGGATCATCAACAAGGTCTTGACTATTCAGCCTGTATTTTATTTTCTGATTGTTTTTGCCAATATGTAAGACAGAGCATTTATTTGTTGAGATTTGAAGTTGTCATTTGTTTGACCATTCTGATACATAGTCGAGGTCTTTTTGAAGGGTAGCAGTATTGTCTGTGGTGTTGAATAGCTTTACATCATCAGCGAAGAGAACGCAGTTGCTCTTAATATGATCTCAGAGGTCATTTATGTAGAGTATGAAGAGAGTTGGTCCAGTTTAGAGTTAATGGGATTTGGATAGTTAGGTAGCAATTGTGAGCTGTCCCCTTAAGGGAATGCATCAAGGTAAATGTAGTTAAGGTATCCTGGGAAATGTAGTCCATATCACATGACCACATCTGTAATCCTGATTGGTCACTAAGAGTTTTCCTCACTCTTGGCTAAACTCATGGACTCATGGTAACTGTTCTACCTATCTCCACGAGATGAGAGAAAAAGGATAGAAGATAATCATCTTTTTACCTACAAGGCAGATATACAAAGGATTGGTCATTAAAGGAGAGCTTCATCACAAATGTGAGTTATGAGGATACCTGATGAACCAATAAATGTACTTTGTTATGGACGTCTTGTTGAGTTTATCTATCTGCATCTGTACAGCTTACAAATCCACCACTGTATAGAATACAGAACAGTAAAATGATGATTAATTTGAAGTCCTGAAGCCCATCAGTATAAAGACAGTTAATTTGAACTTGGATTTGTGATAAAGCAAAGTAATATTGAAGCCAGGAGTGAATATTCAATGTTAATCTAAGCCTGCATTTCTCATCGTCTCTCTCTCTGCGTGTGAGCATCGGAATTCTTTACATGCTGTTTGGATGGTGAGAGGGGCTGGAATTCCCCCACATGCTAGAAAGAAAGAGAACTTTCTAATTGCAGAATTGAAAACTAGTAACCCACCCACCCCCCTCTTCTCTGCTCTATTTGTCTTCCTGCTATCTCAAAGTCTCCATTTGCATAACAAGGAGAATCAGAAATTTCCCAGCTCTCAAAGGAAAATCAAACCTCTGTCCTAAAACCCTTTACAAACGCAGTAGGAAAGTTTGGGAAATCTTGTTTGTATTCTTAAATGGAAATGAAAGCTGATTCTGCTCTGCTCATCTGGAAGGGAGACAAAGCCATAAAAGAGACCCTCTCCAGCCAATTTACAACCTGATAATGACACTTCGTAGTTGCAGGAAGGGGCAAATTCACCCCTCTTTTTCTCTTCAGTGAAAGAAGTGCTGTGTCTCAAATTACAATTCCTAACTCAGGGAGAACCAATTTGTAAAACAAAGAGAAGGGCCAAGTATCTCTCATCCATCCCTGTATTCATCCAATTACAAACCTTTTCCAAATGCAATGAGAAAGTTTCAGGAATCTTGCTGCCATTTCTAGAAAGGAAAACTAACTTTGCCCTGCTTGTTCCAGCTGAAAGACTGCATTTTTCCAGCTCAGAGGCAATAAGAGAAGCCTCTCCAGCTATTTTTACAACTACTCTGGCAGTTTTATTTGGGGTCATAATTCATTACTGACAGACCATCTTTAAAGCAAAGGCTTATCCTAGCAATGTTTTAAAAAGGAACAACTTATCTTTCTGCTCAAAACCTTAAAATTTCTTCATGTTCCCCTATCTTTATTAAACAATAAAACAAAAAACATGTAATATTACAAGCAAACTTTTGGAGTGTTGTATTCGATTGATTGGTTTTTCTTCCAGCAAGGAAACAATAAATTCCTATGGGGTTCACCCCCAGCCCATAGACTCAAACAAAGCAGCCTACAGGACCATCTGGTGGTCAAGGAGAAATTTCCCATATTTTTCCAATAGATGTTTATCCAATGACATTCCCTTTTTCAAACTATTGTGGACAATTTAATCAATTTAATTCTAATGTTCCAAGATTAATTGCAACCTAAGAGACTCAAGCAAAGCAGCCTACAGCACCATCTGGTGGTCAAGGAGAAATTTCCCATATTTTTCCAATATGTGCTTGCAATGATAATCCCTTTTTGCAATTATTGTGGACAATTTAATCAATTTAATTCAAGGTTCCAAGATTAACTGCAACCTAACATGGGTATAGCAACAGCGTCTTCCAGATCCTCTACTGTGGCAGTGGTTTGTTACCTTCCCTGCTGGCTTTGGTGTTCATTTTGATGGGGGGGGGGGAACAAATCCATTGTAAGTACAAACGAGATGCCAATAGCTGAGATCATAGTCATGTGACTGCAAGGCCACTGCAAGGCCCTAACTGTGGGCATTGGTCATAAATCCCTTTGCTCAGTCTGTTGCAAGTCCAAGAGGTCGCTGAATGAATGGTCATTGAACAAGGACTGCCTGTCAACAGCTTCAAACCAGCATGAATCTCTGAAACCTAAAATATGCTCTCCCACCCAAATCCTACCAAATTTTTGGATAACTGTAAATGCAACTGAAGATAAAGAAAATATGTCAGAAAAGTAACCACACACTGAAGTTTAGTTCTACTTAAATATTTTTTCTTAGCCTCAACACATCATACAAAGCAAAATATGGCCCTAATGTCTGAAAGTCTTCAGCACTGTGCATTTTGGAGGTTTCTTGTCATTTTGGCTCCTTTTGTTGAGACAGGAATTCTTCGTCCTTTCAGCTGTTCCCACACACTGTACATTCATCTGCAAATGACAATTCCCTCATGAGGATTTTGACTGAATCTTTATACTGGTTCACTCAGGTCTCAGTTCTACACTGTGGATATAAGTCTGATTATTTGTATTATATTCACATTCCATGTTCCATTTCTGTTTGTTTGGTCAGGAGAAACTGAAGTAGTTTTCTTAAGTAGTTGTTCTTAAATGTCATGTTATTTTATATAGATCCCCACTTATTTCCAAAAGTCTTCCTTCTTGCTTGATCATTCGTAACTTTAGCACACTGGAATCACTTTCATTCTTATTCTTCTATCCCTAACTTTGTACAAAAGAGACAGGGAGGGAGGGAAAGTGGGAGAAAGAGGGAGAGAGAGAGGGGGAATTTAAAGCACAAATTCACTTACTACTTTTAATATAACATTACTATTATACAGTAGGACAATTCAATATAATATTTATTTATTATTTATTTAAATTTCTATACCGCCCCCTCTCCCAAAAAGGGACTCGGGGCGGTGTACAGCCTACTAAAAATGAAGTATATACAATTTAAAAATAAATTAAATGACATGAATCCAGCCGAATCCCTTCAGAATATAAAATTACAAAATTTAAAATTCCAGGATTACATTAAAAAATTAAAATTTAAAAATTTAAAAACCGAATTAAATAAAACCCCATAAACCGTTTACTGGGCCAGGCCGGCCTGTTGGAAAAATAAAGTCTTGACTGCGTGCCGGAAGGTCTGGATGTCGGTAATGGCCCGTATCTCCGGGGGCAGATCATTCCACAGGGAGGGGGCCCCCACAGAGAAAGCCCGCACCCTTGGGGTCGCCAGCCGGCAACGATCAGGCGGTGGCACCCCAAGGAGGGCAACCCTGTGTGAGCGTACTGGGCGGCGGGAGGCTGTTGATGGCAGCAGGCGGTCCCATAAGTACCCAGGCCCCAAGCCATGGAGCACTTTAAATACAGTCAGTACCACCTTGAATCGGATCCGGAAGGCCACAGGAAGCCAGCGCAGCCTGCGGAGAAGCGGTGTTACATGGGAGCTCCGAGGGGCTCCCAAGATCACCCGCGCGGCCGCATTCTGAACCAATTGCAGCCTACGGACACTCTTCAAGGGGAGCCCCATGTAGAGAGCTTTGCAATAGTCCAAGCGGGAGATGACGAGGGCAGAGGTGACTGTGCGAAGTGCGCCCAGATCGAGAAAGGGCCGCAACTGGTAAATCAGACGAATCTGACAAAAGGCCCCCCTGGCGACAGCTGCAATATGATCTTCTAAAGACAGCCGTACGTCCAGGAGGACACCCAGATTGCACGCCCTTTCCACGGGGGTCAAAACTTCTCCCCCCACGGCCAGCGAAGGAACAAGCTGGCTGTATCTGGGCACAGGAAACCACAGCCATTCGGTTTTGGTCGGGTTGAGACGAAGCCTGTTACGACCCATCCAACTCCGCACGGCCTCCAGGCACCGGGTCATCACTTCAACGGCTTCGTTGGGGTGGCCCGCAGTAGAGATGTACAGCTGAGTATCATCAGCGTACTGATGGAACTCTACCCCAAAGCCACGGATGATCTCACCCAGCGGCTTCACATAAATGTTGAACAGCAGGGGCGAGACCACCGACCCCTGAGGCACCCCACACAGTAGGGGCCTCGGGGTCGACCTCTGCCCCCGTCAACACAAATTGCAAACGGTCAGAGAGGAAGGAGAACCACCGTAAAACGGTGCCTCCCACTCCCAACCCCCCCAACCGCCGCAATAAGATACTGTGGTCGACAGTATCAAAAGCCGCTGAGAGATCTAACAGGACCAAGACAGAGGAACAACCCCTGTCCCGGGCCCTCCAGAGATCATCTACCAACGCGACCAACGCCATCTCCGTGCTGTGCCCGGGCCTGAAACCCGATTGGAGGGGGTCTAGGTATACCGCTTCATCCAGGTACTGAGGGAGCTGACGTGCCACCACACTCTCAACAATCTTCGCCACAAAGCGAAGGTTGGAGACCGGACGATAATTTGATAATAATGCTGGATCCAGGGACGGTTTCTTATTCTACCTCACACTGTGAGCATTGATGGAACTTGAATTCCCTTTAATTATAATATCGATTCAGACTCCAGAATCTCCCTGCTGCATCATTTCAAACTGTGACTCATGGGGAAAGTTTCACACTTTTGCTTTTATTGGGTATAATTCCAGATCTGGTTCAGAGTCGGAATTACTACCAAGTCCTTGCCAATTTAATGTGTTCCTAATAAATGGATTTGAAATGGAAAATGGATGCCTTGGACTTTTATTTTTTTGGACATGCTTGTAAAGGCAGAGAAGTTTAGCATAATCTGATAAATTGTGAATATATTAAGGAATGAGAAAGATGGGGGCAGGAGCATTTGTAAGATTAGGCTATAGAAGGAAAATGTAAAGTCTTTAAACTGACTGTGAATATGTTGAATTTCTACCTGCAAGTCTGCTACAATGGAAGAAACTTTAATTAAGTTTTGTCTTCAAAAGATGCATCATGGAAATGCAGCTCCTTTTTTGCCTGGGGAAGCAACATTTGTGAAATGTATTCACATCCGTCCCAGAACTATGATCTCGCGGGAAGAGCAAACAATTAGGGAGCAAGAAATTCACTTCTTAAAAAAAAAACTTCTTCATAAAACCATAGTTCAGAATCCCAAGTGGTCAATTGCTTGGAATTGACTCCCAGGTGGAATAAATATAAACTTTAAAAAACAAGATTTTTCTCTTTTTGATGTGCAACAGCATTGGCTACCTTCAAAAATCTACAATTCATTTGTATGGCTTTTCCCCTGTAATGGATCCTTTTGTGGGAGGTAAGATGGCTGTGTTGGCTGAAGCCCTTTCCACACTCCATGCACTTGTATGGTTTCTCCCTGGTGTGGATCCTTTTATGCCTCACAAGGGATGCATTATCACGAAAGCCCTTTCCACACTCCTTACATTTATAGGGTTTCTCCCCTGTGTGGATCCTTTTATGAATAATGAGAGTTCTGGGTTGTCTAAAGCTCTTTTCACACTCCATGCATTTAAATGGCTTCTCCCCTGTGTGGATCCTTTTATGGGATGTAAGTTTACTCTGTTGGCTGAAGCCCTTTCCACACTCCATGCATTTGTATGGTTTCTCCCTGGTGTGGATCGTTTTATGTCTCACAAGGGATGTATTATCACGAAAGTCCTTTCCACACTCTGTGCATTTATAGGGTTTCTCCCCCGTATGGATCCTTTTATGGGAAGTAAAGGAACTACTTTGACTGAAGCACTTTCCACATTCCAAACATTTGTATGGCTTCTCCCCTGTATGGATCCAGTTATGGGAAATTAATTGGCTGTTTTGAATAAAGGTCTTTTCGCACACCATGCATTTATATGGTTTGTCTCCAGTGTGGATTTTTTCATGGCGAGTAAGTTGACTGCTCCGAGTAAAATTCTTTCCGCATTCCATGCACTTATATGGCTTCTCCCCTTTATGAATCCTTTTATGGCAATTAAGGTAACTGCTATAAGTAAAGGTCTTTCCACACTCTGTGCATTTATAGGGCTTCTCCCCTGCATGGATCCTTTTATGAGAATTAAGATGACCACTTTGGGTGAAGTGTTTTCCACACTCCATGCATTTAAATGGCTTCTCCCCTGTGTGGATCCTTTTATGAATAACGAGGCCACTGGATTGGCTGAAGCTCTTTCCACACTCCATGCATTTGTATAGCTTCTCCCCTGTATGGTTCCTTGCCTGAGCAGTAAAAGTCTTCCTTTCGCAGAAACTCTTTCCATTCTCTATGCTTTTCTCCAGTTTCTCCCCAATGGGAAGACTTTTATGCAATGTCCAATTGTAATTTGTTCCATTGTCTTTGCATTTAGTATCATGTCCTTTAGATTTGGATGGATTATGTTCATTGATCTCTAATGTGTCTTTGGATAGTTTTACATCTTTCCCAATATATTTTTTCTGTATTTCTCCCCCTTCCTCAAGAAACTCCTGCATGTGAGCCTCAATGGAAGATGAGCTTTCCTTATTCCAATTATTTGAGGGGTTTCTCTCCTGCCTTTGGAATTCCGTTTGAATTGCAGGCTTCTCCATTACGTCTCCATGTCTGAACCCTTGGAATGAATCCCTTGACTCTTTGTGGTCCTGCTCATTATCACCTTCAAGGGGAAAGAGAAATAAATATGATAGCAAGGTTAAGGAAAGGGACCAGTCGGAAGTCATCATTATTGCCTTCTGAAACTTTTCAAATTCTAAGATTACTTACAATTAATTGCTTACAATGGTATAAATGATAATTCCCACATTAATGAAGCATAAAAGATTTAAGGACAGCAAACATTCTGTTTATAATTATCCATACATATTCAAATCCCAAGAAGAGTCAGCTCTGAGTTAAAGAGGAGAAAACCTAACATGTATCGGAAGGGTGCCAATTTCAACAGAGACCTGCAAGAACTAAATTCCCTTTGAAACTCATCTTTTTTTTCTGATACAAAATATATTCCATTTGCATTTTGTTTTCCCCTTGACCAAAATTGCATAATTGAAGAGGGAAAAAAGCCGAGTGTTTTTTATTAACCTTAAGCTGCATGTTTGCAATGAAAAATCGGTACCATTTCATCCCTAATTCCAAGGTGCAGGAGAGAAATCAAACAGAAGTAGTTAGCATATTGTCCCCAACAATCTGGGTCCTCATTTTACTAACCTCAGAAAGAGGGAAGGCTGAGTCAACCTTGAGCCTGGTGAGACTTGGACTGCCAACGTGCAGGCAGCCAGCAGTCAGCAGAAGTAGTCTGCAGTACTACATTCTAACTACTGCGCCATCACGGTGGCACAGGTCTGATATGGAATTATCTGAGCTAAAAAAGCTGAAATCTGTGATGGAGTTTAGCATTACAGCTAGTCAAGCAAGCATTATAGCAAGCAAGTCAGTTACTTTATCACTGACATATTTAAATAGAAATAGAAAATACATCAGATGCTAAATGACACATGATACATCTAAAGAGAACATCACAGATTTATTTCCTTCTTAGGAGCAGGAGAATGGCGTATTTCTACCTGCTTCCTCTCAAGAGATAACATCTATTTGAGGTTTTCTAAAATAAGAAACAGCCAATGGTATCCTACAAAATGTCTTCCTGAAGTCTCTGACTGGAGAATAGGAAAGATCCTTACCAAGAGAGGCCACGTTCCAGTAATTTTCCAGCATGACTTCCCAATGCAAAGCTTTTTGGTCAGGATCCAGCTGAGACCATTCCTCCTCAGAGAAATACACAGCCACATCCTTGAAGGAGACAAGGCCCTCCTGACAGGGAAAGAGAGTACACAGAAGGTTCAGGAGGAATTATAAAAAAAACGGTCTCATTGTTTATAAATTCCCAAAGCAAAGCTATGCACCAAGGTAAATGGCTCTGCTAAATAGCATTCCAGGGTTTATATGAAAAATTGGACAGAGAAAAGGTTTGGATTGAAGGAATGTTTTGGATACGTTTTATCAATTTGATTGATTCTGCAGGACTTTCAATATAAATCAGTAATACCAGTTTCCTTCTAGATCGACTGATATCATCATTGAACTCACCCCTTTCCTAAGAGGCTTGTAGAGGTGTGCATAAGTGCACCAAAGTGCATACCGTCCCTGTCCTATTGTTTCTTTTATTTTTCTTATTATTTTCTTATTATTTTTCTTATATGTACTCATTTCTTCTATTCACAACTATGTTTATCCTTATAACTATTATCTCGTAAGCGATTGACAAATAAAATAAATAAAATAAATCATCCATCTATTCACCCATCCACCTTCCAGCAACCATCAAAGATGTCTGGAATCAATTGGTATCTGGGGTTCTAAAACTCCATTTATCAGTGATTCCAATCCTTCCTGTGTTTGCAGAAGGAAACGTTTCTATGTTTGGGGGGGGAGGATTCCTTACAGCATTTTAGTAAATGTCTCATGGTGTCCCAAGGAAGAGCAATCCTGTCTCTCCTCAACACCTTCATGAAAGTGCTGGGAGAGCTGAGCCAGGAATTTGTTTCTGGTCCTCCTCAAATTGTAAGGAAGCTGCTTGTAATCTAAAACATCAACTGAATGGAAGATAACAAAGCAGATGAAATTTCCCGAGAGGATTTTTTAGCTTTTGCAAAGCTGGACTGTTTAGCCTCCAAATTCAGGCATCAATCAAGTAATTAGAATTGCCAATGTGAATATTTGGACAGTTTTCTGTACCTTGACCAAACCAAGACAAAGAGTTACCAAAAAATGGGCATTCTGAAGGATTATTTGAAAAGTGAGTAATTAGCATAAGTTGTGGCCAGGAGGGCCTTTGTGCAACTGCGGGTTGTGCACCAGTTACGCCCTTTCCTGGACAAACGGTCACTACTCACAGTGATTCATGCCCTAGTCACTTCCCATCTTGATTATTGCAATGTGCTCTACATGGGGCTGCCCTTGAAGAACATCTGGAAGCTCCAATTCGTGCAAAATGCAGCGGCCCCATGGTTTTGTGCAGATCCCGGTGTGCATATATTTCATTTCTCTTATGGGAGCTGCATTGGTTGCCGATTTGCTTCCAAGTGCAATTCAAGATGCTCTTTGTCACCTTTAAAGCCCTTCAGGGCTTGGGACCAGGTTATCTCAGGGAATGTCTTCTGCCAGTCATATCTACCTGACCCATGAGAGCGGGGAGGCAGGAAATGCTGTGGGTCCCATCCCTGAGGGAGATACACCTGATGGGACCCAGAAGAAGGGCCTTCTCTGTGGTGGGTTCCTCTCTCTGGAACATCATTCCCCCCGAGATTAGAATGGCCCCCTCTCTAATACTCTTCTGGAAGGCATTAAAGACCTGGTTCTGCCAGCGGGCCTGGGGAACCCAGAATGGGATGAAGCCCATCAAATGGCTTGTGAGATCTGCTGTTATTGGGATGGGGGGTTGGGGGGTGATTTTATTTATTTTTTTCTAGATTTTGTTCTATTGTACTTCATTATTTGATTCTTTTTGTTATTTTTTAAAAAAATTATTTTAAATATGGTTTCACATTCTATAAACCACCTCAAGTCGCCATGAACGAATAGGTGGCAATATAAATTCAATAAATAAATGAGTACAATTATAATAATTGGAAATTTAAAGTACTAATCTTAAAAAAATATTTCATAAAAAGAATCAACTTCAACTTTTGATCCAAGAAGGAAAAATGGAAGGAGACTGTCTATATACATCAGCTTGACTTTCTGAAGGAAAGGAAGCATACAAATTTAATAAATTAATTTCCTCTTACTTGAATTGGAGTTTCAACCATTGTTTCAGTTCCACCATCAGGAAGGGCCAACTTTCTTCTATTCTTCCCTGTGAGGAAGATAAAATTTAAACTGCATAATTCATAATGTAGGAGGTGGTGTTCTATAGAAGAGAAGACATACAGAAGATGAGAGAACTGAGACCCCTCTGCGGAATTGGAGAGTCTTGTATTACCTCTGGTTGTGTCTTGATTTAGATCATCCTGAGAGATCCTCCTGAAAAATATTTCTGGAGATGAACTTGATGGATGCCTCCTTCCCTCAGGATCTCTGATCTCCACCATGAAGGACTTGAAAAAGTAGGCAGGAAACGAGAATGAATGGACAATACACACCAAAAAGTGGATACTTCTTCTGTGAACACCCCTTCAAGGTCCCAGACATCTATCAGTGAGGTTGGAAAGTAGGAAAGGAAAGACTATCACAAATAACAGAACAATGTCCTTTGCGAATTAAAAGTATTTCCATGTATAATAAATGCCAAAGAACTCTCGTAGGCAAGGGTTAAGAATTCAAACACACTGTTAGATTTAGACTATTAGATTTAATAAATTCTGGGCTCCCACATGAAGGTCTCTCACCTGCCACTCAGTCCACTCCTTCTGCTCCTCTGCCTGGCTCAGGAGAAAGCCTTCCACCAGCGCCACCGCCTGGGAACTGGTCTCTGCTCCACACTCCCGCACCCAGCTCTCCATCTGCAGGGGCAGAAGCGCCAGGAACTGCTCCAAAACAACCAGGTCCAGCACCTGTGCTTTTGTGTACTTTTCTGATCTCAACCATCGACTACAAAAGGAATGGAGTCGGCTGCAAAGTCCTCGGGGATCTTCATTCTCCTGGTGTTGGAAGCTCCTAAAGTTCCAGGGCTGAACTTCTAAAAGGATGGTTTTCTCCTCGAGGATATTCTGTCCAGTTCTTGCCCAGATCTCCCCACAGCTCCCAGGCTGGACTCCAGAAGGGCCTTTTCCAATTTCCTCACTTGCTAAAGATTGGCTTTTCATTCTTTCTCTGTCCTGCAATTCCAAATAAGTATTAGGAAATGTTTTGGATCTCCAAACACCTGCAATCCAATGTTCTGTCTAATTTTTTTTGCCTCCAAGAGAGATGGTACAAATGGTGTCCAATTTCTGTATGTGAGATTAAATGGAAATTGGTGGATTTAACAGCTGACAAACACTCATTTCTAATGGAAAGATATATTTTTGTAAGCTAGTACAGGATTGCAGAAGCATTGAGCAGCCCTTGTGCAAGAACGTGTGTTTGTACAAAATTTAGGATTTATTTCCATCAATAACAATAGTACTTATATATTGCTTTATAGTGCTCTCTAAGTGGTTTTACAGAGTCAGCATATTGTCCCAACAATCTGGATCCTCATTTTATTGACCTTGGAAGGATGAAAGGCTGTGTCAACCTAGGTGAGATCTGAACTTCCAAATTACAGGCAGCAAGTAGTCAACGGAAGTGGCCTGCAATATTGCACTCTAACCACTCCGCCACCAAGGCTCAAGGATTTGGAGCACTGAATAAATGCATTTTGGATCAATTTTTCAATTTCTTTATGTCGCACAAAGTAGGACTTGCTTTATAAAAGCTAGATCTGCATTTACCTACAAAGAAGCTTTTACCCAACATGCCAAACTGTAACAGATAAACAAACCGTGAAAGTTCACTTAAAAAAAAAAGAAATGCCCAAAAGTGACCTGTTTTGGATGTCCCTTTTCTTCAGGGTTTCCTTTTTAAGAGTCAAATCACATGATTTCATACAGGTAGATTCCCCAAACATACCCCTGACACAAAGAGTCTAAGCAACTGTTCACATGAGTCACCGGGGTTGGTAAGGTCCTGGTTCATTCGCCCTACTAAGACAAATTGAACTGCTGAGGATCCAACCCTATTTTTAGTGTCCTCCAGCACAGAAGGAGAAGGCGCGCATAATCTCCTGCAGTTCCTCCCTTGCAACCATGTTCTTCTTTCCTGCTCCAGATTTGCCCTCCAAGCTCTCCCCATCTCCCACCTCGGAGCTCTCTCCAGGCTATGGGAGGATGAAGGATTCCCCCAGGACCCTTCCTCCTCTCTGGGGATTTGTTCCCGGGGCAACGCGGCTCGCCCTGAGCACCGCTTCGCTCTGCCTGCCACCTGCGTGGAGAGGGGCGGCAGAGGAACATGGGATCCGGGCTCTCCCACCCCCAGGACTCAGGAGATTGAACCTGCATGGGGACTTAGCTTCTCTCCCTTCCTCCTCTAGCACGAGCACTCTCTGCCCTCCCCCCTTTGCACGCTGAGACACAGTCACACTCACACTCTCTCCCGCCACTTACCCTGCCCACCTCTAGTACTCCTCCCTTCAAGACTTTCCGGCACCCATTTAAACCTCCTGCGGAGCTTAAAGGATTAAATATAGACGGAGCGATGCGTCAGATCCAGTGAGGTCACTTCCCTCTCATTCTCCTATGTTAAATCACCTCTGGCGTTCGCCCTCCAGTGGCCGAATGTTGAATCGCATGATGTCCGGTTGTTTTCTGAGGGACTCACCTGGCGGATTCTTGTGTGCACGGAAGGTGCTTGTGCAGATGGTGGAAACAGTGCATTTTCCATGAGGGCCCAGAAAGAAGGAAGTTGTTTTTCCCTCTGATCAATAATCCTTCTTTATCCAATTGTTTCTGACACCCATGTGCACCCTTTCACGTTTAAGAAGGGTTCAGTAGAAAGTTACATCCTTTTATACAGGAAGCGAAGGGACAGAGAAGAAAGAAGATTCAGCCTTCTTCTTAAGAGTTTCAAAGTACAGAATACAGAGTAACGTAGTTAGGACTTTGCAGGTTTTGGACCAAGAAACCCTGTACCATCTCAGAGAAATGCCTGTCTAATGTCTTCTTGAAAAGCTGCAGTGATAGAGCACCCAAAATTTCTGGACACCAGCTGTTTCACTAGTTAATTGTTCTGTCGGGAAATTTTCCTTGGTTCTAGTCTGGATATCTCTGATAAATTTTCATCTATTACTTATCTTACCATAGGTGCTTTGGAAAACAGGTTGACATCTTCTCTGTGACAGCCCCTCATGTATTGGAAGGCTCCTACTGTTACGTCATCCCTAGTTCTTCTCTTCGTTTCCTTAGAACCCAGTTTCTGCAACTGTTCATGTTTTACTCTCCTGTCCCCTAATCATCTTACTTGTTCTTCTTTGCACTCTTTCTAGAGTTGTTGCCATTGAGCCAGATAGCACCTCTTCCGTATTAGTACATTAATTATTTTCTTGCCTAAGTTTATAACCTGAACTACATTTTATTGGGTAAGGCCCAGTGTTCAAATCTGTCCAGATCCTTCTGGACCATGAGCCTATCTTCTAAAGTGTTAGCTATTCCATCTAGCTGTGTATTGTCCCCAAATTTGATAAGTTTCCTTCTATTCCCATCTAAATTGTTAATGAAGATTTTGGTTTTGAAGAGTACTGCGTCTCAGGCAGAACCTTGGGGTAATGTACATCTACATTATAGATTTATATATGTACTGTACACATAGATGTAATGTAGATGCTTCCCTCCATGTAGGTGTAATCTTTTGAGATTGAGATTCATTAATAATAGAGTTTTTACTTCTTCACTGCCTGTGCATGCAGAAAAACTTTTTTAAATTACAAGGATTAAAAGGATAATTGAGGTGGAGGAAAAGGATTTCTTTTTGAGGAAACTTGTACATAAACAATGACTGATCGATTGCCCTTAACAAATGTCTTTATTTTATCTCAAGGCATTGTAAAATAAGAACAACCAGTGAAATTAAATAAACACAATATTCCAAAAACACTCTACTTAAGAAAGCCAGTGGTGTCTCTAGCACATTGAAGTTTCTAGATGGAATCAGAATAGAGCAGAAAGGGACCTTGGAGGTCTTCTAGTCCAGCCCCCTGCTCAAGCATGAGATCCTATGCCATTTCAGACAAGTGAGTGTCCAGTCTCTTCTTAAAAACCTCCAGTGTTGAAGCACCTACAACTTCTGAAGGCAAGCTGTTCAACTGGTTAATTGTCCTCAGTTTTAGGAAGTTTCTCTAATTCCAGGTTGCTTCTCTTGTTTCTTGTTGTTTCTTTTTCTGCCCTCTGGTGCTTTTGAAAATAAATTGATCCCCACCTCTTAGTGCCAGTCACTCAAATACTGGAACACTGCTATCATATTGTCCTCCGTCTCCCCCCTCCCCATTAGTCTAGATTTTTATTGCACTTACTGTGTAGGAATCTGTTAAAATAGTGGGTGAAGTGAAGATGCAGGACAGCAGTAGCAAGAAAATAGTTCTTTATTAAAGCTCTGGTAACAAAACTCTGTGGCAGTGCACCTCAACAGCTCCCTTTAACCCGGAGATGTCCGATACTTTTAGCCACTGACAGCTGTTCATTTTCCTGCCTGGAAAACGAACCAATGAGTGAAGTCTTACATCATTGCGCATGTGCAAGATGGCGGCCGGACGTGAAGAGACGAGCTCCGTTGGCTGTTCCGCGTTCTAGATTGGGTTTTCGCCCTCCCCGGGGGCCTGGCAAGGTGAGAGTGACTAGACTCCTGGGGGAGGCTGGCCTGACCCTAAGGACGCAGGAACGGTAGGCGGGGTTGCCCGGATAGCCAAGTGCGGCAGGCGGGAATGATGGTACTCTTTTTGTGCCTCCCCGTCACGCCTCATTTGTAGTTGAAGTTGGCTCTGGAGTGTTCATTTCGGCCTGGATTTATGGCGGCCCTATCCTCCTCCTCCGCCTTCGCCTCACCTCGGTTCCCTGTGGTCCGATGGTTTGGTTTTGCGCCCTGGCGCCACTGGCGGTAATGCTGGTGACGCTGGCGATGGCGCGACCCGACCAGGGGCTGGTATTTCTAGCTTCAATTACCCTGGCTAGAGGTGGCGATTTGGCGGTAGTCAGGAGGGTCAGTTCTGGCCACAACCGGACCCGCGGTTTAGCTTTGGGTCCGGGCAGCGATGGCGAAGGTGATGTTGGCCAGGATCGACGATGGCTGCACTGCCTGGCAATTCGGAGCTATCGATCTTGGGGATGGGACCCCAGGCCTGGAGGGCCCTGGCAATGGCCCCAGCGGTGACACTGGCCCCGAGGATGTTGTGGAAGACTCGGTGGTCATGTCATCCCGAGTGGCAAGAGCGGGGGTACGGCCTGGTGGTGACTGCTCCGGGGACATGGACTTCGATGGCTGTGGCAGCAGTGGCCCCGACTGGATTGCCCCCCTTGAGGATGATGGGGATGGCCTGAATGTTTCACCGACGTTGTCGGTGGAGGCCTGACCCTGCATCATCGAATTCGGTGAGGGGAGCATCTGGTCAGAGGACAGTGATAGTCTCAACAACGAGGGCTCCAGTTTCGTTGGCTCCGGTGATAGCGCCAGGGCCAGATTTACGCCGATTCTGTCCCCGCCGATACTGACGATGCCGGCGTCGACAAGGACAGAGACTACAAGTACCATCGTCAGATAGTGGGGCCTGGGTGAGCTGGCCCCAATTGTCTGGGCCTTCCCATCCCTATTTTTGATCTGGGACGTCGAGACCACGACCAGCTGGTCGTCAGAGGACAGGACGAATTGTTTACACTTCAGCAGAATTATGGGCCCTCAGGGGAGTTCCCCTGTCCCTGAGATGGCCCTCTGGCCTTTCGATGGCATTCCTTGATGACAGATCCCACTGGGATCCTGAGAGGTGGCACAGTCAAGGGAAGAGCGCAAAAAGTTATTCCTGCTTGTATTCTTTTATATCTAAATTTTTAGTGGGGTTAGGGAGGGAAACCAGACTGGGTTTGGGGGATAACCCAGCTGAGACAAGGGCCAGACCGGGGGTTGAGTGCGACCGGGAGGTCCTGGGAGCGGGGTTGGTTGGATCGAGGATGGGGGCTTCTTTTCGAGGGGAAAAGGGGATGGCTATTAGCACGGTTAGCGGGAGAGGCAGGTATGGCGTTGACAGGGGGCTGTATTATGTTATGGGAGTCCGCCCCCATTACTTACATATGGTGGCGCGCTCCGACCCCCAGGTCATCTCCCGTTCCCTAGGTTGTCCGAACGATCCGGCCCCGAGCCTTTGGCTGATGGTTTGCAATGCCAGGTCCATTGTTAATAAAGCCCCCCTTATCTCCGATTTGATCATTGATGGGGGGGCGGACCTGGTAGGTGTTACTGAGACCTGGCTGGGCTGTGAAGGGGGTGTTCCCCTGGTAGAGATGTGCCCAGCTGGGTTTCAGGTTTTCCATCAGCTGAGGGCCCAGGGGAGGGGTGGGGGGTTTGCAGTAATTATTAAGGAAGATCTATGTCCTAGGGAATCCACTGTTCCTCAGACGACCGGATGTGAATCCCTTTTTGTGAAATGTGGTTCCGGGGTTCAGATGGACCTATTGATCACATACCTGGCTCCCTGCTATGTGACATCGGCCCTGCCTGAGCTCCTCGAGGTCATAGCCGGCTTGGCGGTTGAAACCTCCAGGCTTATGGTCATGGGGGATTTCAACTTGCCTTCAGCTGGTGGTACCTCGGGGATAGCCCAGGAGTTCTTGGCTCCCATGACAGCCTTGGGCCTGACCCAGTTAACTAGGGACCCCACTCACATTGGGGGGTCACATCTTGGACTTGGTTTTTGTCTCTGGACAGTGGCAGGATGATCTAGGTGTAGGGGACGTAGTTGTTGAGCCCGTCATGGTCTGATCATTCACTCCTTAGGCTCGACTTCCATACTGCACCCCCTCGTCGTGGGGAGGTGGAGCCAATACGATGGTTCCGCCCCAGGCGCCTGATGGACCCGGATAGGTTCCTGACGGAGCTTGGGCCATTTCCCGGCGCTCGGACACACGACCCGGTTGAGGACCTGGTCGCCACCTTGGATAGGGTGGCGGCTGGTGCCCTTGATCGAGTGGTGCCCTTGTGGCCTCTGACCCGATGCTGATCCCAATTGGCTCCCTGGTTTTCCGAGGAGCTGAGGGAGATAAAGCGTTGGAAAAGACGCCTAGAGAGTAGCTGGAGGACCACCCGCTCTGGATCTGACCGAACACTATTGCGGTCCTATATTAGGACCTATTTAGTGGTGATAGAGGCAGCGAAGCACTCTCACTTCTCTGCCCTTATTGCGTCCGCGGGGAATCGCCCAGCCGCCCTTTTTAGGGTGACCCGCTCCCTCTTAGAAGTGGGAGCGCGAGATGAACCTCTACAAGGGCGGGCTGAGGATTTTTTGAATTTTCTCCAGGACAAAATCACTCAGATCCGGAATGGGTTGGACTCTGACTGGGCAACTCCAGATGGGGGGACGGGGGTGGAGTTTGGTGAGGTTATCTGGGGGGAGTTTGATCCTGTGACCCTCGAGGATGTGGACAGGATGCTGGGTGGGCTTAATGCCACCACATGTTTATTGGGCCCGTGTCCCTCCTGGCTGGTTCTGGCTGCCCGGGAGGTGTCACGCGGTTGGTTCCAGGGTATTATAAACGCTTCCTTGAGTGAGGGGTTCTTACCTCCTGCCTTGAAAGAGGCGGTGGTGAGACCCCTCCTCAAGAAACCATCCCTGGATCTGATCTTATTGTCTAATTATTATCCGGTCTCCAACCTTCGCTTTATGGCGAAGGCTGTTGAGGGTGGTGGCACGACAGCTGCCCCGGCACCTGGAGGAATCATCCTATTTGGATCCATGCCAATCAGGCTTCAGACCCGGGCATGGCACGGAAACGGCATTGGTCGCGTTAGTTGATGATCTTTGGAGGGCCCGTGACAGGGGGTTTTCCTCTGTCCTGGTCCTATTAGATCTCTCAGCGGCTTTTGATACTGTCGACCACAGTATCTTATTGTGGCGGCTGGTGGGGTTGGGAGTGGGAGGTACCATGTTACGGTGGTTCTCCTCCTTCCTCTCCGACCGCTCGCAATTTGTGTTGGCAGGGGGGCAGAGATCGACCTCGAGGCCCCTGATTTGTGGGGTACCTCAGGGGTCGGTGTTCTCGCCCCTCCTGTTCAACATTTATGTGAAGCCGCTGGGTGAGATCATCCGTGGCTTTGGGGTAGAATTCCATCAGTACGCTGATGATACTCAGTTGTACTTTTCTACCCCGGGCCACCCTAACAAAGCCGTGGAAGTGATGACCCGGTGCCTGGAGGCTGTGCAGGGTTGGATGGGGCGAAACAGGCTTCAGCTCAACCCGGCCAAGACCGAATGGCTGTGCTTTCCGGCGCCCCAATACAGCCAGCTTACTCCTTCGCTAGCTGTGTGTGTGGGGGGGGAATTCTGGCCCCCACGGAAAAGGCACGCAATTTGGGTGTCCTCCTGGATGTACGGCTGTCATTGAAAGATCATATAGCAGCCGTCACCAGGGGGGCTTTTTGTCAGGTCCGTAGGATCTACCAGTTGCGGCCCTTTCTGGATCAGGACGCACTTCGCAAGGTCACATCCGCCCTTGTCATCTCCCGTCTGGATTATGCTAATGCTCTCTACATGGGGCTCCCCTTGAAGAGCACCCAGAGGCTTCAGCTGGTGCAAAATGCGGCCGCGCGGGTGGTTTTGGGGGCTCCTCGGAACTCCCATGTTACACCACTTTTGCGCGAGCTGCATTGGCTCCCGGTGGCCTTCCGGGTGCGATTCAAGGTGTTGGTGACCACCTTTAAAGCGCTCCATGGCTTGGGTATTTACGGGACCGCCTGCTGCCATGGCTGGGTATTTACGGGACCGCCTGCTGCCACCGTCAATCTCTCGCCGACCAGTGCGCTCTCATAGAGCCGGCCTCCTTGAGGTGCTGCCGGCTGGATGGCTGGCGACCCCGAGGGTTCGGGCCTTCTCTTTGGGGGCCCCCTCCCTCTGGAACGAATTGCCCCTGGAGATGAGGACCGTTCCCGACCTGTTGACCTTCCGGTGCGCACTAAAAACCCACCTATTCCATCTAGCCGGTCTGGCCTAGAGTTATGTGAAATGGTTTTAAATTCGGTTTTTAAATGGTTTTTAACCTTTTTTTTTAATTCCCCACTTTTAATTCTTAAAGCCAATCTATTTAATTCTTTTAATTTATTTTAAATTATTGTATTTGTATTTATATGTTTTTATCTGGCTGTGCACCACCCCGAGTCCTTAGGGAGAGGGGGCGGTATACAAATTTGAATAAATAAATAAATCAGCCTTCACTCCCATTGCATATTCAACACCCCTCCCCTCCTAGAAGGGGGTTACCCAATCAGGTTTCTGTTATTGTACATAGTCACGCAAGTAGGCGGGCCTTCATAGGACATGACTTGACCTACGTAGTTCATTTGGTTCGGCAGCATCGACCTGTGTAGACTGGTCTGCTGCTGCTCCCAAGTCAGCTTGTGGAAACGCCTCGAAGGGCATAGCTGGCTCTGTCGGTCCAGGATCCTCAGAACTACTTTGCTGGACTCCTGGTTCTTCAGCTAAGTGGGTTTGAGGATAGTGTTGGTGTTTGACTAAACTGATTTTCAGTGTTTTTAGTTGTCAGGGCCAGTTCAGTTCCTGTTTGTTTTTTGCTATTATTGTCTAGTCATCCCCGGAGTTGGTCTATGTGCCTTCTCCAGATCTTACCGTCCTCTAACTCTACTCGGTAAGATCAGGGACCTGTAATCTGGACTATTTTGGCCAGTATCCAAGTAGCACCTTCTGTGTAATTATAATAATTATAATCTATAATACATATAAATTATACAATCTATAATAATTAGATTATAGATTATACAATCTATAATAATTAGATTGTCCACATTAATTGACTGGCATTTGCTGGTTGAATCCATGGGTACTATAGTTTGGGTCAGTGGTGGGATTCAAAATTTTTTACTACCGGTTCTGTGGGCATGGCTTGGTGGGTGTGGCTTTTTTTTTCTTTTTTGCCCCCACCCATTTTTGGGAGCTTCCTAGCCTCAGAGGAGCCTCTGGGGGGGGGGCGTTTTTGCTCCCCTAAGGTTCCTCTGAGGCTCAGGAAGGAAAAAAAACAGAGCATGGGAGGGGCACACAGCAGCCCTCCAAGCTCCATTTTGGGAGCTTCCTAGCCTCAAAGGAGCCTCTAGGGGGGCATTTTTGCTCCCCTAAAGCTCTTCTGAGGCTCAGGAAGTAAAAAACAGAGCATGGGAGGAGCGCGCAGCACCACTCCAAGCTCCATTTTGGGAGCTTTCTAGCCTCAAAGGAGCCTCGGGGGGGGGGGCATTTTTGCTCCCTTAAGGCTCCTCTGAGGCTCAGGAAGGAAAAAAAAAAGAGCATGGGAGCACCAAGCTCCGTTTTGGGAGCTTCCTTTTCTCAAAGGAGCCTCTGGGAGGGGTGTTTTTACTCCACTAAGGCTCCTCTGGGGCTCCAAAATGGCTCCCTCCATTTTTTGCCTTCCTGGGCCTCAGCAAGGGGAATGCCGACACAGCTGATCTATGCACAGCTGATTGTTGGGAGGGAAAAAAAAAGAAATACCTTAGGCGAATGTCAGGCAAGTGGGTGAGCATCGGGCAGGAGGGCGACCAGATTGGGGGCGTGGCCAGCCAGAAGTTACTACCGGTTCGGTGACCCATGCCAAATTCTTGCTACCGGTTCGCGTGATCTGGTGTGAACCAGTTGAATACCACCACTGGTTTAGGTTCAGCCTGTCCAGTTGGGATCTTATTTTCCGGCCCATTAAAAGTTCCGCTGGGCGTCTATGTGTGGTGGCATTAGGGTTGATATGTTGAACTAGTAATAGTTTATCTATTTTTTCCTGACAATCTCTGGGGCCCATTCTGGCCAATGTTTCCTTGGTTGATCACACCATCCTCTCAGCTTGATCATTATTCGAGGGGTGTGCCAGTGCTGAGAGGGCATGGTGGATTCCTTGTCCCACTAAGAAACTAATTGATTTGCCGTCAATTGGGGCCCACTGTCTGATACCACAACGTTGGGTAGGCCATGTGCAGAAAAGAATTTCAATACTTTAATGATAGCTTCTGCTGTGGTATGGTCATGATAGTACCTCAAGCCACTTGGAATAGGCATTTACCACTATTAAGAATGTCTGTCCCTGCACTGTCCCTGCCAAGTCTACATGTATATGGGACCATGGTGCCTTAGGGGTTAACCATTTGTGTATGGGTGCTGTGGGTGGTACTGGTCTGGATTCCTGGCATGGCCAGCATGTTGCAACCCATTCCTCTAATTTCCTTATCCATTCCCGGACATCAAACATAACTCCTGGCCAATGCCTTCATTTTAACAATTCCCGGGTGACCCACATGTAATGTTTCCAATACCGAGTCCTTTAATAGTCGGAGTATTACAACTCTGCCCCCCCATAGCAAACACCCGTTTAGTACAGACAATTCCATTTGGCAACTTTTGAATGGTTTGAATTCACTCTCCACAGTTCCCTCCTGCCTCCCCCTCCACACCAAGTTTAAAATCTTAAATTTAAAATCACACAAAGTCAAAAAGAGGTTGTTGAAAATACAGATCCCTCACATCCCAGACATAAACTGTTTCAATTCCTTCCCTCAAAACGACACTATAGAGCACTGCACACCAGAACAACTAGACACAAGAAGTTTTTTCCCAAATGCCATCACTCTGCTAAACAAATAATTCCCTCAACACTGTTCAACTATTTACAAAGTCTGCACTACTATTACTATTAATCTTCTCATTACTCATCGTCCATCCCTTCCCACTGTGACTGTATGATTGTAACTTTGTCACTTGTATACTTACGATCTATATTGACTGTTTTCTAGCATGATTTGATTGCTTATTGTATCCTATGACTATTATTAAGTGTTGTACCTTATGATTCTTGACAAATGTATCTTTTCTTTTATGTACACTGAGAGCATTTGCACCAAGACAAATTCCTTATGTGTCCAATCACACTTGGCCAAGAATTGTAATCTAATCTAAAGTTGTTGCCATAGTTCTGTCATTGTCTGTCTATCTTGCAATATTAGCTGCTGTAATAGGGCCGCAGATTTTTTGATTAGGAGAATGGATGTGGCTGGGGTAGGGTCCTCAACAAGGTCTGGAAGTGGGCAGTGGCTGAGTGCGTCTTCATTGTCAATGGTTTTGCCTGGACAATAGATGAGGTGGTACTGATAAGTAGCTAAGAACACAGTCCATCTTGTCATTCATGGGGATAAAATGTTTGGGGTTGGTCAGTCCCTGGCTATGATACCAAGAAGAGGCTTATAGTCTGCAATTAATTCAAAGTCCCATCCATAAAAGTACTCATGGAATCTCTTGACCCCTGCCACTGCAGCCAGCACTTCCTTATCCAGCTGGCTGTAGTTCCATTCAGCTTTGGAAAATGTTTTGAAATAGAATGCAATTGAGGCTTCATTACCATTTGATATCCGGTGGCTAAGGACCGTTCCTATTCCAAAAGGGGAGGCTTTGCAGATTAACATGAGGGGCAAAGTCTCATTGTATTGTACAAGGATGATATTTGAAGTTAAAAATTATTTTATGGCAGTGAATATGGCTGTTTCATTTCACCCCCATTTCCAGTCTGCTTTTTTATTGAGTAGTCTGTGTAAGGGTTCAGCAAGTCATTTTCTGTGGCAGAAAAATACTATAAAAGTTTAGTAAGCCGAGGAATGCCTGAAGTTCTGTCCTAATTGTTGGAGCGGGGGCTTCTTTTATAGCTTTTAATTTGCTGCTGGTAGGGTGTATGCCTGTCCCATCAATTAGATATCCCAGAAATTTGACTTGGGGCATGACTATCTGGCATTTTTCTTTTTTAAAAAATTATTATTATTTATCCAATTTATATACCGCCCTTCTCCTGAAGGACTTAGGGCGGTGCACAGCCAACTAAAACAATACATATAAAAAAGTTAAAACATGGGCTGCTCCCAGATCTAAAACCCCCAATACTAAAACCATAATTAAAACCCAATTTAAAATCAATTTAAAATCAGCCCAGGCCGGCCTGCTCAAAGAACCAGGTCTTCAAATCATGCCTGAACACCCTCAGGTCGGTGGTCGTTCTCAACTCTCTGGAGCCCATTCCAGAGAGCAGGTGCCCCCACAGAGAAGGCTCTATTCCTCGGCGTCACCAGGCAGCACATGGAGGCCTGTGGGAGCGCACCGGATGGTGGGAGACTACTGACAGAATGCGGTCTTGCAAATAACCTGGTCCGATGCCATGGAACGCTTTAAAGGTTAAAACCAGAACGCACCCGGAAGGCTACTGGTAACCAATGTAGCTTGCGCAGGAGAGGCGTCACATGAGAGCTTCCAGATGCCCTCATAACCACCCGTGCAGCCGCATTTTGCACCAGTTAAAGCCTCTGGGTGCTCCCCACAGGGAGCCCCATGTAGAGGGCATTACAGTAATCCAGGGCATGAGTGACCGTGCGTAACTTTAAGTCTGGCTTCCTGAAATCTACTCAATACTATTCATAACTGATGACTTAATTGCTCTTTGTTGTTGGCGGAGACGAGTACATTAAAGTAAGGTACCACTCTTAGAATGCCCTCTAGGAGCTGTTCCGTTATTCTTTGGAAAAGTCCTGGAGTCACACTCACCCCTAATTGCAACCAGTGGCACTTAAATGCTCCTCTGTGCGTTACAATAGTCTATGCTTCTGCGGTGGCTTCATCTATTGGTAACTGCTGATATGCCTGGGCTAGATCAAGTTTTGCAAGTTTTTCCTTTTCCCAGGGAATGTAACAGGTTGCTGTACAACCTGCATGGGGTAGGCGCTTTGTTGTAATGCTCAATTTATGGTGCATTTGTAGTTGGTGCATATGCGTACTGAGCCATCTGGCTTGACTGGGGTAACAATAAGTGTCTCCCACCTAGTGTGGTCAACCGGCTCCAAACTCCCCTGGGCAATTAGTTTGTTTAATTGCTCATCTCATTGCTCAGCAAAAGGAACCCTATGTGGCTTCATTCTGACAGGGGCCTAAGTGGGGTCTAAACTGAAAGAAATAGGGGTCCTCTTATACTTGCCTAGGCTCCCATCGAAGATGTCCTGGAACTCCTGCAGCAGTTTCTCCTACATGTCATCTTCTTGGATGATATTAATGCCAGTCATTTCCAGCCCCAGGGCATCAAACCACTCCATCCCAAGCAGGCTGGGCAAATTCTTGACCACAATGGTTAATTTAAGATGACAGACAAAATCCTTGAATGCAATTTTGAAAAGTCTGTTTCCCAGCACTGGAATGCAGTTTCCTTGGTAGTCTTTTAAAAGTATCTTTTGAGTTTTTAATTGCTGTTTGGTTATTTCTGGGACTGCTTTTTTATGTTCTTCCAGGGCATCATGGATAAGTAAGATCCTGTGTCCACCTCTATATCACATGGAGTGCCTCAATCTGGACTGATACATGGATCTTTTTTGAACGATATGCATCAGAATGTCCAACAATTGTCTGATGTTCTTCTTCCATTGCAGCGGCTTGATCAACCCCTCATTTGTGCTTAATGAATCGGGATCTGCGGGCTCCCGGTTGTGAGACATATGGTCGCATGGGGAATTAGATTGTCTCTGCCAGCATGAAGCTGACTGAGATGCCCGGCAGGCCCTTGCTATGTGCCCTTTTCGCTCACATCCTTGGCATATAGCTACTTTGAACTGCACTGTGATCTAGGGTGATTTCTCTCACACCTGGCACACCAGAAAGGTTTTTTCCCTTTAACTGAGGGTCCTACCTTTCTATCAGAGTAGATTCGGTGGATTTCATCGTCCTCTTCGGACAACGAAATTGTGCAACTTATTGTGAGAATAGAGAAGCATAGGTTTAATAAAATGAGAATGTATTAAAGAATAAGAAGGAAGGGGAAAACAATTCTAAGAAGATTAGTCAAAAGGATATTTTAAACACTTTAAGGGTGATCAAGGGGGAAGAAACAACTGAGGAGCTGGAAACTCACTTCTGAAAAGAAAATCCATGGTTTTAATTAATTAAATCTAGAATTAACAGATTCTCACCCAAATATATCTCTGTAGGGGAAATTACATCATTCCTCCTCCTGTAGCTCTCTCTCCACAGTCCATGCACTTACATTGCTTCTTCCTTGTATGGATCTTCTTAAGGGAAGTAAGATTATTAGTTTGGCTGGAACCCTTTCCGCACTCCCAAGGATTTGTATGGCTTTTCCCCTGTATAGATCCTTTTATTACCAGCAAGTTGATTCCTGTAAGTAAAGGTCTTGCCACATGCTCTACCTTTATATAACTACTCTCCTGTGTGGATCCTTCTATGGGAAGTAAGATGACTTTTGTAATGAAAGGTATTTCCACACTCCATGCATTTATATGGCTTCTCCCTTGTATGGATCTTTCTATGGGAAGTAAGATGACTGTATTGTCTAAAGCCCTTTCCACAATCCAAGCATTTATATGGCTTCTCCCCTGTGTGCATCCTTTTATGAGGAGCAAGTTGACTGCTGTAAGTAAAGGTCTTTCCACACTCCATGCATTTATATGGCTTTTCTCCTGTGTGGATCCTTTTATGGGAAGTAAGACTACTCTGTTGGCTGAAGCCCTTTCCACACTCCATACATTTATATGACTTCTCCCCTGTGTGGATCCTTCTATGAGAAGTAAGATGACTGCTGGAAGTAAAGGTCTTTCCACATTCCATGCATTTAAACGGCTTCTCCCCTGTGTGTATCCTATTATGGTAAGTAAGATGACCACGTTGGGTGAAGGACTTTCCACACTCCATGCATTTAAATGGTTTCTCCCCTGTGTGGATCCTTTCATGGGACAGAAGATTACTGTGTTGGCTGAAGCCCTTTCCACACTCCATGCATTTATATGGCTTCTCCCCTTTGTGTCTTCTGTTATGGGAAGTAAGATGACCATGTTGGTGCTTTCCACACTCAATGTATTTAAATGGCTTTTCTCCTACGTGCATCCTTTTATGAGATGTCACTCTTTCTCTAGAAAGAGTGAAAATCCCATTGTAACTTTTTTCATTGTCATTGCATATATAGTCTTCTGGTTTGGGTTGGGTTGGATAATATTCATTTACATCTAATATGTCTTTGAATAGTCCTAAACCTTTCCCAATATATTTTTTCTTTATTTTTCCTTGTTGGTCAAGAAAGCCTTGCAACTGAGCATCAACTGAAGATAAGTTTTCCTTATTCCAATTATTTGACAGGTTTCTCTCCTGCCTTTGTTGTTCCATTTGATTTGCAGGCTTCTCTGTTCTGTTCCCAAGTCTGAACTTTTGGAATGGTTCAATTGACTCTTTATTCTCCTGCCCATTGTTACCTTCAAAGGAAAAGAGAAATAAAAATGTTAGCAAGATTAAGAAAAAAGGTCAATCTTCCAAAAGTCATCCCTCCGATATTGTACCAAATTCCAATATATTGCATATTTGTATACTTATAATGCCATGGTATATAAATTACAGTATAATATCTTTATTCATGAGACATAAAAGCTTTCAGACTTCTAAAATAAAATTTTAAATTAAAAACTAAGAGAAAGATCCAAGAAAGCATTTGTAGAAAACCTAAGGTTTATTGGAGGTGGGCCAATTCCAGAAGAACCCTGTGAGAATTAATTTTGAAACTCATTTTTTTCTTCCCATACAAAGCTACCTTCCATTTGTGTTTTTAATTTTTTTTCCTGCCAAAGATCATGATTGCAGAGAAAAAAAACTTAAAGAGTTCTTGTATTAATCCTAAACAGAAAAATGACACTAGTTTGTCCTAATTCCAGGACTAAGGATAGAAATGAAATGGAAGCAAAGCCCATTAAGCCCAAAAATTAATTGAATTGCAATCCTTCGTAGTACTGATACGGAAACACCTGGGCCCAAAAATATGAAATATGTGTAACAGAGTTTAGCATTACCTCAAACCAAAGAATTATTTAACACTGGTTTAAATAGAAATAGAAATACTCAACAGATGACAAATAGCACAAGGCATCTAAGCAGAAAGCCATTGATCTATTTCCATACTAGGAGCAGTAGAACAGCATATTTTTTCCTTCTCCTTCTCAAGAGATGACCTTTATTTGGAGATTTTTAAATAGGAAACAGCCAATGGCATCAACTCTGACTGGAGAATAGGAAACCTTACCTAAAGAAGCTGCATTCCTATAATTTTCCAGCATGACTTCCTGATGCAGAGCTTTTTGGTGAGGATCCAGCTGGGACCATTCCTCCTCAGAGAAATAAACAGCCACCTCCTCAAAGGGCACAAGACCCTCCTGAAAAAAAAAGTACAGAATAGACCTGGGAGGGACTACAAAATCTGCCCTTTTCTATAGAAATTTCCAAAGCAAAGTTGTGTTCTAAGGTCTATGCTGAGTAGGATTCCAGGATTGAGATGAAAAAATGGACAGAACAAAAAGCATTTGACTGAAAATATATTTTAAGTGGCTTTTATCAACTTGATTGATACTACAGGACTTTTAGTGCCATTCAGTGAAAGTAACCCCAGTTTTCTTCTGGATTGATTCATCTACCATCTACCTCCAAAACACTCTTCTCAACCCATTAATCCATCCGCTACCAAAAGACCCTCAGCATCTGGAGAGAATCAACTGGCAGGTGGGCCTTAGAAATACCACCCATCAGCGACTCTAATCCTTCCTATGTTTGCAGAAGGAAATGTGTGTATTGGAAGATTTGTTAAGATGCCATCAATATCCAGAGATACAAAACACTTCATATAGAAAGGAATTTGCTAATAGTCTGAACCATTGGCTAAATGGGAGACAAAGAAACAGAACATTGCCTAGGGAGAACATTTCTTAACCTTTATAGCCAAAGGGGACTTTCAGAACGATTTTTATGCTGAACCTTTTCTATATGGCCACTTTCAGTCAATTTTAACAGTCTTTATCTTTTAATCTGATGAACTTTGTTTTCTTATGTCTTTGTAATGTAAACATTGTATTTGTAAAATACAATATGAACTTTGTAACAAAGCTTTTAAAAAATGGTAATGTGCCATTATGAATATTATGTCATTTTATAAAGCAGTCTTGCATAAATCAAGTCAAAGAATGACAAAAAGAATGGGCGTTGTGAAGGATTTTGCAAAAAAAAATAATTATTGAAATGTATGCATTATAATTAGCATAAAGAGTACTTTTTAGAAGTATTGATATTTTAAATTTTTTAATAAGAATCTCACTTGATTCTTATTAATCAAGTGGGAACATGAAAATAAGGCATCCCAAACAAGAGGGGAAAATGGAAAGAGACAGAACAATGTAAAGAAAGAAAAAGGAAGAAGAAAAGGGAGAATACAAATCTAATAAATAATTTTCCTTCTCTTACTTGAGTTGGAGGTTCAACCATTGTTTCATCTTCATCATAAGGAAGTGTCAGCTTCAGCCTATTATTCCCTGTGAGGGAGACAGAATTTCAAAATGCAAAAGTAACAAAATAGGAGGAGGTGTGCTATAATAGCAAAGTCATAGGAAAGATGAGACAGATGAGATCTCTATGGGGAATGGGAGAGTCTTGAATTACCTCTAGATGTTTCTTGATTTGTGTCGTCCTGAGTAGTCCTCAAGAAAAACAGTTCCTGAGGAGTATCTGATAGATGCCTCTTTCCCTCAGGATCTCTGATCTCCACAGTGAAGGACTTGAAATATAAGCCAGAGAAAAGAAGAATGAAAGGACAATACACACAATAAAATGGAATCTTGTTCTGTTCTTTCAACACCACTCGAAAGCACCCAATATCCATCAGTTGGTTGGAAAGAAAAGGCTGATCCAAATCTTTCTTCTAAAAATGGATAATGGAACAACGTCCTTCAAGAATTAGTGAAATCTTATGAATGCCAGAGCACTGGTAATGAGGAGCATAGAATTCAAACACATTGTTTATGACATTTAAACCCCTTCTAGGCTCCTGATATGAAATTATCTCACCTGCAACTCAACCTGCTCCTTCTTCTCCTCCGCCTGGCTCAGAAGGAAGCCTTCCACCAGGGCCACCGCCTGGGAGCTGGTCTCTGCTCCACATTCCCGCACCCAGCTCTCCATCTGCAGGGGCAGAAGCGCCAGGAACTGCTCCAAAACAACCAGGTCCAGTATCTGCGCTTTTGTGTGCTTTTCTGGTCTCAACCATCGACTACAAAAGGAATGGAGTCGGCTGCAAAGTCCTCGGGGACCCTCATCCCCCTGATATTGGATATTCCTGAAGTTCCAGGCATGAACTTGTGAAACGATGGTTTCCTCCTCCAAGATCTTCTGCCCAGTTCTTGCCCAGATCTCCCCACAGTTCCCAGACTGAGCACCAGAAGGGTTTTTTCCAGTTCTCTCATTTGCTAAAGGATGGCTTGCCATTCTTTCTCTGCCCTATTATATAATTCCAAATAGGTTGAAGGAATCTTGAGGATCTCCAAATGCTTTTTCATTCATTGGAGCATTCATCTAGCCTCAGGACTAACCAGAACAAACCATTCAGCCCTCTTCATTGAAGAGAACTTTGTCTCTATGAAAGGCTGTATAAATCGCTTCCAGTTTACATATCTGAGACTGAAAACCAAATAAATGCCAAGAATTAGAAAGTGGTGCATTTAACCATTCAATAATAATCCTACTCCTGGAAGGATGTTTCTGAGCTAGTGTAGGATTACAGTGGCACTGAGCAGTTAGTTTTTTGTGTGTGATTGTGTGTGTGTTGCAAACTATGGCATTGACCCTCAGCAAAAATTGGGATGAAATGCACTGAATAAATGCATTTCAGTACATTTTTTCTCTATTTCTTTCTCCCCCAAAGAAGGACTTGCTTTTTAAAACCAAGAAACACATATACATTAGAAAGAGTGCAGAAAAGAGCAACAAAGATGTTTTAAGGGACTGTAGGCTAAAACATATAAAGAATGGTTGCTAGAACTGGGTATGTCTTGTTTGATGAAAAGAAGGGCTATGATAGCAGTGTTCCAATATCTCAGAGGCTGCCACAAAGAAGAGAGAGTCAAGCTATTTTCCAAGGCACCAGAGGGCAGGACAAGAAGCAATGGATGGAAACTAATCAAGGAGAGAAGCAATCTAGAACTAAGGAGAAATTTCCTGACAGTTAGAACAATTAGTCAGTGGAACAACTTGCCTCCAGAAGTTGTGAATGCTCCAACATTGGAAATTTTTAAGGAGATTGGATAACCATTTGTCTGAAATGGTATAGGGCATCAGGCCTGAGAAGGGGTTGGACTAGAAGACCTCCAAGGACCCTTCCAACTCTGTTATTCTACATCTATATACCTGCAGGCAGGGTTCACACAACATGTCAATCCCCGAACACGTTAACAAACCATGAAAGTTCACATAAAATGAAATGCAACAAAGTGGATTGTTTAGGATGTTACATTTCCCTGTCTTCAGGGTTTGCTTTTTAAGAATCAGATTACATTATTATAGGCAGGCAGGTTCACAAAACGTGCCTTAACCCCAAACAGTAACTGCAGGTGGTGAGTTCTGGTGAAACACAAGGGTTGAAGGAACACAGAATGTAGGGGGCATGCATAAGCGCACCAACATGCCTCCCGTCCCTGTCCTATTGTTTCTTTTATTTTTCTTATATGTACCCATTTCATGTATTCATAACTATGTATATACTTATACCTATTATCTTGTAAGCGATTGACAAATCAAATAAGTAAATAAATAAATAGATTGAGATGATTTCCTGGGTTCCCTTACCTTCCTAAGACAAAATGAACTGCAGAGGATCCTATTTTAGTGTCATCCAGCACATAGTAAGAATGCAGACGCAATCTTCTACACCTCCTTTCTTGTAAAACTTTTCTTCTTTCCTGCTTGTGATTTGCCATGCAAATCCACCCTCTCCCCTACCAAGCTTTTCCCAGGAAATGAGGTGTCATTGCCTCCCCCAGAATACCCTCCTCCTTCCTGGGAATCTGGATTTGTTTCTGGGGACAACACAACTGGAAGCAAAACAGCTTGTCTAGAGGTCTGCTCCTCCCCCCCTTACAAGCATAGAAAGGGGGGCCAGGGGAGCATGGGATCTGGGCTCTCCCAATCCCCGGGACTCAGAAAATTGAACCTGCAGGAGGGAATATATCTCTTACTTCTTCAGCATGAGAACCTCCTACCTCCCTTTGAATGGGAAAACATCCACCAGTCACCCAGGACCACAGTCGGATCTCTTCCCTTCAAGGCTTTCCTCCAGTTTTACTTCCTACAAAACTCAAAGGGTTAAAGAGAGAGAGAGTACAGTGTCCTAGAATGGTAAAATTAAGTCGCTACCTTCTCATCCTCCTCTGGAATCCACCTGTGGCCCTCCAGTGGTTCAATACTGAAACGCATGGATATTGCTTTCTCTTTGCAGAGGGAGCGCCTGGTGGATTGTATGTACATTGCAGGTACTAATTCAAAGAAGGAAGAAAGGTATATTTGTCATGGGGACCAGGTGTTTGTCATGTCCACCCTGATCAGGAAGCCTTCTCAACCCAAGTGTTTTTTAACAATGTTAGACCTATCCGCAACCTTCCATATTTAAGAACATCTGGAGAAAGTTGCATCCCTGCATAGAGTGGGGCCAAAGAACAGACAAGAAATGGAACTCTGCCTTCTTTTTACTCAAGAGACTTAAAATAATTCTATCTTGACTCTGTACCCCATAAAAGAGGACAATGGTCTTCAACTGAACAGATCCAAATTGTTGTGCCCAGTTTGGGTCTGAGCCTGGTTCCGAGACCGATGAAGAACACCACACATGAGGTGCTGGTTTTGTTTGCTTTCATTGAAGCATTGCAAAAAAAGGGGTCCTGGCCAAAATTCCAAGGAACCTTGAGCAATAGAATTAAGAAAGCCCAACAACCAGTCACGCACAGTCAATGTAACACAGACCCACCAACTGAATCCAATGGTTGCCAGAAACAAGCCCCCAAACAGGAAGAACGGCAAAGTCCACAAACCTGATGCAGAAATTTGCAAAAATAAGATCTGTAAGCCACAAGCCAGAGTCAGAGTCCATAAAGCAAGATATGCAAATCCATGAGTCGGAGTCTAGAAGTCAAGGTTTCTAAAAAGTCAGGGGAGTGAGATGGGGTGGAGGAGGCAACTGTTCCTCATCAGAGATCTGTTGTCTCTCATTTCCATTGCCTGTCTGCGGCCCATCCTCCCATGCTTGTGTTGGAAGTTTCAATTCCCCCCTGCTCTCCTAGCAAAAAAGCCCCCACCTTTGTCAAGTAGGGCTATTAAAATAGCTGGTGCCAGTTTTTCACAACAAAAGGAAGGAGAAAATTACAGACATGAGATACAGAGAAAAAAAACTTCACAAAACTAGCTCAGATCCTTTCCCATCCTATCAAATAGATAGCAAGCTATAAAACTTGGGAAAAGCGAACCAAAAGGCAGGACAGGAAACTCAGGAACAAACAGCTACTATAAAACAATTACTCCTACCAAGATCCCAGGAAGAGATCCCAATATCAAGAGTCAGGAACTCATCACACACACACAAATCAAAGACTTCAAGTGTTCACACTTACAAAATCAAAGGATCTGAAGTGTATAAAAGAGAGGTTTTCTTACTCACTTATTAGATTAATCCTAGGAACGCTGTGAGATTTCTTCTTATCTGCCTTCCTATTAATAAACTGATTCTGACTTTCAACGCAGCTGACCAAATTATTTTGCATGTCTCCCAGTCTTTTGTGGGAAATTTGAATCCACAAAGGGAAGAACTTTGCCTATCACAAAAGGGCAAGGCTGCTTTTTTCCTTTCATCACTTGTGAAGGCAGGCAGTTCCCCAACCAGTTGACCACTTCCCCCAATGCCAGAGGGGCCTGGGACAAAAATGTCCTCCAGCTCTGGACTCCCCAGATGTTCCAGAGGAGACTTGCCATCCTTCATCAGATGGTTCCAGTTCCAACTCCCCCCTCCTAACTGGGATCCAACAGGGCCATGATATCTATATGGAACTGCTGAGGGAGATCATCCATTCTCCTATAGTCATGCTTTGCCTAATAACATTGTAAAAATAAGAGTTACCTTTGCAAGCAAATAAAATATACTGACAGGTGCAGAAGGGCGCAGAGGAAGGAACAGTTACGAAAGTCCAAATGGGTGTTTCTTAAACATTTTGCTTGCAGGCTCCATTCCCTTTTTTAAAAAGGCCCAAATAACTTTTGTTTGTACATTTATCACTGCTTAAATATTTAAAAAATACCATTTAAAAAATAAAACTGATGCATTTGTAGATTTCATTTATGTAAAAACAGTATTAAACTCATTAAGATATTAAATATTTCATGAAGATCCTAAATAAAAATGACTTTTTTTTTGCAATTGTCTTAAATAACTGGAAAATAATTTATATTTTGCAGACTCTTGAGAGCCTCTAATTACCATACCACACTTTAAGGTGTTGAAAGAAATATCCTTCTGGGTTCAGTTCCAAGTGGGGAAAAAAGACACTGGAAACATGGAGGCTGCTTGGAAGGTTTAATGGTTACAGGGCCACATGGCCTGGAGCTCCAGAGAAGAATGATCACATGCTTCAAGATAAGAAGAGAAGGGAAAAAGGGAAAAGGGGAAAGAAAAAAGAGTGGAGGTGCTGAGAGTACCTGGGTTTTATACTCTCTGTTGAGATTTGAATTGGAGCTTGTATTCTAATTGGTTGTCAGACTCCCAGGGGCGGGGGTCTTAACTCTGTAGGCTTGGTCTGGCCTTTCTGGGTGATTATGCCCTTAAAAGGGCTTTTGGCAATTGCTATAGCTTTTACCTGGAGTTCCTTCTTATGTAAAGTATTCTGGCCCAGGCCTTAATGGCCCACCCATTGACAAAGGTGGGGGTGAGTTTCTGCTTCTTGAGTGAGTTTCTGCTTCTTGAGTTTCTACTCTTTTTAGAAGAAATATTCTGCCTTTTAATATTTCCTGGGCTATTTCAATTTTTCTAGGAGAGGGGTGGATGCTAACTTCCTACAATCCCTCATTTTTTTTTTTTTTTGAAAACATGTGAGAATTCTGACAAAAAATTAAAAGGTGATCAGATCAGGGAAACTTGATGGGTGCTTTTAAAAAAATATATATTTTTTCTGATGCAAAGGAAAGGCATTGAAAAAGAGGCAACAGAAAAGGATTCCTTCAGTGGCTCCCAAAAGCTTTCAACCATAAAGCTCTGGGAAAACTTCTGTTTTTTTTTTTTTTTTTTAGCTGTATCCAATTATTCATGCCAAATAATTTTCAGATGTTTGATGTATTTTTTGTGAGCTTACAGTCAGGTTGTAAGCACAAGCCTCTATACAGTGTTCACAACCTTTAAATTACAGGCTGCTCATATCCAAGGTTATGGTTACTACCTGCCTAGCTCTTAGCTTCCAGGGTTTGTGAGGCCAAATTGAGGTTAGCCAGTGTGCAACCAGGCTATTTTGTATTTTTAAAGTTACACACAATGAGCCCTGGGATTTCTACTCATGAGACCACCAGTGCAACATATCCTGCTTTACTGGGCAACTGGGCAGCATCATTTGTGAGTCACAGTCAGGACTTGGGGTTTGGAGATCTCTTTTCTGCTATCTCTTCAGGAATTGCCTGAGGGAGATGCCTTCTCCCCCATGGAATTAGCAGGGTAATATGACTGCTTGGGCCTTAGTGCCTCAGAGCAGCAAACAAAAACAAAACAAATAAAAAAACACATTAAAACGAAGCTAGGAGCAGCTTTGTGTGGATGTAGGTGAAAGGGGTTAGCCTCTATCTAATTCTGAATGGTGTGTCTCTGTATGTGCCTGTGTATGCAGCTAGTTTTACAATACAGATAATACAAACATGTGGACAATTTTCCCTCCCACCAGACAGAAGTACAAGGTGTTCAGAACTTGCTGGGCCAGCCACTCTCAAATATAATCCTTACATGAGTACATCAAACTGGTTACAATATAAATGATACAAGAAAGAAAACATTACAATAGATTTCACATTACAATGAATTTTCAGTTACAATAAATTTCCATCCTCCCCCCATAATCTTTCTGTCTTCTGGGGATTGAAAAGAGTCTTTTAGTCTTTTACTGGTCCATCTCAGGGTCCTTTCCTTCACGTCTCTGGGTGGCATAGGCTTGGCCTGGTGGTATGGGTGGTCAGTCAGGCATGGGAAGGTCTGCCCACTCTGGTTTGCTGTAATGACTTTCAGTGGAGGCTGGATCCAAACCCAATTCCTGGTTCCAATGGATGGAATGGCTTTAGGGGCAGTATCTGCTTCCACATGTGGCAGGACTAGAAGACACAGAACAAGGGTCCCCTCCCCCCTTCGCTGGTAATTCTACCAGGAAAGGCATTGTAAAAGGATTAGATTTTGGTGGGGGGGTAGATAGCTTGCAGGCATGGTTTGAGGATGAAGAATAACACATTAGTATTGCAGTTACTAAAAAGATAAATCAGTTTCAACAAAATGGAGACACAGTAGATGAGAAAGGAAAAAAAAACTGGATTCACAAGCTTCAGGAAAAAGGATGAACAGATAAAATCATTTAAACACACAGTATGCAAGGATGAAACTTTTCTTGTAAATGAACTTAGAACATTCACTAATAACCTTGGGTTTTTCTTAAAAGCACAGAGAAGAAAGAAAATTTTCTGTTCCTCATCCAGTTTGGTTGGCCAGACCAGACCGGGAGAAGACAATTTCTCTCAGTGGTTTTAAATCTTAACAATTTAAAATTAATATCTGAAGAGGTCAGACACTTTTAACAGTTGCAACAGTTACCTCGAGGACACACAAAGACTTAGACACACACATGTGCACGCGCACACAGAGAAACAAGGACACAGAGAGGAAAACAAAAGTCTGAGGTGTACACACACACTGATCATTCCCACAATAAATATCTTAGTTAAATTGGGGAAGGCATAAATCTTAAGGAACAAACCACGTGGTTGCATAGAAGACAAAGAAAGAAAGACAGAAAGAATTAAGAAAATTCCATGTGATCCTGTTTATACATTGCCCTTTTAAGTACCTTTATTTACCACATTGGTCTTCCTGTATCCCTCAGCAAAGCCAAATCCCTACCTATACATTTTACCTTTTTCTTGCTCATGCCGGCTAGGGTCAGCATCTGCTGCTCATCCCAAGCCTCCAATAGCTCTCCCTGGGGGGTTCCATCCAGGACCCTCGAACTACCGCTTCCCATGTTCCCCTTACATGTGGGGTTTCACACTTTGGCTTAGTCGGGTCAGTCAGCTAGGCGAACCAGTTTCAGACACAAGCAATATCCGAGCAAGAAGAAGAAGAAGGGTGTCTGGGGGAGACTTTGGTCGTTGCTCCTGACGCAACAGAATCAAACACTTTTCTTAAACCTCAGAACAAAAATATAAGAGACTTTAGTCGTTGCTCCTGGCGCAACGGCATCAAACATTTTTCTTTAACCTCAGAACAAAAATATAAAAAAACTAGGTGTTTCCCAAAGTATGCGCGCTCCCCTTTTTAGTAAAAAACTTCCCGAGACTTTTCTCTCTCTCTCTCTCTCTCACTTCACCACGGTTTTCGGACTGGGGGTGTTGCTGTCAATGCAGCCTACTTTCCTTTCCCCAAAAAAAACAGCCCGTGAGACTCTCTGCCCCCCTCAGACAAGTACGAGTACTCCACTTTTCTCTATTCTATTCTTTTCTTTTCTTCCTAGCCCACGTTTACAGATCTGGAAGAGCTCAGATCCGAGAAAACTTGCTGCTCTTATGCAGGCAAGTACTGGCGCTCCTAATTTAGTGTCCAAATTACACTAAAACTACCTAAGTTTACCTAAAACGCTGGGGTTTGCTTTTGGGATACACTGGACAAAAAAAATGACAAATTTTCCTTCCCTCCCTTCAATCATAACCCGCTTGGCTTTTCCTCTTATATACAGAAGGTCCCACACTCTGGTGGCCCCCCCTTGCTTTTCCTGTCCTGATGGTCCTGGCTCTGTAGAGCTAACAACAGGCAAGAGGGCGGCTAGAGGCCAAACAAAGAAATGAAATCCAGCTGCTGTCCAAGGATGAAGCCACTCATAAACATGCTCATCCTTTTTCCCTAACAAAAGGTCCTGTGCTCTGGCAAAACCCCCATGCTCTCCAGACTCTTGGTCTTTCTGCGGTTAGGAAATGCACAGAGGAAGCAAGATCCAGTTGTGTTTGGGAGAAGAATCCTCTCACACACATGCAATCATACACATATTTCCCACATTTTTCCATGCTTTAAAATTAAAATTTAGAGGTACTCACCTTCTTTTCAAGCAGCCTTTGAGCTCAACACTCAAAACCCCTTTAAAACCATTTTTCCAAATGGCCAAGGTCCAGGAAAAACTCACCCACAGACTCAATGGGTCTGTTTGCTAGCAAGGGAATCTTACCTGGGCCTGGTCCATTGGTTAGGTTAGCTTGGAGTCCCATCTGCTTGGGTGCCAATTGTTGAAAGAAATATCCTTCTGGGTTCAGTTCCAAGTGGGGAAAAAAAGACACTGGAAACATGGAGGCTGCTTGGAAGGTTTAATGGTTACAGGGCCACATGGCCTGGAGCTCCAGAGAAGAATGATCACATGCTTCAAGATAAGAAGAGAAGGGAAAAAGGGAAAAGGGGAAAGAAAAAAGAGTGTTGAGGTGCTGAGAGTACCTGGGTTTTATACTCTCTGTTGAGATTTGAATTGGAGCTTGTATTCTAATTGGTTGTCAGACTCCCAGGGGCGGGGGTCTTAACTCTGTAAGCTTGGTCTGGCCTTTCTGGGTGATTATGCCCTTAAAAGGGCTTTTGGCAATTGCTATAGCTTTTACCTGGAGTTCCTTCTTATGTAAAGTATTCTGGCCCAGGCCTTAATGGCCCACCCATTGACAAAGGTGGGGGTGAGTTTCTGCTTCTTGAGTGAGTTTCTGCTTCTTGAGTTTCTACTCTTTTTAGAAGAAATATTCTGCCTTTTAATATTTCCTGGGCTATTTCAATTTTTCTAGGAGAGGGGTGGATGCTAACTTCCTACAAAGGAATGTTGATCTAAATGAATTTAATTTACGCAGTCCATCACCATTGGAACCCAACATTAGGTTCCAATGATACAGTAAACTACGAAGCTACTTAATCAGTGGGGTGCGTTGCAGACTAAGCTTGGAGTAAACTAGGCTTTTGGCATTTTCCCTTTGATAGGGTCTGCAGAGCTGACTTCCAGTTCTGGGGTTCCCAGCTTGAACTGAATGCCTGCAAACTCTGAAGGCTTGACTCTTTCAGATGTTTTTATTTTCCAAACAAGAGTCAAAGAAAAGAGCTTCAACAATGATTCTCTAATTTGGCTGGGGTTTCTCAGGTTGGCTTGTCTGTGCAGAGTTAGATAGCTCAGCCAGAGGTATTTATGGCTGGTTTCTATGGGGACCTGTGTCATAAATTCTAACTCAACCAGGGAGAGGTTCCTTTCATGGCCCCACTGAAGCTCTCTCTCTCTCTTTGTTTTAAGCCAATGGAATGGATCAGTGTAACTTCAAACTGAATGGTTCTGCAAAAAGCTGAGAACAATTGCTTAGACATATCACATTTAAACGGTCACAGGGAGAGAGCCAGAAAAGATGCAGTCATCTGTTTGCTAAACTAACCTTCTTCCTGCCTTGTTCCATAGACGGAGATAATGGCCCCTCCCTGTATCTTCCAAGCAGATTCAAAAGGATTGAATCAGCTTCTTTCACTTGTAAATATAGTTTCTCAAGGCAATTAACATGCTTGTTCTTGGTTCAAGACAGCAAATTCAAATGTGCAGAGAGAGAGAGAGAGAGAGAAGGGGGGGTTAAGTACTGTCTCTATTTGCTTCACCCAAATGGATCCCTCCTTTCTTTTCTTGCGATTAGAGGGATTTATTGCAATCTCTTTTTACTATTCTGCTCCAAGTTTCTGCTTCTGCTTGCATACTTCTCCTTACAGACAGTTTAACTCAACATGAAAAATATTAACCAAATTAGATTTATTTCAGGCATCTTAGATATATTTCACATTATAAGAAGATTTTTCTGAAGGCGTCAATAATCTGATCTTAGTCATGTAGGTTTTTAAAAAGAGAATGATTTCATCCCCACATTGAGAAATGTGCAGCCATCTGTAAGTTGGAATTCAAGTGAGCCTCGCTTGCTTACACCTCAGCCAATCAGAAGCCTGACCCAGTGGTCAATCAGAGGTAGAGATGTAATCACGTGATAAAGAACTACATTTCCCAGCAGGCAATGCCTTAAAGAGATAGCACCTAATTTCTAAGCTAAATATACACTCCAGCACTCCCATTGGTCAGAAAGAGAAATGTCGGCCTGCGATTGGCTAATGCGTTTGGAGGCCCGTCTTCTTGATGCTTCCGTTTGGCCACATGTTGGGGATGCGTGAGGATGAGCGATCCGCGCTCATTGTAAGGTCTCGGTGTAAGTAGCGATGATCTTTAATAGAAGGGAGGGACTGGCGGATTTTACAACTGGGAGGAAGAAATGCACCCTGCCATCTTTCATACTCACTTAAACTTATCTGAACATCAGTTTTGGCCCAGCTCAATGACCTGCATATAGGCAGAAGCCGTGAGAGGCGCAGAGCTTTGCTTAAAGGGGATAAGATGCAGAAAACTTAATGCTGATCAAGACAAAATTCAAAAGGTTCCATTAACGTCCTTATGTTCCATTTCCCGATGTCTTATCAATGCATCTCCCATCAATGCCACTGGCCCACGATGATGAGAGTAGGTTGATGTAGGATGATGCACTGAAGGACTTCTCATTAGAGATAGTTGCTGGAAGCATATTCTGCTTTGCACTGATGATGTTACCTAGTTTGATAATGAAACGTCTGCAAGAAAACAACCAAGCTCAGACAGCCAGCACCTCATTTCAACTTCGGGCTACAAATACTCTCCTTTAGTGGCAACACTTAAACATTATTGTTACTCAACCTTTCTAGGTAAAAGTTGAATGCTTAAATTGTGTACTGTATATATTGTTTTGATGTAATGAAAAAGCGTTCATATCACTGATGGGATATAACAAAGAAAGTAGTTTGGGTGAAGATATTTTAGTGATTTTTTAGCAGAGCAAGATTCCAGGTGGAAACATTTTGAGGAGCCAAGTCTCTTTCCTGAAATCACACTGCTTTCAATTTATCACTCCATAGAGTGGCCCACAAAATTACAAGCTTCCATTTTTATCTGATCTTTTGCATTGACATTTAAATTATTTTAGGCTACAGTAAAGCAAAAGTGAGCTTCTGTTAAGCTTGACAGCTTAAGATGCTTTTTGTTCTGGATCAGACAGATTGTATCATCAGATCACTTTAATTGAAGAGATGCCCATGACTGAATCTGAAACACAAGTTAAGCTATGGACACACACTCACTCTTCTAATTCTCTAAGCTGGTGTAGAAAGTTAGCACCCACCCCTCTCCTAGAAGAAGAATGAAATATTCTAGGAAATATTAAAAAGGCAGAATATTATATTTCCCCGGATGAAAAAGGAGAAACATGTCTTTAAAGACAAAGCAGCTTCCTGCAGCTCCCTGCCCCCCCCCCCTTCAGCTCCAGGGTGATGGGATTAAGACATGGCCCTCAGGACATGATAAGATTACCCATCTGACCACATGGCACCTGGGAAGATTACATCACCCAGCAGGATTCAACCAAATTTAGCACACATACAACCTATAAAGCTAGCTATGACCCCTGTCAGCATCCAATCAGGATACTCTTCCTGTGCCCCAGGAAGTTCAAAGCTTAGAGAGGGCATAAAACCAAGGGACTCTCAGCATCTCTTCCCTTTTTGCTCAGGAGCTCCAGGGCATATGGTCCTGTCCACCATTAAACCTTCTTTCCAAGCAACTTCCATGAATCCAGTTTCTTTTCCCCCACTTGGAATTGAACCTAGAAGGTTATTTCTTCCAACACTTGCTTCTTTGGACTCACCTATGGCCAGTATGGGAATAACTACTAACAAATTTATGCAACCTGGCTTAGATTGCCTAGTGAACCAATAAAATGAAAAATAAGTCATTTCCCCTCCCTGCCAGTGCATATATTTTTAAAGTGCAGGTTACAATTGATCATAATTAAGAGTTTGTGATTTTGAGCTTATGACTTGGCAATATGTCAGAATGGACTGTTCTGTCTTTTAGAAGCGGGCATCCTAAGATGTCTGAATTTGACAATGAAAATAAGGGCATCAAGCCTGCTGCTTATGAAAAAATAGTCCTGAATGATGTTTCTGAATACCATTATTTGAAGATCCATTTGTAAGTTCAAATCCCTTTTTTAAAATATTCCCATTCCATTTCTGTTCAGTTCTGTATAACTTTAACATGTTTGAGGCATATTATACTTACTAATAAACCTTTTTACAAAAAATGAATTATAGGGAGTTTGAAGAAGCTGGCATTAGTTTAAGTCCTGTTGATTTCAAACAACTTATAATCTCTGCTTTGAAACGGCTCCATGGTGAGGTATGTCATTTTTGTCTGAATTATTCTTGAGATAATAATTTATGAATCCGTTGCAACTTCTGGTTTATTTACATTATATACAGAAGGGAGTGATTGGAACGGAGGACTGTAAAAAGTAGTTTGATTGAAATCTCTGTATTTAGGAAGACTTTTACTAACTGCAGTTTGTAGTTGTATACCATGCTGAGCTAGGTTCAGGTTGTTAATAAAGTGGTTCTTTGCATATCAGCCTTTATCTGCTATTAGTTAATATCCTTTAAAACAGAGTGGTCACTTAGTTTCTTCTTTACACTCTGGCACTGTTTCCTGCTTCATAATAACTTCATTATTAAAATCTAGTATCAAATGACAGCAATGTTTTGTTATATGGGGAAAAATAATAAGGGAAAGAGATGTCAAATGCTGATTGGCCATGCATCTGTTTTAATGAAAACAAACTCCAGTCAACAAAAATTTAAATTCCATTAATGATATTGCATTACTGCCCTGTTCCTTGCTGTCATTTGTAGTTAAAGAGATAAACAACCCTTCCCAAACCTCATTTGTGGTTTTTGGCAGCAAAAGAGTCATTTTAAATAAGGTAGGATCAGGCGATGCCTCTGATTACAAATACCAGCTGTTTCTCCCAGATATAAGGGGCCTTGATGATTTTCATGTGTACAAGAAAAATAGATTAAAAAATGAAAATGACAAAAACAAACATTCAAGATCATCTCATTTTGTGCATTATTCTCCATTATGAAATATATTGACCAAACTTGCAGGTCATTCTTTATTAAGCTTACCTTAAATAACATATTTGTAATTACATCAAATTAAACTAAATGTAGTGGTGGAATAGAATTGAATTTCTTATGTGAGCTTTTTTAATGACTTAGATTTTTAAAGTGCATCTTAGTAACAGTGGCATGTTTCCTTTCAGGTTGGTGCTGCATTACCTGTTGATGTTTTGACATACGAGGAAGAAACATTGACTGCCATACTTAGAGTATCTAATGTGTAAGATATTTTGAATGTGTTTTCTTGGCAAATTAGATAAAGGAATTCCTTTATTCCTTAGATAATGGAATAGTCTCTAGCATAATAATAAAAATGAAGATAATTCTTTTTAAATTCAAGTAAAGTGTCATAAGTCTTGTACCATTGTTTTTCAAAATTAGCAGCTTTAAGATGTGTATACTTCTTCCATGCTGGTTGAGAAATTCTGGGAGTTGAAGTGCACACATCCTGAAGTTGCTAAGTTTGAGAAACACTGATTTGTGGAGTTCTTGGTGTTCTCTGAGCTTGATTGTTTGCTTGCAGATGTTTCATTATCTAACTAGCTAACATCATCAGGGACAGTGAGTGTGGTGTTTGGTCCCCGTTTATAAATGGTAGCTTGTCCTGTCAGTGTTGGTGGAGGATGTGTTCTATTTCCTTCTTAGTATTTGTATAGTCTCTTGAATGGTTTATAAATATGGCTTATCTTTATGTGTCCACTGATGGCTGGTTCGTCTGAAGGCTTAGTTTCCAGAAATTCTCTAGCGTTTTTGGGTTTGGCTTGATCTGGATTGTTTAGGTTTTCCCAGTTGAAACTATGGTTGAATCTGTTCAAGTAAGGTTAAGGAGCTTTCCGTGTGTCTTCTGACTACTAGTTGGTGTTCATGGTTGCACTCTGCTTATCCTCTCCAGCAGCATATATCCAGATAAACAGGGATCGACACCAGTCAAACAATAAAGCAGAAAACAATAACCAAATTAAGAAATGGCCAAGGAGAAAGCCACACTCATTATTAATACTGGTAGGGCAAGCTGCTGTATATAAATGGACAGACTGCATACTCACTACCATTGATTACATGAAGGTGACCAACTTTTTTACAATGAGAAGCAGGACACAAATTGAAGAAAAAAAACAAAGCCATTTGCGCACGGTGCCCTCTTGCATGCGGCGCACTCTCTCAAAACAATTCTCCTGTGTGGAGCGCATGTGTCTCATAATCGTGTCTCGCCGCACTGTACCGAGCCTTGACGAATCATCATGTCAAATACAAATACGTCACATCACACACAACAGATCAGATCGGCATTGATCAAATACGGAGATTTACAGAAAAGGAGGATATGTAGGAAGACACTTTTTGAGAGAGGATAGAACTTACAAAAAAAGGAGGACGATTGGTCACCTTAATTATATTAAATGCAATTGTTTTATCAGGAAAGCAGTTATCTTCACATAAGTGTTGGGAGATTTGGCCTCAAGTTTATTTGGATCTGATTTCTGGATAGATATGGCTTCCAGCTCATTGAACCTTGATTCGATTTACACTATAAAAATATGTTGAGACTCTAGAAAAAGTACAGAGAAGAGCAACCAGGATGATTAGAGGACTGGAGACTAAAACATATAAAGAACGGTTACAGGAACTGGACTTGACTTGTCTAGTGAAGAGAAGGACCAGGGGAGACATGATAGCAGTGTTCCAATATTTGAAGGGCTGCCACAGAGATGAAGGGGTCAAGCAATTTTCTAAAGCGCCTGAAGGGCAGACAAGGAATAATGGATGGAAACTGAACAAGGAAAGATTTAACCTGGAAATAAGGAGAAACTTTCTGACAGTGAGAACAATCAACCCATGGAACAGCTTGCCCTCGGAAGTTGTGGGGGCACCATCACTTGAGACTTTCAAGAAGAGATTGGACTCCCATCTGTCAGAAATGGTGTAGGATCTCCTGCTTGGGTGGGGGGTTGGACTAGATGACTTACAAAGTCCCTTCCAACTCTGATTATCTGTTATCTGTTATTTACCATGAAATATTTATTACTTACTTTACTTGCCTATTGATTAGTCATTTCCATTAATATATCCAATATTATTATTTATACAGTGGCCATGTAAAACTGTGGAGTGCTCTATCATTGCTTGGTTCATACCAGAACAGAAAATGTGCTTTTAGAGTGATACAGGTAAGAATTGAGAAATAATCAGTTGAAAGCTTTAATTATTCAGTAAAATTATTGCTCTGAAGATGGGCAACCTGTAGATTATATTCACATGCACTTCTTATCTTGTGCTTTCCTTAAAGTATTAGAGTTGACCTACATTGTGTGTGGGTGTCTGTTGAGTTTTCAGTGTTTTATTGCTTTATATTTTTTCAATAGTTTTTTAATCTAGTCAGATAATTCATTGTGTGCATAAGAAACAGGATAAATATATTTTTCTAGAGGTGTGTTTAGTTTACTCTCTGCTGCTTTACCGTTGATTGATTTATTGTATTACTATTTTTGGGAGAATAATTTCATCCCAGCTTGTTGATCTCTGAGTACAAATAGCCTGTTGCTGTTAGCAACTTATACTGGATTTCTTAAAACCCACCATTATTTATGGCATCATTTCCTTTCATCTCATTCTACTTGAAATGCTTGAGTTCAGCCACTTAACCATCCTGTCCTAGACTTTCAGTTATTAAATTTGGTCTCCAAGGAAATTAATCAACTGCCATTTATTTGCTTGAAAATGCCTGAATGTTCTTTTATGCAAAAGGAATTGATTTTGTGCTTCTATTTGATTTTCCCCCCTTTCTCTCTAGACTTCTCCATTTCTTCTTGCGTTAGCTGGGAACAGCAGAGAATTGGTGCTAGATTAATTATTCAGTTGATTATGGTTTATATAACACTATGATACTGATGGCATTGCCCAAATGCAGATTTTTTTGTGTGAGACTTGGAAGAGTATTTTCCATAAAGCCAAGCATGTCCATGCCATTCTTCACTCAACACCGTGTTCAGTTTTTACACATAAAGATTGGAGACAAAGCTGAAATAATTAAGAAGTTCACATCAAAGGATATTGTTACCTTTTCTGAATTAACAGGAGATACTAACCCATTACACTTGGATGAAGAATATGCAAAGAAATCAAGGTTTGGGAGAACAGTTGTACATGGTGTTTTGATCAATGGACTTATTTCAGCTGTCCTTGGTACAAAAATGCCTGGGCCTGGCTGTATCTTCATTTCTCAGGAAATTAATTTTCCGTCTCCTTTATATGTTGGAGAAGAAGTCTTGGCTTCAGCAGAAGTGAAGAAATTGAAGCGGTGTCTTGCTTATATTACAGTGTCATGTACAGTTGTCCAAAGTGGCAAAATTGTCATGGAGGGTATTGTTAAAGTTGTAGTGCCTGAAGATCACAAACCTGTGACCTGATTGTATAGTGTGTCCTATTGGTAGCTGAGATATACTAATCACCTTACTTTATGAGGAATTTGTTTACTTCCAACATTTTGATGTTGATCTGATTTAAAAGATTGCTTTGCCTTTTCTCAATGTGACAATGAGATAGAATGAGAGCTTCAGAAGAATGCTGAGGTAAAAATCAGTATCTAAAATGCCTTGAATTGTTTACTTTAGATTTATATATCGGACAGATTTAGGGATTGCCATGTTGGGTTTGACCAGTGACTCCATTAGCTCTGCAATTTGTCAATAAATAATAACCACCCAGGTGACAGTTTTATTGCTTAGGCAGTTGGTGCAATCCATCCTCTTATTACCTAGAAGTACATTGTAGATCTGTCCTCTGCTTCCTCCTACATACTGGTATGTCATTTATATAAATATGTTTGATATAGCATAAGCTGACAAATAAGATTAAGAACTTAATATTATTTCCTCAAATTCTCTTCTTGAAAAAAAATGAGTACAAGCCTGGTATTCATACACAAAGTAACACTTGACTTCTCTGGAATGTTATTCTCAACTACAGCTCTTTTATCTTCCTTCTGTATTAACTTTCCTAATTGATAAGAGAAACTTGTATTGTTGCTCTTAATGATCTGGGTAATTCTGTTATATAATTATATTGTGGCTACAGTTTGCAATCCTTCCACAATACATCTTGATGGGGAAAAACCTTAAGAATAAACCGAAAGCAACTGGAGAAGCCCAAACCAGTTTTCTTTATTGAACTATAAAATTATAGTGGTTATCGAGCTCCCAGCCAGCAAGGTCTTCAAGAGTGCAGATCATATACTGCAGGGGTCTCCCAAACCTTTTGGTTCTGTGGATTGGCGGCAACTGTGTGTATGTGAGGGGAATGGTTTCACACATGCAACCTAAGTCCTGTGCATGCGCAAATGCAGCTTCGCATGCTTGCCTGCAGCTTGGGCAGCCCAGTTCCCAAGAGGCCATGGCCCAGGGTTGGGGGCCCCAACACAGGGTTCACAGAGAGTTGAATAGGCACTAGCTTGAGCTTATCACAGGAATAGTTGGCACTGACAAGAAGTGTAGATGAGGTTCTCTGGCATCTTCCTGTCTGGTTTAAGAACATCCTGTATTGCTAGGCATTTAGCTTCAGAATAACAGATCACCTAACTGCCATTTATTGTTAAAAAACAGTATCTCTCATAATACCTGGATAGGAGAAACAGGGCATTCTTAACAGTATCCTTGAGAGTTCAGATGCAAAAACATCCAGGTTCTATATCAAAGCTATGATTCAGGGAGAACATGTACCTAAGGGAGTTAATTTGAGATAAATGGAAAAGGTAAGAGTTAAGTTTATTGTGACTGATCTATATCAACAGATAGAAGACAGGAAAGTAATAATAAGAACTCTCCTGCTGGGAAATGTAGAAGGATTGAAGAGCATAACCAGCAGCAAGGTGGATGGACTCGGATACAGTGGCAATGAATGCACCATTGGAAAATTTGAAAGACCAGATCATCATGGAAAAAAATCTAAGTGGTTGCTTAGAGTAAACAGCTCAATGCTATAATCAATACACGAGAGCCAGTTTGGTGCAGTGGTTAAAGCTCCAAAAAAGAAACCAGAAGACCTTGAATCCTAGTTCTGCCTTGGACACAAAGCCGGTTGGGTCACTTTGGGCCAGTCAGTGTGGATTCTAGGAAGGAGCTTTTTCCAGTACCTTCCCGGGTATTGATGTTAGGCTGATTGGTCCTTAGTTTCCTGGGTCTGGTTTTCTTCCTTTTTTGAAGATGGGTTTTTTGAAAATAGGTAACAGGTAGAACGCTATATTTAGTTATCTGGTATTTCATCTTCATAGGATTTTTAATATTCCCTAGAGGGGACGAGGGCAAGGAGCTTGTGAAAATCTTGCCAAGAAAACTGTATGAGGAGTCAACACTGAATTAAAGGTATGTGCCGTAGGTACACCTCTGATACTTGCCCTGGAATTAATATGAATAAATGAACAAAAACATATCATTTATGAGCTAACATCACACATCACATACATATTGATGGAATGGATAGCACAAAGTGAAATAACACAAAATGCAAATTCAATATGAGATAGCTATGAAAAAATTCCAGTGATTATTAGAGGAATTGAAAATAAAAATGCCAACATTGTAATACACTATACAAAACTATGGAATGTTCACAACTGGTTTGTGTACAATATTAGTTACCATGCTTGAAAAAGGTGGTAGAAAGCTGACAAAGGTGTAAAAGAGCAGCTAAAACAAGTAAATCAGACAACGAAGTAGTGAAAGGGATTTTGTTTTGTTTTTTTAAAAAGGAAGCAATTCCCACCCAGCATATTACTAACCTGTGGAATATATTATGATGTAATGACCAGAACTTGGATAGCTTTAAAAAAAAAATATAGGTAAATGAATGGAGAACAATTTCATAAAGCTCTTATTGGTCTCAATAATTCAATGATACCTTCCAGTTGGAGGCAGCATGTTCTTTTTCTGTTCTTTTTCTGTTTTTTTCTCCTGCTTGTGGAATTTGTTCTTCATGTGCAAAGCCATGTACTAGACCGATACATCAGGTCTGTTCTTAGGTTAATGAAGCATACATTCCAGGCTTGCAGCATCAAGAACTTTTGAGATCCACTGTTGGATCCACGATAGTAAGCTCAGGGAAGAAAGCTGGGTCTCTTAGAAAGAGAGATAATATGAAGTAATTTTTCTCTCCTTTTTGGTACAATTGTCAAGAAGGCAAGAGCACAGAGTGCAACAATTGCATAGGTTTATTGAATCAAATCTTGAATGTAATTGTCCTTTTACTAAATGTCACAATCCTAGTACAACTATCGTACACATTACTGATCATCTAACCTAAGCAAGTGGTTATCTAAATAATCAGTTACCAAATCTTATCTTGTAAATCCTTAATTCTAGAAAGCACATTACAGCTTTTAACTTTTCTCTCTCACATAAACACATAGTTAACCAACATACATATACATAACACAAGGCTCCTCTTGCTCTATTTTAGTGTGTTGGATTCTGATTGGCTTATTTTCATCAATCTTGTCATTACAATAAAAACCAAGTTGGACAGTAGTGTAGCTTGGGCATTACTGAAGAAGAAGAAAAAAATCAGAGGGTGACCAAGTCAGGGTTGTTATTGTTAGAATTTGTGAGAAGAGGGGGTGACCTATTTCTACCTACTGTATTTTTCAACTTCACTACATCTGGTCAAACAGATATTGGTAGGCATAGTTGATACAGTCATGATAATGCATATCAACATAAGTTATTTAAAAATTATATTTCCCTGAAATGCAGTTCCTTTGACTTTCCAGATCACTTTTAAGAATCGTTTCAAAGCAGTTTTTGAAAGAAGGGTTATTGTGAAAGGAATTGAATGGTGATCATTATACATTTGTTTCCCAAATAACTTCCTTATTTGCATGTGTGAAAGAGAAGAACAAATGTAGTAACACAAATGGGTGTGTCTTTCTGCAGCTGAAAAGTCACAAGCTATTTATATAGTCAAATGATTTCTTTATAAAGCTATTATAACTCTTATAGTTTAGTGTATTCTGTGTGTATTCTGTATGCTTTCTGTAGATTTCTGCAGAGAAGAGAAACAATGCAAGACATTGAAACAGCGTAAATGTGAAAATATTAACTTAATGAATTGATTAGGTAATACAGATAATCAGTTAGAAGGGACCTTGTAGGTCATCTAGTCCAACACCACCACCACCCAAGCAGGAGACACTATACCATTTCTGAAAAGTGGTAGTCCAATCTCTTCTTGAAAGTGATGACACTCCCAGAACGTCTGAGGGGAAGCTGTTCCATTGGTTGATTGTTCTCAGTAAGAAAGTTTCTCCTTATTTCCAGATTAAATCTCTCCTTCCACCCATTATTCCTTGTCTGGCCTACAGGTGCTTTAGAAAGTAACTTGACTCTCTCCTCTCTGTGGCAGCCCCTCAAATATTGGAACACTGCTATCATGTTTCCCCTGGTCCTTCTCTTCACTAGACTAGCCATGCCCAGTTTCTGTAATCATTCTTCATGTTTTAGTCTCTAGTCCCCTAATCATCCTGGTTGCTCTTTTCTGCACCTTTTCTAGAGCCTTAACATCTTTTATAGTGTGGTGACCAAAACTAGATGCAGTACTGTAGGTGTGGTCTTACTAAGGATTTATAGAGTGGTTTATCTCACTTGATCATGATTGTATCCTATTAATGCAATTTAGGATTGCATTAGCTTTTTTGGCTGCTGCTGCTGCACACTGCTGGCTCATATTTAACTGGTTGTCCACTAAGACTCCAAGATCCCTCTCAGTTACTGCTATTAAGCCTGATTTCACCCAGTCTATAGGTGTACTTTTGGTTTTTCTTGTCTAAGTATAGAACTTTACTTTTCTCTACACTGAATTTCAGTTTGTTAAATACGGCCCAGTGTTCTAGTCTGTCAAGATCCATCTGGATCCTGAACCTATCTTCTTGGGTGTTAGCTATTCTTGCCAGCTTAGTATAATCTATAATTTTGGTACGTTCCCCTTCTATTTCTTTATCTATGTTGTTAATGAAAGATATTGAAGAGTACTGGGCCTAAGACAGAACCTTGTGGCACTCCACTGCTTACTTCCCTCCATGTAGACTTAGACCCATTAAGGACTACTCGTTGAGTACGGGTTTGTCAGCCAGTTGCAAATCCATCTGGTGGTGGTGCTATCTATCCCACTTTTTTCTAGCTTACGTAGAAGTAAGTTGTTGTCTACTTTGTCGAATGCCTTGCTGAAATCTAAGTATATTATATCCACAGTATTTTGTTGGTCTACTAATTTAGTCACTATGTTGAAGAATGAAATAAGATTGGTTTGGTATGACCTGTTTTTAACAAATCCATGCTGACTGCTAGTTATTACTTCACTTATTTCTAGATGTTGGCAGGTCAGTTTTTTTATTATCTTTTCCAGTACCTTCCTGGGTATTGATGTTAGGCTGATTGGTCCTTAAGTTTCCTGGGTCTGGTTTTCTTCCTTTTTTGAAGATGGTTTTTTTGAAAATAGGTAACAGATAGAACACTATATTTAGTTATCTGGTATTTCATCTTCATAGGATTTTTAATATTCCCTAGTGACAGGAGCCAGGTAACAAATGAGGATTAATTAAGGAACACTGAGAAATGCTGTTTCCAGGAGTTCTTACTCACTTTGGGCACCTCAATTACATATATATTAAGATGATAAAGAAGTATATGTATCCTGGCTTCCATGACCTTGTGTGTACAGTAAATGAGCTCGTTTGTATATTGCACAAGTTTTGGTATATAGTACATTTGTCTTGCCTGAAAACAGCCCCTAACTACCTACAACTATAAGCATTTATGGATCATATTCTCATATATTATCATTAATATATGTATAATGTTTAGATCACAAGAAAAAACTACTACCGGTAGTAAGACTTGTTCCTGGCATAAGTTCAAAAACCCTGAAGACAAATCCACTCGGTGTGTTGTTTCTGCCCTAATGCATATTAATTTTCTATACAATCATAATCGTAAGTTTCTTGGTAACACAAATACATACATCCATGATTTTAAAAATGTCCATAGCACAATTAAAAATAATAGAAAACCCCCCAATTAATTTTTAGTCTGAAAACGATGTAAAAAGGAAAATATTCACAAAAGACTATGTTCTCATATTAACTGAATTTCTGGGTGAAGGGTGCCCTGTAGCACAGTGTCATAATGGGAAAATGTCATAAAGTGAAGAAACATGCACATTCTTTCCTGAACTATTTTGGACAGGTTGATTTTGGCTGGAGGCAATGCATTTACATCTCCCCAATCTACAAAGAGTTTTCAATCTCTCTTCCACTCAATTTAGGAAGGTTGGAAGTATAAACCAACTGGTAAAGACCATACTTTTTAAATAATTGTTGAATAGGATTAAAATTCCATTGGATTCTATTGTGGTGGCAGTTTTGCCTATGTGTCATTCAGGAAATGGAGGACAGCCAACAAGTTAAATGAGTTAGGAAAGGAAATCAGAATATTACATATTTATCACAAAGACAAAATTAAAGGGAGACATGTTAGTTGCTATTAAGCACTTAAGACCTGTTCATGCAGGAAGCATGGCTGAAAAATGCAAGAAAGAAGATTCTGGCTAACATTAAGAGATGACACTTAACAGAATGAGCTGTTTTCTGCAGGACTAAAAATTAATAAAGATAAAACAAATGTAATAACCAAAAACTTGATAGAAAGTTAAAAAAAAAGAATTGGAAAGGAAATTGCAATTACAAAGTTTCAAAACCTTAAATATCTAGGAATTTGGTTAACAGGAAGATGCTCTTCCATAAAAGAGGACAATTATATGAAATTACTTTCACAGATAAAGAAAGATCTGGCCAATTGGGGAAAATTACAACTATCACTATTAGGCCGAATAGCAGCCATAAAAACATACTACCAAAACTATTATACTATTTTCAAACAATACCTATAAAATTGGATAAGAATTTTTTTCAGGAATTAGATAGGACAGTAATGAAATTTTTATGGATGGAGAAAAAAACACGAATAAAATTGAAAACATTACAAGATAGTAGAACCAGAGGCGGCCTTGGACTCCCAAAATGGGAAACATATTATCAAGCAGCAATTTTTCTATAGGTTAAGGAGTGGATAAACTTAAAAAATAAAAGAATTTTGGTAATAGAAAGTCATGACTTTCAAATTGGGTGGCATGCCTTTCTATGGGATAAAAAGAATAAGATCCACTCCTATTTCCATAGACATTTGATAAGGAACTCACTTTTACAAACATGGGAGAAAATTTTAAAAAGCATTATTTGAAAAGACCAAACTGGATCTCACCTATAGAAGTTATATTATATCCAAATACAAGGGACATTAAAAAAATGATTAGATATAAAGAATTGGAGATGAACAGGGGGAATTAAAAACACTGGATAAACTAAAAGAACAAGGGATAATATTAGACTGGTGGGTATATTTGCAAATTCAATTTAAGAAAGATGTAAAGGAGCTAGGGATAGATAAAGAATTACAAAAATTGGACCAAATCTTGACAGGCAAGGATATAAAATTTATAACACGAACATATAATTATTTATTGGAGGTAGAACTAGAGGAAGAAATAGTTAAGGGACCAATGATAGCCTGGGCGAGAAATGTGGGTCATAATATAAATTTGGATGAGTGGGAAAAGACTTGGACCGAGAACTGGAAGCTGACTTTGTCGACGGCATTCAAAGAAAATCAATATAAAATGTTTTGTAGATGACACTTAGCGCTGGCACGACTGGCGAAAATGTATCCAACCTTAAAACCAGAATGCTGGAAGTGCAAACAAAAGAAAGGAACATTTTTCCATATGTGGTGGCAATGTATAGAGGTCAAAAAATACTGGAAGAAAATACAGAAATGGCTTTTTGAAATTACAAAATATAAATTGAAATTGGAATCCGAAACATTTTTTTTGTAAAAAGATTTATTTGGGTTTTCACAAAACATAATACAAGTAAAATTTCTTTTTTTGAGAATAGCATGGTCCCGGGTTATCATTTCTCCATACAGATACAAATTCAATTTTGTATTCGTCTTTGTGTTCTATTCCATATCTTATTACTATTTTAACATTTTCTCAATAATTTTTCCCTTCCCTTAGTTTTCTCAATCTTGCTTTTAATTATCTCATTCCTTTCTAAATTCAATTATATCTTTTTCTAAGTTTCAATATTTTTCTAATCATTATATTTATACTTTTGTCTGTCCTGTTTCAATTTCATATTTTCTTTTCTCATTAAACAACATTTTCCCCTGTATCTCTTAATTTTTATCCATTCAACTCTTATTTAAACTTCAATTTATGCCTTTACAATTATAACATTCAATATAACACATAGCTTCCAGTCGAATTCTGCTTGGTTCATTCTTAAAATACGCACTAAGTTCTTAAAGAGAAAGTATATATATATATATATATAACAATAATAAATAAAATACTTATTCTATTCCAATTCAGCTCTATCAATGTTAGTTGTAATCTTTAACATCTTTAACTTTTCTTTTCAATAGGATAGCATACTTCTAGGAACACTTATAATATTGCCATAATTTTTTCATATTTCTTTCATATTCCTCTTCACTTAAATTTTTATAACACATTAATAATAATTAATATGTTCCCCTCTTTTCCTAATTTCATTCTCTCATTCTCTTGATTTCATTTATTTATTAAACATTACATTACAATGAGTATTTTATCTATCATTTTAGTCACCCTTGTTTCATATTTTCAAAATTCATTTCTATTTCTAATATGACAATACTATCTTATGTACCATTGCAGAATTCCCCTTTCAGTTAAGTTTTCACTCATTATCTCTCTGTCTTCTAAATAGGCTTATACCCTTAATCCTTGTACATTTTCCCTGTTTCTCTATGTCCTGTTTCTGTCCTTTATAATTTCTTTTCTTTCCCTCTTCTTCTCCCTTCCCTTTTTGACCCCTTGTCTCTCTGATTCTAATTCTCTCTTCTGCAATCCTCTCTTCTGTTTCTTCCTAATGTTGTAATTACTTTTCAAACTATTCTTTTTTGGGGTTGTTTTTTCAGATCTTAAATTTTTCATTCTCTTTCCCCCCTTTCCCCCACATAGAATTACTTGGTCATTGAAGATGGCTTCTTCGTTCCGCCCTTCTTGTTCTACGGGCATTTCTTGTTGTTTCTCATAGTTCAAGATCTCCATTTCTAAAAATTGAAATACGAAGCCAAAAGAACCTCTTCCTTCTTGTGCATCTTCTTTCTGTTTTTTAAATTCCATTCTGAATTCTTCCAAGAGTGATAACATTTTAAAAACTTTTAAACAACCACCTGATTAATTTTAGTCCTTTAAATCCAAAAATCACCAAGTAATCCAAATAATCCAAAGCTGTTTCTTCTTGCTTCTTTTTCCCACTTTCTCTTCCTGGAGTTCTATTATCTTGTTACAAAGTTTCAGTTAAAATGTATCTTTTAGGCATCTTGTTAAAGTTTCACTGTTAATTCCTTTCACTTCCAGGTCACTTCCTCCATTTTTCCAGATCCCACCCTTTTGTTTTTTCCTTTTCTCTCCTTTCCTTCTTTTAAAAGTTTTTGAAAATCCAGAAATCTTTATCATCCCTTTGACATTTTATTTTCAGCTTAAATACATGTTAATGTCAAAGTGGATTTTTGCCAGTTTCTTGCTTAAATCTCTTAGTTGTCAATATGGGGAAGGAAAGAAAAAACCCCCAATCCTTTCCCTTCCCTCTCTCATTCATCGCTTCAAAGTCTTCTTTGGGAGCAATGTTATTCTTTATAGTTCAAATTCCAGGGTACCTTATATTGTTGCTTTTTCAATTCAACCCAGTCAGCCAAAAACTTTCTCTTCTTATTTTCCTCCTGCACATTCTTTTCTGGTCAAGTTCTTCTTCGAGGTGGCCATTTCTGACCACCCCTGCAACCACCTTCGGGAAAGGGAGTAATGGCCAGCTGGGGAGGAGAGATGCGACTCTCCTCGACCCTGCTGGCAGTCTCCCCCTTCTTCATCACTTCTACAGGGTGGCTTAGCCCTGAAACCAGCCGGCTCGGGGCGCTCCAGCGGTGAGCACAGATCGAAACAGTGCACGATCGCGGATTTCGGTCTGTTGCCGAAGACGCTCAAACTGGAAGTCCGAACCCAAAACATTTTTATTGATTAAAGGGAATTTGAATAAAGATAACAGATACCTTATTGTACACATCTTAACTGCAGCAAGAATCACGTTAGCACAAAAGTGGAAGAGTGATAAAATATCACCAGATGAAGTTTTGATTCAAAAAATAATGGACTGTGCTGAACTAGATAAATTCACTATAGAACTGAAAGGCAAAGAGGATCGAGAATACTATGCCACATGGGAGAGGTGATACGAATGGGTGAAGGATAAGAATAAAAATAATGTATAGTCACAAAGTAAGAAACATATATATACAATGATACAATAACTGTTAAATGGAAATGAGATTTTTGTATTTTTTGTTTTTAAAGAATAAAAATGTTTTTAAAAAAACAAAACAGAATGAGCTGTTTTCTATAATTGGAGGTGTTTAAAGAGAGACTGAACAGTTACTCTTCAAGTATATTGTAATAGCACCCTACACTATCAAGTAGGAACTTGGATCAATTCCAGCAGACCTGTTCCAGCAGACCTCTTAATCTTCTCCTGGACTCATTAAATACTAGCAAAGTTTGTTTTTGTTTTCAATCCATTACAAGCACATCAAATTGTGAAAGTTTTTTTTTTAAAAGATGGTGAATGTATACAACTTTGGACAACAATGAGAATACCACAAAAGTTTATCTAATTTACTGTTTGCTTTTTAAAGTATTTAATTTAAAGTATTTAAAGTATTTAATAAAGAGGCATCTTAAAATAAGTGAAGGTTGGTATGACACTAGTTTAACTACTTAAGTTTCACTTTCCTTTCTCCTAGTCTTTATCATCTCAGTTTTGTTTCTCTAGGAAACGGTTGAGTAATTCGCAGCCTCTGTAGGCTACAAAAAACATTGTCTAAAGAATTAACCAATGTGAGACATCTGCACTATAATTAACAGCAGCATTGTGTGTAGAAAGGAGATCTTTGTCCAATTTTTACAGATCACCGCTTTTATTTTAAAAGTCCTGAATAAGATATGTAGTCTTGTGACATATTACATTCCTCCATTTAAACTTTTCCTTGTACATATCACTAAGTGCCAAATTTTCATGGGATGTTATTTGAAACCTGGCTTAAGAGTCTTTGCTGGCAAAAACTGATTAACACACAGTCTCCTTAAAACATTTCAGGAATTGTTTCTTTGTACAGTACATCATTGCATATTTATGCAAGTGTTATTTTCTATATTGATGTTTTTATATATTTTCCTCCATTAGCACTGCGTTCAAAAATGATGTAATTTATAAGCAGCCTATAAAAAATATTTCTCAAACTTGGCAACATTAAGATGTGTGGACTTTAATTCGAAGCCAGCATGCTAGTTGGGAAGTTCTGGGAATTGACTTTCACACATCTTAATTTCACCAAGGTTGAGAAACACTGTTACCTTTGGTTAGGTGAATGAGTTGTCATGTTTTCTCCAATGTATTGATCTCTGGGGCAACACGCAAGAATGATGAATTAGCATTAAGACCAAAATATTTCTGGGAATGTAATCCTGAGCCAGGCTACCATTTCAAATTGCCCACTCAACTGTTTTCATCTCACCTGCCAACTCACCCTCCCTTTCCTTAGACATCATTCACCGTTTTTAACTTTCCAAGATGAGGCGTGTGCTATCGAAGTATAAAAGTATATAGTAAACAGGGAGGATAAAGTCCCTTGCCTCCCATGAAGCCCTTTGGCTATAATGCGCCAGTCCCTAAGATACTATGCGTTGTTTTCTCTGTTTCGGGCAATTCAACGTGCAGGAGGAGTAAATGAAGAGGAAAATACGGTTTTGCAATGGAGCGGCGTGGTGTTTTGCACACTTGCAAGCTATTGCAAGGCAGGGCCTCCGTATCCTCCCGGCCTTCCTCGGCCAAGCGCTGCGCCGGCCAAGCTGACGTCGCAGGGCCGTCCCTTGGCCGGGGGAGGGCGCCCCGCTCTGCCTACTCGGCGGCCTTTAAGACCCGGAGGAGGGACGACTCCGGACAGGAGGTTCCTGTGTTGACAGCCGCAGAAGTCCCTCAGAGCCGGAGGGAGCCGCCTGGCGAGGCACCGCGAGGGGCGCCGGGCTTCTGCCCCGGGCGCTCGGCATGGCCTTCATGGAGAAGCCGCCGGCTGGGAAAGTGCTGCTGGATGATACGGTGCCGCTGACAGCCGTCATCGAGGCGAGCCAGAGCCTACATTCGCACACGGTGAGCCAGGCGAGCGAAACGGGTGGGCCCCGGTTGGGTTGCGGCACAAGCGCGGCAGCGGCGGCACCCGGGGGCGGCTGGCTGGCTGGCGGGCGTGGGGCGCCCTGGAAGAAGCCGCGAATGCGACGCGGAGAATACGGAATGCGTGCGGAAAGTCCTCGGAGGATCGCGCGGCGCTGCCCTAGCTTTCCAGCGTCAGGCATTTCTTGCGGAGAGGGGCCCCCGGCCGGGCATTATGGGCGCCGAGCTGCAACCCCATCTGGAAGGGCCCCGATGGGGGGGGGAGGCTGGTTGCAAGCGTGGGCGCGAAGGAGCCTTTCTTTCCAAGGGGAGGGAGGATGCCGTTTGATCCGGGCAACTGAGCTCCTTCCCGGAGAGACGCGGGTTCAAATCTCGGCGGGGTCCGATTCTTCTCAATGAAAAGCAAGCAAAAGGCGCCTCGTAGAGTTTCGCTGCGGGGGCTCTTTTACGCTTCAGATACGGTGGGCGGTCACGCCAAGTGTTGGTAAATGTAGATGCGGAGCAATTTGTAAAATGTTACAAATCCCCGAATGGGACGCGTCTGACAACGGTGCTACCTGGAAGAAATTTTCTACCGGTGTTTCTCCCCTTTCCGCGCCCCTCCGGGTGATCGTGATTGAAACGAAAGCGAACCAAAGCCTTATGGAAATCACGCTGCTCCATGTGGCAGGACGAGATTGCCCTGGGGATCGATTGCCCTTTTAAAGTACATTGGTTAACAGGATAAGCGTTTGATGATTTGCTACTACGTGTAAGATGTGGGTTGTTGTATAATACTTTCTAGCAAGGCTTGCATATAAAAAAGTGGCAAACCAACGGAAGCCTATTAATTCAATTCCTGCAAAGTGAGGAGGGAAATGTTTTTAGTTAGATTCAGCTGGAAACCCTGGTTGAAAAGGCCAGCTGGGAAAGGAGGAACAAGAGTCTATTAGGGGATGAGGATAAACCTTGAAAATGGAATGTATTTTAGCTGAGCACAGGAAAAGGTTAATCTGATTTAGTATTCTTCTGGAAGCAACTTTAATTTGTCGAGCCACCCAACTCAGACATTGTGACTCTGTGTGGGTGGTATAATAATAAATTAAAAAGCAAGATGAACAATTAAGTTAAAATCCAAAACATTAATAGGCAACCAGGAAAGCATATATCCATCTCCTGAAAAGCTCCAGTCATCCAAGCTCCAAAGCCTGAGGGAAAAGCCAATATTTAATTGTGGGTTTTAAAGACCAATATGTAGTTATATTTAGACAGTGTTTGCTATGGTATTCAGGTAGATTTTAGTGAAGAAAAAAATGTATGTATTTCTTTGTCTTTGGGGACTGAGTCTTTCGGATAGTGGTGGACTGGATTACCAATAATTTAAAATGTTGCCCATACTAAAAACAAAACTTAAAAATTAAATGTAGGTCATATACAAGGTAAATTTAAAGTATTTGGGAATGGTAATTATTGGCTTCTTGGTTATGTTTTTTATAACCCAGCATGGACCAATCATTTTTGAATTTGTTTTGTAAAAGGAGCTAATAACAAGATTTTTTTTCAGTGCCATTTTTACTTGCAGAAATGGGTGAGATTGGTGGCCCTAATGGGGAGAGGAAAGAAAGCAGTGACTTGCTTCCTCAGCTAGGAAATGGAGATGAGCATCATCCCTAGAGTAGGACATGACTGGACAGGGGAAACCTTTGCCTTTTTTTTTTTTACAATAATAGGGAGCCAGTTTGTAACAGTTAAGGTGCTGCCCCTAGAAACAGGACACTAGGAGTTCTAGGCCTATATTAGGCCTGAAAGCCAGCTAGGCGGCTTTGAACCAGTCACTGTCTCTTAACCCAGCCCATCTCCCCGGGGGAAAATAGACAGGAGCATTAGGTATGTTTACTGCTAGGAAAGTTGTATATTAAATCTCAGAAATGTAATGCCAGAGCAACACTTGTGGCTGCTTGCTTAGGCATTTGTTACCAAGCTATTCTCCCTCCTACACCAAATGTTTTCACCAATAAGCTAGCCCGACAATAATCAATAAAAAAACCTCTTATTCAATAATCTCAGCAAAGCAGAACAAAATGCTATTGAAAGACTTAGTATAATGACATCATAGTCAAACAAACTGACAAAGGAGGGGGCCCTTAAAACAAATTGTGTCAAAGAAGCTGAGAGGCAACTCTGCAACACAATGTTATACAACTTCTCAGATTTCACAGCAATATAAGTTGTTCTCAAATTACAGTCCTAATGAAGTTTGCCTGTCACGGTTGCAATTTATGATGGTTGTAAAGTGAGTCAATCATGTGGCTGATTCATTTTTACGACTTTTTTTGCAACAGTTATTAAGCAAATGCTGTGGTTGTAAAGCAAACACAGTGGTTGTTAACTGAAAGTGGTTGCTGAAAACCAAAATTTTGGTTTTGGATTTTTGGCAAAACAGTCCTAAAACACAGTCACATGTCCATGGGACACTGCAGATGGCTCATAAATGCATCCAAGTTGCAGAGTATCTGAAGTGTGGCCATATGACCATGGGGGTATTGACCATCAGAACATCAAATCCAGGTTGTAAGTAACCCTTAAGTAGGCCAGCTGGAATTTCACATGTTAAATGACCAATTGCAAACCAAGGACTAACTGTACTTAAAACAACTACATAATCTGATAAAACAATTTCCTTAGGACATACAAGACAGTATCTACTAGAAATACTCCAGCAATCCTTCTACCTACTTTCCAAAGTACACAAACCAGACAATCCAGCCTGTCCCATTGAAATAATCATGACTGGACTATCATATTTCAAGGGCTCTATACTGAAACCTTCAGCCACCAGCATTCCCAGCTACATAAAAGACACCACAGATTCCTTATAAGACTGAATTCCATGGACAATCTCCTTAATAATGCCACTTAAGCCACCATGGAGGTTGAGAAATTATCCATGAAGTCCCCCCACCAAATATGAACTTCAAGCCATCAAAAACGTAATCACTGATGCCAACAAAGGATGACTTGCCAGCAGACAGTGTGAATTTTCTACTCACTACTCTACCTTTGGGAGTACAAGCTTTCCTAAGCCTTCCTTTACCAAACAAGAAACATGAGCAGATAAGCTAGCACTACTTTATTGTAAAGTTACATTAACAATCTTGCAAGTCCAAAAGTACAAATCTCTTGCTGTCTTCTTTACGGTTCGAGAACTTATGAAGAGGCCCTTTCTGAGCCTCTTGGTCTACCCCTTATGCGGCTGTGGGCTATGCCCACTCTTATCTGACTGTACCTTAGGCAGTATTTCCCCCACTCCCCAGTCTCCCAAGTTTTTTTCCACATACTATTACATGTAGTAACATATGCCTGCAAATCAATGGATCAGTCATGTGTAGACACATAGCTGCACATCTTCATCTGGAACAACACTTTCTCAACTCCTATTCCCTGAAGCTCCTCCTTGATTGGTGACATTTTCACCATTTTGTAGAAATGCATACACAAACCACCCAGCCTGAGCAATTGCTCTCAAGTAGCAACATAATTATGCTAACATGTGAACCAGACTCTGTTACCAACCCAGATACCTAGTTGGCTCCATATCTACACCAAGAGAGCCATCATAAGCCCACAACCAAAAACATACAAAATTAGAGATGCCTTCAGAAGCTTTCTTTGATATAATATATGCTGTCACTTGCAAGCAATGACCCTTTAAATTCTGTGTAGGATAAATGAGACAAATTTTGAGCAAAAGAATGAATGGACACAAGTTTGATAGCAAGACTCAAAAAAAGGACACAGCATTTCAGAGTATATCAGAGTATTTCAACTCCCACAGCATGCTATTGCAGATCTCAATGGGACCATTTTGAAAATGGAGACTATAACAGCAAGAGATTGTTGAAACATATCTTAAAAGATCTCAAGAAATGAAGTTTTCAACGTATTTTAGTTGTTAGTAAGGTACTTTATGAAAGCCTACACCTGTTAATAAAATACATTAGGCTGAAAAGGTGCTACCAGACTCCTCTAATTTTTGCCTCTATAGTAGTGACTCTAACTTTTCTATTTAATCCTTTTTTATGTAAGACTCCCATGTAGTACCATCTGCTAAACCAGATAGTATTACACCTGGAAATATAAAACATGTCATAGTTAATGTTTACAGAATCCCTCCCTCCCTCCCTTCCTTTATCAAATTATAAAGGTCTACTCAAGAGAAAGATCTTGGCTCTGAATAGAGCTTAGAATTATTGAAACAAGCTGGCTTTGATCTTTCTATCTTCCTCTCCATCACTGATAATGTCTGAATTACTCAGCAGCAGATATTTAAGAATTCTTTATTTGTACAGTGGGAATATCTCAATACCCAAGTCAATAAGGTTTTATGCAAATTCCATATGGGAACCAGGAACTGCTGCCTTGCACTTCCTTCTTTTAGCTTTTTACCAGCACAGGATTAGAAGGTTAGGCTCATTGTTATAAGCCACAAATAACCTGCCTGTAAACCATTTTTCTCTTGGCCTTTAGCAACTTATGAAATCCATTAGGGCAGGAAGCACCTTTCAAATTGATACTGTTTTCCAGACTGTCAGTACTACACAAATGAAACTCTGGAATAGTTATGAAAATGAATGAGATTTCATTATTTTTATAGATTTACCATACATGTGTAATCTATTTAATAATCCTACAAAATCCAACTTGCGGATCAGGGATGATTTAATAAATTACTCTTACACTGAGTTAAACTAGATGATCTTCAAAACTCTACTCTTTACTTTTTATAATTCCATTGGCAGAATTTATACTTTTAAAATTTGGTTTGTCAAAAACATATCATGCCAGACTAATCTTATTGCATTCTTTGACAAAGTGATAAAATTAATGGACCAAAGGAATGTTGTTGATATAATTTACTTGGACTTCAGTAAGGCATTTGATAAAGTAGACCATAACCTACAACTTGATAAAAGAGAAACATGTGGGCTAGACAGCATCACCACCAGATGGATTCGTAACTGGCTGACCAACCACACTCAACATGTAGTCCTTAATGGAACTGCATCTACATGGAGGGAAGTATAAAGTGGGGGTCCCCACGGCTCTGTTTTAGGCCCAGTGCTTTTCAATATCTTCAGCAATGATTTGGATGAGGGGATATCAAATTTGCAGACGGCACCAAGCTAGCAGGAATAGCCAACACTCCAGAAGATAGGCTTAAGATACAGAAGGAACTTGACAGACTTGAACATCTATCTAACAAAATGAAATTCAATAGTGAAAAAAGTAAGGTTCTACATTTAGGCAAAAAAACCCAAAATGTATAGGTACAGTATATGTGGTATCTTGCTCAATAGTAGTAACTGTGAGAGGGATCTCGGAGTCCTAGTGGACAACCATTTAAATATGAGCCGGCAGTGTGCAGCAGCTGCCAAAAATGCCAACATAGTTCTAGGCTGCATAAACAGAGGGATAGAATCAAGATCATGTGAAGTGTCATAATGCTACTTTATAATGCCTTGGTAAGGCCACATTTGGAATACTGCATCCAGTTTTGGTCGCCACGATGTCAAAATGATGTTGAAACTCTAGAAAGATTGCAGAGAAGAGCAACAAAGATGATTAGGGGACTGGAGGCTAAAACATAAAGAACAGTTGCTGGAACTGGGTATGTCTAGTTTAATGAAAAGAAGGACTCAGGGAGACATGATAGTGTTCCAATATCCCAGGGGTTGCCATAAAGGAGTCAAGCTATTCTCCAAAGCACTTGAGGGTAGGACAAGAAGCAAAAGGTGGAAACTAATCAAGGAGAGAAGCAACTTAGCACTAAGGAGAAATTTCCTGACAGAACAATTAATCAATGGAACAACTTGCCTCCAGAAGTTGTAAATGCTCCAATACTGGAAGTTTTTAAGAAAAGATTGGATAACCATTTGTCTGAAGTGGTGTAGGGTTTCCTGCCTAAGCAGGAGGTTAGACTAGAAGACCTTCAAGGTCCCTTCCAACTCTGTTATTCTATTCTAAATTTTTTGAACTATCCAGGCCATAACATGTCTTCTCTGTAATAATATCTTCCGCCCTTAACTATCTTTAAGTTGAAGTTACCTTGTACTAGGAAAGCGTTAGAAAAATAAACAAGTGAATTTGCAAGTACAAAGAAATGAACCAGAAACCAGCTATACAGAAACCAGCAGTAAAACCAGTAAAAACTATGCCAGACAAATCTTTGACAATGTGACTGTTTGTGGACAAAAGAAATGCTGTAAACAGAGTCTACTTAAAGGTAAGGCATTTGATGTAAGATTTGATTCTCACCAGTTCAAGGTTGACTCAGCCTTCCATCCTTCCGAGGTTGGTAAAATGAGGACCCAGATTGTTGGGGGCAATAGGCTGACTCTGTAAACCGCTTAGAGAGGGCTGTAAAGCACTGTGAAGTGGTATATAAGTCTAAGTGCTTTTCCTAATATGGAATGGAATAGTTGCACTACTAAAAATGGATTTCCAATTGGACACAGAGTATGCTTCAACCGCTTTATAAATGAATTAAATTAGATGGAAAGAACTGAAGGGATACTCATAAAATTTGCAGATGGCTTAAAGCTAAGAGAAGGGGGGATTGCTAACCTGCCAGAAGAATGGCTCAAGATTCAAAAGGATCTTGACCAACTTGAAATTGGACCTTATCCAACAAAATGTTGTTCAGTGGTAACAAATATAGGTTCCGCCCATCATAACATACACTCTTCATCAATGTTATGTTTGTCAAATCCCAGATCAATGCTTCTTTGGTTATGAATGCATCTTTAAGCAAGATACTACCAGAAGTTGTGACTTATGATCAAAATGAAGGGGGGACATGTGTAATATTTGTGTGCATAAACATTAATGTCAGGTTGCATCAGTGTTCGGCTAGGATAGAATAGTGCATTGATCAACTTCTATTTGTGTCCAGGAACAAAAGTGCCTGTAATGTGCATTCTGAATAGGATATGTAGTACTGTTGATTTTCAATTGATGCTAGATCCTGTAGGAAGGTTTGCTGCTGCTTTTTCTAGTACTTTGGCTGGCTTGATTGTAAGATCTGTTGTTTTACATTCTGCAGTCCACTTAGGATTCTCCTACAGTACAACTTGCAAAAGTGGGTATATAAAAACAAGTGGGAGAGAGAAAGGGTAGGAAGTCAGTCAGACGGATAGTTTGGTATACTGGTTAAGGTGCTGACCTAGAAACCAAGAGAATGTGAGTTTTAATCCTGCCTTAGGCATGAAAGCTGGCTTGGTGACTTTGGGCCAGTCGCTTTCTCAGCCCAATTCACCTGACCAGGCTGTTGTGGTGAAAATAGGTAGAGGAAGGAGTATAGGGTATAATTACTGCCTTGAGATATTTGTAAAAATAATGGAAGGATAAAAATATCAGTGGACAATACAGTGTCAAAGCCTAATACATCCCTTTCTTTTTTAAAGATACTTTTCATTAATCATGTCAAATAAAAGATTTCCACAAAGAAGAGGGGGTCAACATATTTTCCAAAGCACCAGAAGGCAGGGCAAGAAACAGTGGATGGAAACTCGAGGCAACGTGGAATTAAGGAGAAACTTCCTAACAATGAGGGCAATTAATTACTGGAACAGCTTGCCTTCAGAAATAATGGGCATTCCATCTCTGGAGGTTTTAAGAAGAGACTGGACAGCCACTTGTCTGAAATGGTATAGGGTAGTGATGGCAAATCTTTTTGTTATGGTGTGCCGAAAGCGTGTGCGTGTGCAATTGTGTGTGCACATGCTGGCACCTACAATGCAATGCGCCCCTGCGCATGCATGGCTAGCACCCCCACTCCCACCACCTTACCTGCACTGCGCATGCATTTGTCTCCCAGTTGATTTTCGGCTCATTTGAGGCTTTTTTCGGCCTCCCAGAGGCTCAAGGGAAGCCTCTGCAGCCTTTGGAGGCTGAAAAACAGGCCCATTTCATCACTTCCTGTATTTATACAGGAAATGACAAAACTGGCCTGTTTTTCGGTCTCCAAAGGCTGCAGAGGCTTTCCTCGAACCTCTGGGACGCCGAAAAAGGCCTCAAACAGGCTGAAAATCAGCTGGGAGGCGTGCGCATGTGCACTGGAGGTAAGTTTGGCTAGGGCTCGTGTGCCCGCACAAATGACTCTGTGTGCCACCTATGGCACGTATGCCATAGGTTCGCCATCATGGGTATAGGGTCTCCTGCTTGAACAGTGAGTTGGACTAAAAGACCTCCAAGGTCCATTTCAGCTCTATTCTGAATTGAATTGAGCTATGCAAAAAAAACAAAAGCATGCTGCAAACTAAATTTCCAACTATCAGTCTCTTTATTTACAAAATTTCTGTGGATCCTACCTAGACCTCATAAGTATTGTTATCAGGTGGTTATAGCCAAATAGTTTGGTGGAAAAAAATGCCCCCTGCCCAGAAAAAACCAAAACTGATGATAAGCACTAGTAATAAAGTGATTGTGAGGATCTATAAGAAATGAGGGATAGAAATCTCATTAGTCTGTATTCTGGTCATGCTTTTAACTGAACCATTTTTGTGAATAGGCAGTCCTTCCAAATTACTTTCTGAGAATGTTCGCAGCATGTTCTCAAAATTGCAGAAGCAGCTACTAAATAAAAAATATTGACGCATTTGCCTTACCATTCATAAAACGTAATTGGTTTTCTTTTTTGATAACCCTGCAGAAAACAGACCTGGCTCGTAACTGAATGTTCAATTCCGATTTGCTGTTCCAACAACCAGCTTGAGCAGTCAGTTCACAACCTTATTTTCCATAAACTTGACTTTAAATATGTGGAAATTGGCTTCCTAATATCATATGAGTTTGCTGAATAAAATAATGTGTTTTCAGTGTGTGGGCACTGGAAACAATATCCCCTAATATTTCCATAAATGAGCCATTTTTAAACAACAACCAGAACATTAAAGGAAACTTTCGTTTCAATCTATCTGTAAGCACCATGAAGCATGATAGAGCTCAGTTAAATGTTACAGTATTTTATGCTAAGCAGTTGCCTATTATCTGATAGTTTCTGTGTGTTCTGATGAATGTATCAGTCATTACACTACTCTTACAACAGATCTTTGATCACGGCTGCTTTTATCATATGATCAGTGAGCAAATGTCTCACTGCATGAGAGCAATGAAACAGGCTAGCATCATATGAGGAGTAAGATATTATATGAACTTCAGAAGGAAAGAAGACTAAAGTAGGCTGGGTTTAGTCATGTGTGACCACATTTGCGCTTGTTTACATTTCTGAATGATTTATTCATTTATATTTCTGTTTTTGTTCTGTGGAATCCAAGGCAGGGATTCTATGCAATTTCATATTTGGGTGTTGAGCTGTCCCAGACCTGTTTGGCTTCAGTACTGAGTCAGAAAATATGCCCTTAGGAACTCCAGTGCAATCTAGTTTTGGAAATATTGAAATAAGGGCCTGTAAATGACTGTAAATATAAAGGTTTTTTTCCTATGTAGCTGAGGTAAGTTGGTTTACTTGTAATAAGCTTTTGTCCTGACCTAATCTCAGATTTCTGATTTATTCCTTTAATTGCTCCTTATTTTATTTGGCTTTCTGAGCTTTATTTTGATGCCTATTATTAGGCTCAGTAAATTATTAGTTAATTGTAAATAAAGGCATGCAATTTATTAACCCTTTTCCCAATAATATGCTTTATTTGTTGAGCTACCCAAACATATCAATTATCTTATGTTATATATTATCGTATCCTATTGTTTTTTTTATTTTTCTTATTCTGTATATATCTTTAGGTACAAAAGGGAAAAGATTCTTCTGAAAGATCTATCTGCTGTTCTATATAAGCTTTTTTACTCGTGGAACAAAGTAATTGACTAGTTTTTTTCGTAGAGCAAAACCTTAAATTATCAATGGTAGATAGCAAAGCACTTTCTCTGCTAAAGATCATAGGAAACATTTGATAAGTCTGTGTATACAGCAGAACATTTAAGCATGAGTTGTTAACCATTTAATACAGGGATTATATTTTATGCAATATAACAAATAGCTAGCTTTTTATGGTACGCATCAGTTCTCTGTTGCTTATTTGTTCTTGATTACATGCAGAATTGTAGTAGTAAGTTTGTTTTTAGAATTTCTTCATAAATTTGGTGCATTATTTAGTTCTTTTTGACAACTGAGAGCAATGGAGATAGAGAGCTGAGATTTGTGTCCTTTAAGTGTCACGTAGCAGATGATCAATAGTGATGAACAGTCTAATTTTATAAGTTTTAGTATTGCCTTTAATAGAAAAATGCTATTTGCTTCCTATATAAATTTCCCATTTCACTACTGATGCACTGAAATGTCATTTTCATTTTGTTTTCACATGTTGGTGATTACAGATAAAGATCTATTCGAAATGCCAGGAGCAGCTTTCTTGAAGTGGCTAAACATGAGTACTTAAGAGTGGCAATCAGAAATATTTCTTTGGGTAGTTAATCTCTTTGTAGTACTATCATTTTATTAAAATCAGTGGTGCGGGAGAGAAAATGTGCTCTCACATGGTGAACTAACAACTCCTCATAGATTAGTTGAATGTTTTATTTTTGATTATTCTTATTTACATTTTTTTAAATGTTACATGCAGCCCAGGGTCTTGTGGAGTTGGTTATTCAATAGATGAATAGAAATGAATATATTGAGGTCGCATGGAACCATAAATTACCATTAGATCTTTGGTAAGATTTTTCTTTCAAAAATAGATAGGAAGAGTATAAATTATTATTTGCTTAATTATCTGTTAAAAATATATGGTATAATAATTCTTTTGGTAAGCAAATATTCTATTGCAGAAGGCAGAAGAAACATTTCATAGGATATTACATTATGTTATAATGTTAGGGTGAAATGTTAGGGTGTTTTCCATGCTTTTTGTCTTTAGTATTTGGAATATTAGAGTTCTCATACTAATACAGGTAGTCCTCGACTTATAACAGTTCATTTAGTCACTGTTTAAAGTTACAACAGCACTGAAAAAAGTGACTTATGACCATTTTTCACCCTTACGATGTTTATAGCATCTCCGTGATCATGTGATCAAAATTCAAATGCTTGGCAACTGCCTCATATTTATGACCGTTGCAGTATCCCAGGGTCCTTTTGCAGCCTTCTGACAAGCAAAATCAGTGGGGAACTAACTTATCAACTGCGGTGATTCACGTAACAACTGTGGCAAAAAAGGTCATAAAATGGAACAAAACTAATTTAAATGTCTCACTTAACAACAGAAAGTTTGGTCTCAATTGTGGCTGAAAGTTGAGGATTACCTGTAGTAGTCCATCCAGTAGAGGTGAAGGAGAATTATATGTTCAAGAAGAATTGTCATGTGAGGTAAAATCCAAAATAAATACTTGGTGTAATACTCATGTGTTGTATAGGTTACATTCTTGGTACATTTTACTTGAAATTTGCTTGTTTTTAATGGATTAAGAATGCAGTATTAAGAAACAGTGGGAGAAATAGCCACCTGGATATTGTTGTCATACAGTTACTTCCTCCTTTGACACAATGCACATCAGTTTGCCTTTCAGTAGAGGTAGACCTTGGATAACAAGCATTCGTTCAGAGAATGTTTGAAGTTATGATGGTGCTAAATGAGAAGACTTACGGCCAGTCCTCACTGTTGTGGCCATCACAGCATTCTATGATCACTCGATTGCCATTTGTGACATCACTGCCAGCTTCTGACAAAGCAAAGTCAATGGAGAAGCCAGCAGGAGGTTGCAAATAAAGTTCCCATGATGTTGCACCTAGTAAGTTTTAGGATTCACATAATGACTACAGCTGGAACTGCTGTTGTAACTTTATTGCAATTGGAAAAATCATGCTTTATGACTGTGTTGCTTGCTGAAGGAGTTTCCAGTCCCAATTCCCATAATTAACCAAGGTTTACCAGTAACTGCTTCTTTGGGACCTTTTAAATTTAGGCTTGTAACCTTAATGACAATATTCGCTTTGTGGTCCAAAGTGTTCTCAGCAATTTTTTCTAGCACTACAATTCAGAAGCATCGATTTGGCTTCACTCAGCCTTTCTGATGGTTCAGCTTTCATACCAACATGCTACATGACCCTGACAGTTCATACCCTTATTGTTATTGTGATGTTTTTGCATTTTAATATTTTGTTTACATTTATCATAATTTTATCTCAATTAGCAGATGTGTCTTACCTAATCCCATTGGTGTAAAATTTCTAGAAGGAACCCCTTCCTCTCCAAACATTATATTCTACTAAAACTCATGTTGTTATGACCTGGGTGAAATGGTGTCATGACTGGGTAAAACAATACATCATAAGGCAACAATTTTTAAACCAAGGTTCCTCAAAATGGATTAATTAAGTGTCCAAAATCCAGGCCCCATAGATTCTGAAGGAGTGAATTATCAGAAAGTTGTGGCTGTTTCAGTGCTACTGGCTGCTGCTGTGGTCATGTGATTTTCATTTTCAACATTCCATGACAGTTTCCCAGCCAGTCTCACAATCCCACCCTCCCTCCGTCCTGCCACTTCCCTGCCTGCTAGGAACATGGCCAATGCTCCTTGCCAGATCCCCACAAGAAAACTCAATGGGAAAGCTAGCAGGAAGTTGGAAGTCAATCCTGTTCCCACTGCTTTTTTGCCAGCCCATGGTCATTTTGTTTCTCTGTTTAGGTAAATAAATGTCTCTGAAACAATGACTTGTGGGGTATGAATTGTCTTGTCCATCCTAAAAATAGGAGAGATTTTCATTTTATAATGAGGAATGCAACTGTTCAATTCATTGTGATGTGAAAAAAAAATTAGCAAGTGAAGAAACAAAATAAAACATTGCCCTAATAAACTAATACAGAGAAGTGAGTAGGCTGCAAGATGGACCCTAATGTTAACATTGGAAAATACATAGTTGTCAAGCAAGCTCAGGGCTATAGTGGCTTTTAAAGGGCCTAGTTTGTCTTAATCCATTCATACACTGAAATTATTTTAAAAGCACTATTGAATTTCATTTGACAGATCATATAACATGTTATATATGTTGTAATTTCCAGGAATATATTATTCGTGTACAAAGAGGGATTGCAATGGAAAACAGCTGGCAGGTAACTACTTGAATCCTTAATATAAATTATAACAGATATTTTTTCATCTGAACTATGATAATCCAGTATTTTTGCTGTATAACCATTTTTTTTTAGAATCATTTCGCATAAATATTTTTTGAATGAAAGATGCTGTGGGGTAAGATCAGAACTTAGCTCATTATTTCTGCTTTCTCTTTCTCACATTCAGTCTTCTTTGGCCATAACTCAGTTGGTTCATGCTAAATCATCACTAGTTTTTAGATAATTCTAAAGTAATTAAGACCAGTAAAGCCAAAGTCTGTTATAGGCAGCCCTTGACTTACTATCACAATGAAGCTTGGAGTTTGGCCATTACTCATTGTGGTGATAAAATCAAGGCATCATGTGACCAAATTTGATTTTATGACCATTTTAACAATGGTCGTAAAGAAAGTCACTATGGTTGTTAATAAACCACATGGTTGTTAAACGAATCCAGTGTACCCAATAGGCACAGAAGAGCAGAAAACAAATTGCAATCATATGATTGCAGGACATTGTAACCAGTTGTAAATGCCAGGCAGTTGCCAAGTGCCTGAAATGTGACAGGTTGTAAGTAGCTGTTTTAAAAGCCTGTCATAACTTCCAGTGGTTGTTAAGCGACCACCGGTTGAAAATCAAGGACTACCTGTATAGATTTTTCTCTCCCTGATCTTGAAATTGGAACAAGAGCCCCAGTGCATATGAGATAAACTGAATTCTGTTCCTTAGTATTAAACCTATACTTTCATAAGATCTTTTTTCTGTGGTTTGCTAATAATAAGGATACTCTATTTTAAAGAGTAATGGAGCTAACTCCAGGACATGACCAGCTGACAATGATTTTATTATCCCTGTCCTCTCTCAAATTATGAAGTCCAGGCTACAGTAGGCAGCAAGCATAGAGACAGGACCAGCAGATGATGGCAGAATAAGAACCCTTCCAAAAGTTTTATTTAAAATAAAAGTTCTCTCACCTAATGGATGTGAACAGTAGCCAGATTCTTTGCATTGTCTGTCTTGAAGAAAGTAAGTTAGTGCTATCTGAGTCTCACCAATCTAGCATGGAGTGAATATGCAGTTAGCAGATGATCTTTTCACCTGCTGCTATAGGAGAAAGGCAACATTAATCATCTTTATCTTCTTTTGCTCTTTTTCAAATATCTTTAAAGTGTTGCTTTTCTCTTGTGGAGAAAAACTCATCCATGAAATGCTAACTACTGGAGAAGATCCAATAACTCTTTAAAAAAAAAATCTAAAGCTGGCAAGTTATAATGAATAGTTGGTCGCTTGCATCCAGAACAGCCATGAGCAAGAGTTATAAGGCTGCGTAATTCTTATTTATGATACTGATCAAAGACGTGTAGCATACTTGACTGACACAGATACAAAGAAGAAATGGTTTTACAGCTGATAAGAGGAGGAGATGGAGTAAGGAAAAGATGTATCACCCTCAGGGAGAAAATGTGAGAATGCCAAAGTTTTCAGTGTTGTTTTAAGATGCTGGTCCTGTATTTTATTTCAAAAGGACACAGGGTGCTGCTAATTAGCATCCTTGCAAATATTAGTTGTTCCAGAAGCAAAGATTCCATAGGAGAAATATTTTTATTACCATAAAGTGCCCTGCTGGATTAGAACACAATCTCAGCTTGTCTAGCATTCTTTGTGAAGGACCAGATATTTTTGAGAAGTCACAAGTCTCAATGTTCCCAGATGCTCCAAATTTTCCTCCTCAGGAAAGAAGATTTCAGGCACGTGCTACTTATGGTTCTTAAGATAGTAAACAGCTACCAGTATTAATATCAGGAATCATTGATAGTCTAATCTTCCAGGACCTATCCAGTCATCTTTTAATGTTACCCAAATTAATTACCATAACACAACTACCGGCAGTGAATTCCTCAATTTAACTATCCATTGCATGAACAAGTTCTTCTTCCAATTGGTCCTGAATAATCCTACATTTTAGTTTAAATAACCTCAGGTTTTAGCTGTATTGTATAAGAGAATGAAGAAAAAGTCTGTTATCTCAACCATACCTAATTTTAAACACCTTTATCATGTTGCTCCGTACTTTCCTTTGTTCTAGACAAAAGAGACCCAATTTTGTAAATTTATGTGGAAATAATTACTCATTATTCATCTCATTAGTCAAGCTTTAAACTTCCCTATGCACATTCTATTATTCCTTGTGTAATTAAATTGAAATAATTTTGCTCTTATAGGCTCTGTGTAGAGGAGAAAGTATAAGTTTTTGTTTTTTCCAACTCCTGAAAGATTTTGTGTCTGATATTGGCATTTATCCTTCTTTTAATGAAATCTTCCAAACGTGGGCCAATATGAGAATTTTGAACCTAAGTCTGAATTACATGTTAGATGAGATTTAAAGTGTATTTTTGAATGAGTTGTACTCAACTCATAATAAAATATTATTTTGCAGATTATACGAAGATACAGTGATTTTGATTTGCTGAATAACACTTTGCAGGTAAACTAGTTTTCTTTTTATGTAAAACTTTTTAAATTTTTGATTTGTATATGGTAGCTGTATCAATTTTGTTTGTGTTCACTCAGAATTTTTATACTGATTTGTGATTACATTTTCTGATAGAAATCTGTACTTTAAATAAGTAAACATGCATACATTTTAAATATCTCTTTTGAAATTATCTCAAAAAAGGTATTTATATAATCAGGATTAACTGTTGGGGAGACAAGAAGTGTTTGAGAAAATTGAAAACAAGATGTGAAATCTAGAGGCTAGCTGAGTGTTAATTCAGTGATTAAGCCAGGCAATAGATAATAGAACAATCTATAAGTGATTATGGAAGAGTAAAATCTGAACGAGGGAAAGTTGCAAGTGTTGATAATTTAACTTAAAATGTCTTCTTTTTCATTGCCACAAAAGCAAAAGTCATATTGATCTTTTAATATGAAGTCCTGATATGCAGGGTAGAGAACCATTTTATCAATTTTGAAAGGCCTTTCTGAATGGTGCTATTTATTGTGCAGTGAAAAAGTGTCCTTTTGCTTTTTAAACACTGCAGTAATTGTGTGTTTTTACTTTCCAGGACACTGGTTTCTTTTAGCATGTGTGGGAAAATACCAGAGAGAGGCTGTATATTAAAGTGTCTAGTGGTTTGCAGGCAGAAGAAGGAAGTTGGTAGCTACATTATAGTTGTTTTCAACAATTCCCTTGCTGCTACTCATGCTTTGTCAGATTTTAATAGCAGAAGAATTGTGTTAATATGGTTTCATTCACTGACCCTGCTCTATATAGTGGAAATGCAGATTACTAGTCTGTGTCCATTCTCAGCATGGGCTGGACTAAAAATATGTTGAATTTCAAAGATGGATATATTTTTCAGGTCTAATTTGTGAAGCATTCAAGTACTTTGTTGATGGACAGTATAAGAAATATATTGCAAATATAAAAATGAAAGCTTACCGGTATATATGAACAATTTTATGTTGTTTTATTGGGAATCTAAGAGACCATTAGATATTGGAGGCTTTCATCTCTATGCATGTCCTTTCATAGTGGTGGTCATTTATTGTTGCTTATGCTATTCTGAAAGTAATGGCAATCAAGTAACAAGATAAATCTACAGGACTATAAGTTTAATATAATTTATGTCACTTCTGGAACTGACTGACTTAAATTCATTGTTTCCATGGGAAGGTGAAAATTTTAACAAGTGAGAAGAAATTTTTTTAACCTGCCATCTTCCTCTTCGGTTGTAATGAATGAACAAGACACTAGATGCACTATTCTAAAAATCAATATTTTTTCTGCATTGGCATCAGTAAACAATTTCTTTTAAAAGAACTTCCTCCAACACTGAGTACAGTTTGTTTTTTAGATTGTTCCTAAGTTCAAGGATAATTATGCTCTTTCACAATAGTACTGCAATTGCATGTCCGGCTTGGTAATTATTGCTACACTACTTTTTTGGATAAAGGTTGTGTAACACACAGCGGACATGATAGCATGGAGTTACCACTTTAACAAATTCTCCTGTGGGATGCATAGTGATGGCTCTGAATCCTGTCTCTGTAATACATCCCTGCTTTTTCTGACCAACACAGGCATCCTGGAAATTAATCATTCCAGCTTTGTTCAGACTTAGATAAATATAACAGAAATATAAAACATTTCCTCAGCTGGCTTCAGCAGAATTTATTGTTATTTCAAAACAGTTGAGAAATGCATTAATCAAATGTATGATTTCCTTTTCTGAGAATGAGTACAGAGAGAGTTTCTGTAAAAAACATCCCTGAGATTAAGGGAAGAAACAGTTCTGCTGTACTCACAAAAGCTCTGAACTTTCCTTCCTGTTTTTGTATGAATTGATAATCTAGGTTGTTTTTTATCCTTTTTCTTTTCTTTTCCCTTTTTGAAAAGAAATAGCTGTTTCTGAAAATAATTAAGTGTTCCTTGGGACCCCAAAACACCCTAATCCCTCCCCCACCCTTTGCATCTTGAGGATACTTTTCTTTACATCAATATCAAAAAAACTTCCACCCCATTATAAATATTACTTTTACGTTATGTGCTAGCAGTGAAGTTATTCTCCATATTTTATAACAGTGAATGACTTAAGGGTTAAGTGGTTTTTAAAATCTAGATTTATTAAAAATTTGGTGGAATGTAACAACAAAAATATAAACAAATCAAAACAGTACAACAGTATTAAAGAAATAAAAAGCGACCATAAAATATGGATCCTTTTTATTTCTATCAGCATAGAGCTGATTAATATAGAATCAGATCTTTAATATATTATTACAGTTAGACTATGTAAAATCATTGCTCCATCTTTTCATTTTTAATATATCTATACATTTCCAAAATGGATAAAGAGCATGCCTTTTGAATCTAACTCTGTAACATCTGGGTTATAAATTTCTTCTCTACAGTGTACAAGATTATTCCCTTTGCCAAACCCCAGGCTTCAAAAGAGTTATTTCACATGTTTAGTTTAATTCATTAATCACATCTATACCTTTAACTGCTTTGATGTTCTCTGAATTACATTAATGTATATGACTTGGAGTCAAAAAAAGAGCTAAAAAGGTAGATGAGTTAGCAATAATAGAAGTCCGTCACAATGTAAATCATTTTCCCTAGAACTAGCAGTTCTAAATGTTTCCTCTTAATATGAAAGAATGAGTCAAACGCTAACAAGGAAATACTTTTGAAAGCTTTTCTAGTTTTTACTAAAGAAATAGAGACTGCTGACATGCACAGTCTATCTTCGTTCCAGGTTTTGACCAAAAGCTGCCATACTGCTTCATTTGCTTTACGTGATGTAATTTGTTCTGGTGACATAAAACCATCAGAGTATATTTAGGAATGTATCTTTGCTTTGTTACTAAAACCTGCCATTTTATTGCTAATGAATTAATATAAATCTTTAATCGGAAGCCTTTATTCTTTGTAGGGCAAGAGAGCCTTTGACCCTCTCATGTTGCTGAACAGCATCCTTCACTACGTTCTGATAGACTTAGAATAAGTTCATTGTCCCTTTGAATGTACTCTAATCAACATACATTAAAAAGAAATTTCATTGCATATAACTCTCAAAGGGTGGTTAGATCTGTGGGAAGTTATACATAGTCATTGATTTAGGACCACAATTAAGCCCCAAATTTCTGTTGCTAAGCAAGATAGATGTTAAGTAAATTTTACCTCATTCTTGCCACAATTGTTAAGTGAATCACTGCAGTTATTAGGTTAGTTACACAATTGTTAAATGAATATGGCTCCCCCACTGACTTTACTTGTCAGAATGTCGCAAAAGTTGATTACACGACCCTGGGATACTGCAACCATCATAAATATGAACCAGTTTCCAATCATTCGAATGTTGATCACGTGACCATGGGGATGCTGCAATGGTCATAAGTGTGATAAATGGTCATAAGTCACTTTTTTCAGTGCCATTATAACTTTAAACAGGTACTGAACCATAAGTTGAGGACTATGAGTATAGCTTCTTATAGAAACCAACATGCTTGGTTTATCGAGACATTTGAAGCCATATGTTGTGGCCTATCGGCCACCGGCCCCTCCAGCAGCTGAATCAGAGGAGGAGGAAGTGTGGGTGTCAGGATCAGCGTCAAGGCAACCTGAGAGCTCTGAAGGGGAGGAGAGAATGGAGCTCAGAGAGAGAGAGAGAGAGACAGAGGTGGAGACTGGGCCGTCTGTCAGCCCCCAGGTCTGGAGGTGGCTGATGAGGAAGAGGAGGAACAACTGGGTCCAATGCCTGACATGCGGATGTACAGAAAGCAGAGGAGAGGAGAGCAGTGGACATTTGTGGGCCGATCCTTGGGATGGAAGAGCCACTGCTGTTTGTGAAGCCCCACCCTAGCTTTGGGGATTAAAGGCAGGGGGCGGAGGTGAATAGTTGTGGCAGACAACTATTCATCTTCCAACCAGATGGACTTGTTAGTTTGCATTGAGAGAGAAACCAGGGCTGCTGGCACTCCGAATAAAGGAATCTTTGAGTTAATTTCAGAGGGTTGGTTGTGTTTGGGGAGCTGGGTCAGAACACCATGATTTTTCTGTAAGTTTGGTTCATTGAAAGAGCCACAGTGCCTAATTTACATTTAAGCTAGAAACCATCAGAAAGACTATGTTAGTGTACTGAGTAAACCAGCAAACCATCATTCAGTCACCATGGGCAAATAGGCGGCAACATTAAATAAACAAACAAACAAACTTTTCTAAGATGGGATATTGGTTGCAATTTTTGTTGCAGATGTAAAGACTATATTTTGTACTAGTAGTTTTCACTAGGCCTGTTCTTGTTTTCAAGATTTCTGCTCTTAGCCTACCTCTTCCTCCCAAAAAATTGATTGGAAATAAGGACCGTGAATTCATTGCTGAAAGACAGAAGGGCCTTCAGAACTATCTCAATGTGATTACTTCGAATCATATCCTATCCAACTGTGAACTAGTAAAAAAATTTTTGGATCCAAACAACTATTCTATTAATTACACTGGTAAGGAGACAATTTTGAAAATTATTTACTGAAAAATCAAATATTTCAAATAGCACAGATATCACGTATTTCCTCTCTTTTCTCCAAAAGAATGCAAGGCTAGTTCTCTGCATATCTGAAACTAATGAAGTGAAAATATGTCAGTTCTGTCAGTTCATGGAATTGCCAGCACTATAGACGTGATGTCCTTGTTGGTCTATTTTACTAAAGTATTTCACAACTCAAGGATTTCACCCCCACTGAGCATTGCTTTCATGTTCAAAGATGAAACACCTGAACGCAGTAGGATGACCTGAGAGTGGAATGCTGCTTGTAGCTTTTGAATTTCCTGGACTCCCTTGTGATTCTGGCTTCAGTGTTTATTCATGGAATGTTATCATTACTGAGCTCCATGCTGGCAAATCATACTAAAGGAAATTTAGTGAATAGCGTATATTTCAGGCAGATGAGATGTTATCCTTGCATTTGATTTTAACGTCCTTCTTTCAAAAAATAATTGGAAACTGTTATAGAATATCTTGCTGTATCTCACGCAGGATTTTCTGTGCCTGGATTCTGTATATCTCTAAATATGTCTCTTAGTTTGCAATGTTTCTCACTTCTTGGCATGGATGGCTGGGGGGAAGCCCATACATACTTATTAATTCACTGAACCAGCATGATAGAAAATATGTGTTGCCTTACAGAAATATAAGAATATAAGAAATATACACATATTTTCTCAAGATTTCATACATGCATGCCTATGTACAAAATCCAGGGGTTTTTTGGCCACACAAATTATACATGTATTTTCTAGTATTTTGTATTGATGAAATTGGAAAAATATGTTATGATGCCTTCATCCATATTGTTTGAAAATTCCTCCTATATCATGTTGTTTGTAGATATACTTACCAATTTTAGTTTAACCTTTATCAGCCAACTTAGGGGTAACTTATTGTTGAAAGTTGGCACACAGATAAAATTTTAAAGTTGAAATTAACTTTACTGTAGACATTTGTCAATATTGATATAGCATTTTTGCAATCCCTCTCTCTGCAGAAATTGCCTTACAGCATGTTTCAATGTTTTTTCGGTCGGAACCAAAGTGGGAAGTGGTAGAACCGTTAAAAGATATTGGTAAGAACATTAGTTTTATTAGATATGTAACATTTGTTATATATCACGGACATCAGAATATGTTGTTGCTCTGTCTACCTCTATATTGTGTTTTGTATAGTAACGTAGATTGCTTTGTAGGCAAACATAGGGAGCAAACTTGATGCAGTTCCTGATTGTCAGAATCAAGATTCTGCTACCATTCTATTTATCCTTATAGATCCACCTCTAGACTTCAACAGAGGACAAAGGATTTAAATCCCCTAATTACCTTTCTTCCCTACTTCCACCAAACAGACTCCTAATCTATAAAACAAATATTTACAAATTGCTGTGTTTTTGCTTCTTCCTTGGACCTTAAGTCAAAGTGTCTTTCCAGTCTTTAAGATCTTAATAACTGGAAATGTGGACTGGGCCCTTATCCCATATTATGCTACTGAATGTTAAATTTTGCACCGTATTTTAAAACAGCGGCTCTCCTTTTTATTTTGGAATGTGCCTTGTTGAATTGTACAGTCCGAAGTAAAAAAATTAAAATGTTTTTTTCAATGCTACTATAGGTACTCGTCAACTTACAACATTTAGTGACCGTTCAAAGTTACAGCTACACTGTAACTTTGTAAAGTGACCTATGGCTGTTTTTCACACTTAGTACCACTGCAGCATCCCCGTGATCACGTGATCAAAATTCAAATGCTTGACAACTGATTCATATTTACAACGGTTGCAGTGTCCCGGGGTCACGTGTTCCAACCTTCTGACAAGCAAAGTCCATGGGGAAGCCAGATTCACATAACCATGTTACTAACTTAACAACTGCAGTGATTCACTTCACTGTGGCAAGAAAGGTCGTAAAATGGAGCAAAACTCACTGAACTGTTTCACTTAGCAACCGAAATTTTGGGCTCAATTGTGATTGTAAGTCGAGGACTACCTGTAATACCCCTCCCTCCCTCTCTCCCCCTCTTCCAGTCCCTCTATTTCTTTTGTCTCTTTTGTGTGCCCCCCCCCCATTCTCACAAGGCTATTACATTGCATGATGTACAGCAGTTACAACTAATTTTAATGTATTTTGATGAATGATATGGTTTTTCAGGCTGGAGGATACGAAAGAAGTATTTCTTAATGAAGATTAAGAATCAACCAAAGGAGCGACTAGTGCTAAGTTGGGTTAGTTTGTTTTTTGTGTTGGGGGGCTTTATCTCTTACCAAAATTGCAACCTTGATTTTTGCTTTATGTACATGAGACTAACTTTTAAAGAAAACTCTAAGCACTGTCTCTAAAGTTAAGCAACTACTGTACCATTATAAAGAGTTTAGTGAGGACCTTGGGGAAAATATGAAATAGTGGTTGTAAAGGCACTTAGAAAACAATTGCATCATCTAGAGAACCAAGCAAACATGAGACAGGAACTCAAAATAGATCCATTTTGATTTTCTTTCGTATAAGATAGAAGAAAAACTAGGACAGGCTTTCAAGAGTCTATTATTATATCTTACAACGATAAAATAGGATTCTTGGTATCCCTGCAGGTCTGTTTTTTGACCTGGCTTATCTTGAAGAGTTGATTTTTGTGGGAAGATATTAATCAGCAGAGAGACTAGACAACATATTCAGTCAGTTTATAATTTTACAGTACTGATAATATAATTTGTACAGTACTGATTTGCTAAATCAACATTATACAAAAATTGGAGTGCTAGATAATCATTTGTTTACTGTAAAGACAAAAAAACCCTGCCTCTTGACTTTAGGAATGAGGAATATAAAGAGACCACCTTGTGTTGATTGGCAATTATTCTGTTGCTAAACTGGGAAAGCAATTGGAGAAATGGAAAACATGTACTAAATAAGAGACAGGTAGTATATGACTTTTGACTGGTTGCTTAGCAACTGTTTGAAGGTACCAACCTAGCTGGAAAAGGGTGCTTATGACCTGGATCTGAAGTTCCAGTGATCTCCCCGCCACCTCCCTGCGGTCACGTGACTTCACTTCAGGCACTTGGCAACTTGGCAGCATTTACAGCTGTTTGCAGCATCCCCTCATCATGTGACGGTGTTTGTGATTGACTAGCACTTCTGGTTTTGGGCCAAACCATACCAATGTGAAACAATAGGTTCATCCTTACAACCACTTTGTTCTTTTAATATCTGTGCATTCGCATTTAACAATTGCTGCAGTCACTTAACCAACTCTGCAAAAAACATCGTAAAATCCGGGTCGGTCATGCTTTACAACTGTTATGACTTATTTATTTGGAAAATTTATATTGCCGCCTACTCAGTCACAGCGACTCAAGAGGGCTTACAGGAAATAAAAACCTATGACTGTCATAGGCTACATTACAGTTGTAATTCGAGGACTAGCGAGGTTAGCTGGTCCCTTTCTCTACAATCTTTGCAAGTGTGTTATGTTATGTAGCATATGGATCCTGAACACTGTGACAATATTTTCTGTTGCATTTCTAGACGTATTCTGCTTTTAGAATCAGTTAAAATTCCCTCCGTGACAAGCAAAATTCCTTCTTCTGTCTTGTCCAGTCTCATTTACACAAGAGGGAAAAGAATAGGATTAATATGATCATTTTATCTGCTTTCACATATCTCAAGTGTTCTGTATTCTTAAGGGAGAAAAATCAATTTCTGAATGACATCAAAAGTAAATGTTTAAATAATTTAAATACAGCAATATTTTTATGCATCACATTTAGTAATTATTATATTTTTAGGCTGACCTGGGTCCAGATAAATATTTAGCTGACAGAGATCTTCAATGTGCTATCAAGCTTCTTTCTTCCTGTTCGGTAAGTACTTAATTAGCTTTAAACAGGCAAATATGTATTTGTACATAGATTACTTAGAGATCGCCAATGGAAGATTTGTCCATGATTTGTCCTTGATTTTAGAGACTGGCCTATAGATTACCATCTGAGTTAACCTATGAAGAAGAAACACTGATTCTTTGTAATAATCTCTTGTCCTTATCTCATTTCCTCCCAATCTTCCAGTTGCAGATTTCCACTAGAAGATTTTATTTTATGTTTTAAAAATGAAAGCTTTTTAAGCTCAGAGGCTAAAGTTGTATTACTACTTCACATCTATAATATGACCAGCTAAGGTTTCTGTATGCTTTAAGCCAACTTAGACAAAAGTTTTATCAAAGCCTACTTAAAGTATATTTTGAATTACAATCCTATGGACTCCAATGCAGGACTTGGTCTCATTTAATTTGCTGAGGAATGGAGATTGGGAAAAGCTTTATGTAAATATGTATTCCATGAAGGTAATGTTAATTCATTTTCTTTTCTGGACAGCATCCTTATATTTACAAAGTCATTTTTGCCACAGCCAGTGAATCTTCTGCACTACTAATTAGACACTTCAGTGAAAAAGGAACTCTAAAAGACCTTATTTATAAGGTAATGTCAATAACATGGCTTTGGCGATGTAGTTTATGCATTTGCAACATGTACTGTATATTTAGGATTTAACTGATTAAGAGTACAGCTTAATTAATACATTTGCTTTGGTGTTACCTTTTGTTTTGTGGTATTCTATCATCCTCTGTGTTTGTAAGTGCAAACCACCCAGAGATGCTGGGAGATGTAAACATTTAATAAATTAATAACAATTCTTCTGTTTTGTGGGCAGTAAATAACACATACATTTATCCTCCCTTTCTATAACAGGCACCCTGGGGAATTTCATCTCCCAGCATCTTTAACCCCAGTTTTGAAGAAGAGATTAGATTGTCAGCTATGGAATCGTAATTCATAGCTGCCACATAGCTGGAGAAAGTGGGAGGGAAGTTATGTTAATTGAGTAGCTCTTAGCAGACAAAATATAATTCTTTTGATAGTTCAAGGTTAAAGTGTGTGGCGCAGAAAGAATTGGAACTTACTTTGGGATTGATTCATGTGATGTGATGATGAGTAAAAAGGGGATGGTTTGTAGGTTGGGATAGTGTGGGAAGTCTGGGGAAACTTTTAGTTTCAGAATTCCACAGAATGTGCCAGGTGCTATTCTAATAAAAGTACTTTGAGATTATGTTTGTCTTGGAGTTATTGACAGGAATGGATTTTCCCTGGAACATAGATAACCATTTGTCTGAAATGGTATAGGATTTCCTGCTTGAGTAGGGGATTGGACTAGAAGACCTCCAAGATCCCTGCCAACTCTGATAATCTGTTATTACTATTGAATACAAAAAATTTGGTAAATCCTGATTCATTAGATACACATATAGATATACATAGTCATTTGGCTGAGATGGCGACTATAAAAATCGAATAAATAAATAAATATACACAACATTGAGCTGGCAAGTATCTTCAGGAGCATTTTCTCTTTTATCCAAGAGACAGGCTCTGCACTTAATATTGCCTCTGTTATTATACTGGTGTCTCAAACCAAAGTAAATTCTTGTGTTCTTTCAAAAGTCTTGTTTAATGTACAAATAAACTTACATTTCTGGGATACCCAGGGAATTTCAACATTTATTAATGATTAACCATATTTAAATTGTTAAAGAAATCATAGATGTGGTATGTCAATTCTGAATCTTTTTGTCTGCTATTAGCAATAGGATCTTTTTTATATATATATTTGAAACTTGTAACGATAATAGGAATTTCTTTTGAAAGGCAAAACCAAAAGATCCGTTTCTGAAGAAGTACTGCAACCCGAAGAAAATTCAAGGTCTTGAACTTCAACAAATTAAAACATTTGGCCGACAAATATTGGAGGTAAAAAAGATTTAATCCTCTACATGAATTGTGATGTGATTTCAAGCCATGATCAGTTGAAAGACCAAAAAATTTACATCTGTCAGAGGCTGATAACAAGTGTACCAAACACCATATTTCACTGCACCATTGTAACATCATATAAGTTAAAATCACAACTTTTGTGCCTAAAATTCCCCTCCCCCAGCTTGTTAGAGAATTTTGTCCTTTCTTACTATACTTAGGATTGAAAAAAAAGTATTGGAAGAAATGACACTCGATCGTTTTCTAAATCAACTGATATATCCTAGTTATATAAATAAAACTAATAAAAAAATTCAGAAGGGAGATATGCCAAATTTGGAACATAGTGTGGCTTTAGAGGGAAACAATATAGCCTGCTATGGATAACATGAGATGAAACTTTGATACAGGTAATCCTCGACTTACAACTATCACTAAACCCAGAATTAATTATAAGTCATAGAGGTTAAGCTGACTACCATATGACTGTGCCTGATTTTGCAACCTTTTTGTAGTAGTCATTAAGTGAATCCTTGCTCATTAAATGGAATGCCATCTGTTTTCCCTAATGGGCGTTTTAGCATTTGAAGCTGGGATATCTCTATGGCAAAATGCTATAGATGGACGTTTATTTTCTGATTGTCAGACTGAAATATTTTTTGTGTTTGGTGGTGTTCTAGGTCTTAAAGTTCTTGCATGAGAAAGGATTCCCATATGGTCATCTTCATGCTTCCAATGTTGTGCTGGAAGGAGACACGTGTAGGTTACTGGATTTGGAGAATTCTTTACTGGGGCTCCCGTCCTTCTATCGATCCTACTTCACACAATTCCGTAAAATTAATGTAAGTGGAAACAAATATCTTTGCAGATGGGAATTAATTTTGAATGTGATACATGCCAATAGTCTATTTAAAACAAAGCAAACTCTTTTCTAATGTTGCGAGAAAAGTAATTTAATCCAAGAAGCATACATAAATGTTGGATTGGTTCATATGTTATGCTTCTCTAAAGTAGTTTAATCATGTCCCCTGGTTCCTATGACCAATGGGTTGAGTGGGCCTATTGAGAGCTTAACAATTCCATATAAACATGAAGTACAAAGTAAATCATACATTTCTGGCCTTTTGTGTTCAACATGAAGAGTTCATCTTTCAATTTAGGAAGAAAAAAACAGGAAATTTTACACAAATGGCAACTAGAAGCATCAGAATGAGAACTATTATCTTCTAACTGAAATGCAGTTTTACAGTCCTGTTTTTTTCCAGATTAATCTTCTAGTACACAAGAAGCATACAGTTGCAATTCATTTGCTGCACAAATACCAGTTGTCTTGTCTTAAAGATGTAGTTATGGAGACTTCATTTATTAAATGAGATGCACAACCTGTAGTCCAAAGGCCATGTAATTTGGAAAGATAAATTTTAATTTATATCTTGGTGTAGTTAGTTTGTGGACATGATTTGCAAGACACAACTTGGATGGGTGTAATTTTTGTGTTTCAAAATTGTGCATCCTAGTATTATGCGATTAAGGATAACAACAGCTTGCAGAGGGATTTTTTTTTAAGTAACTAGGAAAGGCTTTCTAGCTCTGTTATAATGCTAATCCTAAAATCACCTATTTTTGTGTGAGAGCTCTTTCAGAGAGACAGAGGATATCTTGACTTGTACTTCATGTTTATAATTAAAAGCCTTATTGAACAAACTGTGTAAAAATGTATCAGCGTTCTTTTGTTCGAGTTTCTTAAGAGCCAGCAGAATCTCCTAAACATATATGAATCTTCTTATATTATGGTACTGTACTCTAAAGGGCTCCAAACTTGGCAACTTTAAGACTTGTGGACTGTAACTCCCAGAATTACCCAGCCAGCAGGGTAAGAAATTCCGAGAGTTGGAAGTCCACAAGTCTTAAAGTTGCCAAGTTTGGAGACCCCTGCACTACTTCAAAGATCTGTTTATTCAATTTATAATTATTGTAATCCATCAGAAACACTGCTCCAAGTAATTAACAATATATTTTAAGAGACAAAATTATAATAACATAAATTGAATCATTAAAATACACTAAAAGGATACCGTTGAGCGTAAGTATCAAATGCCTTCAGAAATAGGAACATTTTCATAGGATTTACTATTTTGGTAGGAGATTGGATTTTGTAAGCCACCTAAAATCTGCTGGAACAGGCAACCTTAATTAATTTAAATAAATAAAAAAATTCCAAAATATGGAGTAGTCTTTCCCACAGTTCCATCTCTTTTATTTTCATCAAGCATTCTCCAGGTATGGGACTAGAAAAATTGGGTGTCCCAAATATCTTCAATCTCCATTTTAGTAAGGTTTTGCTCTAAATAAGGCCATGCGTATTGATGGTTACCATTTATACTTTTAAATTTCCCCCCACACATAATTGGGTCCTAAATGCTCAGCATCACTCATCCAAACTGAGAATGTGATATTATTAAATTATTCTACCAAGTCTATTTTGTTTTCATTCTTGTAGACTTTAGAAGCTATAGATGTACACTGCTTTGGACATTTGCTATACGAAATGACATATGGGAGACCCCCAGATTCTATTCCCGTGGATAGCTTCCCTCCTGCACCATCCATGTCTGTAGGTCAGTGAATAACTTGAATCAATGCTCATCTTATTTTAAACAGAAACGTGAATTATTCATATAATTTTAATCCATATGTTAAGGCTAAGATATAAGTCAAAGCATGTGAGAGAGTAGAATCATCTCCTGATAAAATCAAGGGTATATCCCAAGCGTCATAGGCAAGAATAGGAATAGAATAAGAATATAATAGGAATAGGATAACAGAGTTGGAACGGGAGATCTTGGAGGTCTTCTAGTCCAACCCCCTGCTTAGGCAGGAACCCTATACCACTTCAGACAAAATGGTTATCCAACATCTTTTTAAAAACTTCTAATGTTGGAGAATTTACAACTTCTGGAGGCAAGTTGTTCCACTGATTAATTGTTCTAACTGTCAGGAAATCCCTCCTTCGTTCTAAGTTGCTTCTCTCCTTGATTAGTTTCCACCCATTGCTTCTTTGTCCTGCCCTCAGATGCTTAGAATGCTTAGGCTACATGGATATTTTTCTGTAATGAAAAGCTAGGTCTTTGGGCTGGTGGTAGGAGATGTGTAGAGGAAAGTTTTAACCTGTCGCCCCCAGTTCTCTCCCACTATGTGATTGTAGCCTGTACAATAAATTGTATCTTTTGCTAATTTAAAAGTCAATAAAGCCTCTGAGCCAAGTTCATAATCTGATTTTTAAAAAGATACTGTAAAGCCTATATGAGAACGGTGCATTGTGTCCAACTTTATATTAGAATCTCTGTTCCTCCTCTCTTCTCTTTCTAGTGACTGTTTTAGAATCTGTTATTTCTCCTGAGGCCATGAAGAACGGTATGCCAACTGTCTCCAGGCTGCTACAAATGCCGTAAGTCTATAGCAAAAAAGTGGAGCACTGAGATATTGAGAAATGATTTGAAGAACCAGAAACCTAAACAGAATATAAGTCCTCAACTTATGACCATAATTGGACCCAAAATTTCTGTTGTTACTTCAAGCCAGTTTGTCAGCATTCCAGGGAATCTCCATTCCAATCAGTAACTCCAAAACAAGCATAATCTCAAAAGTACCTTTATTAGAATAGCACCTGGCAGATCTGTGGAATTTCAAAATAAAACTTTCCCGGACTTCCCACAATGTCCCAAACTACAATCCATCCCGTTTTTCCATCATCACATCATATGGACCAATCAGGATCCGTCCCAGAGTAAGATCCTTTTTTCATCTTGTGCCACACTTAATAACCTTGAACTAACAGAAGAATTTTATTTTGTCTACTTAGAACTACTCAATAGCAATCACCCCCTCCCACTTTCTCAAACTATGTGGCAGTGTGGAATATGGTTTCCAAAGCTGACACAGTTATTAGGTGAATTTTTGCCCCATTTTACCACCTTTTTGCCACAGATGTTAAGCGAATCGTCACAGTTGTTAAGTGGATCATGTGGCCCTTAAGTGAATCTGGCTTTCCCCATTGACTTTGCTTGTCCGAAGCTGACTGGGAAGGTTACAAATGATGATTATATGATGCTGGGATGGTGCAACTGGCATAAGTACATGCCAGTTGCCAAGTCCTCAAATTTTGATCATGTGACCATGAGGAAGCTGCAACAGTTGTAAATGGGAAAACCGGTCCCTAGTCACTTTTTTTCAGTGCTGTTGTAACTTCGAACGGTCACTAAAATAATGGTTCTAAGTCAAAGATTACCTATATAGACTTTGATTGAAGCTGCAGGGCCCGACTGGTTTAACAAAATCATGTACATTTCCTGTAAGTTTGTGCAAAAGGAACAATTTAAGTTCAAGTGCAAATTGTAAGATGGTTATGCTTTCTTCTATGTAACTTGTTTTTTTTAAAAATTTCCATTAGGTTATTCAGTGATGTTCTTCTAACAAATTCAGAAAAAACACAGTTTAAGGTACAGTTTGAATGATATTATTTGGTTTGGGTAGTATGTTTTATCTAGCAGTGCTTCATAACATCCTATTATTAGCTCATTGTTATCTCTCCAGCAATTGTTCTAGATCATTATGTCATTTTAGATTACTTCCATATTAGGATTCTGCATCTGCTTCAAAACAGCGCCAGACTTTGATCTTTTCGGGCTTTTAGCAATTCTATAGTGCTAAACTGACTTAATCCTAACTTAGTTTCTATATATTTTTCTTTTATTTCTCCAATAATTTTGAACTTCCATAAAAATCACTCTACCCTTTCTCTGTTTTAATTTCAACTGTCTTTTGCTGTCTTTGACCCCATTCTTTGAAACTATAACTTTCTCTTTGTACAATTTATATCATTATCTTCCCTCTTTATCTATTTTTCACTTGTGGGCATTTTTCTCATCAATGTCTCCTACTTTATCATTCCATTCCACATCCTTTTGTATATTTCTTAGTAGCATAATTTCACATCTTCTGTTGCATTCTGTAAACATTTCTTTTTCATTTTTTGTCCCATGAAGTTTCCATGCCCATTTTCCATTTGTTCTGTTGGGGGAGAAATTTGTCTCCTACTACTTTTTCATACAAAACTTGTACTTTCATTTCCTGAAGTTCCTCCACTTTCACTTTTTTCCACCATTTTCCTTTTTCTTGTGTTTTTTTCTAAAGCCTGCTGTTCACGCTTATCAAGAAATGAATGGTATGTCCCACAAAACCTCTGATCATACTTGTGCCTTCTACTAAGTCTGCCATGTATTCAAAGCAAACCGATTTTATTCTAAACCATTCCTCTCTTTCATTTTGGAGTTTCTAAACAGAGTAGTAATCCTTTCACACTCGTTTCATAGGAACTGTCAGTTTGGTCTAGTGGTTAAGGAATGATGCTAGAAAGCAGGAGGCCGTGAGTTCAAGTCCAACTGTAGCTATGAAAGCCATCTGGGTGATTTTGGGCCACCCACTCCCTCTCAGCCCACCTCACCTCACAGGATGGTTGTTGTGTGGAAAATAGGAGGAGGAAAGCATCTTGGATATGTTCGTTCCCTTCAGTTATTTATGAAAATAATGAAGGCAGGATATAAATAAATACTAATTTTCATACAATTCATTTGTATGTCAGAATGAATGAAAAGCTTTTTCCTTGGATCTTATTTGTTCACAATGATGCACTCAAAACGACGCTATAGAGCACTGCACACCAGAACAACTAGATACAAGAACAGTTTTTTCCCAAAAGCCATCACTCTGCTAAACAAATAATTCCCTCAACACTGTTCAACTATTTACAAAGTGTACACTACTATTACTGTTAATCTTCTCATCACTCCTTATCACCCATCCCCTCCCACTTGTGACTATAACTTTGTTGCTTGTATCCTCTGTTTCATAGTATGATTTGATGTTGATTGTACCTATGACTATCATTAAGTGTTGTACATTATGATTCTTGATTCTTAACGAATGTTCCTTCTTTATGTATATTGAGAGTATTTACACCAAGACAAATTCCTTGTGTGTCCAATCACACTTGGCCAATAAAGTATTCTATTCTATTCTATTCTTTTTTCTCCTAAAACTCATATCTGGTTCTTTTGTTATATCCTTCACTAGAGTGTAACATGCCTATAACACCTCTGTGATTTCCTACTGCATCTCTAACAATCTTGTTGGTTCCTGTGTTCTAACATACATAATAGCATATTTATTTTTTAATAAATATTAAAATATTAAAATTTTAATTAAAGCTATACTTATACTTTCCTGCATGAATTCATCAACTCTACAACACAGGATTGCATTCAGACTTTTTCCATTTCCCCGCTTTTAGCATCACAAAGACCCACTCTTTCTCACTCTTTCATGTGATAATTCATGCTGTTTACAGTTTACTTTGCTTACATTCCAAGTTGCAATGCAGCATTCTACTAGGCATGAGCATCACGAGATGGTCCATAAATATTGAACTCTGGTACCCATTGTGACTTCGGTGAATTGAGACTTTCACATAACATGGTTCAGTAAGACAGGGGAGGGATAGAATGGAATAAAAGCCAACTTCAGACACAACAAAAATTACTATTTTTGAAATCATTAATAAACTTTTTTTTTAAATTTATTAAGTTTCCAAAATTTTAAAAACCTAAAATAAAACTTTATACATTGTTATCAACATCAAGACATCTTTTGACTCCTCACATTTTTCAGTATATGTATTTACTTATTCCTTTACCATTACATCTTACTCTTACTATAAATCAATATCTTTTATCCTTACATCTCAATTTTCTCCATGGTATATTTACATATTTACATATTCCCTCATTCTTTTCCTAATTGCCAGAAATCATTAATAAACTGATTCTTCCTTTTACTTCAGTAAATATTTTCACCACTGCAATATTTAGTTCTTCTGCTTCTGATCTTACTTCACCCTTCTTTATGGAGAGAAGATCCTGCTTTGCATTAAATTAATCAGAATAAATTTGCCTCTTATGCAAAGATAAGCCTTTTTTTGCCACAGTGTTTCTTTTGACTATTAATTAACATGAAAATATCCATAGGGGTGTTGGTTTCTATGACTGTAATTTTGAAAACTTTTCTCTCTTTATTAGATTCCAGCCAAGTTAAAAGAAGCTTTAAGAATTGCCAAAGAATGTATAGAGAAGAGGCTAGTAGAAGAACAGAAACTGGTAATTTACAAATTTTATTCTATGCTCCCATAGTTAAAATCTGTAATATGCTGTAATAAGAAGCACAGCAAATAACATGCAAACCTGATTGCCTGTGTTTTCATGGAGAGGCCTGTCCTCTACTTAACGAAACAATGACAGCAGCATTAGATGACTGTTCTTGAGGATTCATCCATTTGATAAAAAGAAACAAAAGTCATTTTAAGAAAAAAAAAGTCTCTGACAAGATGGGCAGCATAGACATTTAACAAACCAACCAACCAACCAACCAATAAATAAATGTACCAAAGGAGATTTAAGGAGACATTAATGTTTAAAATGTGGCATGCTTTGTCCTAAGTCCATACTTTTCTTTTCCCCCTGAAAGATTCATCAGCACAGAAGATTGACAAGAGCTCAGTCGCATCATGGGTCGGAGGAAGAGAAAAAAAAGAGGAAAATATTGGCACGGAAAGTAAGCCCCAGCCCAATTTAAAATAAATGCCAGCATATTTCCACTCAGTTTTCTTATCAAATATTTAAATAATCATGAAACTACTAGATCAACTCTTCCCTTGAAGAATTTGAAGTACTGTAGAAAATTTGAAAAGTGAATTTATTTTCTTCCAAAATCTAGTGAGAAAAACCATATAGTTGGGATTTAGATTTTTGAATATTGCCATTCCTTGTTGACTTGTAATAATCCTATGTCACCTTGTACTCCTTTCTTAAGATAAAGTTATAGTTTCATTTTTTGTGTAGAAATGCTTATCAAAAGATAGACATTATATCCTGAAATGGCAGCTCTCAGTGTGCATTAGTCACCTGATATTCATGTGGCATATCACATTATTCTGAGCCAGTTTAGTACTCCTAGAAAGAGTTTTCCATAAAAAAAATCTGCACTTGCAGGAAATTTTCTGCTCCTGTAAAGTGACATCTTTCTCTTTTCCACATTATCTGCATAAGGAAACAATGTCAGTTATCAAATGTAATGATATGGGAAGACTTGGATTTCAAGTTTTAATACAACTTTAATGCTGATGAGCTGCAACTGCAGTTAAACTTTGGTGTTCATTTACTATTCATAGTCTGCAAACCCAAACCATACTTAATTGTACAGTAAATGCTAACTGGGTTAACATTACTTAAATTGGAATGGAATGAATGGCAGATTGAAATCAAGGATGATTCTCATGGCTAGTGCTACCAATCAAAATCTTTAATCCCCTTTCATTCTTTTCTTTTTGGTAACTTAGGAAATCAGAAAAAATGGATAGAAAGCAAGGAAGGGCTACAAGTGGGAGACAGTTTAATTATTCTTAGGAAAGTTCTTGGCAGAAAAGGGAGTTGTGTAATAAAACCTTATCCGGTAGCAACCTGGTGTATGAATAGCAATTTATCAAGCAAACGGAAACTAAGGAATCTTTTCTTTCTGTTGTTTGAAGAAATCTAAACGCTCAGCCTTTGAGTGTGGAGAAGATCAATCGATGAAATACAGCAACTCAAACAATTCAGGTAACCAAGTGTGGTGTTTTTCTGTGATACGTGGCACCAAAGTGATCTATTTTGTCATAGAGATAGTCTCGGGTTTTGCTATTGTTCAGGTTGTAGCTTGGGGAAGTTTTCTTCGTAATGGTAGCTCCAATATATAGAAACTTACGATGTTTAGTCTTTCCTATTATGAAAATAAAGAGCAGGGATTACTTACCAGTGCCGCTTTCCCAAAAGAGCTCTCTCCTCCAGTAGTTCCCATGGCAGCTAGACTCTATTTGGTATATGCATGATAAATTATTCAGTTTAGATTGTGCCCTTCATTTCTAATGATTTGAATACTGATGTGTGTACATGAAAATGTTAATCTCTGTTTATAACATCTGATTTGGGCAATTGGCCTCTTTGAGGCCAAGAGCTAAGCTGTTGAAAGCCAGCTGAGATGTTTTCAGTTTCAGCTGAAGTCTTATTTTCTAATAGGCGGAGTCTTTGGTGGTGACTATATTTTGCTATATTATTGGAGATTCCTTTTAGTCTCTTAAGATAAAAATTTTAAGGATATAAATAAAGTACTATCTACACAATTTGAGTACAAACTCGACCAGTGCCAGACTTGCCCAAATGTAGCGCTCAAATGTGAGGGGACATTGGTTGAGGGAAAAGCCCTGGATGATGTTTCAGAACGCTGTTAACTATTCTGAGTACAGATCTAATTCCCCTCCTGTGGTGTACCTTGAATAGTGCAAGAGCGTGAACCAAACGGACTAGCAATCTTATGGAGCACAAAGTTGAAAAACCAGTGCTGTCCGAAGACGTCTCTGTGGTCATGTGGCCGGCATGACTAAACGCTGAAGGCGCACAGAACGCTCTTACCTACCCACCAAAGTGGTCCCTATTTTTCTACTTGCATTTTTACATGCTTTCGAACTGCTAGGTTGGCAGAAGCTGGGACAAGTAACAGGAGCTCACTCCGTTATGTGGCGCTAGGGATTCGAACCACTGAACTGCTGACCTTTCTGATCTACAAGCTCAGTGTCTTAGCCACTGAGCCACCACGTCCCTTACTAACCTTATAGTCTCCTGGCTAATGGACCATCACCATACGCTAAATAAATACATTATTGACAATTGTACTCTGGTCCCTGCCCATTATGGCTGTTTGAAGAAATGCATGGAGATGAGACACCCTGGGTCTTGGAGGTTGCCAGAATCCCTTTGTAAAAGACAAAGCTATTGGCAGACTTAAAAACCCCTGCTGGGATTGGGAATGGAAGATCCTGGTTTGGAGGCACTTTTCTGCAGTGGTTACGCTTCTTCAGTATGTAGTTTTATTCTGTTGTGGTGAAGGTTGAGAAGTCAGCCCAGTAGGCCTTACCATATGTGATGCACGGTGCACAAGGCGGCAATCCTCTTTCACCTGCCATTTAATATCTATTATAAAATTGTTGGGCTAATCAACTGACTGGAGTGCTAACTTGAGTATACTGATGGTATACATCGCCCCCTTCAGGTTGGAGGGGAGATGCTATTGATGTTGTTCTTCAGTGCTTGGAGGCTGTGAAGATCTGGATGGAGAGAACAAGCCAAAGCTATTTGTAAACCAGTTTTCTCTGGACAAGCAGGCACTACCTTTGAAGGAGCAGATTAGCAATTTAGGATTTTCCTGGATTTACAGGTCCCTATTGAAACAACAATTAGAGGCCTTGGCTAGAAGGGCCGTTGCCCAGTTTCAGCTGATGTGCCATTTGGGGTCTTACGTGGTGTAGAGTACCGGTAGTACCCTCCCTACTAACCACATAAAACATTGCAGTGTTGACAATACATGGAACTTCCTTCAAAAGCCACTCAGAAATTATAGTTGGTCCACAGTGCATCAACAGGTTCTTGGTTTTGGGAACATATAACAGCAATACTAATGTCCTGCAAGGAACCAAGAATGACAGGATGAGTTGCACAGAGTAGTTTCTTTGTTGCTGTTTGCCTATAGACAAGAATCTTGCCCGATTAAATACACTCTGCATAACAATCAGCTAAATCCTATGAAAGTTTTAGGGAGGATCCCTTCCGAGCCTCTTTCTGCATACCAATGACAGAGGCAATCGCCTCTGACCTGAATTGACCCAATTTACAAGAGCATTAAGGGAGAAACAATTGTGATTTCAATGTTATATAAATTCAGCAAATTGACTATATATATATGTGTATAGTTTGGTCAAAAGCCCCTTTTATATTATTACTTTGGAGCATGTCCTTTAATTTGGAAGTCTCTTTCTCACTGAAAAAATAGATGTTGAAACTGAAATTACCTTCATGCTAATTGTGAATATTTCTTATCCAGCAGGGTCTGGCACAAGTTCCCCTCTAACATCACCTTCCTCTCCTGTTCCTCCTCCTACAGCAGGTGAGTTGAAGAATCAGTACCCTGCATGCTCCTCTAACATGGTTTGGCTTCTAACTTTGTCCTTCATGGGTCATGAAATGTGGTGGCTTTTGGCTTCTGTAAAAATGAAACTAAATACTTTTTTTTCTCTCATAATGAAGGAAAATATTCTAGTTTTCCAATTTCCTTTTTGGGGGGAAGTGTCCTTGCTGCATAATTTGTATTAACCTAATCTGTTTTCCTTGTAAGTTTTAGGAAGAATCATATGTATCAAACTGGGTTGATCAAAATGAGTAATATGTAGTGCCATGTATCTGGGTGCTCTGCTTTTGTCCTTTGTGTGCAATAAGACTGATAATTTATTCCCTTTGTGTCAATAGTACACACATACCTCTTGTTTGGAATGTCAACAGAAGATCATCAGGGAAAAGAAATAAATCTAGAAACTTGGGGAGTTGGTTTCTAGCAAGAGGAAAGGGAGTTTGAAGCTGCTTTTTCCTGTAGTGGCAATAGCTGGTTCTAGTTCAATAGTTACACAATATAGCGATTAAGAAACTGAACTATAAATCAGAAAACCGTGTTTGTGCCATAAGGTAGCTTTAGTAAGCCACCTTCTGTTTTTCCTTTGTAATTTGAGGATCACCATTTTGAACTGTTACACAGAATAGTTTCAAGAGGTAGAAAAGATGTTTGAGGCCCTTTAAAGCCTCTACATCTGTATAGAACACAAGTGTATCTGAGTAAAAATCCGGTTTTCGTTCGTTAGCATCTCACTGCCTGTCTGAGATGCTATTGGATTGTATGTGCTATTTCAGCGATATGTTTTTGGGAAAAGTTAGCAAAGACTGAAAAAAGGAGTTGTTTCTTGCATAGGTGTAAAAGAGCAGTTATACATCTTGCAGTAATCTACAAAGATTCTAGAGCCCTTTGAAAGCAGCTGAAGATCACAGTAATAGCAACATTGGAAGGCTGAGCTATTTAAATTCAAATGTAGTTGCAAAGTGGACAGAACATCTGTCTTATCTGTCTTCGCAGTGTATGAGTGCCAGGACCTGTCAAAGAAATACTGGATGTAGAACGGGGGGGCGGGGGGAAGGAGGAAGAGAGAAGCAAGTGAAAAACAACAATAAAAACATTACCAAAAACTAAAGCCCATCAAATCTGGCCAGCATGCTAACCTACATCAGTTTCCTCCTCAATAGCCCAGATGAAATGTCAATGAATTATTATTGAGAAGAGTTTTTGTTTTAATTTCCCCTTCTCTTCATTAAAGGAGAATGCTGAGATCTGTCCTGTTTCTTCTGTGGGGCGAGAGGTTTTTCGTTATTGCCAGATTGTCTTTGTCCTTTGTTCTCTTTCAGTTCAGACTGATAAAAATTAATAATAGTAGAATTCTTTCAAACTGCTGCCGCCAGTTTGAGGAATAAACAATGGAGTGGAAACATCCAGAATTAAAATTAATAGATATGTTTAATGAAGTGATAAATAGTAGAATGATCACAGAAAGATCAGAGAAAGCTGGCTTAGAAAATGTTTGCAAGTCAATTATCAATAATAATAATGTGGTATATGAATCACATTACATTGTCTTTCTAATAGTTGCCATAATTAGCGTGTCATAGCGAAAAACAATATTGATTTTTTTTTTCAGTTTAAAGATTAATCAATCTATTACGCCATAGTATTCCAGATTTGCATAGTGCTGAGTTTTAATATCTTTATCCATTGTATGAAAATGATTACTGAAGGAATTAGATATATTAATTTAAAATTTTCTTTTGCTCATTGAAAAAACCTCCAATTGTATAACAGAAAATGGAGAGAGGTAGAGATAGCCTTCTTTGAAATACTGTATCCTTTTATTATTTCCCTGAGCACAGAAGCTTTGAAGCAAGCCCCAAAGGTGCTTGTTTTTTTCAGGAGGCAACTGCAATTTTTTGTTTTGTTTTTTTTCTTTTGAAGACGTTTAGCTTCTCATCCAAAAAGCTTCTTAAGCTCTGACATGGATGGTGGAGAATGGAAGGATTTATATTCCTTGCAGACAGCTGGTCATTTGCATCCTTTTTGAAGATCACTGAAGCACTTGGAAGTTTAGTGCTAATGGTTCCTGTAGTCTGCAATTTTTCTGGAAATCCATTCATACTCCCAACACCATTCAAAGGGAGTTCATCCCAAATTGCATAGCTTGAAGTCTATAGAGATTCTCAGTCATTCAGTCATGGTTATCAAATCCTTCCATTCCCCACCATCCAGGCAGGGTTGAAGAAGGTTCTTGGATGAGAAGTGAAATGTCTTCAAAAGAAAAAAACAAACAAGAAAGTGCAGTTGCCTCTTGAAAAAAGGGACAACCATGATCTGGATGACTGAGAATCTCTACAGACTTTGAAGCAAGCATTTACTTGTCTTGTTAAGCCACTGATGAGTTGCTTTAAATTCACTCACTCAATTTAAACCTGTGGTGAAATGCATGTTTTAATTCACCCAATAAGTATTTATTCTTCATGCCCGGGAACTGTATGATCTTGTCCATATCAATTCATGTTAGTGTTATTGAATTCTAAGAAATTGAGTTTGAGAGAAGTTGTCCCTCGGCTAGTCATAGTAAAGAGATTACTAGAACTTTTGTTTAAAGGAAAAGCTGATTGAAAGTAAGTAGCACTGTAGTTAGAAGACAGTACTGCAGGGCTAACTGACTACTCACTCCAGGAGTTCGATTCTGACCAATTCAAGGTTGACTCAGCCTTCCATCCTTCTGAGGTCGGTAAAATGAAGACCCAGAGGAAATATCCTTCTGGGTTCAGTTCCAAGTGGGCAAAAAGACACTGGAAACATGGAGGCTGCTTGGAAGGTTTAATGGTGTACAGGACCACATGGCATGGAGCTCCAGAGAAGGATGTTCACATACTCAAGGTGAGAAGGTCAAGAAAAAAAAAGGGCTGAGGTACTGAGAGTGCTGGGTTTTATACCCTCTGTTGGGATTTGAATTGGAGCTTGTATTCTAATTGGTTGTCAGACTCCCAGGGGCAACTCTGTAGGCTGTCCTGAATTTCAGGCTTGGTCTAGCCTTGCTGGGCGATTATTCCCTTAAAAGGGCTTTTGGCAATTTCTATAGCTTTACCGGGAGTTCCTTCTTATGTAAAGTATTCTGGCTCAGGCCTTAATGGCCCACCCATTAACAAAGGTGGGGGTGAGTTTCTGCTTCTTGAGTTTCTACTCTTTTTAGGGGAAATATTCTGCCTTTTTAATATTTCCTAGGCTATTTCAATTTTCTAGGAGAGAGGTGGGTGCTAACTTCCTACAGGGGCAATATGATGATTCTGTAAATGTGCTCTTATGATGTGTGTGTTTAAGCATTTAAAACCACTCTGTGTGCCATAATACTGAAGTTGAGTATACAAATAAAAACAAAACTAATTTAAATGAAAGACAGGACACAGTACATGGTGCTATGTACTTATCTTCTAAACTAGAGGTGTCAAACCCAAAACCCGTGGGCTGGATCTGGCCCATAATGAGGTCAGATCCAGCCCATGCAGCCATCCTGAAAACTGTAAGCAGTAATCTCTAAATCCTTCAACCATGAAATATAATTTCTCTGTAAAGCTTTATTTTAATCTATTGATTAAAAAAAGTAATACCATATGCCTGGGCATGTCTGACCATTGTTCTGCCTAAAAAAGTTCAATAGCTAAGACTGTTGACATAGTCTACTTCAAGACAAATTATAGTTTGAAGTAACAGAATTGTGCCCTGTCATTTCGTCTTGCACTGTGGCTTGATCACATAAACATTTGTTTAAAAAGTTGCCTTCTCATAAGATTTTTGGAGATGTCATCCAAAGTTCTTGTGCAACAATGCTGAGATTTCAGCTACTTTTTAAAATAACTTTTTTAAAAATTTGGGGATGATGTACATTAGAAGGTGAGGTCCTTCTCTGATCTGTGATTGGCTTTTATCTCAATTTGTTTATCTAAAGCAGGGATTGCCAACCTTTTGGACCTCAGGGACCACCAAACTTATAATTTTAAATCCCGTGGACCAGAGACCCTGGGAAAATCCCAAAAACAGTCTCCAGGAAAATTCCCCACTCCATTTTCCTACCGATCGATCTTCTTTATTTGGGATCACAGGATACTGTCTCCAGCTCCATTCTCGGGGGGAGAAAGAGAGAGAGAGAGACTTTTGGCTTCATGCAAGAGAAGCAGCAGAAGTCTTTCTTTCTCTCCCCCAAACTCCATCAGAAATGAGCCTCTTGGAGCAGGATGCCTTGCAGGGTCCCAAAGACTCATTTCTGGCAAGTTTTGGGGAGAGAAAGAAAGACTTTTGCTGCTTTCCTTGTGTGCAGCCAAAAGCAAAAGAAGAAAGAAGTGGAAAGATTTGAAAGAAGCAGCCCAGTGGCCAGGCCAGGCACATGGGATGAATGAGGCAAGTTCCCCGACTCCTCCCTTCCCCCCCTCCCCTCACTACCTCGTGTTGTTCACAATGCAAGTGACACAAGCCTTGTGTTCCCATGGGCCATGTGGGTGGCACAGCCTTGTGTTCCCTCACAGCCTGGATTAATTGCTTTGGGGGGTGACATTTCTCTACGGACCGCCAACATTTTCTCCCAGACCACCAGTGGTCCCCGGCCCACTGGTTGGCAACCACTGATCTAAAGTATTCTTGGCCTTTCTGATAAGATCATATATCTTTAACCAAGATTTTGGGAAAATATGCTATTTTGGATGTTCTTGGCTACATCTTGAAAACATAAAATATAATACACATATCATTTGATTTATTTTGAAAACAAGTCACTAAAATTGTCCTTCCAACATTATGTAATTGAGCAGCTGGTATATAGGGAGAGTATAGATTACAGTTTCTTAAACCCTGTTCTTAATTAATTTCTGTGATCGCAATATTGATAGTGATATGTGAGTGTTTATGGTTATATGTTTGCAATACATTTAGTTTAGGTGCTTAATTTCATATTTTTCAAGGGATGGAGACATATGAACGTTGCTTATTTGTTAGCTTTTACTCTTGAAACATTTACGTGGAAAGAGGAGGTAAATTGTCATTGATCCCAGTAGGAGAGTAGTTTTGCAATATAAAAAAGAACTTTTCACAAATGTCTATCTTTCTTAAATCAGATAAGTTGAAATTTAGCTGCAATCTTCAAGAGTAAATCCCATTGAACCCAACATAGAAATTATACAATATTCATGTTATTCTACATGGTTTTTGATCTTGATTGCAAAACTGTTCCTTTTCTACTTTCCTAATCAAGTGGGGTTGCCAAAAGCATTAAGGAGAGACAAATTGGAGAATAAATGAGAGAAAGCTCCCATATGACTAACCCATGACATTTATTCTGACTTAGTTACAATACTTAAGTTCCACATTTGGTGATAGTAACATGAACCTATTGCCTGTCTTAAATTTCTTTGAGGCTGTTTGCCTTGTAAATTTACCTTGACATCTAGTGATGGAGATCAGTAGTGCCATATCTTAGATCAGGGGTCGCCAACCTTTTGGACCTCAGGGACCACCAAACTCATAATTTTAGATCCCAGGGACCACTAACTGGTTCTGTGGGCATGGCCTAATTTGTGGGTGTGGCTTGGTGGGCATGGCTTGTATGTAAATATTATAAATATATAAATATTGAATTTTTTATAAAAAAAGAGCAACTTTTACCCAAAATCAGGCAAAGCAGGCAGGCAGATTGAGTTGCTCACAGAATCACAGATTCATTCAGAGATCTATCTATCTGCTATTGGCTAGCTCAGTCTGCCACATAAAATTTGCTTGCAAGCAAACTCATAAAATTTGCTAGCTAGCAAACTCGCAAAAATTAACTCAGAACACACCATGTATGTACTGTAAATATTGAATTTTTTTATTTAAAAAGAGCAACTTTTATCCAAAATCAGGCAAAGCAGATTGAGTTGCTCACAGAATCATTCAGTGATCTATCTATCTACCATCGGCTAGCTCAGTCTCTCAAATTTGCTTGCTGAGAGTCTACACTGAATTTGCTTGCAAACAAACCTTCAGTCCTAAGGAAGGTTTGGCTGTGCTTAGCTAGAAAGCAAGAAATCCAACCATTTCCTGCTTCCTAGCTAATCTAAATCTCTCGCCGCAGCAGAACAGATGATGGTCGGAAAAAGGAAAAATAGCAACTTAGCAGACAGGTTTGCTGGGTAAGGAGTGAGTGGATGGGGTGGGTTCCTGCGGGCCATGTGGGCTGAGCAGCCTTGTGTTTCTGAGCAGCCTGGATTAATTGCTTTGGGGGGTGCTCTGGGGGTGAGATTTCTCTATGGCCCACCAAAATTTTCTCATGGCCCACTGGTTGGCGACCTCTGTCTTAGATAATTTTGTTACAGACACTTGCTTGTTTTAGTCTGAGACAATATCTGTATGAAAATAGGTTTCTCTCTGTGTTTGTGTGTGTGTATATATATATATATGTGTGTGTGTGTGTGTGTGTGTGTGTGTGTGTGTGTGTGTGTGTGTTAGGTTTTTGAGCTGATAAATAATTAAACAAGGGAGACTAGGATAGATCTATTTCGAGCTACTTAGCTCTCATCAGCTAGCCATACCCTTACTGGAATTCGAACTAGGGAAGTGTTACATGTGAGGCAGTTGTAATTGCCATTAGGCCACTGGTATACTTCTTCTCTTGATTGGGGCTTACCAGGGTGTTACACACCCTGGTAAGCCCCAATCAAGGGAGGAAGCATACTGCTGTCCTTTTCTGTCTTTCGGCTCATCACCAGAGACCATCCAGACAGAAAGCTATTTGTTTCGTTGTCTTTTGTTTATATGTGTGTTAGGTTTTTGAGCTGATAAATAATTAAACAAGGGAAACTAGGATAGATTTCGAGCTACTTAGCTTTCGTCAGCTAGCCATACCCTTACTAGGATTCGAACCAGGGAAGTATTACATGTGAGGCAGTTGTAATTGCCATTAGGCCACTGGTTCTCATCCAGATCAGCTGAGACAGGGGAATGAGTATATACTTGTGTTACAACACCCTGGTAAGCCCCAATCAAGGACAATCAAGCTTTCTGTTTGGATGGTCTCTGATGATGAGCCGAAAGACAGAAGAGGACAGCAGTATGCTTCCTCCCTTGATTGGGGCTTACCAGGGTGTTGTAACACAAGTATATACTCATTCCCCTGTCTCAGCTGATCTGGATGAGAACCAGTGGCCTAATGGCAATTACAACTGCCAATGTGTGGCTGAGGTATTGGCTGTGTGTCTATCAGCCTTCTGTGTTGTAACGACTTGGGTAATGGGCTGTGTGATGACCTTCTGAGTTCTATTGTTTTGACATCCTGAATCTTGTGCTGTAATCTCCTGGGTAGTAATGAGCTGGGTAATGGGCTGTGTGATGACCTTCTGAGTTCTAATGTTGTAACCTCCTGGGTCTTGTGCTATAATCAACATTACAACACAGGAGGCTGATAGACACAAAGCCAGTACCTCAGCCACACATGTTCTTAAGAAAAAGCCAGCCAATCTGCAAACATCAACTCCATCAACCAATCAAGAAATGACAACACAGTCAACCTCCCTACCAGTATACTGTATATAGGGAGACAGCAGCTCAGATCACGCTTTGCTTGCACAAGCACAAAGCCAAAGGCACCAGCCTGAAGATGGCGAGTGAGATCTCGTTGAAACGTTGCCAAGATAGTCTCAATCTTACATGGGAAAAGACCCGAACACACCAAGACCTGCATACCTGTATCCGTGAAAATGTATGTGTGTTTGTGTGTGTGTGTGTGTATGTGTATGTATATATGTATATAATACACACACACACACACACACTGCTCAAAAAAATAAAGGGAACACAAAAATAAAACATTCTAGATCTGAATGAATGAAATATTCTTATGAAATACTTTGTTCATGAATGTGCTGACAAAAAAATCACACAAAAATTATCAATGGAAATCAAATTTAGCAACCCATGGAGGTCTGGATTTGGAGTTACACTCCAAAATAAAGTGGAAAGAACACTACAGGCTGATCCAACTTTGATGTAATGTCCTTAAAACAAGTCAAAATGAGGCTCAGTAGTGTGTGTGGCCTCCACGTGCCTGTATGACCTCCCTACAACGCCTAGGCATGCTCCTGATGAGATAGTGGATAGTCTCCCAAGGGATCTCCTCCCACACCTGGATAAAGCATCCCCCAACTCCTGGACAGTCTGTGGTGCAATATGGCGTTGGTAGATGGAGCAAGACATGATGTCCCAGATGTGCTCAATTGGATTCAGGTCTGGGGAATGGGCGGGCCAGTCCATAGCATCAATGCCTTAGTCTTGCAGGAACTGCTGACACACTTCAGCCACATGAGGTCTAGCATTGTCTTGCATTAGGAGGAACCCAGGGCCAACCGCACCAGCATATGGTCTCACAAGGAGTCTGAGAATCTCATCTCGGTACCTAATGGCAGTCAGCTACCTCTGGCGAGCATATGGAGGGCTGTGCAGCCCGCTAAAGAAATGCCACCCCACACCATTACTGATCCACTGTCAAACCGGTCATGCTGGAGGATGTTGCAGGCAGCAGAACGTTCTCCACGGCGTCTCCAGACCCTGTCACGTCTGTCACATGTGCTCAGTGTGAACCTGCTTTCATCTGGGAAGAGCACAGGGTGCCAGGGGCGAATTTGCCAATCTTGATATTCTCTGGCAAATGCCAAACGTCCTGCACGGTGTTGGGCTCTAAGCACAACCCCCACCTGTGGATGTCGGGCCCTCATACCACCCTCATGGAGTCTGTTTCTGACCATTTGAGCAGCCACATGCACATTTGTGGCCCCCTGGAGGTTATTTTGCAGAGCTCTGGCAGTGGTCCTCCTGTCCCTCCTTGCACAAAAGCAGAGGTAGCGGTCTTGATGCTGGGTTGTTGCCCTCCTACGGCCTCCTCCACATCTCCTGATGTACTGGCCTGTCTCCTGGTAATGCCTCTATGCTCTGGACACTACGCTGACAGACACAGCAAACCTTGCCATAGCTCGCATTGATGTGCCATTCTGGATGAGCTGTGTAGGTTGTAGACTCCGTCTCATGCTACCACTAGAGTGAAAGCACCACCAGCATTCAAAAGTGACCAAACCATCAGCCAGAAAGCATAGGAACTGAGAAGTGGTCTGTGGTCACCACCTGCAGAACCACTCCTTTATTGGGGATGTCTTGCTAACTGCCTCTGCTTTCCACCTGTTGTCTTTTCCATTTGCACAACAGCATATGCAATTGCTTGTCAATCAGTGTTGCAACCTAAGTGGACAGTTTGATTTCACAGAAGTGTGATTGACTTGGAGTTACATTATGTTGTTTAAGTGTTCCCTTTATTTTTTTGAGCAGTGTATATAAACTATTCTAAAAATACGAGTTCCAGGTACAGTTGTAAAAAAAGAAACAGACATCCTGTGATCTCCAGAACGTAAAATTACATTTAATGTACGTACTAAGCTTTTGTCAGCCTCTGCTGACATCGTCACATTATTAAGCTACCATTACAGAGATCTTTGCCTTAATGATATATAAATCATTATATATAGATATAGATATAACTTCCACATGCAGTTACTCAGATTAATTCCCACTTAAGTGGAATGAGAATATAAACTGATTGATAAGGATTACTTTTATTAACAAGATTAAAAAATGCTAGTCATTAGATTTTGAGCAACCCAGTATCATTGGGATGTTTTGTGCACTGTAAAATATTGACTGGACCTCTTTGTGTACAGGTAGACCTCAACTCATGGCCACAGTTTAGCCCAAAATTTCCATTGCTAAGCAAGACAGTGAGTTTTGCCCCATTTTACAGTCTTTCTTGCTACAGTTGTTCAGTGAATCATTGCAGTTTTAAAATAGTGAAGTAAGTTAGTAACACAGTTGTTAAGTGACTCTGGCTTCCGCATTGACTTTGCTTGGTGATCATGTGACCCCAGGAGGCTGCAACTATCATAAATGCATGCCATTTGCCAAATGTCTGAATTTTGATCATGTGACCATGGGAATGCTAAAAAGGTCATATGAAAAATGGTCATAAGTCAGTTTTTTAGTGCTTTTATAAATTTGAATGGTCATTAAATGAGCTGTTGTAAATTGAGGGCTACCTGTATTTATGAACTTTTCCACCTTATTTTCCAATGTCAAGGTTGTTTATTCATGATACCTCCTCAAGGCATCTTGTTTCCAGGACTGAATAGGACAAAACAGACTATAAGAGATGTAGCTTTTATACAATTAAGTTTGGCAGAGTATTTCTAAGGTAAAGGTAAAAGTTTCCCCTTTCCAATCAAATCTGACTCGAGGGGGTGGTGCTCATCTCTTATTTCTTAGCCAAGGGAACCAGCATTGTCCGAAGACACTTCTGTGATCATGTGGCCAGCATAGCTGTAGGCCAAGGCGCACGGAGCATTGTTACCTTCCCACCAAAGTGATACCTATTTATCTACTCACATTTCCATGTTTTTGAACTGCTAGGTGGACAGGAGTTGTGGCAAGTAACCGGAGCTCACCGCATTGCATGGCACTCGAGTTTTGAACCTGGGCTTTCATCTTTCCAGCTGACAGGCTTAGCATCTTTAACCACTGAGCCATTGCACCTCCATATTTTTATAGTCATTCTGATAATATAGAAACTGTAGTTCATAAACTATGTTCTTTTTCTAGATTCAGTTCTTAGCATCTCCAGTTAGAAAGGCTGAGGAGAACTCCATTTTCTGGAGATTGTGGAAAAACTTCTGCCAATCAGAATGGACAAATCAGGGCAGTGTGGATGCATAGTTCAATCATATTAAGCGGCCGCATATGTTCACTGCAATTTTTAATGTTTAAAAAAAGGTGGAAGGGTTTCAAATGTGTGCCAAGGTTACTCTTATTTGTCACAAGCACCTGTTTTACCTTTCAAACACATCAGCAGACCATTTAATGCAGTTATGTGCATTGGGTCCTGTATATCAAGTGACTTATATCTGTATTTCTCTCCTTTTGTTGGTGTTGAATGGATATAACTGAATGCTGGAATACTGACTGTTGTGCTCTTTTTTCCTGTCTTTCTTCTTCCTTTCTTCTGTCTTCAGTAGAGCATGCGCCATTTTGAACATGAATTCTCGGTAAAGTAATCCCATATTGATGTCCCTTTTTAAAAAAATGATATTTCAGAATATGAGAATATCGATGTTGAAAGGAAAAAATATGAAACATTGATTTAAATAATTTTCTGAATTATGTTAAAAGCCAGAACATTTTCCCCACTAACCTCCCTGAATCAAAGTTGCATCTGCTATTATTAAACAAATCCTTAAAAAAAATTTTTTTTTGTTTTGGAGAAAACATTTTATTAACTCCTCCTTAGGTTTGTCAGTATTAGGATTATCCAATATTCAATCAATTTGAAGTAGATACTTTCTTCAAATAAACATATAAGCAATCAATACTATACACTGCTAACATTTTAAAAAACAATGTTTTTCCCTAGCTGATTATAAAACAAAAGAGAAGCTTAGGGAATTACAGCAGAAAGAAACTGAAGAAAACTTCCAAGAAGTGTTTCCTTTAAGTTGTTAAACTTTTTAAAAGATTAATCCAAAATTATAAAATATCAGAAATAAAGATGGAGGACCAGGTTTCAGGGATAACTAAGTATATTTTGATGTTTCACAGAGAAAAGGTAAATCATACCACACCGTAGTAAAAAGGTCTACAAATAACTAAATTAAGAATTTTCCATAGTGAGGTAAAATGAGGAAGCAATACTAGGTATAAAGCCGCCTTAACCATACTAGTTCATTTCAAGCAAGCAGTGTGTCTTAACCTAACTTACCCATCAGAGTATTTCTGATTCTTCCATAGAAGTTAGTAAGTTTTAGTGAATGTACCATTTGCAGAGTGACATTTGGGAAGTTCTTATCAGCTAAGTAAGTTACTTCTTGAAGAAATACAAATATTCACTAATGAAGAGATATAGGGACATTGGAAGTATGTCCATCTATTTTAGCCCTACCAATTATGTAGCAAATAATGATTTGCAGTTTTAAACCTTTTTTTTATAGATCTAGGCTGAATTACTGATGGTTTTAATGTCTTTATGAAATAACTGGGCAAATAAATAATTGAAAACTCTGCTTAAGTAGCAGCTTTTCTGTGTCTAGACAAATATTTTAGATGAAATGGTAACTAGGAATAGCAGATGACACAACCTATTTAGCAGCCTGAGCAATTCATTTATTTACATGAGCATTATGTAACGACAGAACATTCAGGTACTTCCAGCTGCCATATTCATGTAAACATACTGTTTGCTGGTATTGCAGGAGTTATGTAAGATACTTGGGGGAATATTTTTGCTGTAGGGCTGGGTTTCCACATGAAGGCAATTTATATCTTTGAAAGTAAGACATGTGCTCCTTTGTTAAGAAGAGAAGGGCATAGATTTAAAGGAGCTAAACATCAAACATGGTTTCTGGGATGATATGTTAGGGACAATGGAGCACTGTTAGCTTTTGGGAGTTTTTGTTTTGCAGGGGGTTCAAGAGTATTCATTGGGTTCAGTGATAGAGGAACATTTTACTTTTATAAAAAATATCACATGTGAGTAAGGATGTGCTGCTCAGTGCTGGTGAAGCCATGGCAACTTTTGTTTCTGATGGGAACTCCATGCAGAGTTTACTGGTGAAATGGTCAACTTTGCTAATGGGAAGTGTAGCAACAGAATGTCACTAGAGTTAATAGCTTGGGGTGCCTCAACTGTTATCATTTTTCACTTGAAAAAGGCCATTCAGGTTTTGGGCTGGGAAAAAACTGTCCATGGAATAAAATCAGGGTTAGTAAAGGAAACATCTGCGTAAGACCAAAGTTAAATAGATGCCCCAATAACTTCACCATATAACTGGAAAGTGATGGAAAAACTACCATACATTGGATTGTTATTTGTGACCAGTATAACTTGGCACTGAGTTCCAATTCCTATTCTTTGGGATTTCTACCCTGAGCATCTTATACACCAGTCAACTTTTACTGCAGCATTTGCTTCTTCCTATTTAGTTTGTCCTAACAACACAGAATTCACACACTAATAATTATCAGCAAGAGCTTCACAGTTGATAAAGCTTATTACCTGAGGTTGCACTTCAAAACTCTCTGTTTAAAAAGATGGAGTTACTGACCATTCTCAGCAGGTTCGTCAAATTAGGCTCATAACAAAAGAGTACTGTAGTTGAGATGATGAGCATCTAAATACAGTACTGATTTACCAAACCTTCAAAATCTCTTGGCAGGAGTTAGCCTCTCTACTGAGGAACATTTTAAAAGATATTTTATCCTGCTTTTATTTATTTTTATAAGTAACTCAAGGCTGCAAATATGCTTAATATTCCTTCCTCTGCCTATTTTCCTTATAACAACAACCCTGTAAAGTGTGTTTGGCTGAGAGAGAGAGATTTCCCCAAGTTACCCAGCCAACTTTCATGCAAAAGGTGAGACTCACAGAACTCACAGATTCCTGGTTCCTAGCCTGATGTCTTAAGCACTTGAGCCTGCTATTATAATGCCTTAGAAAGAGCCACTTTGATAAAGAATGGATCTATAGGAAACTCCTTTACTTAACTGAGTGATCTGTCCATTGTTGAGGTAATTCCCCATTAGGAGAATGAGTGCACACAGGAAGACGTCGTGAGAGTAATGTTGAATAACACACACACAGCACACAGCCACACTGTATAGTAAAATGTAGGTTTTACTTCCAGTAAACGGTTAAGCAAAGTCCAACAAACAGTCCAAGTCATACACGGTTATAGCAGTCAGTTTTCATTCCAGGGATAATCCAATAACAAAGTCCAGTATCAAAAACAGTTCAGTAATAGACTTCACATCAATCCAAGAATAACGACGATCAGCAACAGCCAATAGGGAAATGCAGGAACCAAAAACAGTGAACATCAGAACATCGACCCAACTAGCAACTAGTAATACTCTGGGAAACCAGGTTTTTGGCTCCATCTTATGGCCGTTTGAGGAACCACACCCAATTATTATTTTAGCATTCCTTAAAGAGACAGTATTAAAATATTTATCCTGATTTATATATTTCCAACCCAACTGTTAGGTGACTTACATTCCTAACATCCATTCTGGAATATTTTTCTATTCTCATGTTCAGAAGAATATAATTGATAGATTTTCTCCCCAGATTTCTATTGTTAATAAATAATACGGACTTACTGTACATGAGAAAATAAAAAAATATTTTAAATTAATCTTTAATTCCATGAAAAGTCCTAAAGCTTTGATAATCTTTAATTCATGAAAAGTCCTAAAGCTTTGATATTATACTTGAATAATTTCTTTTCTGAGCAATGGAATTGCTTTTTAAAGTTCATTCTGAAAATTACTATGCCCATATTCCCAAACTGAGACAAAGATTCATAGGTTTGAACATGTTACACATGGGAAACAGTTTTCTATAAAAATTATTTTGGAATAAATCCTTCTCTTCACAAATTCTCTCCGTATTTCTCAACTTGAATAACTTTAAGATGTATGGACTACAGATTGTAGAATTCTTAAAAGAATTGTGTTGTGGTTGAGAAACACTGCCCTGAATGAGATATAAATCATATATAATGTTCATGTTTTTCCTTACAACATGGTTTTATGATACTGTAAGCTGCCCAGAGTCACTTCATAGTGAGATTGGTGGCAATTCAATTTAATTTAATTTTTGTAAGAACTGACTAATAGGTTTATGGAGAAAAAATTGCCAATTTTAATACAGGAAGATGCTTTTATTAATCAGATAAGTTATAAATACAGTTAATAGTAGTTGAGATAGTTAGCCTTAAGCAAATATCTACTTAAAATTGGAAACTGAACAAGTTAGCTTATCAAATAGTATTAAAGTACCCTAAAACTTGGTATCTATAATGTAAACCACCTTATAGCTTAGCTTTTCTGCCTAAGAATGGGATCAGGTGTGAAATTCCTCCTTCAGTGATGAACGTTTATGAACACTTTATAGAGATCTATAATCAAACAGTACTTTAATCTACATATGATCAGTCAGAAACTAGTGAGAGAATAAGGAATTCTGAATTGTGGTAGCAAATTTTACAGGAGAATGTCAAAATAACTGTGTGAAGTGAAGATTTAAAAAAACAGGACACATATCCTAAATAAATACATCTATAATAGAATGGCTGAAGCCATTCATATATTTGAATGGGTGGTCAAAGCCCTGAATTTAACTCAATGGAAATGTAGGACAAGTGAACAATTCATGCCTAGCAGTCAAATTATACAGATTAGTTGAAAGCTTAAAAAAAAAAGAATGGACTAAAATACTTCCAAGAAATGTGTGGATTAATCAACAGGTACAGAAATGTTTGCATTGAACATTGCTGCTAAAGAAGATGTCACCAAAGACTGGACAGAGTTTTGGGTATTGCTTAACCAGAATATTTTCTCTCTTATTAGGGCTCAGAAGAAGCTTTTGACAACATTGTAGATTATACTACTGCATGATTACGGATGGTTCTAAAGAGTTCACAAAACTTTCACCATACTAAGGGTTGTCAGTCCTTAATAATTGTACAGAATGTTGATTTTTTTTAAAAAAATAACTGCACTTTTCTGCATTATGCCGTTACTCCTTATTTTAAACCTTTTTTACTTTTACATTGTATGATTTTCTACCTCGTTTTTGTGTGTATTGAGCTTCTCCAGATCATACTTCTGTTATCCCTCATCTGCCACCAGCATTTCCTTCAAGTTCAACTCTTGTAACTCTTTCTTTCCTTTTGGCAGGTGCCTCAACAATTCCATCACCACCAGCAGCTCCTGGTCCTCCTCCTAACTTGGATGTGCCAACTCCCCCTGAGCTGCAGCCTGTCAACAGCACAAGCAGGAGCGTCTTGCTCAGTTCCATTCAGAATTTCCAGAAAGCAGCTTTGAAAAAAACAGAAACCTGTGACCACAGTGCTCCCAGAATCAGCTGAAGTTGTTTACAAATCAAATTGGATATATTTTCTATTTCTGTTCTCAGAACCAGTCTTTTCCTGTAACAATTTGATCTAGCCACTCTTTGTTTAGAGTCATTTCAAACTTTTCCCCTTGAAGTAATATAATTGAATAACTATGATCAGAGTCTTTGGCTGTGTTGAAGGGTGAAAAGACCCCATTTAGAGATTTATTTTGTGGAATCTTCCTTGGGGCAGATATTTCTTCTGATAGAGAGTGACCATTTATATTCTGAGGCTTGCTTTCCAAATAGGTTGAACTATAAACCCTGGCCCATTGGCATTAGCTGTACTATATACCAAATTACTTCAGCTATGTTGAAAAATATGGCAATGCTGAGATTTTATTTATTTTTTTTGTCCTGCAAAATGCAGGTAATCCATGGATTATTCAACATTTAGAAGTACAGCTCCCAATACAACTCAGTTTAAAAAGAAAAGAGGGCATTAGAGTGCCATTAGACTTGAGGTTAAATTGGATATCAAGCTAAGTTACATATGCAGGGCTTCCATTATTTCAAATTTAACCTCAATGTATGATTTATTATTGGGCTGGGTGTTTAAAAAAACCTACATAAGTTTAATGTTTTAGTGAAAAAATGTCATTTTTCTGATTTGTTGAAAATCCTAAATTGCACTTTAAGGATTATTAGTAATCCATTTTTAAAGTCAAGTGTCAGTGTTTGTTCCTATGCAGACAATGTCATTGTGTAGAAGAGTTCATGTAGTCTGAAATATACTCATATTTTTATTAAAATGCCAATAGAATTTCATTGATGTTGCAAGAAAATAAATCTGCTTAATCTTTTAGTAGTACTGCTAAACATGGTAAAACATAAATGCTTTGAAAATCTGAAAGTCCAGTTGCTGAGTAACCAATCTATATTCATTAAACTAAGATGGGGAAAGATCTTGGTTACAGATAATGCACCTAAAATGATCTTCAGCTTAGAGCAGTGATGGTGAACCTATCATGTGTGTCTAAGGTGACATGCCATTTTTTTGGGTGGTATGCCGGTATTCACCAACATCCAACATTTATTCTTGAAACCACTTCTTATTCTCATACGATTTTGGAAGGCTGCAGATGCCACACAGAAACAGGGTGTTTTCTTGTGCAGCCTCTGAAAATTGCATGAGAATGGATATGCTTTTGTGTGGTTTTAGGCAGCTGCATAGCTGTGGAAGAGCATTCTCCAAAATTACTTAAAAAACCAGGTCCACCCTTGGTACTGCCACTGAATGCCACGGCCCAAATTGGCCTAGATTGGGGTGATGGTGGAAGAATTGTTTCTCTTTTGTTTGGGGAGATGTGTATGAGACACGCCAGAAAAGTCGTTAGGCATTTTCCAAATTTTTGACATGCCAGCCCAAAAAGGTTCAACATCAGTAGCTTACAGTAGAGGTCCCCAATCTCTGGGCCATGGCCAAGTGGCCATGAGGTGTTTGCAATCAGGTCATTGAAACAAGTGAGCACACATATGCATCTTCACTTATGTGAGCAGTGGGTGAGCGCATGTACATTCATGCATGCGCCAATTGCGTGAACAGCAGGTGCACGTGAATGCTGTTTGCACAAATGGAGTTGCGCTCACATGCAAAACCATCCCCTCTTCTTCCCCCTCCCCTCTCCTAGCTGGTCTGCAGGGCAAGGAACTCTGGCTTAGAAGAAAGAATAGCAGGGGGCATGATTGTGCTCTCTGTGATATAAAGGGAGAAAGAAAGAAAAATACAACACTGACACAATTTAGTTATCTTTATTACAAGCTATATAAGTTACAAAATAAGCACAAGCTGATTCTCAATATAATAGGCTGCTCATCAGAACAAACCTGATCTTGTAGGCCAAGAGTCTTCAAACTTAGCAAGTTTAGACTTGTGGACTTCAACTCCCAAATTCCTGAGCTAACAAGACTGGAGGAGGAATTCTGGGAATTGAAGTCCATAAGTCTTAAAGCTGTCAAGTTATTTAGACAATAATAAGACATTTTACCATATAATGAAAGTTCCTTAATTCATCTCCCTTTGCATTGACTTCTTGAGAGACTCACAGAGAGAGAGATAACATGGTCTGTAACAAACATGGTTTCTATTATTCCTTTTGTAATGCCTTATCCCAATCCACGTGCAATATAAGGTGCAGCTCTGGATACAGTGGCTTGCAGTATGCTCCATAAATAATATTTTTTTAAAAGATAAATTCCCGAACAGAATTTTCACACAAGAACTAGATATTGAGTGTCTTTTTCACAGCAACTATTATGTCCTTTACTTGTGGTATGCAGTTTTCCTCCAAGATCTTTGCATAAGGCATTGGCACATCAGCACCTGTGACACGAACCACAGGGTGCATCCAGATGATTGAAAGCAGGACCTGAAATCAGAAAAATGGGTTGAAATTCATCCTTCCAGTTTAAGCTGGATATTTTCAGCCAGTTGGCTGGTATGTCTAAGAAATTGCTTGTAAAAGTTTATAGAACTAAGAATCTGCACCCTCAAATTTAAACTATCTTTTATCTCAGAAAACAAGAGGATAGAAAGAGGTACTGTGGCCACTAGCACAGAGTTCAGGGGAAAAAAAACTAGTCATTTATTTTATTTAGGTTGAAGATATGATTGAAGGAGTTTGTAAGTTTGAAGGCTCTATTATCCATTTAGATTTTATTTTATCCCTTTATTATTATTTTTATAAATAAGGCAGCAAACATATCTAATACTCCTTCCTCTATTTTCCCCACAACCACCACCTGTGAGGTGTGAGGGGCTGAGAGTGAGTGATTGGTCCAAAGGCACCCAGCCGGCTCTCATACCTAAATGGGACTAGAACTCACAAGTCTCCTGGTCATTGACCTAAAGTCACTCAGCCAACTTTCAACCTAAGGCCAGTCTAGAACTCAGTCTCCGGGGTTCTAGCCTGGTGCTTAACCACTTGACCTAACTGGCTCTTTTTAATATATGGGTGCATATACTTGACCTTCATTGAAAGACTGCTCTTGCAGATTGGATGGCCTTTGCAGTCTAAAGAGAAAGTCAACTCTAATGAAAGATGAGAGCAACTGAACTTTCATTGGAAGCTTCAAAGAAGAGAGCACCAGCGTCCTGATGTTAAGAACAACCACCATAAGCATGACTCTTCAAATACCTTCCATAATTCTGGCACAGATTTCAGCTCCCACCCCAAACTGGGGCCAGCCACCTTCTACTGTTACAAAATAATTGGTCTTCATGATGCTAGTTTCAATGGTTTCAATATCCAACGGCCGAATACTACGAAGGTTTATAACCTATGAGAAAGATTTAAGAAATTGACCAATTGTCAGTTCCACTGTAGTCTGGAAAATAAATTAAGCTCATAACTTTTCTCAGTAAATAAGAGAAAATTCACAGAATGGCACAGTTCCACATTTGTGTACCAATAAGATACCATTTTTTTTACTTTGGAAAATCTTGGAAATTATTTAGTTCTTCTAAGTATCTACCTTGTCTAGTTGTTAATATGTTACCTGCAAATATGTGAATGATGGGAAATTTTCATCAAAGCTGGTTTCTAAGGCTGCTTCTGTTGCTTGGGGAAGTAGGAACCAGCAGAACTCTTAACACATTTGAAAAGTAGGAAACACGTTTTGAAGATATATTTTTCATGAACTGTATCCCAACAAAATAATATGTACCTCACATTCCACTCCATCTTTGGCAAGGACAGCAGCTGCTTCGAGACAGTGGCCAACAGATCTTGAGTGAGATGCTAAGGTTATATGGGTTCCTGTAACACAACATTGGTGACTGAGAATTGTGATGTGGGTAGAGATCTGTTCTAAATTCAAATTTTTTAAAGGATTATCCAATAGTCACCATCATGTCAACTTTTAAAACCTTGAAGTTGAACTTATTATCTCAAAGTATAATGTTTTACTGTTAAAAAACATACTAATGTTGTCAAAACACTATAGGAACGGTATGAGTGCTATGATTACAAGGTAATCCTAAGGTTACAACAGCAATTGGGACCAGGATGGCTTAACAATGGCAATCCTAGTTGCCATCATAATCAGAGAACTTTGAACCATTAAGTGAGGACTTCACATGACTATGATAGAGGAAGCAGTGGGAATCTAAGCAAGTGGGCTGGTGGTTGTAAGCTATGGGCAGGTGTCCAGGCACTTTGGTGGATGCTACAGTGTGTAGCTAGGTTTAAAAAAAAGCAAGAGCAACATGCAACCTGCTGGTTTCCCCACTGACTTTGCTTATGAGAAGCTGGCAGTAAAGATTGTAAATGGTGATCACATGACTGCAGGGAGGCTGTAACATTTTGAGGATTGGTCATAAGTCCCTTTCAGCAACACTGTAACGTTGAATGGTTGCTGAATGAACGGTTGTAACCTGAGGACTACTGGAGCTGTCAAACAGGAGTTGAAATTCTCCTAACTCAGCAAATTAGAAGAATTTCTATATGTGTGAATATTTTAGAACCATCTAGAAATGAAAAGGGAAAAATCAATTTGAAAAAAGAAGATAAATGAATTTGTATGTATACTTCTATCACCAAAGTAAAAAAAAGTAGATGATGGATCAATGGGAAGCATACTTAACAATATAGGAGTGTAAACACTGGACAAAGCTAGCCAACATAGGATTAATCATGCACCCTCAAAAGCTACCTCTCAAAAATCAAAATCAATGAATGCCCAAGGTTTTGGATTGTTTCCATTCTCATTGAGTTTGTAAAGATATTTCTACACGAGGAATAATGTTATGTTTTAAGACTTGAAATAATGGGTGACCATTAGGGGTAGGATGAATTCTGGAAGCTTGCAAATTCAGTTTGTTCTATTCTTCGCCCAGGCCTTTAAAGCCCCCCTTTTCTTTTTCTCTCTTTCTATCTGACTTTAGTTAATTCTGCCGTCTATCTTCTTTTTGCTTTGGGAGCCAGGCCATATATAAATTCAATAAGTTTGATGATGAAAGGAAGCTTTTTTAAAAAAAAAGAAAACCTGGCTGATTTTAAAAACTACTTCAGAATCTCTCTTTAAAAAAAATACTTGCAGAACAAAGCAAATTGTTTAAACACCCTAGAGCAGGGGTATTAAACCCGATTTCATTGAGGGCCACATCAGGGTAGTGTTTGACCTTGAGGGGCAGAGGCGTGGCCAGCTTGATGTCACTCATCGAGGCTCCGTTTTTGGCCATGATGGCCTCCTGTAGCTCTCTGCCAGCAAAAACAGAGCCCAGATGGACCGCACGTGGCCTCCCCAAGCTCCATTTTTGCTGGCAGAGGCACTGTGGGCCGGGCCTTTGCTGATTCCAGGGTGGGCCCATGGGCCAGATCTAAGCATCCCATGGGCTGGATCCGGCCCCTGGGTTTTGGGTTTGACACCCCTGCTCTAGAGCTCCCAGAGAACTTAGGAAGGCTAAGTGCAAATAGTATGCTTGCTTACCTTGCTTTTCTATCTTGGCCTTTCCAATAGGAACGATAAAATCTTTTGAAAGTACTTCCTCAGACAACTCAAAGGACACACCGTACATTAATTCATTTTCCAACACGACAACTATGAGGAATAAAAAAGAAGTGCACTTTAATCACAGTCAAATTCTTGTGCTCATCACAGAGTACTTTTACAATGAAAGACTCTAAGAGTCTTTGGAACCTGCATAATGGAACCTGCACATTACAAGCTTGATACCTTGAAGTGAAACCTAAAATACAAAGAAATATCTGATGAAACCTAAGTGCCAAGAGTTCATGTTAGTTCCAAAAGTCAAAATTCTGCAGCTTGTGTGCATTCATGCAAAGCAAAATTCTTAGGATGCTTTTAATATCAAATATCAGAAATAGTCAAATGGGAATCAGGAGTGTATTAGAAGCTCCAATGTTAAATATTTCAAGCCTAAAATAATTGATCTGTGCCTCTCTACCATGAAACACCTCCTTACATTTTATATGACAAGTGGAACTTGGTTATTTAATTCAAATTAGATTTTTAGTTTTAATTTTAAAATAGCCAAGTAAAAATTGCTAGTTTTTCACCTAAATCTATGCAAATAATGAATTAACTATGCATAACATATGTGAAAGAGTTTACAGGTTATTAATCCTTCAGGAGAACAGAACACTTCTGAAACTTTCAGAAAATGTTCGCTTAAATGCAAAATCAAAGGGTTAATAGCAACTTTCCTGAAATGGTTCCTTTTATAAGGGTATATATTTTGTGGGGATTTTCCTGGTATTTCATCCCTCTACCCATAAAAGTTTGCCTTTGAAAACCATCAGGTCTCTTCCAACCATCCTCCAATCTTCAAAATTCTAATTGTATAATAAGAAAAAATGCACTAATTGGGCAGCTTAGGTCCACACAATTATTAACCACCTGGATTTGAAAACTTTCACAAAAGCATATGATAGCCCAAGATAAACTTCCTGAATCAGGAAAATGGTTATAAGATGTTGAGATTTCTAATACACAGGTGGAAGCTTTCTAATAAAAACCCAGCAATTCATACAGACAGTCCTTTTGTAGAGACTGACTTGCTTACTACCATGATGAAAAAATAACTTCGCAACCAATCCTTGCATTTAACAACCTTTGCAGGTCTGTAAAGCAAAGGAAAGCTGAAGTAAGATTGACAGCACAGTTGTGATTTCCCTTAGTCAAGTTTCTGGTCCCAGTTGTGGTTGCTACACAAGGACTGTATTTTAGATTTCATAAGAAAGTACAGAAAATGTTTGATGCAGATAAAATATAAGAAGGCAGTGCATTCATATTACATAGCAGTTTTTGGAATTTGTTTACCTGGGTTATCATCCCTGATTGATGCTTTAAGGAGACCTTTTGCATCCTCGGCACTCCAGGGGCTAACTACTTTCAGTCCAGGGCAATGCCCATACCAGGCTGCAAAACACTGTGAATGCTGGGCTCCTACTCCTGCTGAGGCACCATTGGGACCCCTGAAGACAATAGGGACGGATATCAACCCAGAAGACATATAGCAGGTTTTAGCAGCTGAGTTTATAATCTGATCAATAGCTTGCATGGAGAAATTGAAGGTCATGAATTCACAAACGGGTCGCAAGCCGGCCTGGTAAAACAAACCAACTGGATTAATATTAAGATACAAATTCACACAGTCTATTCTGGCTTAATCTTTCTTCCATATGTTCCTTTATTCATTTCCTGTATCTGACTGGAACTGCCAGCCCTTCAAATACAGAAGTGTCGTGCTTATTCTTTTTAAAGAACAGTTTCTTTAGAAATCTTGTTTCTTTTAATGAATCTGGTGGGTATGTAAACAAAAACTAAGATGTCCTTAAAGCTACTTAAAATACTTTCCTTTATAACATATGGGATCTACATACCATGGCAGCACCAACAGCAATTCCAGTAAATCCCATCTAGGAAAGGAAAAAAAGCAAATTAAGGAATTCACAAACACAAACTATCACTTTATGAAATAAAATTTACAGATATCAATGAACTAACTTGCAAGCCAATTTGTTTAAAGCCAAGGACTAAAATAAAAAGATTAAAAATATTTTCTGAATTCCTACCTCTGATATAGGAGTATCTATTATCCTTTTATCTCCATATTTCTTCCAAAGTCCTCTGCTAATCTGTAGATTTGGAAAAGGTGGTCAAATTGCTGCAAACAATATCCTTTTAAATAATTATACTAATAATTATATTAGAATGCCTTGGTAGGTATCTTACCTTGTACGCACCATCATACTGCGCAACTTCCTCTCCAAGCAAGAAAACTTTCTCATCCCTCTCTATCTCCTCATCTAAGGCCTGGTTTAAAGCATCACGGACAGTGACCTGTGATGATGATAAGATATTTAAGTCAAAATCCACAAACCGTTGCTTCTAGTAGTTACTGTCCCAAGAGAGGAAGGAAAACTGCAGTATTTTAACTGGAATTTGGATTAAAATTTCAATAGTTGAGAGTAAGTGTTTTATACCAATATGACATGAAAGACCCATGGTGGCGCAGCGGTTAGAGTGCAGTACTGCAGGCTACTTTTGCTGTCTGCTGGCTGCCTGCAATTTGGCAGTTCAAATCTCACCAGGCTCAAGGTTGACTCAGCCTTCCATCCTTCCGAGGTTGGTAAAATGAAGACCCAGATTGTTGGGGGCAATATGCTGACTCTGTAAAACCACTTAGAGAGGATTGTAAAGTACTGTGAAGCGGTATATAAATCTAAGTGCTATTGCTATTGGTATCCTACCAAAGGATTGGAAAGAACAGGCTATCCTCTGCCCTGGAGAAGAATGCACTGAACAAGTGAAGGGTATCTGTCTCAGTTCTGTACAGGGGAAAAGATTATGTGATTATTGTAGAATTTTCTGAATTATTCTGTACTACAGTTAGTCCTTGTAAGTTATGGTGGTTGTTAAGCAGGTCACCACATGATTGCCCGATTTTACTACCATAAAATTGCAGCAGTTGTTAAGCAAACTCATTTTACTCAATGGGTGTTTTTGCCAGAAACTGGAAGTAAATGCCAGAAATTGGCAAAAATCGCAGAAAACCAGTCACATGATCACAGAATACTGCAAATGGTTATATAGGCAAGGCACTTGTCAAGCACCCAAAATGTGATCACCTGTATGCAGAGGGAGCGATGTGTGCAGCAATCGGAACTCTGGAACTGGGTTATAAGTAGAGGTCGGTCATAATCTTAAAGCAAGGGCTATCTGTATTTTTAATTTATTTATTTATTTATTTATTTATTAATTACATTTATATACCGCCCTTCTCCCTAGGGACTCAGGGCGGTGAACAGCTCATCTAAAAACCCCACAAATACAAAAGTTAAAAAGTAATTAAATATTTGAATCAGCTGCAGACTAAAATTAGGAAACCCCCCCCCTACCCTTAAAACCCAATTTAAAGTTAAAAATGGAGATCAAATTTAAAATCATTATCTCAGCCCAGGCCGGCCTGCTCAAAGAGCCAAGTCTTTAACGCGCGCCTGAAGGCCCTCAGGTCCGTGCCGGTACGAAGTTCCGGTGGCAGAGTATTCCAGAGGGCGGGGGCACCCACAGAGAAGGCCCTACCCCTTGGCGCCGCCAGACGACACATAGCGGCCGACGGCACCCGGAGCAGACCCTCCCTGTGGGAACGCACCGGCCTGTTGGAGAACGTTGGCAGAATGCGGTCCTGAAGGTAACCTGGTCCCATGCCATGGGTCGCCCTAAAGGTCAAAACTAGAACCTTAAAGCGAACCCGGAGAGCCATCGGCAACCAATGCAGCTCGCGCAGGAGAGGCGTCACATGGGCGCTACGTGACGCCCCCATAATCACCCGCGCGGCTGCATTTTGCACCAACTGGAGTCTCCGGATGCTCCCCGCAGGGAGCCCCATGTAGAGGGCATTACAATAGTCCAGGCGAGAGGTGACAAGGGCCTGAGTGACCGTGCGCAAGGCATCCCGATCCAGGAAGGGCTGCAACCGGTAGATCCGACGGATCTGATGAAACGCCCCCCTGGAGACGGCCGCGATGTGATGTTCAAGCGACAGCCGTACATCCAGGAGGACTCCCAGGTTGCGAGCCCTCTCTGTGGGGGGCAGAACCTCCCCCCCAATAGCCAGCGAAGGTGTCAGCTGGCTATATCGGGGCGCCGGAAACCACAGCCACTCGGTCTTGGATGGGTTGAGCCGAAGCCTGTTCCCGCCCATCCAGTCCCGCACGGCCTCCAGGCACCTAGACATAGTCCCCACAGCATCGTTGGGGTGGTCCGGAGTGGAGATGTACAGCTGGGTGTCATCTGCATACAGATGACACCTCACTCCAAGACCACGGATGATCTCGCCCAGCGGCTTCATATAAATGTTGAACAGGAGGGGAGAAAGGACCGACCCCTGAGGCACCCCACAAACCAGGGGCCTAGAGGTGGACCTCTCCCCCCCCGCCAACACGAATTGCGAACGGTCAGAGAGGAAGGAGGAGAACCATCGGAGGACGGTTCCACCAATCCCCAACCCCTCCAACCGTCGCAATAAGATACTATGGTCGATAGTATCAAAAGCCGCCGAGAGATCTAATAGGACCAGGACAGAGGAGAACCCTCTGTCACGAGCCCTCCAGAGATCATCAACCAACGCGACCAATGCCGTCTCAGTGCTATGTCCAGGCCTGAAGCCCGATTGGAACGGATCGAGGTAAGTTGCTTCCTCCAGGTACTGGGGGAGCTGACGTGCCACCACACTCTCAACAACCTTCGCCACGAAAGGAAGGTTGGAGACTGGACGATAGTTGTTTAAAATAGCTGGGTCCAGGGAAGGCTTCTTGAGGAGGGGGCGCACCACCGCCGCCTTCAGGGCGGTAGGGAGCAACCCCTCTCTCAAAGAAGCGTTGACAATCCCCTGGAGCCAGCCTCGTGTCGTCTCCCTGGCGGCCGAAACCAACCAGGAAGGACACGGGTCCAATAAACAGGTGGTGGCATTCAGACCCCCCAGCAACCTGTCCACACCCTCAGCGGTCACAGGATCGAACTCCCCCCAGATAACACTCTCAAGACCTGCCCCGGACACCTCCCCCGGGACCACCCAATTGGAGTCGAGCCCTTCCCGAATCTGAGCGATTTTATCATGCAGAAATCGGGAAAACTCCTCCGCTCTACCCTGCAAGAGGTCATCCCGCGCTCTCGGTTCAAGTAGAGAGCGGGTCACTCTAAACAGGGCGGCAGGCCGATTTTCTGCTGATGCAATAAGGGCGGAGAAATACGAAGATTTCGCCGCCCCTATCGCCACAAGGTAAGTCTTAATATGAGATCTCACCTGTGTTCGGTCAGACTCAGAACGGCTCGCCCTCCAAATGCCCTCAAGACGTCTTTTTCGGCACTTCATCTCCCGTAGCTCCTCCGTATACCACGGAGCCAAATGGGATCTGTGCCGAGTCAGAGGTCGCATAGGCACAACTCGCTCTAGGGCCCCGGCGGCCGACCCCTCCCAGGTGGCCACCAGGTCTCCAGGCGAGCTGAGAGCCAGAGATTCAGGAAATGGCCCAAGCTCCCTCTGGAACCGATCCGGATCCATTAGGCGCCTGGGGCGGAACCATCTAAGTGGCTCCGCCTCCCTGCGGTGGGGGGTAGCGGAACAGAAATCCAGCCTAAGGAGGGAATGATCTGTCCATGACAAGGGCGTAATAACTAAATCCCCCCAATTACAGTCATTCAACCACTGCCCAGAGACAAAAATCAGGTCCAGCATGTGACCTCCCATGTGAGTGGGGGCAGAAACTAACTGGGTCAGGTCCATGGCCGTCATGGAAGCCAAGAACTCCCGGACCAACCCCGAGGTTTCACCGAGCGATGGCAGGTTGAAATCCCCCATGACTAAGAGCCTTGGGGTCTCAACCGCCAGCCCGGCTATTACCTCTAGGAGTCCGGGTAGGGCCGATGAGACGTGGCAGGGAGCCAGGTACGTCAACAAAAGACCCATCTGAACCCCTTGCCCCCACTTCACAAAAAGAGATTCACAGCCAGCCGTCTGAGGGACAGTGGCCTCCCTAGGACAAAGGACTTCCTTTATAAGCACCGCCACCCCACCGCCCCTTCCCTGAGCCCTAGGCTGGTGAAATGCAAGGAAACCTGGTGGGCACATCTCAACCAGAGGGACACCTCCCTCTGGGCCCAACCAGGTTTCGGTGACACCTACCAGGTCCGCGGCCTCCTCCTGAGCCAACTCCCAGATCAGGGGAGCCTTATTAACCACGGACCTGGCATTGCACAACAGCAGCCGGGTATTCAGGGCCTGAGATTCCGGACAACCAGGACTGCAGGATGGGTAGGGAGGGTCGGAGCGCGCTACCGCTTGTAAACATCGGGAGTGCGATCCCCTAACCGGATATGGCCCTCCACCCCTAGCATACCTACCTCTCCCAGTTACCGTGCCGATAAAACTGGCCCCCGGCTGCCCACCCCCTGTCTGCCACCCCGACACGGGGACCCCCGAGGCCCCACAGGCGCGCTCGCCGGCCCGGCTGCCCCCAATTCCATGCGGGCTGTCTCCCCCGCCCGCCCTGGACTTTTCCCCCTTAAAAAATCCCATTAAAAATTTTTCAAGCCCGAATTTACCACGCCCTCCCCGGTTTCCCCGACCCCACCATCGCTCCGGATCCCAGGATCCCTCATTGCGGAAGGTCTTAGAGAGCTTCGAGGGCCACCTAAGGGAGAGGGGGACATCCCTCAAGGCCCAAAGCTCTGTCCTCGGGTACTTCCGTGGACCCGGCCGCCCCATCTCGGCAGTCCCAGAGTGTCCGCGACGTCTGCCGTCCTCCGGCCATGGAAAATGGAATCCAGTCCAGCTGGGATATATTCTGCCTCCCCCCGGTCGTCCCACCTCTGCCACCGGTGAGACCCCCGGGGGGGAAAGAGTCACAGGCAGAGCCGGTCCCCCCCCAGGCCCACCACCTCTGCCACCGGTGGGGGCCCCAGGGAAGGAAGGGACACCACAGCTCCACCTAAGCGGCCCACGGGGGCATCGGCACCATTGCTCCCCAGCCGAGCCCTTCCGTGGATCTCCCAGCCGCCGCGTCGTCTTCGGGGCTATCGAAAATGCCCCAGGTCCGCTCCAGGGCCGCCCTGACCGCCGCCGGCCCATATCAAAGCCGGCCGGGGCCGCCCATGACCGCCGCGGCCCGAAGGAGGCCGCTGAGCCCACACTGGGGCCACCGACGTAGAAGACACCAAGAGCGCCGTCACAACGAGTCCGGAGGCCGCGGCTGCCACCACCGCCGCCGCCGAACACCCATCCGCAGCCCCCTCGCTCAGCCGACCGCCGGGAAGGGCCGCCGCCGCCGAGCACCCGTCCATCGCCGCCGGGCGCCCGTCCGCAGCCGCCCCGCTCCGCCGACCGCTGGAGGAGGCCTCCGCAATCGACCCAAGGCCGCCGGGGCCGCCGTGACCACGCCGCCCTCCACATCGGTCCCGCGGCTCCAGCCGACCCCCGACCAGCTTCCAGATGTCCCGGCTGGTCTCCCTCGATCCTCCCCCGCCTCTGCCACCGGCGGGGGGGCCCAGGGGACAGGGGGGGTCGCCGCTGAGGCCGTCCAGGCCGGAGAGGGCCGCGGCGGAGCTCCGCGTCGCACGCACCGGATCCATCGCCACAAATCCACCGGGGCCGCTCCACACCACTCCCAAGGCCTCCGAGGCCGCTCAGAAACCGCTCCGGGGCCGCCGCACCTGGAACGCGGCCTCCGAGGCCACTCCGAGGCCACTCCGAGGCCAACGAGGCCACCCCGAGGCCGCTCCGAGGCCGCCAGGACTGCCGCGGCAACGCTGTCTCTCCTCTCGGCCCCGCGGCTCCGGCGAGCTGGAAAACCGCTCCGGGGCCGCTGCATCCAGAACGGGGCCTCCGAAGCCCCTCCGAGGCCGCTCCGAGGCCGCCAAGGCCAGCAAGACCGTCCCGAGGCCACTCCGAGGCCGCCAGGGCCGCCGCGCCAACGCCGTCGCTCCCATCGGCTCCCTTAGCTCCGGCGAGCCCCCAACCAGCTCTCGTTGGAAACCGCTGGTCTCCCCGGGCCCTCCCCCACCTCTGCCACCGGCGAGGGGGGCCAGGGGGCATGGGGACCCGCACCGAAGAGCACCCGGGCCGGAGAGAACTCCGGCGAAAGCAGCCGTCCGCCATCTTCCCCGGAAGAATGTATGTTAACATTCTTTTGTGCATTTTCATGTTAAATCCCGACTATTATTGATTCAATAAATCGCAGCTCTTTGGATTTATACATTAAACTTAGGTAAAAATAATGGTTTACAAATCACAATCTGGATTCAAAAAATGTGCTAAATTAAGACTAAGCAAATCACATTTTGAGCCAGCATGATCATTAATAATTTTCTCCTGGGCATTAATAGCATCTATTCTCTGAATAGTTAAGACCACTCAAAACACACTGTAGAACATGGGTGTCAAATTCACGGCATCACAGTGCCGTCACATGATGTTTTACAACATTTTTCCCTTCACAGAGCTGGGGTGGGTGTGGCCTGCGTGTGACACATCCTGCCCGTGGGCCACCAGTTTGACACCCCTTGCTCTAGAACAATGTTCCTCAAGCTTTTTACTTAGGAGAAACCCTTAAATATTTGTTTAGGCCTCAAGAAACCTTTGTAAAAAAAATGTAAAAACTTTGCAATACAATTCACTTCTAACCTACACAATTTTTACAATGCACCTTTTACAATTTTTACCACAACAACAAAATGTCAAGCCAGCAGCTGGGTCTCAGTGTATAAAAATTTCCACTACTATAAGCACTAAAACTATATGGTATGCAAAGTTTTAAAAATGTGTTTATTTTTTTAATCACAACCTCAGAATACACATTATACTGCGATTAAACTAGTATTTCTCCCATGTTAAGGTTTAGTGGTGGTTCTATAAATAAGACTCCAGTAATGCCATGCCTTTAACTTACAACTGCTGAGCTGCTCCACAAAAATCAGTGATGTCAAAAATCTGAAAAATCCAGAAGGAACATTATGCTAGCATTCCTTACCAAGGCTATTTCCATGTAACTTCTAAGTTTAAAGATAGATTGAATGGATATAAATACAGTAGTAGGTTCCTTCTGAGCACATTTACAATTGGATAGCCACCCCTCACCATGTTGCAGAAAATATGAGGGGTCTTTGGTGCTCTCTGAGCTTGTTTTCTTGCAGACATTTTATTACCCAAACTATGTAACATCATTAGTGCTAGTAAGGAGCACAGCTTGCTGTCAGTTTATTTTCTACCGGCTTGTCTGTCAATGTTGGTAGGGATGGTCTAAGAGATTCTTTAATTGGGCTGTTTGCTGTTGACTTCTTTGGCAGTTTCTTTAATAAACTAAAGTCCTTCAAAACATCCTAAGCAGATAAAGACCCAACAACCCCAGAAGAAAAAAACAGAAGTCATCTACAACATACAAAGTAAGAAGTGTAACAACCACTATGTAGGACAAACAGGCAGAAACAGGCAGAAGACATGATGAAAATTCTTTAATTACACAACATATAGACAAATTTAACCACAGTTTCAATTGGGAACATGTGACTATCCTAAACCAAGCCAAGTTCAAAAATGCTAGGGAATTTCTAGAAGCCTGGCACTCTAATGTTAAATTCAGTCATCATTAGCCACATAGACAGTAACAACATCTATAGAAAATGCAAATAGACTATCACCCTACCCAAAAAGGAACAAAAAGACCCAAGCATATCTCCACCAGCAATCAGCACCCAGATCAGCAGAGATTAAATACAAGGTTAATATCAGATCATCAATCCAGTATACAATACCCCAATCAAACTGCCAAAACTAACAGCAAACAATCCAACCAGAGTCTCTAAGACCGCTCCCACCAACACTGAAAGGTAAGCCACTAGAATATATAACAGCAAATGACACTTCTTACTAGCACTGTTGTTACCTAGCTTGGGTAATGAAATGTTTGCAAGAAAACAAGTAAGCTCAGAGAACACCAAAGTCACCTCATGTTAACCCTGAGCTACAAATATTTTCCTTTATTAGTATAGAAAATATTTCCAACGGAATACCAGCTGATCAAAATCTCAGACAAGTAATATCATTACTTCCTTTCTTTTGATGGCTATAACTCCTTCACCTAAAGGAACTAGCCACATAACTAGCTCCTTTATGAAGGTATTGATAAATGTTTAGAGACTAGGAAGTTCATGGTCACATCTCTGGTCTGCTAAAACTGAAATAGCTTCCATAAACTTTTGTAAATTATTGTAGCATCGCTATCTGTGTTTGCACATCTTGAATGTCACCTACCTTTTTCATCAAAGAATATTCTAACAAGATGCATAAATTGCTTTTATTTCTATTCACTTATAATTATTTACTTCATTTTTTCCAGTCAAGCACAACTACATACCTCTTTTCCATATTAACTGCTATGTCCGCTTTCCTTGTAGTATCACACAATCTAAACTTTGCTGCAAGTTATTCAGGTTCTTGGCCATTAACATGATTGTCTGCATACAAAAGTACATATGCTTTCACACACACCCAAACACAACTGGGGTACGTACAATAAACAACTTTTTTCAATTCCTGTTCGGTACACTTGCTTAAAACTGTTATTTTAATTACCATATAATCTTTCTAAACTAAATGGTTAAATTGGTTGTACAAGTAGTCCTTGGTTAATAATGGCAACAGGGATTGGAATTTCTGTCATTAAGGAACATAGTACATCACAGGACCACACCACTTAGCAGTGGAAATTTCAGTCCCAATTGCTGTTAAGTGAATCCTATGTCACATGGCCACTATTTGCAACTTCCTGCCAGCTCCCTCATTGGTTATAGAAAGCCAGACACAAAAATTGCAAATGGTGTTCAATGAAATGGAATGTGTCATATATGTGGGTATATGTATAATTTCGTATTCATTTATTGTGTGATGGTTATGTAATATATATTAAAGGTGACCCTTTGAGAACTGTATGCAACAAAATTTTATTTTAATGCATGCTGATTAATGTTCATTCAAAGTTGAAATAAAGTTACTCCTTTCTACTTCTATGACATGGAATGCTGTTATGTCCTAACTCAAGCCAAACAACAAGCAACAGCCACAATTGCAAGTATGTGCAATCAATGCCCAGCGAACAGCTACAGGGGCAATCACTAAACAAGTGGTTAACCAAGAACTACCTATATTAGCAATTTGGGTGCCAATACCCATTCCTTAACGTTGTATTCTATTAATTATATTCTTTCTAAGATGGAGGGTTAAGATTCATGTTAACCTTTTTGGTGGCAGTGTCCAATTCAGCTGATTTTGGTTGAACATTTTTTAACAAATTACTCAAGAGTTATTATCTCTCTTCTCCCGGGACGTTTCCAATATTTCAACCCAACAAAATAGGTGTTATTAGGTGCCAGATTTAAACTGAAGAAATATAAAAAGCTAAACTAACCTTGTCTGAAAAATTAAACTCAGCAAATGCTCCCATTCGCATCTGCTCTCCCTTTAGGTCAACCAAGTAAAGCCCAATTAGATCGCCTCCATCCAGACAAGCATCTTTTCGGCTCTCCCTTAATTTGCGGAGAAATTGACCTTTGCTTCCGCGGGTTTTAAAGGTGTTTTAATCTTTCCTTAAGAATTCGCTCGACCTCCCGTACCTGAACAGCAGCAGGCCCAGACGACCGGAAGCCTCGCTGCGGAGGTGCCGACAACCGGCCGGCTTCCAGCCGCCACACACACCGGACAAAACCTCGGAGTGGACCCGCCGCCATCTTGAACCTGCCCTCCAGCCGGCGCGCAGCTGTTACGTAATCCTTGCGTCGGCCGCCCAACCCGCTTTCGCTGTCCACGTTGCCCACTAACTCGGCGAAAGATTCTCGCGACATTGAAGCGAGAATTGCCCCTGTAGCTGTTTGCGGGTTCTTTTTTTTTGCCCCGCTTCCACCCTCAGTTGAGAATGCTGATAACGAGGGAGTCGCAGGAAAGTTGGCTGGATGAGAGAGAAAAAGTGTTATTAAACCTATCTCGGATGGGCAACACAGAAAACAGCCCAAATTTTCAGCCAGATAATGAAAAAAAGCGTAACACCTTTTCTCCTAATGGAATCCGTTGATATTTCCAATTCAGAGGCCCTAGTCTGTTTCAAAATCCTCCTATGACCCAATTTATTTATTTATTTATTTAATTTGTCAATTGCTTACAAGATAATAGGTATAAGTATAATATAGTTATGAATACATGGATACATATAAGAAAAATAAAATAATAGCTTTTATATATTTTATATTTTATAGCTTTATATTTTATAGCTTTTATGTATTTGAATAGATTTTAGATAGAAAAAGCTTCACAGTAAATAAAAAGCTGGGATCAGAGACTGTGGAAAAAGCTGTAAACAGCTAAACTAAAAAAAAGTAAAACACTTATTTAAGGAGGATATGCATACCTTTCCTTATTCCAAAATAATTAATAAGGCCATAAGGATATGTATGTAGGACATAAAGCTTTAGAATGGAAGCCCATCTAAGATTGAGTCTACACATCACAACTCATCTGAATATTTTGTTTTTTTTCCCCTGCTTTGCAAAAAAAAGAGAAAGAATAGAATGGACACTTGCTAATCATACTTAAGAAAACGAAGCTCATTCTTTGTTACAAGTTCTGTTACAAGTTGTGGGAAGTTAGCATCCACCCCTCTCCTAGAAAAATTGAAATAGCCCAGGAAATATTAAAAGGCAGAATATTTCTTCTAAAAAGAGTAGAAACTCAAGAAGCAGAAACTCACTCAAGAAGCAGAATCTCACCCCCACCTTTGTTAATGGGTGGGCCATTAAGGCCTGGGCCAGAATACTTTACATAAGAAGGAACTCCAAGGTGATGGGATTAAGGATGGCCCTCAGGAAATGATAGGATTACCCATCTCACCACATGGCCTGGGAAGATTGCATTAGCCAGCATTCAGGTAAAGCCATGTGGTCCAGACCAAGCCTATAGAATTAAGACCCCCGCCCCTGGGAGTCTGACAACCAATTAGAATACAAGCTCCAATTCAAATCCCAACAGAGGGTATAAAACCCAGGTACTCTCAGCACCTCAACTCTCTTTTACTTTCTTCCTTTTTTCTTTTTCCCCTTTTCCCCTTTTCCCTTCTCTTCTCATCTTGAAGCATGTGATCATTCTTCTCTGGAGCTCCAGGCCATGTGGCCCTGTAACCATTAAACCTTCCAAGCAGCCTCCATGTTTCCAGTGTCTTTTTTCCCCACTTGGAACTGAACCCAGAAGGATATTTCTTTCAACAATTGGCACCCAAGCAGATGGGACTCCAAGCTAACCTAACCAATGGACCAGGCCCAGGTAAGATTCCCTTGCTAGCAAACAGACCCATTGAGTCTGTGGGTGAGTTTTTCCTGGACCTTGGCCATTTGGAAAAATGGTTTTAAAGGGGTTTTGAGTGTTGAGCTCAAAGGCTGCTTGGAAAGAAGGTGAGTACCTCTAAATTTTAATTTTAAAGCATGGAAAAGTATGGGAAATATGTGTATGCTTGCATGTGTGTGAGAGGATCCTTCTCCCAAACACAACTGGATCTTGCTTCCTCTGTGCATTTCCTAACCGCAGAAAGACCAAGAGTCTGGAGAGCATGGGGGTTTTGCCAGAGCACAGGACCTTTTGTTAGGGAAAAAGGAAGAGCATGTTTATGAGTGGCTTCATCCTTGGACAGCAGCTGGATTTCATTTCTTTGTTTGGCCTCTAGCCGCCCTCTTACCTGTTGTTAGCTCTACAGAGCCATGACCATCAGGACAAGAAAGGCAAGGGGGGGCCATCAGAGTGTGGGACCTTCTGTATATAAGAGGAAAAGCCAAGCGGGTTATGATTGAAGGGAGGGAAGGAAAATTTGTCATTTTTTTTTTGTCCAGTGTATCCCAAAAGCAAACCCCAGGGTTTTAGGTAAACTTAGGTAGTTTTAGTATAATTTGGACACTAAATTAGGAGCGCCAGTACTTGCCTGCATAAGAGCAGCAAGTTTTCCTCGGATCTGAGCTCTTCCAGATCTGTAAACGTGGGCTAGGAAGAAAAGAATAGAATAGAGAAAAGTGGAGTACTCGTACTTGTCTGAGGGGGGCAGAGAGTCTCACGGGCTGTTTTTTTGGGGGAAAGGAAAGTAGGCTGCATTGACAGCAACACCCCCAGTCCGAAAACCGTGGTGAAGTGAGAGAGAGAGAGAGAGAGAGAGAAAAGTCTCTTGGGAATTTTTTTACTAAAAAGGGGAGCGCGCATACTTTGGGAAACACCTAGTTTTTTTATATTTTTGTTCTGAGGTTTAAGAAAAGTGTTTGATTCTGTTGCGCCAGGAGCAACGACCAGTCTTTTTTATATTTTTGTTCTGAGGTTTAAGAAAAGTGTTTGATTCTGTTGCGCCAGGAGCAACGACCAAAGTCTCCCCCAGACACCCTTCTTTTTTTCTTCTTCTTGCTCGGATATTGCTTGTGTCTGAAACTGGTTCGCCTAGCTGACTGACCCGACTAAGCCAAAGTGTGAAACCCCACATGTAAGGGGAACATGGGAAGCGGTAGTTCGAGGGTCCTGGATGGAACCCCCCAGGGAGAGCTATTGGAGGCTTGGGATGAGCAGCAGATGCTGACCCTAGCCGGAATGAGCAAGAAAAAGGTAAAATATATAGGTAGGGATTTGGCTTTGCTGAGGGATACAGGAAGACCAATGTGGTAAATAAAGGTACTTAAAAGAGCAATGTATAAACAGGATCACATGGAATTTTTCTTAATTCTTTCTGTCTTTCTTTCTTTGTCTTCTATGAAACCACGTGGTTTGTTCCTTAAGATTTATGCCTTCCCCAATTTAACTAAGATATTTATTGTGGGAATGATCAGTGTGTGTGTAAATCTCAGAGTTTTGTTTTCTTTGTCCTTGTTTCTGTGTGTGTGCGCGCGCGCATGTGTGTGTGTCTAAGTCTTTGTGTGTCCTCGAGGTAACTGTTGCAACTGTTAAAAGTGTCTGACCTCTTCAGATATTAATTTTAAATTGTTAAGATTTAAAAACACTGAGAGAAATTGTCTTCTCCCGGTCTGGTCTGGCCAACCAAACTGGATGAGGAACAGAGAAAATTTTCTTTCCTCTCTGTGCTTTTAAGAAAAACCCAAGGTTATTAGTGAATGTTCTAAGTTCATTTAGAAGAAAAGTTTCATACTGTGTGTTTAAATGATTTTACCTGTTCATCCTTTTTCCTGAAGCTTGTGAATCCAGTTTTTTTCCTTTCTCATCTACTGTGTCTCCATTTTGTTGAAATTGATTTATCTTTTTAGTAACTGCAATACTAATGTGTTATTCTTCATCCTCAAACCATGCCTGCAAGCTATCTACCCCCCCACCAAAATCTCTAATCCTTTTACAATGCCTTTCCTGGTAGAATTACCAGCGAAGGGGGGAGGGGACCCTTGTTCTGTGTGTTCCAGGCCTGCCACATATGGAAGCAGATGCTGCCCTCTAAAGCCATTCCATCCATTGGAACCAGTAATTGGGTTTGGATCCAGCCTCCCCTGAAAGTCATTACAGCAAACCAGAGTGGGCAGACCTTCCCAAGCCTGACTGACCACCCATACCACCAGGCCAAGCCTATGCCACCCACAGACGTGAAGGAAAGGACCCTGAGATGGACCAGTAAAAGACTAAAAGACTCTTTTCAATCCCCAGAAGACAGAAAGATTATGGGGGAGGATGGAAATTTATTGTAACTGAAAATTCATTGTAATGTGAAATCTATTGTAATTCTTTCTTTCTTTCTTGTATTATTTATATTGTAACCAGTTTAATGTACTCATGTAAGGATTGTATTTGAGAGTGGCTGGCCCAGCAAGTTCTGAACACCTTGTACTTCTGTCTGGTGGGAGGGAAAATTGTCCCACATGTTTGTATTATCTGTATTGTAAAACTAGCTGCATACACAGGCACATACAGAGACACACCATTTAGAATTAGAGAGGCTAACCCCTTTCACCTACCTCTACACAAAGCTGCTCCTAGCTTCGTTTTAATGTGTTTTTTTATTTGTTTTTTGTTTGTTTGCTGCTCTGAGGCACTAAGGCCCAAGCAGCCATATTACCCTGCTAATTCCATGGGGGAGATGGCATCTCCCTCAGGCAATTCCTGAAGAGATAGCAGAAAAGAGATCTCCAAACCCCAAGTCCTGACTGTGACTCACAAATGATGCTGCCCAGTTGCCCAGTAAAGCAGGATATGTTGCACTGGTGGTCTCATGAGTAGAAGTCCCAGGGCTCATTGTGTGTAACTTTAAAAATACTAAATAGCCTGGTTGCACACTGGCTAACCACAATTTGGCCTCACAAACCCTGGAAGCTAAGAGCTAGGCAGGTAGTAACCATAACCTTGGATATGAGCAGCCTGTAATTTAAAGGTTGTGAACACTGTATAGAGGCTTGTGCTTACAACCTGACTGTAAGCTCACAAAAAGTATATCAAACATCTGAAAATTATTTGGCATGAATAATTGGATACAGCTAAAAAAAAAAAAAAAAAAAAACCAGAAGTTTTCCCAGAGCTTTATGGTTGAAAGCTTTTGGGAGCCACTGAAGGAATCCTTTTCTGTTGCCTCTTTTTCAATGCCTTTCCTTTGCATCAGAGAAAAAAAAATTTTTTTTAAAAGCACCCATCAAGTTTCCCTGATCTGATCACCTTTTAATTTTTTGTCAGAACTCTCACGTGTTTTCAAAAAAAAAAAAAAAAAATGAGGGATTGTGGGAAGTTAGCATCCACCCCTCTCCTAGAAAAATTGAAATAGCCCAGGAAATATTAAAAGGCAGAATATTTCTTCTAAAAAGAGTAGAAACTCAAGAAGCAGAAACTCACTCAAGAAGCAGAATCTCACCCCCACCTTTGTTAATGGGTGGGCCATTAAGGCCTGGGCCAGAATACTTTACATAAGAAGGAACTCCAAGGTGATGGGATTAAGGATGGCCCTCAGGAAATGATAGGATTACCCATCTCACCACATGGCCTGGGAAGATTGCATTAGCCAGCATTCAGGTAAAGCCATGTGGTCCAGACCAAGCCTATAGAATTAAGACCCCCGCCCCTGGGAGTCTGACAACCAATTAGAATACAAGCTCCAATTCAAATCCCAACAGAGGGTATAAAACCCAGGTACTCTCAGCACCTCAACTCTCTTTTACTTTCTTCCTTTTTTCTTTTTCCCCTTTTCCCTTCTCTTCTCATCTTGAAGCATGTGATCATTCTTCTCTGGAGCTCCAGGCCATGTGGCCCTGTAACCATTAAACCTTCCAAGCAGCCTCCATGTTTCCAGTGTCTTTTTTCCCCACTTGGAACTGAACCCAGAAGGATATTTCTTTCAACAAAGTTCTGTTACAAGTATATGAAAATGCATTATACGCAGGGTAAAGGCAGCCGGGAATTAATACAAAAACCATCTTTCAGTTCCAACTGAATTGATTAAACACCACTACCTTGGTCTTGTAGTATTCACTAAAAATAAACGATCTACTCTTTCAATCAGATTATCTTCCCTGGAAATAGAACACATTAATTCCTTTGTATATTCATTCTTGCTGGCTTGCTTTTTGTACATGGAAAGGACAATAGTTTTCTTCAAGTTGTCAGCTATAGCTACAATTTTTTGCACGTTAAAAGGAATCCCACAGCTACTCCATATGCAAAACACGTTTCTGTAACATTTACACCATCTAACTCGGCATACATATTCTGTGGCTCTTTTCAAATAAATCATTTGTTGCTCTTCAACTAAATTCTTTGCAGCTTTCTCTTTCTCTGCACATAAAATAGTATCTGTCTTTGATTTCTGAAATAATTAGCTTCTCATATGCAGGGTTTTTTTTCCTAACCCACAGCATCTTTCATGTTATCATTGTACCAAGCAGTTTTTTAAATTATTATTCTTGTTAATCTAACTCCACACAATTCTGCAATACTAAGCAACATAATTATTCAATCTGTTCTAAGCAGCCTATATACTTTCTTTATGGCAACGTTGCATTAATCATGTTAGGAGATTAAACATTGTAGTTGTAAGCCACCCAAAGTCATTTCGTATTTAATAATGCATAAATCTAAGAAGGCCATTCAAAGGAAAATTAATTGGTGGTATATTCATTTAATACCAAAGAGGAGCTGGTGGAAAAATCACACACCACACACATTTAGCATCTAAGGGGTAATGGCACCACAAAATTTGAGAATCTCTTTTGTTTTTCACATAGACTCATACTTTTTGTATTCAGTGTATTTTCATTTTGGTTTCTGTTAGTTTTTATTCCAGGTCCATTTATTGCCAAGGTCTATTTTTATACTATCCAAAATCTCCTATTTCCATACCCAGAATCTCTTATTTTAATGTATTTTTATTAATTTTTCATCAAATTATGCTTTTAGGTTCATTCATTTTTATGCATACATATTAAGAGACTTATTTTTAAAAAACATAGACAGTATATATTTTTCTAATCAAATTCTCATCGATCATCATGTTCATTCATACTTTCCATGCAGCATATTTATTCAAAATATTGCATTATTTTCCCAAAACTCATTTCAGGTTCTTCTATTATTATTTATTGGAGCATTATAATGTATTATGATCAAAATATGGATCTTTTCCTACTGTCCTATAGTCACAAGAATCTAGATTATAGCAAGATAATTTTTCTCACATTTTAGCACTTTCATTCAATTAAATCGACTTCATTTCCCTGCACAACCTAATCCCTCAATATTGTACCACTTGTAATTATAAACTTATTGTAATTTTTTAGTTTCATAGACCTGCCTTTCTTTCCTTCCTTTCTTTTGCTCTCCCTCCCGCCTTTTCATTTTTTAATTCATAAATCTTATCCTCTATTCTTCTTACATTCTTACAAAATGGGTTCATTGATATTGACATCTGCTGCCCATTGCAAGTTTAGTCAATCAGAATTTTCACATACCACTTTTTAAAACTAGATAGCAAAATCTTAATGAACATACTAGCCTTAGTTATATCAGTACCTTTCTGGAAATAGTTAGGATAGTGCCAGTTTTGTTTTATTTTGACCAGAATAAACTAGTTTGCTTTTGCTATTCCTCAGAAACCAGTATCTCTATTCTAGGGATTCCTTGCAAGCTAACAGATTACTGCCATTTCCACCAACTAAACAGTTGGATATTTCAGCAAGAGAACATTCTGAAACATAGCTTCATATCACTTAGAACAGGGGTCTCCATCCTTGACAACTAAGACTTGTGGAATTCAACTCCTAGCCGGTTTTATTAGCTGAGGAACTCTGGGGTTGAAGTCCACAAGTCTTAAAGTTGCCAAGATTGGAGACCCATGATTTAAAAGATGCTTTCACATAAGAAAGGTTATAGTGTATGCCAGAAGAGAACTATTAAAATTCCATAATGAACAATGGAAAAATAAAACAAAGCAAGCACAGAAAGGCTTTTGGTTGGGTGCAGGAAACATCTGGAAACTGTTATTTGTGCCAAAGAGATGTTAGGAACTACTGACAGATTATTCAAACTTCTGCACTTGCCATATTGACTGTTTTCTTATTCTGATTCTGTCAACAGTTGCACATGAATAGTTAAGTACATGTTCAGATTTGCAGAAAGATATTTGTCCTTGTAGAGGTTGTGATAGCTTCTATTAATTTAAGGATTCATTAAAACATGGAATGTGACCTATGGCACGTAACATTTGCATACAACTGCACAATGCACACAGACAGGATTCAGTTAATTCCCAACCATTTAGACCTGCAAATCACACTAAACTGGTTGGTTGGTTGATTGATTTGGCTTATTACTTTCTTTGTTTCTGAATTACACAGAAAAAATATGGGGGCAAAATTATTCCCTTTGGAAACATATTTTTGAGAAAATTACAGGCTTATAGTCATTTGTTTAGTTTTCAAAGTTACCATGGTGCTGCAAAAAGTGACTTACAATTCACCTTTGCATTTACAATCATCACATCATTCTCACAGTCACATGATCCAAATTCTGGCACTTGGCAACTATTTATGATGCTTGCAGCATCCCAAGATCATTGATTGCTATTTGCAACTTCCCAGCTGGCATTCAACAAGCAAAGTCCATGGGGGAAGCCAGATTTGCTTACCAACTGCATAATTCACTTAACAATTACAAGGATTTGCTTTACAACTATGGCAAAAAGGCATAAAATTGGGTATCACTCACTTAACAATCATCTTGCTTAGCAATGGAAATTCGGGTCCCCGTTGTAAGTTGGGAACTACCTGGCAGGGCTACCATTAGCCTTCCTAAGAATTCAAGAATTCATCAGCTAGCCTTTCTGTCATCCATGGCTCTGAAGTATTCAACAGAAAATTCATCCAGAGAAACTTAAGGTTCTCATGACTTTCAACATTGATTCTTATATTTGGCTTCCCTTAGTTTTCACCTCTTGTAGATTATAACCCTGAGAGGGTATCTTTAAGAGCCCTTCTGGCTGGTGGACTATAAAGTCTATAAATTGATTATAAATAATGATACGACATCATGTTGATAAGATTCTTTCTGTTGGGTATATAGGTGAAAGCTATACAGACCAGAATGGCCCATTTTCTGCCAACCATTCAACTCTCAGCCCAATCTACTTCTTAGGGCTAGGAAATTCTGAGAAATTTTTTTGGAGTATTTTTTCATTAAAAAACAGTCCATCCCTGACCCTGAGAATTCTTGTTTATTTTAGTTCCAGTGTTAAAAAAAAAAAAGTTCCCCACACAGATTGACAAACACATTTCTACAGTACAAAATACTCCAAATAGTTACCCTAAGAAGGGATCCCCAATGGGTAATAGATGGTTTCATTAATAAAGGAATAAATTACTGTTAAAATGCAAATGCCTGCTGCAGAGGAACAACAGGAGAGTGGTGTCTCCCCACCTCCTAATTGAGAATAGTCAGTCCTTGACTTACAACAGTTCATTTAGTGGCCATTCAAAGTTACATCATTGAACAAAGCGATTTTTTTGTCCATTTTTCATACTTATGATCAGTGGTGGTATTCAGCTGGTTCGCAACGGATCGGACGAACCGGTAGCAAGAATTTGGCGTGGGTCGCCGAACCAGTAGTAAGTTCTGGATGGCCACGACCCCCACTGGGTCGCCCTCCTGCCCGATGCTCGTTTACCCCACCCGCCTGCCTACCATTCCCCGCCATCTGCCTGACATTCGCATAAGGTATTTCTTTCTTTCCCTCCCGACAATCAGCTGTAGATAAGATCAGCTGTGCCGGGATTCCCCTTGCTGATGCCCAGGAAGGCAAAAAATGGAGGGAGGAGCTCAGCCCCCCCACCTCCATTTTTTGCCTTCCAGAGCCCCAGAGGAGCCTTAGGGGAGCAAAAACGCCCCCCCCCCCCCCCCCGGGGCTTCTCTGAGGCTAGGAAGCTCCCAAAACGGAGCTTGTAAGAGTGCTGCATGCTCCTCCCATGCTGTTTTTTTTCTTCCTGGCCTCAGGGGAGCAAAAACACCCTCCCCCCCAGAGGCTCCTCTGTGGTTAAGCAGCTCAAAAAATGGGTGGGGACTGCAAAAAAGAAAAGCCACGCCCACCCAGTCACATGGCCACGCCCACAGAACCGGTAGTAAAAGTTTTGAATACCATCACTGCTTATGACCATTATAGCAACCCCATGGTAATGTGATCAAAATTCAGATGCTTGGCAACTGACTCATATTTATGATAGTTGTAATGTCCTGGCTCATGTAAGTACTTTTTGCAACTTTCTGATGAGCAAGTCAAACTCAACGAACCATGTTACTAATTTAATAAGTGAAGTGATTCACTTATCAACTGTGGCAAGAAGTATCATAAAAGGAGTCAAAACTCACTTAATGTGTCATTTAGCAACAGAAATTTTGATCCCATTAGTGATTATAAGTTCAGGAGAACCTGTATTCATGAAGCCATTACAAGAAATAATATGTTAAACTAAATTGGGTCACATATAGTGGGGCAAAAAAGTATTCAGTCAGCCACCAATTGTGCAAGTTCTCCCACTTAAAAAGATGAAAGAGGCCTGTAATTGTCATCATAGGTATACCTCACCTATGAGAGACAAAATGTGAAAACAAATCCAGACAATCACATTGTCTGATTTGGAAAGGATTTATTTGCAAATTATGGTGGAAAATAAGTATTTGGTCAATATCAAAAGTTCGTCTCAATACTTTGTTATATATCCTTTGTTGGCAATGACAGAGGTCAAACGTTTTCTGTAAGTCTTCACAAGGTTGTCACACACTGTTGCTGGTATGTTGGCCCATTCCTCCATGCAGATCTCCTCTAGAGCAGTGATGTTTTGGGGCTGTCGCTGGGCAACACGGACTTTTAACTCCCTCCAAAGGTTTTCTATGGGGTTGAGATCTGGAGACTGGCTAGGTCACTCCAGGACCTTGAAATGCTTCTTATGAAGCCACTTCTTTGTTGCCCGGACGGTGTGTTTGGAATCATTGTCATGCAGCCACGTTTCATCTTCAATGCCCTTGCTGATGGAAGGAGGTTTGCACTCAAAATCTCACAATACACGGCCCCATTCATTCTTTCCTGTACACAGATCAGTCATCCTGTTCTCTTCGCAAAGAAACAGCCCCAAAGCATGATGTTGCCACCTCCATGCTTCACAGTAGGTATGGTGTTCTTTGGTTGCAACTCAGCATTCTCTCTCCTCCAAACACGAGTTGTGTTTCTATCAAACGGTTCTACTTTGGTTTCATCTGACCATATGACATTCTGCCAGTCCTCTTCTGGATCATCCAAATGCTCTCTAGCAAACTTCAGATGGGCCCGGACATGTAATGGCTTAAGCAGGGGACACGTCTGGCACTGCAGGATCTGAGTCCCTGGCGGCGTAGTGTGTAACTGAGGGCAGCCTTTGTTACGTTGGTCCCAGCTCTCTGCAAGTCATTCACTAGGTCCCCCGGTGTAGTTCTGGGATTTTTGCTCACCGTTCTTGTGATCATTTTGACCCCACGGGGTGAAATCTTGCATGGAGCCCCAGATTGAGAGAGATTATCAGTGGTCTTGTATGTCTTCCATTTTTTAATTATTGCTCCCACCGTTGGTTTCTTCACATCAAGTTGCTTGCCTATTGCAGATTCAGTCTTCCCAGCCTGGTGCAGGTCTACAATTTTGTTTCTGGTGTCCTTCGACAGCTCTTTGGTCTTCACCATAGTGGAGTTTGGAGTGTGACTGTTTGAGGCTGTGGACAGGTGTCTTTTATACTGATAACAAGTTCAAACAGGTGCCATTAATACAGGTAATGAGTGGACAACAGAGGAGCCTCTTAAAGAAGAAGTTACAGGTCTGTGAGAGCCAGCAATCTTGCTTGTTTGTAGGTGACCAAATACTTATTTTCCACTATAATTTGCAAATAATTTTTTTCCAAATCAGACAATGTGATTGTCTGGATTTGTTTTCACATTTTGTCTCTCATAGGTGAGGTATACCTATGATGATAATTACAGGCCTCTCTCATCTTTTTAAGTGGGAGAACAATTGGTGGCTGACTAAATACTTTTTTGCCCCACTGTATATATGGAGCTATATATGCGCACATGTACATTTCCTGAATAATCATAGTGTTGTTCAAGTATATATCCTAACTATATGAAAGTACAAAGAATAAAGCATTCTGGGAAACAAAAAATGATCTAAGACTCAATATATCATTCTTTTTCTTCTGAGTTTGCAAACTTGATGTCATGATCTCATAGGTGCATTCAGGTATGGTTCAGAAAAAACACTCTTAGAATGATGTGTTTAATAAGTCAGGGTTCCATAAACCATAATATATTAACACAAGGTTTGACTTAATGGTCGAAGCCAAAATAGTAAACCTGAAGCCTGAGGTGTCCAGTTAAGCCCATGTTGTGGTTATGTTGATTATTCTCTTTAGCTTTATCTTGGTTGCTATATTCCTTACTTATTGTTTTATTTATTTATTAAATTTATAGCCCTTTATTTACAGAACTCCAGCTAGCGCACACAAACATAAACCAGAAATAATAAATTAAAATAGAACAATTAAAAACAATTAGAACAATTAAAAATTAAAAATATAACATCCCAGTTATATTTTTCTTCCTTTTATTCCTTCTTAAGTGCCTAGAGATATGTTTGACATGGGTGATGGCCACATTAATCAATCAACTGAATAAATCTAGTGTGTGCACAATTAGTAGGCAAGTGAGTATTTTGACTGTATCATCATTTTAATGCATATTTTCCACTTCCGAGTTGTATAAACTTGAATGCTTAGTGGATATAAGCATCTCAAGATGATGTGTATTTGTGTAATGAGGGTGGGTGGCCTATGGAGATCAACGGCCTATATCAAGGTGTGCATAATTATTAGGCAGCTTCTTTTCCTCAGGAAAAATGGGCCAAAAAAGAGATTTAACTGACTCTGAAAAGTCAAAAATTGTCAAAAGTCTTTCAGATGCAGCACTCTTGAAATTATTAAGATATTGGGGTCTGACCACAGAACCATCAAATGTTTTGTTGTAAATAGTTAAAAGGGTTGCAAGAAATGTGTTGAGAAAAAAAGACGCATATTAACTGCCAAAGATTTGAGAAGAATCAAACGTGAAACTACCAGGAACCCATTATCTTCCAGTGATGTCATATTCCAGAACTGCAACTTACCTGGAATGCCCAGAAGTGCAAGGTGTTCAGTGCTCAGAGACATGGCCAAGGAAAAGAAGGCTAAAACCTGTCCACCAATGAACAAGACACTTGCCAAAATGGAAAGACTGAGCCAAAGAAATATCAGAAGGCACATTTTTCGAAGGTTTTATGGATTGATGAGATGACTCTTGACGGACCAGATGGATGGGCCCGTGGCTGGATCAGTAACAGGCACAGAGCTCCACTTCAACTCAGACACAAACAAGGTAGAGGTGGGGTACTGGTATGGGCTGGTATTATTAAAAATGAGTTAGTTTACAGCTAATGAGAGTTGGAAGGGACCTTACAATCATCAAGTCCAACCCCTGCCTAAGTAGGAGACCCTACACCATTTCTGACAAATGGTAGTCCAATCTCTTCTTGAAAGTCTCAAGTGATGACATGTTCTGACCCAAACCTGGTTCCAAGAGAGCAAACACAAGACAAAGGCAGCAGTATAACCTTTTTATGTTTCATCTATGAATCTTGTCTTCTCCGACAAGAAAGAGCCTTGCCAAGTTTTTTCAAGTCTGCCAAAAAACAAGAGATAAGAAATAGTTTACAAGAGTCTTCAAATACCAATAGTAATGTCCATGAGGCTGAGTTCAAAACGTCTTTGCCTTCTGCAAAGTATGCTCGTTCACAGCTGGCTTTTATTTTCTTGAAGGAGGGGCCATTACCTTGCAGCCTTACTCACGAGTCACCTGTGCTGTTGTAACTGCTCTTTCCTCCGAGCAATCCTGTGCGCATGCGCAGTTGGCACAGGCTCCTCGAGAACCTCATCACTGCTGCCAGCCCCCACAATCTCTGAAGGCAGCAGTCTACTCCCTAATGGTCCTGGCCCCTCATCTGAATCCTCACTCTCCTCAGCCATCTGCACCTGCTGCTGGCTAACAACATGACATGCCCACAACTTCCGAAGGCAAGCTGTTCCATTGGTTGATTGTTCTCACTGTCAGAAAGTTTCTCCTTATTTCCAGGTTAAATCCAACCTTTTCGGATTGAAGATGGATTCAAAATCAATTCCCAAACCTATTGCCAATTTTTAGAAGACACCTTTTTTCAAGCAGTGGTACAGGAAGAAGTCTGCATCTTTCAAGACCATGATTTGTATGCAGGACAATGCTCCATTGCATGCATCGAAATACTCCACTGTGTGGTAGCCAATAAAGGCCTTAAAGATGAAATAATAATGACATGGCCCACTTCCTCAACTGACCTAAAGAACTTGTGGGCCCTTCTTAAATGGAAGATTTACAGTGAAGGAAAACAGTACACTTCTCTGAACAATACCTGGGAGGTTGTGGTTACTGCTGCATAAAAAGTTGATCGTCAACAAGAACAAGAAACCGACAGACTCCATGAATGGAAGGCTTATGACTATTATTGAAAATAAGGGTGGCTATATTGGTCACCTATTTTTTTAAATGTATTTTGAAATAAATAAAATGAATCCTCCACTTGCCTAATAATTGTACACCCAGTGTATGTTTTGGCTTGTCACATTTTGGAGAAACACATAAAACATTAATGGTTGCAAAGCTATTTGGTTCATTTATGTAATTTATGTAATGAAAGATATTAATTTGTATTTACAGCAACTTCTATATTCTATTCAGCATTTTAGAGCATGAATGGAAGATAGATGGAAAATCTACAACAGGGAGAAAAAAACGAGTCACAAATGAAGGCAAATATACATGTCCAAGGATTATGGATCCTGCAAAAAAAAAATGGGTGATAATAGTTTAATTAAAGAACTGTATGGGAATATCTTGCCTTCTGGAAATCTGAAAAGAAATTAACTGGTAGGAAGTCTTTAAGCTGCCAAAGAAATAACAGGAACTTTGAAATTTCTAATAGCAAGACATGTTTTTCATAAGCTAAAGAAGTTGCTGCAACTTACAAAAAGGATTAAAACAATCATCTGGAGTCAAGTTTCTGACCTCACTTTGAAAAAACCCACTACCTGTTCTGCTGTATGGGTGATCATGCAAATAAGCGATCACTTTCACAAAACAAGAGTTGCATGAAATTTAAGTGATAGTCTCATGCTTGGATTCCTCGGTAGCCTTCTTTAATCATCTTGCAGCGTAGGCCGGAGAGATCGCCTCACTATGCGTGAAACAAAGCTGTGGACAAACAACCATGTGCAAATCCAGCCCAATGTGTGGTTGCTACAAACATATGTGAGAGGGAAGGGTATAGACCAGAACAACTAAAGAGCGGCAAATAGGAAGTATAAACCGTGAAAGAATATATGGTACAACTAGATTTTCCACGCGGTTTGGAATACCTTTGGAATGCATTGGCCGCAGCCGGCTATGCAGCCATTTACCCCGGAGATAAACCAGTTTGCTACGTAGCTGATTTCATCAAGCTTTTGAGTAAACACGCTCAGCGTCGAAATGCGCTCCAGCTGTTCGACACTGGTGGATCCAGGCAAGGAGGTGGGCACACACATAGTCTCTCTCTCTCTCTTCAACAAAGGCCTTGCAAGCCGTGGGCGCGAAAGGCATCAGCAGCCTTGCCTCTGGGGTTCGCCGCTACCCAACCTTGCCAGCAAAGTTCCCCCCCCCCCCGCTCCTCCTTTCCCTCCACGCTCAGGCCGGAGCGAGCAGGCTCCGAGGGGCAAGGAGGAGAAGAGGAGGAGGAGGAGAAGGCGGCGTCGGGGAGGAGCCAGACACGCAGGCGGATTCAGGCTCGGTTGTGCTCGCACCCACCGGCCTCTCTTGCGCCCGAGCAGCGGCGAAGAGAACGCGCGCGGGAGAGACGGATGGAGCTTGCGGAACGCCACAATCCCCGGGTGCGTAAAGCCAGCGGGGCTTAAGATGGCGCGGGAAGCCCGAAGCTCTGCCTTAGCGCGGGGGTGAGGAGATCGGAAGCGTTAGGGGAAGGGGTGAGAGAGAGAGCGCCCCGCGCTCTTGGAGTGTGCGGGGTAGGGCCAGGCAGGAGAGGGATGTGCAGCCCGGGCGCAGGGGGCTCCCTCTAGGAGACCAAGGGAAAGGGAGCGTCGGAGCTCCCGGGCTCTTCGCAGGGACTGCGAGGGGGGAATTGAAGGGGCAAAGTGGGGAAGGGAGAACTCAGTCCCTGGGCTCCTTTCGAGGAGAGGGAGGCTGGCTGTTCCTTTCTTTTGCGCGAGGGCTAACTTGGAGCGTGAGAATGCGGACGGCTTATGAAAGGGCGAAGAGGGAGTTCTGCAACCTTGGATGCTGCTGCCGCCTGCGAATTCCCCTCCGCCTCTCGCTCTCCTTTCCCCATAGTGTGGTCGCTTGTCTGGGGACTCTCTCCCCCCCACCCCCTTGAGGAACGTGTGAACCCGTCAGCGGGATCCTAAACTTGCTTTTCAAGAAATAAAAGTGCTCGAGCAAGCACGGTTAGGAGAAAGGCAGCCATCCAGCGGGTGCCCTCCAGATGCATGGGGGCTGCTCCTTGCATCGTTAGCCATCTGCCGCGACAAGGAAGAGTCAGCAATGTAAATATTCTCCCTTTGGGGACTAGCTAGGGCTAGCAGAGTATGTGTCTATGAAGTTTAAAGTTAAAATAATAATAATAAAGGAGGGCGTTTGGGAAAAAAATGGGTTGATTGTCCGAAATAATAGGATTGCCTGGATGTTTGGGAACTAGTGAGGTGAGGTGGAAGGAAAGGATGCATCCGCATGGAATTAGAATCCGTGGTGTGCGCGCGCGGGAGACGTCTCAATGTATAAGCAGGGAAAGATGTGCAGAAGAAAAGTGCATTTTCCTTATGCATGGGCTACCTCTGTAACAGTCCTCAGTGCATTCCTTTTGAAGTCACAAGGTAGCGGAGCATTATTACATTAAGTCATTTTGAAGATAAAATAATAGGAATTTTAAATTTGTTGCTTGTCACTTCTGATTTGTGGTCAGAATATTTATTGCATTGCAGAAAATCCATTTAGGATTCAATGGCAGCAGTCTTCACTTATATTTCACTTTCTCTTCTTCATTGATGGTACAATCCTGAATGTTATACAACCAATCTAACCTGGGCTTTTGTGACACAAGATTTCAGTAAATTAATGCAATCAGGTTATTTAAAAAATTGATCTAGCTTCATTTTTATTTGTTTCATAGGAATAAAGGCTAAATCTGGCCAAAGCGAATCTGGTTGCATTGCACATCAAAATAGAGGTTCACATTGTGCAGTAAGTACTGATAGGAAAAGATCGGTTTCAAACAAATCCTGATGCCTGGATCAGAAAATTCAGATGGCAGCTCCTGTTGTGATGATATATTTAATTTAATAGTAATTAATAAATAGTGAGTTGTTTGTCCTGATGGTTGACCTGAGTCAACAGACTTTGTTTATCTCAGTCTGCCTAATGACAGGTTCAGACTTCTCAGCAAGAGGATCAGTAGATATTGCAAATTGATGGATACATTTGGAAGTTTTCATAGATGTTCGATGACCAGAGTTCTGAATCAGTGACATTAAACTAATTCCAGTAATTTTATCTAGAATGTAACAGCTTGGAATAAATTGTATATTTTAATGGTCTAGTAGTTTTCATATCATTCTCATAATTTTGACTCAGAAGCTTTAGTCCATTTATGACTGTCTTATGGCATTTGAAAGAATGACCAATTTATTATTGTAATTTCTTTGTTGTGAACTACTCAATCATTGAGAAACGGGCATTATACAAGTTTATGTGATGATAGAGGAATGATAAATGATAAACAAGGAAGTGAAATGTAGACATTATTAATAGTGGTCATTCACAAAAGTGTTTTTAGGTGTGACACAGATGTTCTCACATTGACGGCTGTTTATTTCACAGTTTATTCATTTATTATTCCCTCCCTATCAGCCATGCCCATGCATGTTCCTTATTCAGGCTATTCTATGTATCCATCATGGAAATTATATAAAACTGTGTATCATAAAAATAACAGTTATGCTTCTCAAATTGTTTGAATTTAAAGTACATAAATTGAGGCTAAAATTTCAAGCAAGTTCTGATGTCTGTCTTAGTGCTCTGTTACACAGTTAATGTGCCTGCCAGTTAGAATATTGTTGAAGGGTTATAAACCTTTTCTCAATCAATGAGTTGTAGTTCATAATTCAGTTAATAAAAGGTTTTGTGGGTTTGTGAGATTCCGTAAGTGATTGCTGCATATTCTACCTACCCAGAACTATTCTTTGGTGTAGTATTGTTAAGGCAGAAGTAGTAATGCATCCTAAAATACGGTGTGGAATAGCTATTAGCAATAGAAATACTGCAGTTTTTATTTCTCGATCTTGGTTTTCCTCTCCTCTTTTCAAAAACCAATCTCCCACAGCTATTGATCAACTAATAGATAGTCTCAAAACTTGTGATGGGTGGCACAAGTCTACAAAAGATTTTTCAGGATAACAAACGGAGGAATTGCTATATACACAAATAATTACACTGAATATACCTAATTATTTTAAATGTAGATGATCAAAAATAACACTTCCTTGCTCTGTCAATAATTTGGGGTGATTTTGTTGTATTGGTTTTTTTTAACCTTAGGGGTGGTAGTATACTAAGCTAAGGAAAACTCTCAACCTCCTCCAAAACCCAGACTTCTGTGGTATACCTAGAGTAGCTGATTTTCTCCTAATGATAATGGATAGTGGTGAGTATAGCTGGAGGAACATTATCATTGCTCGTTTAGGAATACTAAACATTCCTTGCGCCAATTTAAAAAAAAGTCATGTTACTTAAACTATGAATCTTAGTATTTTCCACAGGGATTTTATTAATTTAAAGCATTGCTGTGTTGCTCATCAGCCAAAAGAAAAAAAAAATCCTGGTGAGGCTATATGCTAATTGGTAGAGAAGACTTCGCTGAGGAAAGAGTAGGAACATTGGGGGAAACGGACAATATGTAATTTATTTATTAAACATGCTGTACTTTTCTCTCTGCAAAGTGACTCTGGGTGACTTACAATTTAAATCATATATTTAATGCTTAATTTTAAGGAACCTAAAACTTTGTGTAATCATGAATGTATTCTAAAAGACAAATTAAATAAACAGCAGTTAAAAGTAGGATGCCCTTGAAAGAAAAACTGCTGGAAAAGGGGTTTTTAAAGAAGGAGATATTAAAAGGAAATTGGAAACAATTCTACCGAGATGAAAAAAATAACAGGAGAAGAAGCCAATGTAATTACATGAAAAGCTTAGTGAAAACATAAAGCTGTAAGAACAAATATAGGAAATGGAAAGAGGTTTAGGTCACATAGAATCATACAGACTGTAGAATTGTGAAGTTGGTATCAAGATAATAATGTGAACTGAGTTAGGGAAGGAGACATAGAAAGAGCTTATATTGAAATGTTCATATTAAAAGAGAAAAAAAAATCATATATTGCCAATATACTGATACAACTGATTGCAATTGCACAGTGAATACAACAAAATAGTAGAAGTAGGAACAAAAAGGCACTTATTTTGGTTTAGTTTTTTTCTAACAAAAACTATATCTTCATCAGAAAATCTGAAGAGCTGAATGAAAAGGCAGATTTGATGCCTTGAAAAAAATAACAACGTGGCTTGGGAATACCCTTTTGCTCTAAATGAAACGAATCTGCAATACAAAGGTATTAGCTGCTGATACAAATAAAAACAAACAGAAATTCCAAGTTTATTTGATTTGGAAGATACCTGGAGGAGTAAATAAATTGTACTTGTGAAAAAGATGTTTGACTAAGAGTTGATTGTGAACTAAATGTGAACCAGCAGAATGATAGGACTATAAAAAAAAGGCAGATGTAATTTTTGCACTATATTCTGTTTTGATTAAATATCTATTTCAAATATTGCCTCTTGTTTTGGGCAACCATGGTTTAAGAAGGATTTAGAGCAGACAGCCAGGATGATCAGGAGACTAGAAACCAAGACTTATGAAGAAATATGGAATGTTTACTATGTTGGTATCAATATTTAACCTTGAGAAAAGGTGATCCTGTATGTTTCAACATGCATACTTCAGAAACATCAGGGGGGGAAAAAGTTGAGATCAGATTTTTTTTTCTGGAATAGTGTATTTAAGCTACAGGAAAGCAGAATGTAACTGAACATTAGATGCAATTTTCCAACAGTGGCGAGATGACTTTCATTTTGGATGAGTTCAGGGAGAAGCTAAACAACTATCTACTTTGAATGCCAGCAGGAAGCTGATGGTAATGTAAATAATTCCTTCCAACTCTGTGACTTTAGAGAGACTGACCCAACTTTGTTGTGTCTGGGTAAGAAACACCTTCAAGGGATCCCCACAGCCAAATGCTATCTAGATCAGTCATTGGTCTTGTGTGGTTGAATGTTATCTGAGCATGAACCTCAGTTTTTGGAGAATAGGTCAGAAGGAAGGGCTGAGGATGAAAGCAGTGAACTAGTCAATGGAAATCGGAGAGAAGCTATTTCTTCGAGAATATGAACAAAATGTTTTTGTTATTCTGAGTCTTGTTTACACGTGTATGCCCTACAGTAACCCTTCCTTTCCTGGCCTTTCATCTTGTTGTACTCAATCTATACTTGTACTGTACAGGTACTTCCTGCATTAGATAAATGGTAGGTTTTTTTGCTGTCCATTTGTGCTTCAGAGATGGAAGGCATGTCAACAAAATCCTGCTATTTCAGATCCTCCATAGGCCCCAGTGGATTTACAGATGGTCTAAACTAAGTTGCTGTAATCATATGCAAGGTAGAAATAATAGAATGGAGCCAAAAGTCTTTTGAATCCTGAACATTTAAATTTCTTGCTTGTAGTTGGAAAGGAATATTGTATTTTATTGTGAAGCAAGTTTATTATGAAGGAACAGGGTCATATTCCAAAACATGGAAATGACCACCAAATCTAAATCTGATCTTATTTAATTTACAAAATAAGTATAGCTGGAACGTGCAATTATAAAATTTTCCTTCAGATTAGATTCTGATACAGCAGAGTAAAGCCTGGATCGGACTTCTCCATCACTGCAGGTCAGGGAAAATATGCGTCTGTCATTCAGAGACGTAGCTGTTGCATTTATACATCTACGAATGTTAGTTCAGGCTAGAAGTGCTCAAACAAAAAAGCACAGAACAGGAAGTCAGATCAATCAATCAATCAGCACATAGGACATGCACCATCTCACTATTTGCAGTTGGTATTTGGGAGGTGTGTGCACTGGGCCATCTGTAGCTGTCTGTAACCTATGCTTATCCATTGAGTTAATGGATAAATGTGCTCCTTTCTTGCGTTACTCTGTTCCTTCTTTCTATACCACTACAGGTAGTCCTCAACTTACCACCACAATTGACAACGATTTATGTTGTTAAATGAGAAATTTGTTGAGTGAGTTTTGCCCCATTTTACAACTTTTCTTGCCACATTTGTTAAGTGAATCACTGACATTGTTAAATTAATAACGTGGTATTTAAGCGAATCTGGCTTCCCCATTGACTTTGCTTGTCAGAAATTGCAAAAAGTGATCACATGACCCTTAATACATTGCAATCATCATAAATATGAACCAGTTCTCAAGCATCCACGTGTAAATCACGTGACCATGGGGATCCTGCAAGTGTTGTAAGTGTGAAAAATGGTCATAAGTCACTATTTTCAGTGCCGTTATAACTTTAAATGGTCACTAAAGAAACTGTTGTAAGTCGAGGACTACCTGTATTGTAACTTAAGGTATTTTCCAAAGCACCCAAAGGCCAGACAGCGAATAATGGATGGAAACTGAACAAGGAGAGATTTAACCTGGAAATAAGGAGAAACAGTGAGAACAATCAACCAATGGGACAACTTGCCCTCGGAAGTTGTGAGAGCTTCATCACTTGAGACTTTCAAGAAGAGATTGGATTGCCATTTGTGAGAAATGGTATAGGGTCTCCTGCTTGGGCGGGGGGGGGGGGGTTGGACTAGATGACCTACAAGGTCCCTTCCATCTGTAATCTGGTGGTATACCTTTGATAGTGATACACTGTTGCTGGTAGGATCATGTCTTTTGTTGCTGTATGCCTGGACAGATTTGTCAGTGTGTCTTTCAAACCTTACAGTCTTCAAGCATAACAAAACTTCTGCCAAGTTCTAGGATCCCTCAGGTAGTGAATCTCTATGGTTTTGCTAGTTAGCATTCTTTGCCTAAAATCAGCAAGACCTGGATAATCCAAGAGAAGCGGATCAAGGAGTAAGCTGTGATTTACTTCTCCCATTTGTGCCCTTGTAGATGAAAAATGCCCTGGTATGCCCATTCAAAGTCATGAGAATACTTTCTCTGTACTATTGTTACATTTTGTGCTAACTTTGATTCCTCTTGCTTTGAGAAGCTCTTTAAAAATACCTCTCTCCCCCTCTTATATTTTTCTCTTTTCTTTCTTCTTTCTGCCAAATTCTGTTTTGTAAGGGAAGAAATTCAGCAGAAATAGCACTGTAGTTCTCCTTGAAGCTAGGACACATGCTCCATCTGTTAAATATATAAAACATTTCAGTGCCAGAGGCAGGAAGCTTGCTATAATGGGATGTAATTGTCAGTCTGGGAACAGCTTAAGAGCCCGACAGCATGGAGTTGTATAATGAACTTTCAGCCTCTTGTTAGGTAAATTCTTTCAAAACAGACCTTTTGAAATTTTGGGTTTTGGTTTCAGAAAGTCAAAATGCTTTCAATGTTCTAGATGGGTAGAAAACTTGCCCATTGGTGGCAAAATGCAGTGACCTGCATGGTTTTATGCAGACCCCGGTGTGCACATGTGTCACCTCTCCTGCAGGAGCTGCATTGGTTGCCGATTTGCTTCCGGGTGCAATTCAAGGTGCTGGTTGTCAGCTTTAAAACCCTTCATGGCTTGGGTCCAGGTTATCTAAGGAACCATCTCTTGCCAGTCACATCCACTCGACCCATTAGAGTGAGGAGGCAGGGAATGTTGCGGGTCCCACCCCTGAGGGAGATATACCTGGAATCCCCAGAAGAAGGGCCTTCTCCGTGGTGGCTCCTTCTCTCTGGAACATCATTCCCCCAGAGATTAGAATGGCCCCCTCAGTAATACTTTTCTGAAAGGCACTGAAGACCTGGTTTGCCAACAGGCCTGGGGAACCCAGAGAGGGATGGAGCCCATCAGGTGGCCAGTGTGATCTGCTGTCGTTGGGGAGAGGGGTGGGAGTTGGTTTTGATTTTTTGTTTCATTTTTTGTTTTCCCAAATTTTGTTCTATTGTACTTTACTAATTTATTTGATTCTTTTCGTTAGTTTTTATTGTTTCGATTTTGATTTTTTTGTTTTAAATATGGTTTTACATTATGTAAGCCACCTCGAGTCGCCATGGGAGAATAGGCGGCAATATAAATTAAATAGATAGATAGATAGATAGATAGATAGATAGATAGATAGATAGATAGATAGATAGATAGATAGATAGATAGATAGATAGATAAGAAGAACTATGTGCCTTGTGCACAGTTTGCAAATGGTTTGCAAACCCATATTCCCTTTCAGGGATCTCTGGTTGAAAGAAACTTGTATAAAAAATATGGAAAATAACTTGCCTAAGATAAATCAGTGGTCTGAATTTACATTGTGTAATAAACCGTGGTTTTATGGTGTTGCCTGATCCAGAAATCATCTTACAAATATGACCGCTATGTTCACAGAATACTTGAAACCAAACAAACTACATTATGTCTTAGCAATGTGAAAATGCAGACCTGGTTGCCTATTTCCCTCAAGGTCATTTTATTGATCCTTTACAGGTAATGAAAGATACATTCTTATTGTTTAGCCCTATACTTGGAGGTACAAATTCATTCTTAACCTAAATCACATATCCATTTAATTTATTCCTTGAAGTAAAGGAGAGGAAGGACAATTCTCATTCTTACAAGCCAATAAAAATGTTTTGTTTAGAATCGTCCAAAATGTATATAGTTATATATTCTTGAGTTTTTTAAAATATTTTTTAAAATAAATTTTTAGGGGATGCCAATAAGGACCTAAATATTTGGTATTCAGTATAAAGTTTTGATACGATTAGTAATGCTAAACTATATCATCATTAAAAAAAAAACCATCACAGAGTCATGTTTTTCAAAACCTGCTCAGTCATATTGGATTACAAGGTATAGATCACAACAAATTAATAAATAAACTAAATATATGGAAAAATATGCTATGTTTTTGTCCTAATCTTGCTAAAGCTAGTTAAGTGATGTTTCGAGATTGATGACTTTAATTAAAATGCACTTGTTTGCCTGTTTTTTGTTTTGTTGGGAGGGGATGAAAAAAGTGATGGGAAGATTGGGAACAGAAGAAAAGATTAATCTGGAACTTTCATAAAACTACTGGCTCAAGCAAAATGATTGCCAGATTATTTGAAGAGATTCTGTTCCAATAAAATTAGGTAGTTGAGGCTAAAGGAGTCCTACAATCCTTATAAATTGGGTCTACAGAGTTCAGTGCTGTATCCCAATTCCCAAATAATTAGTTATAAAATTGGAACCTTTTAAGGCAGCGGCCCCCAACCTTTCTGGTTTGACGGACAGATGGGGAGAAGGGGGATAGTTCTGTACGAGTGGCAGTCATGCGTTCGAGCAACTCACACAAATGGGCCTTTGTGCGTGAGTGGCCACTGCTTGCACAGGTGGAACTGCACGCATATACTTGCCATCCCTTGTGAGGCCCAGTAGTGGGCTGTGGCCCAAGGGTTGTAGACACCTGTTTTAAGATGATAAAATTTAACCCGGTGTCACATTGTTGAATATTATTATTGCATTTTAGAAATTCTTTTGATTTTCCATCTTCTTGTGATCAAGAATTAGGGAAGAAAAGCTTTTATTGATTGGAAAGATGGGGAGAGATCACCTATCTTCATTGGGTTTTTTTAAACCTTTTTGGTCACCTGTCCTCTAGAAATGGTTAGTATTTGTTAGACTAGCTAATAGAGGCATGTCTTCCCTGGCTTAATTTGTAAACACTATTCCTCTGAGTAATAAAATGTTAGGTATTCTGTCTGTTCCAAGACAGTTTTGCCTTCAGGTATCTCATGAAAATAGCAAGGAGTCTTTCTTACCCAAGGCAACTTTCAATAAATAAGAGAGGTAAGATACATATATGTACATTTTGCTTTCAGTAAATAAGAGAGGTAAGATATATATATGTATATTTTGCTTGCAGGTTTCCCTACATTGCTGCCTCTAACTGGCTATAAAATACTTCAAAACCATCATACATATAAACATAAAAATCCATAATTCAGCTTCAATATATACCAATGCCATGTGCTAGCAATCCTAACTGCAATGAAGGGATAAAAAAATTATCTGGATCCTAACTTGGCAAATATATCATTTTCCTCTTGTTATTACACGTAATAATAATAATAATCAGAACCATTGTTAACTTTTACGGAATAAGACTTGGCCAGATGTGGGAAACATAGCTAATGTCAAATAAATAAGCATTTTTGTATTCTCGGGCACCTAGTACAAACAATTTGCTTTGTGGTGTGTTGTTCATATTATCTTGCCCTATATATACTATTCTTGCACTTCTATTCTGGGGTCTGATTACGCATTTTTTCACGTTTTCATTTTAAGATGGTTATACTTTATGTAGAAATATAAGCTTTTCAGTAATTGTTTATTGAAAGCTGCAGGGGAAAACAAATCAGGGTGCAACAATGCCCTTCCAATATGCAGCTTTATTATTTCCAGATTAAAATGGTTGATCAGAATCCTCAGCCCTGCTGTGTTTTCTTGTACAAGATATACTTGGTGCTTTTGTTTTGCTTTATGCTGCATTTTAAAATTAGTTTTCTGCATAGTTCTGGAAATCTACTTTAATTAATAAGGCTGGATGTGTGTGTTTTGTGTGAGGCTGAGCAAATGTGTCCATGTGTAAAGGGGTTGTGAAGTGCTTGCCTGAACCAATTGCTTTAATAAATTATGCATTCTGATGCTGCACAACAGTATTGAGATCAAAAGCTATCTCCTCTGCCACAGCGGAGACAGGAAGATGTAAATCTTTTTTACTTCCCCCAAAGTTGTTGTTTATTCATCAATGTAAGGCCTTCAGGGATATTAAAGTTAATGGAAATTGGTCAGTGAATTTGAATTGATTGGCCAGACTGCTCTATGTAGACAAGGAGTGTACATAGGATGTCAATGGACTTCCAAGGCCATCCCATCCCATACACTGAAACATCAGTGAAATTATATAATAGTTTCTAGTAGGATTTTTTTAAAAAAATATTGTTGCTTGTGACATTTCTCATGAATATGTAGTAGGCTACTCAGTTTTGAAAGAGAGAATGAAGGACTAGCAGCTTTTACCGAAGGCCCCATTTGTTTTCCCTTATGTATTTATATAACTGAGTGGATTTTCACCTCGTCCATTCATTTGTTCTTTCTTTCAAGAAACAGCCTATTCTTTAGAAAGCATTTTTAAAACATAGACTTAGTTGATCTTTTCCTGTACATGTTATTGATCAAGTGAACTAACCAAGTAGTCAAATATGGTTGCATCTGAATTTGATTTACTACCTTGAGAAAAATTAGGCTTTTACATGTTCAGGCCTCATGAACTTCTTTTCATATTAAAGAGAATTGAGAACTTAGATTAACCTCTGCAGTTGGCAGTGGTTTGTCCAGCCTAGTCAACAAATTTGTTTGAAAATATATATACTGAGTCTTTCTTGTCTCTGAAAAGCACTTGGTGGTTTATAGCAAAACATAACTTAAAAGGATCCTTCCAAATTATAGCATCGTATGAAACAAAAAACCAGCAATCAAAATATTTGGAATATTAAAAAGAACTGGGTTAAAATGGTACGGTATAATTATGTTTAATTCCTTCTTGTATAAATAATGTTAGTTTTGGAAGATTATTGAGACTGAGTTTCCTTCAGATTCAAGCAAGAATGACTCCTTTATATATACATCATATCACTCTTTTTAAGAGGGTAAAATAGATGAAGGGACCTAACTAGAATTTTAAATCCTAATACTTACAAATAAATTGATTGAAATTAGCAGTTGGGGGATAGTGAGAGGGAAGAGTATAATTTGCAAATAAGTAGTTTCTTAAATGCTTTATTTTATTTTTATGGGCTTTTTAAATTAATAATATTTTTTCAAAAAATGGAATTTATTGCATTTCATAATTTCATTATGATTGATTTTATGTTGTCTATTGCTTTTGATACTGTATTTTGTATAGCTTAATCACATTGGAATATTAGAAAATGTAATTTATTAATAATTTCAACACATTTCTAAATCCATTGTTTATTTACCTGATCCTTCACTTTCTGGAGTTTTTTTCCTTCTTTTTATATATATATATTTTCCTCAAAATCTTCAGTAAATAATTTATGTACTGCTAAAACTCTCATTGTATTTATCTGTTTGTACTCTCTAGTTAACCAAATTGTTTATTATACCGCAGCATTTTTTGACTCAAGGTATTTAAAATCCGCTACTGTAAAGAAGTAAAAAAATCCAGGATCCATTATACCCCTGTGGAATTGAAACTTCAGTGATATTCAAACCAGTTGTTGCAGAACCCTTGGAATTCATATTCCCTGCTGGTTTCTTGCAAACAAAATCAATGGGGAAGCCAGTAGGAAGTCATAAATGGACCACACATAGTCATTCTGTTTGGTCTGCCCATGGGAATCCTTTTATCTCTTTAGGTTAGTAAATATTGACTTACGATTGAAGTTTATTTGCCACTAGAGTACATTTGGGTGTTTTATTTTTGTTTATGGGCATTGGGCAAAAAAAAAATTATTCTGGTCACATCATACTACTAACTTACTCTCAGGGGATGATCCAATGGATCACAGGGTTGTCTAGAACAGGGGTCTCAAACCTTGGAGAGCAAAGCTGGCTAGGGAATTCTGGGAGTTGAAGTCCGCCAGGCTTCAAGTTGCCAAGGTTGGAGACCTCTAGTCTAGAATACATTAAAAAGAGAAATGGATTACCAAGCTTAAGTGAGCTACCAAAAGGCCATTCCTTGGAATTGTTTGGTCACAGAAAATGTCATAGCAGAGGATCTCAATAGACAAATCGGTAGCTGTAGAAGATGAACACGGGAGAAGAAAGCCCTTTAAATATTCTGACCCTAGACAATTCAGTGGATCTTAGCGCTTAGAAATAGGAAGTCAGTTTTTTAAAACAAGGGAGCCATCATGTTTCATGCATCCAATCTTGTTTAGCAATTGGGCTGTTACACTGGATCAATTATAGTTTCTAAAGTGACTATATTTCAGTAAGGCACATGTGAGGAAACTGAGAAGTATCACCTTGGTAAGATCTGCATCCTTCAAAAGTAGGAATAATTGGTAATGGACTTAAATAAGTTAAAACACATTTTCTTCTGGTGATACAGCTTGCAACTTTGGATCTTAAATAGGCGATTACAAAGATGATGCAAATGTATCATACTGTGAGTAGACAATACCTAGAAATAGGTCACCATTTTCAGATCTGGTTTAGCGGCTCTCTATTCTCTTCTCTCTTCTTTTATCCTCACACTTTTTCTGTGAAGGCACATTTAGCTACATTTTTCCATATAGGAAACTTGTATTTGGGGTATAATGAGATTTTAAAAAAAGAAAAAGGATGAGAGTGACACTGCTGTTTCTAACTAAGCATTAAGCTTTCATTGATCTTTTGCTACATATTGCAGAGGAGTCTTTATGTTCTGCTGTGGGCGTGGGTCACTATTCGGGGTGATTTATAATAATTCCCCATTGTAAGAGGGAAAGAATGATATATGTGAACTGCTGTTTTTGCTTGGGCAGTGTAATGAAAGTCAGCCCATTACATTGTACTAGAAGCCATGGTTTTCCATAATAATGGCCTATACCCAGCTTGCTGTTTTTGAAGAGCAAAAATTTTAGCTTTGGAGAAGAAAGTAACATCATCCAGAGTTTGGAAAATTGAAAAGTATTCTGGGGAAGATAGGAATGAACCATAGAGTATTGTTGCCAAGAAAAATATACAGACCATATTATTACCAGGAATTGAGCTCTACTTGAGATGGACTTTCCCTTTATTCTTGCCCATACAATATCTGACTTAAACTTGAGGGAAAAATAAAAGTTTTAGTTATTTTTCATATCAAATTATTCTGGTCATCTCTAATATGTTAGGCAGGTATGGCAGGGTTGGTACTATCATTCTTATTCCTAGAATATGTATTAGGATAAGAGTTTGGAAACATCTGAATTGTTTCGGAAACTGCATCTGTATTTGTTTCTAGAACAGTAACCATATTAACCTTTTCCAGTAAAAACAACAAAATGTTTTAGACTAAAAAATATTGTTATTATTGCAAAACTTTTTTGTGGACTTTGGATTGAAATCCATAAAAATGTACTTGATAATAAATGGTTTAGTAATTCGGGTGCCGTGTTTTTTAACTGGATTAGAACATTGTTAAAATACATGCTGAAATAATGTGTTTTATTATTAAAAATCAAGCAGAAAACTTGCACATGGTTTATGTTGAAATCTTTCTGTTTTTCCATTTCTCTTCTTTTTATGTGATTATTCTTCTATTTCAGTTGGTTCTAAAGCAAAACACTTAAAATTTTACTACAGAATAATCTCAAGTGATGAACTTACGACAATAATGTGAAGTGGTATTTATGTTAGACATAACATAATTTAATAAGTGAATTAATTCCTTGACTATACTACTTTACCATAAAAATATTATTTGCAAATATACATATACTATTAATAAAAAGGTAAAGATTTCCCCTGTCCAGTCGTGGCCAAGATTAGGAAGCAGTGGTCATCTCCATTTCTTAGTCTAGGGCAGGGGTCTGCAACCTGTGGCTCTAGATCCACATGCGGCTCGTACAACCCTCTGCTGCGGCTCCCTGTCGGCTGATCCCACCACTGGCTGGCCCTGCCCCTCCCCTCCCCGTCACTCCTCACCTGGCCTGAGAAGGTAAGAGTGATGGCGGGGGATGGAGACTCGCTCCATATTCCAGAGCAGGAGGTGACTGGATGGGAGTGAGTGACGTTGAATTGGCCACACCCACCCAGTCACACCGGTTGTTAAATTATTGGCTCCCAGTGTTTTCTGTGAGAAACAGATCCAAATGGCTCTTTTGAGTGTTTAAGATTGCAGACCGCTGGTCTAGGGAACTAATGTTGTCCAAAGACCCTTTCCATGGTCATGTGGCTAGCATGACTATATACTGAGATCCACAGAACATTGTTGCCTTCTCACTGAAGTGGTAGTTATTTATCTACACGCATTTGTATGCTTTCAAATAGCTAGGTGGGCAGGAGCTGATGCAAGGACGGGAGCTGGACGGCTCAGTGTTGTGGCCCATCGACTGCCAGCAGAGCTAGCAGTAAAGTCAGATGAGAAGGTTGAGGGAGAGGAGAGCCTGGGCCAGCTTCAAACCCTTTGGAAAGCTCTAATAAGGAAACAATATCAGAGCCAGAGCCGGGCCTTCCATCATCCCCTAGATGGAGAGGCTGTCTTAGGGACCTGAACTGAATCAGGGGGAGGAATAGATGGGGCCCATCCCAGATATATGCATATGCGTAGACAGGAAAGGAGAGTAGAGTAAAGGAAAGCAATAAGCCGGTGCTCAGGGAAAAACAGACGTAGATGCTAGCCAGCCCCTCCCTGGTTGGGAAATAAATAGTAAGGTTTTGGGAATGGCTGGTATGTGTTTGGCAGAGTTGATAGCTGTTCAAAACCCAGATGCTTTTGACCAGATAAAATTGTGGTGTTTTTAAAGTGAAATCTTTTTGAGAGAAACTGCAGTTCATTATTTAAGGCAGGCAGCATAACCAACCAGTTTTCATATTTTCTGAGAGGCTGTATAAGGTTCAGGGTAGTCCGGATGCAGAAAGGGTTCTATCATATTTGATTTAATTTCTGATTCTTTGTAGCTAGCATCCAAGATAGAGACTACTTGCTTTTTATTGTAAGTGCTCATAGTGTGCAATGCTTTCTTTCTCTTCCCCCTCCTCCCCCAAACAGGGTAAAAGTAAGTGGTGAATTCTACATCTTTTCAAAAACACCAGGTAAATCCAGATTTGTGTAGATCGTGCATTGGAACAGATGGATAATGGAGACTGGGGATATATAGTAAGTATTTCTATTGTTCAATAACATATATTTTTTCAGAATACAAAAAAAAATCTCATTATATAAAGTGGTGCTGTTTTCATAGATAGTTATCTTAATCCCAAAGCTACATTTAAAATACTAAACTTCACAGACCTACAGCAAAAGTTAATTTGCTAATTAGAAGGATAATTCAGAGACCATGTTTATGCTAGATTTCATGCAACCATTTTTTTCAGCAAGTCTGATGTAGTGATCCTATTTTCAATTAATATCTGCCTGCTAGAATGGCTGTTGCGTGGTGAAACCTCATTCAGAAAAGCTTATGTTGGAGAAATTCCCAGTATCCTTGGATGTTCTAGGAAATCGTGAATATCTCTAGTTTCACAGCACTGTATTCCAAAAAAATTCTGTGTACTTTGGATTCTGCCCCATGTTTTTTCTGCATAATTTTTTTTCCAGTGAAGTAGTAACAAACTACTTTCCAATTGTGTTTTAAGTAATCATTGCTACTTCAGCTATTTCCACTAATAAACAAGGAAATGTTGCAAATTGTTTACTTTTTCTAGAGCCTGTATGTCATATTTTAAAAAGCCTTACACGCCAGGAGCAATTTATACCTTCTCTGATGCACATTTCAGAATCACTGATTTTCAGTGGTACAATTTTTCTAAATTATTTCAGTGAGGGTTTATTTATTTCTTTTATTTTGTTATTTAGAATAGAATAACAATGGAAGGAATCTTGGAAGTCTTCTATTCTAACCCTCTGCTTAGGCAGGAAACCCTATACCATTTCAGACAAATGGTTATTTGACTCTTCTGAAAACTCCATTCAAATCTGATATATCGGTCCTCCCACATTGCATTCTTTTATATATATTATTCAGTTGGGTGGTTGTTGTCAATTATAAGCTATCCTGGAATTCAGCCAACAAGGCCTGTAGGGCACGGTTGTCAAACTCTCTGTGTCACTTTGCCATCATGTGACAATTTTGCAACATTTTTTCCCCTTCACGGAGCTGGGGTGGGCATGGCTTGCGCGTGCTGCATCTGGCCCACAGATCGCGGGCCACCAGTTTGATACCCCTGCTATAGGGGAAGTTAAACGGTATAGGGGTACCACTTTAAATTGTGATCTATTGGATTTGCTTAGCCTTTTGGATATCTGAAAGAAAGTTAAACGTGTTTCCCATTCCAGAGTGCAAAAGTGGGTTAAAATTAAAGAAAGACAATTTCCAGGTAAACATTTGAAAAATACTTCCTAACAATAACATTAGTTGAATAAACTATGAATCAAGTGATTTATTGAATATACATAGCCCTCAACTTATGACTTCAATTGAACCTCAAATTTATGTTGTTAAGTGAGAAATTTGTTAAGTGAATTTGCTCCATTTCACAATTTCTCACCACATTTGCTAAATGAATCACTGCAGTTCTTAAATTAGTAACACAGTTGTTAAGTGAATTTGGTCTCCCCATTGACTTTGTTTGTCAGAAGGTCACAAAAGGGGATCACATGACTCTGGGACCTTGCAGCTGTCATAAATATGAGTCAATTGTCAAGCATTCGAAGGTAAATCGCATGACCATGGGGATGCTGCAATGGTTATAAATATGAAAAATGGTCATAGGTCACTTTTTTCAGTGCCGTTGTAACTTTGAATGGTCACTGTTGTAAGTCGAGGACTGCCTGTATTTAAAACCAGGTAACGTGTGCTCATACGAGTGTAAAAGTGTTCTGAAACTTATTTTTTCTTCCCTAAGATGACTGAGCCGGTCACTCTAAATGTGGGTGGACACTTGTACACAACATCGCTTACAACTCTCACGAGATATCCTGATTCGATGTTGGGGGCCATGTTCAGGGGCGATTTCCCGACTGCCAGAGATTCTCAGGGCAATTACTTCATTGACCGAGATGGGCCTCTTTTCCGGTACGTTCTCAACTTTTTACGAACCTCAGAGCTAACTCTACCATTGGATTTTAAGGAATTTGATCTGCTTCGGAAAGAGGCAGATTTTTACCAGATCGAGCCCTTAATACAATGTCTGAATGATCCTAAACCTTTGTATTCTGTGGATACTTTCGAAGAGGTAGTAGAGTTGTCTAGTACACGCAAACTATCAAAGTACTCCAACCCGGTGGCAGTGATCATCACACAGCTAACCATTACAACCAAGGTCCACTCCTTGCTGGAAGGCATTTCCAACTATTTCACCAAATGGAATAAGCACATGATGGACACCAGGGACTGCCAAGTTTCTTTCACATTTGGGCCCTGCGATTATCACCAAGAAGTCTCTCTCAGAGTCCATCTGATGGAGTATATAACAAAGCAAGGCTTCACCATCCGAAACACGAGGGTCCACCACATGAGTGAACGAGCCAATGAAAACACAGTCGAGCACAACTGGACTTTCTGCAGGCTGGCGCGGAAAGCGGATGATTGATTTTCTGTTCGTTCTCTTGTTTTTAATTTTCAAGAAGATGACCCAGCATCCTCGGAACAATGTATTAGGAATGGGTCTGGCTTTGTCTAAAACAGTATTGGAGGCTTTCTATTCTTATTTTGCTATGAATATTTATTATTGGTTTTTAAAGATTGGAGAGTGGACATGTGCTGGACTCTTCTGTCTTTTGTCTCGTGATATGCATGTGGCTTCTCTAATATTATGACTTTTTAAAAACAAAGGATATACAAGAGGGCATCCTTTAAAAACATGGCAGATGATCACATTATAACATTTTTGTTTCGTTATGGTCATTGACCACAATATAGAATGCTAAAAATCAGTCTCCAGGTTCAAACTGTGTTTAATCCATCTCCTACTTCTGGGAACAAGAGTTAAAAGGTTAAATAAGGAGTTAAAGCTGGAGAAATTCCTTCTGGATTGTCCCCAGAAATGGCTATGGTGCTTTTGGAGATAAAATACTACCATCATGTAATCTAACCTTGTTTTTCCTTAAATCAGTGAGTGAACAGTATTATAACAATTTAGTTACCAACAAACCTCCATTGTTTTTATTTTCCAAAATGCAGCATTTTGCAGTTATGGCAACTGCTCCTTTCTATGCATTATAAATCAAGCAACCAAATATTATATCTGCACAATTAGAAGTATTTATATTGGATTCTGAATGCAAATCCATCCTGTGGTAGAAATCCTTATTTTTTAATGCCATGTGCAATATTATTTCCAAATGTAATGCTTTTCAACAAACGCTAATAAAACACAGTCTGGAAATTATATTTGCAAGCTGTTTGTTCCTACCTATATTCTAGGACATGTAAGAATGGCAAAGGAAAGTACATTTAAAATAGGACAGTACTTAAAATTATTGGCAGGGCTTTTCAAAGCATTTGTAAATGGAAAGTAGGCTGGACAATGCAAATGACATTTTCTTAGAATAGGAACCAATATGCTGTACCTCCTGTTCTGCTCTCTACCCCATCTGATAATTAAATGAGAAGTTGGCATGCTATACAAAGCCCTACTCTCTGGTGTAGCGTTTGTTCCCTAGGGGGCCTTTGGCCTCATGTAAAGTGTTCTTAGAAAATGAAGTGGGTTGGGGTTCAGGGAACAGAAATTGGTTGCAGAAGCAACTTCATTTTTTGCATTCTGATAAATTCCATTTTTGCTATGCCATTTAGAGCAATTGTTTCATGAATATATCTTTCCATGGCAATCCTTTGTTGACAATGTCCCCAAAATGATCTCAAAATTCCAGGGATCCTTTCAGATACAGAAAGATTATTCTTTCCAGTATAGAATCTGAATACTTGGTCCATTTGGCCCAAGAGCTCTTTAAAATTTCCAGTGGTTTACTTTTGCTTATGAATCTTGACGTATACTTTAGAACTAACTGATGAATATTTGAACAACTTGGTGATTTTTTCATACTTTATCTATAGCCAGAAAGCAAAAACTATGGAAACTGAAATCTTTCTTGTCTTCGTGGCTGTATAGATGGATGAATAAACCCAAGGTTTTCCTTGAGTTTATCATGACTCATATATAATGTTAAACCATAGTTTAATATCTGCAAATGTAGCCAGTTAGCCTGTATGCATGTACTTTTCATATGGATTTGATTTCATACTCATGTTGTTTGAATTCTGGAACAGAAAAAGGCTACTGCTAATCTGCATCCTTAGGGAATTAATCCATGTAGGTGTTAGTCCAAGCCTTTCTTATATTATCTCCAAAGCTTTTACTAACTTGCCTAAATGTTCCTGGCTTGAATACATAATTTTGAATCCTGGAACAATATTTTGACAACTATACAGAGCAGTATAGAAATTGCTTTAAAATAACATTTAAGAGTATGCTATTTTAAGAGATGCACGCTCAAGTTTAAGTGTTTCCTAAGCATGCAGATTTCAGGCTATTTAAATTGGTGCACCAGATCATGACAGATTGCCATTAAAAGTTTGCTTAATTTATTTTACAGAGCTTATAGGCTACTCTGATCACAGGGCATTGGGTGGTGGCTGGAGATCCATAAATCTACCTAATTCAGACTAGCCTCGGACAATTCTGAGAGGCAAATAGGAAGAGTGCATAAGGGCAGCTGCCATGCTGAAAAGCAAACCTCAAATTCTCTGAATGCCAGCAGTTATTCCCACTTCACCTTGGTACATCAGAAAGGCTTGGTTGTGACAATGAAACTGGTTCAGGCTCCATCTGCTGTGTTCAGTTCCCACTCCCAAATTGCAAAGGACACTTTATTGATAGTGGAAATAGAGAAAAAGAGGATGGAGTCCTACCACAATTTATTATTTCAGGCATCCACGCTTAATGTTTTGAAACAGGAAACTAAAGCATCATGGTTATAACCTAACCATGCTATGTGCCATTTGCCAGCATCACATAAGGAACAAAGCAAGAGCTATACTTCACTGAAAAGACACGCTTTTCCTGAAAGAGATGGCATTCATTCCAACATGATCCCTAACCACAAAACTATACGAAACAAGAGGGATGAATCATGTAATTGCAGTGTGCTCTATACGGGGCTGTCCCTGAAAAGCATCCAGAACCTGTCAGTCAGCTCAAAATGCAGAGGCCTGCATGGTTTTGTGTGAGTCCAAATTTGCATTTGTGTCACTTCTTTTGTGGAGCTTCACTGATTGCTAATTTGCTTCCAGGTGTAATTCAAGGTGCTAGTCATCAACTTTAAATCCCTACATGGCTTAGGGCAGGTTAATTGACAGAATACTTCTTCCCAATTACATGTCTCTGGCCCAACAAACAGAAAGGCAGGGCATTGTTGCAAGTCCCAACTATCAAGAAAGTACATCCGGTAGAATCTAGGAAAAGGGCCTTCTCTGTGGTGGCTCTCTCCCTTTGGAAACATTTCCCCCAGAGATAAGATTGGCCCCCACCTTGTTGCTTTTTTGCAAAGCCTTGAAGACATGGTTTTGTCAGTAGGCTTGGGAATTCCCACTCAGAATTGATCAAATGTGCTGACTGTTGTCACCACAACTGTGGGTGTGTGGGTGTTAAATTGTGGGTTTTGACCACCATCTGGAATCACGATGTATTGAGCAGCTAGTCCTCGGCAAACAATCATTTGTTTAGTGATTGTTTAAGTTGTAACAGCACTGAAAAAAGTTACTTCTGACCAGTACTCACACTTATGACTATTACAGCATCGCCACAGATATGTGATCAAAATTTGGATACTTGGCAGTGAGCATGTATTTCTGACAGCTGTATTGTCCTAAGTCATGTGATCATCATTTGCCAGCTGGCTTCTGAGAAGCAGTTCAATGGACGGAAACCAAATTATCTTAATGATCACATGATTCACTTAGTAACTGCAGTGATTCAGTTAACTGATAAAAAAAAAGTTCATAAAGTCAGGTATGACTCACTTAACAACTTGTTTAACAACAGAAGTTCTGGTCCCAGTTCTCATAATTTGAGGACTACCTCTTTAGATTAGTTTAAATACATACATACATAGATACACACATGCATGCATATATACAAAAGTATAGCAGTTAAATGGGAGAGATAATACATTTCTGAGATGAGATCTATTAGGAATTTTTATGTAGAGAGGAAACGCAAGTTTAAATATTAATCTGATACAAACCCTTAGCACTTGCTGTATTGGTTCCTGCGTTATATTCTAGTATATATGCATATGTAGTTTAATTGCACTAGAAACATAATTTAGTATTTTTAATAAGATGAAATTCATAATAAATCTGGGCAAATAGTAATGTTTTGTACTAATTAAGCAACTCATTTTAGACTTTGCAACATGGTACACAACTCAATGTTATTGGATTTGAGAAAAACTGCAATTTTAATAAGATTTTCGTACGCACTGAAATGTGCAATGAAAGACAATGGTTTGGTTTTTGTTGCTGGCATTGCAAGAAATTGTGCCTCTACTTCTGACTAAAAAGAACCTTTGTGTGGATAATTATTACTTTTGTTGTTTCTTTTCTTTTGCTTGGGGCGGGGAGGAAAGATTATCTCTAAAAAGGAATAGAAATAGAAACTTTAAAAGAAATTTTAATGTTGTAGAAGAAATCTGATAAAGAAAACAACTGGAACAAGCTAATTTTTATTGTCTCTAAATCACAGGAGTCATTCATCTATGCCCAGCTCTGATCATAATTTGTTAATTAAAACCTTTTAAAAATTATTTTAATTATTAAACCATAAATGGTTTTTATTATTCCTAGCATTTTGTTGAGATTTTGAAATATCACCTTTTTAACTTTAATATTTCAATCCCTCATGACTATAGTAATTAAATCTTTACACTTGATTGCCAAACTTTAATTTATTCTTAGATTTCTATGTCTTTATTTTCTGTAATTCAAGGCAGCATATCTAATGCTTTTGATCCCTGTTTGCTGCACAGCAAAAACCTGCAAGGTGGACTCACCGGAGAAAGTGTTCCAAATTCACCTAGCTGGCTTTGGTACCTGAGGAGGGGGCTAGAAGACCACACAGTATCCTGGTTGGTCTTCTGGTTTCTAGGCCTGCACCTTCAGCACTGTACCATTCAGGGGCCTCAATTGAGTGCTTCAAGAAACAATTATTAACAGCTTTATGAGGTGAATTAGGCTGCTTTTATAACTTTTAGCAGCATCCAACTGAGGCCCCTGCTTGTGACACCTGATCTGCCCAAATCCATCCTTTGCTCTTGGTTGCCAACCAATTGTTAATTGCTAGCCTTCAGGAGAACAAATCTAGGGCTGCTTCTGTGGGTATGTATTTTGTGATACCCATTAAAATTTTTTTTAAAAAAGAACCTTTTCACTCCTAATTTAAAATATATGCCTGATGAGCAAATTCAGTAGAATGTTATCCTAAAAGGCTGCTGTTTCAAGCTTGAAATGGGTTACTCTGGTGTTATTGGAAATATTCTGGATATTCCAAAATGTTCGGTGCTTGATTTAGAATTTGTAACTTCTCCAGAAAAATTAAAACTATATTGGAAACTTTCCAGAAAGGTCTGAACAATTGTTTCCAATTTGAAACGGCATGTTGAACACAGGGTTTTTTTTAAAAATATAATGGCTGTCAGTCATTTTATTCTTAATTGAGCCACATAACAAATATAACTAATCGTATATTGTGTTCTTTTGTCCTTCAAAAGCTCCTTCATAAATGGGATTGTAGGGCAGTGACTCAGAGACAAATATAATGTAGCTGCAAAGCAGTAGTAGACAAATAAGTAAGTTTAAACTTACTTAGCTCATCACACAAAGAGGGTTGTAAATGTCTTTATAACACCTCTGGCTGTACTTGTTTTATCCAATTCTCATCTATGTTTCAGGGTTTCTCCTTTGCAAGGTCCCTATATTATATTTCAACATATTCCTTTTAACCTCAGGGTGATTTTTTATTACTTTATTGGTAGAAGATGGAGAAAATAGCAAATGTCCAAAACACAGTTGAGATGAGACCCAGTTTGAATACAGATCTGAACCCAATGTTAACAGTCACAAGATAAAACGGCAATCATTTGTAATATGCGCAGTAAGAAAAAACATCCCCAAGTTTTGAGATTTTAGAAGTGATGGAAGGGAGAGGCAGCACAATATATATGATGTGTTTGGTTCTGAGAATGCACTTAAGTTAAGCAAAATCAAATTTGAGGTCAGCATGTATTCAATCAGTAAGGGCAACTGGTGTAATTTTCTAACTGCCCCCCCAGCGATGCTATCTCAGGGTCATTTTGTGAAATTGATTTGGTCCGTAACTAGTAAGCCTCCAATGGGAGTTTCATTAAGAACGTTTTCAGAAATTAAGCCCTAAAACTTTCATGAGAACCATTTTAGTGTAATGATTAAAGGCACCAGGCTAGAATCTGGGAGACAGTGAGTTATAATGCCAATGTAGGCATAAATCCAACTGGGTGACCTTGGGGGCCAGTCTCTCCCTCTCACAGAGAAGCAACCTAGAACTACGAAGAAATTTCCTGACAGATCAATTAACCAGTGAAACAACTTACCTCCAGAAGTTGTGAATTCTCCAACACTACATTTTTAAGAAGAGATTGGACAACCATTTGTCTGAAATGGTGTAAGATTTCCTATCTGAACAGAGGGTTGGACTAGAAGACCACCAAGGTCCCTTCCAACTCTGTTATTATTATCCCAACTGCAAGGACTAGTCTAGGCAATTGCTAGAAATCAGCACTGACTCAAAAGCACCACCACCAACCCAATTCTACAAACACTTTCCTATTAGCATCCCATCATCACTATTTTAAGGCAGGGGTCCCCAACACCTAGTCTGTGGACCGGCATCAGTCCACGGCATGCCAGGAACTGGTCCATGCAAACGAAAGTGAAGCCCCACCTGTGGGACGCAGGCAGCATGCGAAACCACGCACCCTCCAGTCCATGGAAAAACCTCTCTCCATGGAACCGGTCCCTGGTGCCCCAAAGATTGTGGCCCGCTGCTTTAGGGCATCCTTTCCTAGCTTACTGCCTCCCAAATGACTTGGACTACAACTTCTTTGTGGATAGTTGCAGTCTAGTCTATTTGAAGGGCATCAGGATGGATAAGGTTCTTTTGGGGAATACGTTTGACTTTTCCCTAATTTTAATTGGATGGACTTCGTAGAGACTCTTCATTTGATTGTATGTGAAATCTGTGAATGGAAAACCAATGTAGGATCACTATCCGGGGGTCAGCCATCTTGCGAACATCCCGCCATCATATGCTCTTTGGGAATCAGCTGCCTGTCTTTTGTATGACAAAAGAAGGCTGCTATTTATAGAGATTCTCAATCATCCTAGTCATGGTTGTCCCAAAGGTGCTTTTTCCAAAAGGCAACTGGCCTTTTTTTGGGGGGGTTTCCCTTTGAAAATGTTTTGCTTCTCGTCCAAGAAGCTTCTTCAGTTCTAAAGACACCTCTTGGATGAGAAACAAAACATTTTCAAAGGGAAAAAAACCCCGCAAAAAGTCCTGTTGCCTTTTGGAAAAAGCAACTTTGGGAGAATTGAGTCTGTTGTTATCCAGCTTAAAGGCAGTCGGCAATTACATTTCATGTGCTTATTAAGGAAAACTGACAGTGTTGCTTGGAAGAGAGTTTGGAAAAGAGTTTCCCCGTGCCAGACCCCTCTTCACAGTTTGGAGAGAGCATTCTGGAAAAGTGGTTTTAAGTATGTCTTGAAGACCCGATCGTCCTGTAGGAAAGCAAAAGAGAAAGGGAAGGGAAAGCATTAGGCATACGACTTGGTGGCAAGGACCAGGCAGAACATAATAGCTTGATTTTCTCATTACAGTTGTACTTTTCCAATTCACCATCAATTCACTATTCCAATTCACAAAGAGCCCAGCATTGTCTGAAGATGCTTCCGTGGGTATACAGCCAGCATGACTATACGCCAAGGTGCATGGCATGCTATTACCTTCTCATTGAAGTGGTATCTATTTATCTACTTGCATTTACATGTTTTCAAACTCTTAGGTTGGCAAGACCAGGAGCCATCTCATCATGCAGTCCTTGGGTCTCAAACTGCCTAACCTTCCAGTTGATAAGCCCAGCTAAGTCAAGTTCTTATCCAGAACAAAATAGCGATCTGCAAATAGTCCTTAAGAAACTTAAGACTAAGAAACCAATGCCATATAGGTCAAGACTGCTTTCACTGTAACAGTAATAGAATCCTACAAGTCTGAATGTGCTTTCCCTCTCCCTCGTTTTATCTGCGTGAACTGGGAAGGGGTGCGTGAGATGCTTTTTCAAATTACTTTTTGGAATGGACACAAACCCACTTATCTGACCATTGCTTTGGTCGCAGTTCTTCCTCTTGTCCTTCGAGGCCATTCCTTGTGGCCACTACAGCAAGGGAATTAGGGCTTGAGTGAAAGATTCCTCATCAAACAGTTGAAAATGGACAAAAAGGGGAATGTTGCCAGCCCAGGTTGTACGCTCAGAACTTTAGAATGATTGCATACTGTCACAAATTGCATCTGATGATCAGAGCTCACAAGGATGGATGGCAATCCATTGCAGCTAGTCCTCGGCTTACAACCACAATTGAGGCCAGCATTTCTGTTGCTGAGCAAGGCAGTTATTAAATGAATCGCACCTGATTTCATGACCTTTTTCGCCACAGTTGTTAAGTGCGTCATTGCTGTTAAGTAAATCATACAATCATGCTTCCCCATTGGCTTTGCTTGTCAGAAGGTCACATGGTCACAAATGGTGTTCACATGACCCCAGGGAACTCAACTCTTATAAATACAGGCCAGTTGCCAAGTGCCCGAAATTTTAATCATGACTGTAGGGATGCTGCAACAGTTGTAGGTGTGAATATTGTAAGTTACTTTTTTCAGTGGTGGTGTAACTTCGAATGGTCACTCAGAGAATGGTTGTTAGTTAAGGATACACATACACATACTTATAATGTGACAATGCAAGTCTTGCCCACTATTTCAGGGCTTTCCTATGCCAAGTCTCTGTCCTTGATTTATGAAACTGCCTAGTTTTTTTTTTTTCTTTCTGCAGCTTGCTGGCAGCTACAAGCTGTGCTCATTGGGTTATTTGAGTCAGAAACCTAGATGACTTGCTTGTTTGAGTAAAAAACTGAGATTACTTGCTTCCCTTCCTATCATTATACTCATGCCAGTCACTCTATAGTGGAACAGAAGTGCGTAACAGGAATGGAAGCACCAACATTTTGTCAATAAGCAGAGAAGATGTATTTTTCTGGGCAACTTAAAAACCTCAAGACAGCCAGGGAGGCAACATTCAGGCAATGGTAGACAAAATGCTGATTAAGCAAATATACAGGTATTTTCTCTTGTCTTCTGATTTACTGTTGGTGCTCAGATTATTTGGGAGATGGGAAGGAAGAACTTAATGAAATGCAGAATTCTGTCCCATTTAATGTTCCATTGATTTTTGTAATGCCTTCATAGCTATTTAAAATAGGTTATGTTGATGTATGCCTCCATCCAATTTGATCTCTATTTTGAGCACTTAATTCATTCTAATTTTTCACTCAGGAGGAAAAAAAACAAGGTTAGAAAAGTATCTCCCCACCTTCTCAGAGTAACCACTAACCCTGCTTTTTTTCTTGAGCTTTCCCATTCAGCATTAACCAGGTCTAAACCCACTAATGTTCAAGATGACTGCATCAATTTCCATCTCTCTTTGTACCAGGTAATCTGTATTCTGGTGATGACATTTTTTTTGCTGATATCCTGGCTCTCTCGCTGTTTGCAGCGCTGCCTTTTTCTTTGGCTGTTAACATGCTTTTTCTCTCCTCCAAATCAGCCCTCAAATCCCCTCTCCTTTCAAGGGGTGTCCCAAATCATTTCAAATTTAACCTTTTCTGTTTGTTTTGAGTTCTGGTAACAATAAACTCTTGTTATGTTACAGTTAATTCTATTTTATCACTTCTTATGTCCAGATGTGTATATATTTTACACATTTATATAGGATTCACCAGGTTATGTGGAAATTACACAAATAATACATAAGTTCAGCCTGCAAAATAGATTTTGTCTTCATCTGATGCTGAGAAAGCAACTATTTCCTCTTAAATACTGCCTTTTAATGCAAACCTGGTATTCCATTCCATTCCATCAGGACTCAGATTGTTGGGGGCAATATGCTGACTCTGTAAACCGCTTAGACAAGTGCTAATGCTATTGCTATTCCACTGATTCTTCTCACCTGGTGATTGGTTGGGGACTTCTTGGCCCACTCATAAAGCTTCTGATAGACATGGCCATCATAGCTTCCCAGGGCTGAATTTAAACATGCATCAGAAAAGTCAAAGGCATCCACCAATGGCACAGCATCTCTCCTGAAAGAGCACAGAAAATATTTGATGAGTCATAATTTATCAGTAATAAATTCTACCCCATAAAGCAGGGGTTGCCCACCTTTTGGACCTCAGGGACCACCAAGCTCATAAGTTTAAATCCCGTGGACCACTAATGTGAATTTTGACTGACGGTGGTTTGCTGACGTTTTTCCAGAGATTCTGGGAAAATCCCCCCAAAAGTCTGCAGGAAAATTCCTCACGCCATTTTCATACCGATCGATCATTCTTTATTTGGTATCGCAGGATACTGTCTCCAGTTCCATTCTCAGGGGGAGAGAGAGAGAGAGAGAAAGAGAGAGAGACTTTTGACTTCATGCAAGGAAAGCAGCAGAAGTCTTTTTTCTCTCACCCAAACTCCACCAGAATGGCATAGCCTCTTGGTGCAGGATGCCTTGCAGGGTCCCAAAGACTCATTTCTGGCAAAGTTTGGAAGAGAGAAAGAAAGATTTTTGCTGCTTTCCTTGCGTACAGCCAAAAGCAAAAGAAGAAAGAAGCGGAAAGAAGCATCCCGGTGACCAGGAGAGGCACATTGGGCGAGTTTCCTCCCTTTGCTCTTTTCCCCCTCTCTCACTACTTCGTATTGTTCACAATGCAAGCGACGCAAGCCTTGTGTTCCCAAGGGCCATATGGGTGGCGCAACCTTGTGTTACTGTGCAGCCTGGATTAATTGCTTTGGGGGTGACATTTCTCCCTGGACCACCAAAATTTTCTCAGACCACCAGTGGTCCCCGGTCCACTGGTTGGCAACCACTGCCATAAAGTACCCAAAGTACAACACAAATATCCAACAGAAGTTTTTATATAGACATCAACATTGACTGAAATCAGATTAGAAACATAAGAACTGAAGGTACAGAGGTAGCAGCATTTTTTAAGCATCAAAGTAAACAAGTTTTGAAAAATCAAGCACTAGTAAAATATGTGACTTATGGGCAGGAAATGGATGGATCACCATTGGGATAGAAGCTCCTAGAGAGGTAACCTGTGGCTGTCCCAAATACTGCAGAACTACAGTTCTCAGTATCTCTTGCCACTGGCCCTGGCCTGAAGTTTCTGCAAGTAGTAATTTGGGTTCCAGACTTTTGTCTGTACAGAAGCACTTTTAAGAAGTCCCTTTAAGTTTGTACAATCTAGAATGGGTGTCAAAACTCAAATCATCATGGTGGCATCATGTGATGTATCGCGACTTTTACCCCTTCGCTAGACCAGCTGTGGGCATGGCCAGCATGTGACACATCCAGCCCGCAGGCCGCGAGTTTGACAGCCCTGATTTAGAACAACAGGAATTCAGAAGCAAGTGCCAAGGATCTCTAACTGAGCATGGAAGTTATGCATATGAGTAAGAATGAAAAATGGTACTTTGATCAACAATTTGATAGTATAAGGAGTTAATTTTGTTCACAATACAACTCCCATTTATTAATATAATTAATAATATAAGTTAATTATATTAATAAACAGTAGTGCAGCATAAACTATCCTTGACTTAATATAAAAAGTATTGGGCAGGTTAGAACAAAAATTTAGTCTAAAATGGTTGCTGCATGGTTGGAAAGAGATCCACTGGAGACGTTCTACTTCTACACGGTAGGGTTTCCATTTCAATATCTTCAATAGCTGCTCAAAGTGATTTCAGGAACTGAGATCAGAAAATTTGTCTGGAAAGATTTTCATATATCTGGGAGGTACATCTGAAAGAGATGTTTCTCCAAAGTGGTTAATGTTCCTCCATATTTGGTCAGTTGGAGATGGGTGTCTCTAGACAAATCTGGTGAGCAGCATTAACTTAAGTAATCGTTTATGTCCACCATTTTGAATTTACATCCATCCAACTTCTCAGAGAAAATATAATAGAAGGATACAATTAAAACGTATTAAAAAAGACATTTCTTGGGAAAATTGACTTTTGCTCATATTGTGAGTAAACTTTAACTCCATTTTCATATTCATTCACTCACATAGAAATGTCACATGATATGGTTAATCTTGATAGAGAAGCAGATGCAAATTTTATGGAGAAAAATAAAGTGATATCAGTGCTTCTCTGAAGGATCCCTGAAATGTGCCAGCCTCTCTTTTTATTTATCCAAAGATTAGGCAGTTTGTTAGATTTGCAAGAGTGCCCCCCCTCCCCCCCCAATTACAGAATTCAATCATTTTTGTGGAGAGAAGAAAATCACCTTACCGAATGACTGCCAAGAGATCCAGGTATGTTTCAGTCACCCTGTCAATTTGCTCTGTAGAAAAATACGCATCCTGCATAAAATCTCCTGCATTAGAGAAAATCCCATGTAGAGCAAAGAGGTCACAGAGATTTTTGAGGACTCTCCGGATGGCAGATTCTTTTGCATGATTCCTCAACTCTTCAGTAAATTTCTGTACCACAATGTAATGGCTATGAGCCTGAAAAAATTAACAGAGAAAGTCATATCCCAGATCTTTGTATCATAAACTTGAACATATATTAAAAGTTTGTATGTCAAAAAGATGGTTGGAAAGAGATCCACTGGAGACGTTCTACTTCTACACGGTAGGGTTTCCATTTCAATATCTTCAATAGCTGCTCAAAGTGATTTCAAGAACGGAGATCAGAAAATTTGTCTGGAAAGATTTTCACATATCTAGGAGGTATTTCTGAAAGGGATGTTTCTCCAAAGTGGTATTTGGTCAGTTGGAGGTGGGTGTCTCTAGACAAATCCCCATGTTTTTATTAGTAGGCCTTTGAGCTGCATTAACTTAAGTAATAGTTTGTGTCCACCATTTTGAATTTACATTCATCCAACTTCTCAGAGAAAATATAACAGAACAAAATGCATGGCCTGAGAGATCACTACAAAAAAGAAAAGCCAACAGAAAACATAAGAAACAACGAATTGGTGGACCATGCAGAAAACAGTTGGCCCCAACAACTGCTTATTGTAAGATAGTACTCTGTTCTTCTAACAACACCGTCTCCCAATTTGACAATTATAAGTCAGAACTGTCAAACTCATACACGCTGGCCAAGCCCATGCCCAATTTAGCAAAGGGAGAAAAAGTCCCAATAAGTCATGCGCCGCTGCCATGACCACATGAATTTGACACCCCTGTTAGAAGTCATGATTCACACTAGAATATGACAATGCTACTCCAGCTGAGTCTGTGCTTCAGGATTGTCAGCTTCAGAAATCAATAAACCAGGATTCAGTGGAAACTGGTCAGTTCACAAGCATCTGTTCAGCTGGAGCAGTCACATGATAAGGCACAACCCCAAAGTCCCAGGTTTAGGCGCATATGGAAGTAAGTAGAACTATGTTCTTCAATGCGGCTTCTTGCTAAACAAAGGGCAAGGTATGAGTAAAAGCAGCTAGCTGGCCTCCAGATATATTTTGTTAGCTTGTGTACTTTTAGTTCTAGCTGGAGACAAACATTTCAGCTATCCAGCTCTTGAATCATAATCCTGCTTCGTGTTTGCGCCTGTAGATGAATTAGGGAATGCTAAATGTATTTTTTTTAAAAATTGTATGGGAATGCAAGTAATAGGATGAAGAGTAGATAGAACTGAATCAAATGTTGTAAGTCCAAAGCCTACTAACTGCATAGAACCTGACTCAACTAATATATATCTAATTTTGGATGGCATAAAAAAAGTTCCTTTTTAAAATAGGGAGAAGACATGGCAGATTAGAAAAAAACTGGCACACTTTTAAGCTTAAAGCTTAAAATGTCAATGCCATCTTTCCCTTCCATTCTTCCTATACAAAAGGTGGCTTTGCAAAGTGTGAAGGGCCTTATTTTCCTTGGGTTCATTGCATGGGTCTAATTTAATTGGTGGATTCTCAGTTCCTGCCAAAATAATTGATTGGGGAAAAGCACAACATAATTACTAACCATAGCAGCTCTTGTTAGCTGCACAGTGCATTGGTTCCAGGCTTCATATTGTGTTTTTCCTGCCTGAACCAACTGCTGAAGCTTCATCGCTACATTTCTTATAAATCTGAGAAGAGAAGAATACAACAAATATTAACATGTCAAAATGTTCAACTAATTTAAAATTCATTACCTCATATCTAATTTTTTCTTTTCTTAATGGCAGAAGATGGGGACTGATCTACCCATGCAGTGACATGGGAGGGTGGAATTTTGGAATGAAGAATTGCAAATAAGAGTTTTCTGAACACAGTGATCCAGAAAAGAACTCTCACTGCAAATCAGAACAATTCAATATACCAACCAAAGACCATGTCACTCTGCTAAACAAATAATTCCCTCTACATTGTCAAACTTTTTACTAAGTTTGCATTATTATTACTATTACTATTAATCCTCCCATCCTTTCTTTCACCTCCCACTTATGACTGTAACCTTGTTGCTTGTATCCTAACGATTTTTATTGACTGTTTCCTAGTATGATTTGATTGCTTATTGTACCCTATGACTATTAAGTGTTGTGCCTTATGATTCTTGACTCTTGACAAATGTATCTTTTCTTTTATGTACACTGAGAGCATATGCACCGACAAATTCCTTGTGTGTCCAATCATACTTGGCCAATAAAGAATTCTATCTATCTATCTATGCTACAACTTTGCAACTTTCCCATTACGATACAGGGCAATCTCAGTTTCTGCTTGATGTTTATAAAATGGTTACATTTCAATATGGATTGTTTTTCTGTACCATCTGTGTAAAGCTCTGACTATGTGGGTATTTGGTCCAAGTGTTTATCAGTGGAGGTGATTGTGATGCTATAGGTAAAATATATCAATTGAGGTGTTTCATCAGCAATCCTGAAGACAAAGTCATGGGATCTACAAATATTTTATCCAGTGGCCTTCCCAGAAAGTTAATAGAATCCTCTTCCAACCAATTATTTATGAATGAGACAGGGGCATCATTTTAAAAATAGAGGCTACTAGAAACAAAAGGATCAGCAGGAGACAAAATTGACTATGAACAGTCCTGCTAACAAAACTGGAGCCTTTTATTCTGTTTACATGGCTGGGAATGCAGGCTTGCATGGAATCTGTTTGCTAAAAGCATCATCTCCATCTCCTCCTCCATCTCTTCCCCCTCCCCTCCATCCAGTTCTCTCTCCCACCCCTGTCCCTCATCCCATCTCTATTCTGTTTTTCTTTTGGCACTTTTATTAGAAGGAGAGAGGAAACCACATGCATTGACATGATTAATATGTGTGCATTCTTGTTTATGAGGTAAAGTGACGAATGATGAGGTAAATCACTTCATTTTATAAAGGTGGACCTTAATTTACAAGGAGTTCATTTTAGTCAATAGTTAACATTTGACTTTAATGGGGCAGTGGACAAAAGCATGCATGCAATATCTTCAGCATGGTTTCAGCTGCAATTGGCATCCTTGAATGGACGAGGTAGGAAACTGAATTTTACACTAGATTTCTTTTTTTTTAATCCCTCCCCCCATTTATTCTTCCCTTGGAGATGAAGAATCATCTTGCTTGGGTAAATGCAGTACTGAATGAGAGGTGTTTTTTTAAATGATGATGCATCATTAGTTGGTATCAATTCTTAGTGACAACACATATTTTCTCCCACTATTGTTATATTCGTATGATCAATTTGTTTAATCCTGAGAATTAGGGCAACCAACTGAAGAACATATGAATTCTGGGAAGAAGCTTATATTAAGACATGAACTCAGGCTAAAGTTTTCTGCGTTATCTTTAATTTTCTCTGATCTTTTACCATCCAATGTTTGGATTGGCATGTAATACATATAGTCCTCGACTTGCAATATTCATTTAGTGGCTGTTTGAAGTTACAACAGCACTAAAAAAAAGTGTTTTATAACTGGGTCCTTGCATTGAATGAGCATCACAGCATCCCTAAGATCATGCAATCGAAATTCAAGTGCTTGTTATTTGAATGTATTTACAACAGTTACAGCATCCTAGGTGCATAACAGCTGCACCATTTGCAACTTTCCCAGTCGGCTTCTGACAAATCAATGGGGGAGGCCAAATTTGCTTAATGACTGCATGATTTACTTAACAACTGCAGTGACTTGCTTAATGACCGTGTTAAAAAAGCCATCAAATCAAGTGAAATTCCCTTAGCAATAGACATTCTGATCTTAGTTGTTGTAAGTCAAAGACTATCTGTATATGGAACTCTATTCCAGTTCTGTGTTGAATTTATGTTTACCGACAAATTTTGTTGATAAAACATAAATTCAACACAAAAATAGTTTTTTGCGAAAGTGACTGCCTGCGAAGGCTCCTGGATTGAGGCTGAAAGGCGAAAGTGGAAGCAGTGTGCTCTGTCTGGAAAAAAACCATCTATCCCAGTTTCTTTATGCCAACCTGAAGGCTCGATACTTATAGGCATCTGTGTATATATCAGGATTTAGGAAATCCTTTTTTTCCTGGGCTTGACATTTTCCAAAATTCACCGAAGAAAAGTAGGCAACTGATGAAGGAAGTGGCTGGCCCATTTGCGCCATTCCATAGCATTTTATAAGAAATCTAAAAATAAAGAAGAAAAGTGAAAACCAAGACACATGCTAAGACGAGCTGAATGATGACAATTATTTTTAGAGATAAACAATAGGGATGCAAAAAAAGATAGCTTTTGGACATCAGAATACAGAAAAAGATATTTACTATGTAGGCCCTGTTTCCTTATGAATGTTACACCACTATATTTCCTTAACTCTTTAGTCCAGCCATGTCCCTTTAAATATAACCGCAACAATAAAAAGAAAGGAAAATATTATTTTCTGGAACATGGGAGAGACACTCAGTCCAGTCAATTTTTCACCTTTCTCACAAAAGCTGTAATTCAAGTATTCTTGCAGCTTTGTCTCTTAAGTAGTTGGAATGTTCTGGAGCCAATCAGCAGTAATAACTCCCCTTCTTTAAGTAAAGGAATATACACACATAGAGGTGAACAATGCAAACATGAATGTTTTCCCTGTAGCATTTTGGAATCCCTTTCATAATATGGAAGTGCTGGAAAATAAAAAAACCTGGACTCCTAGAAGACCACTCGTTTTATAAAAAAGCTGCAGAAGTGCTTGCAAAACGTATTCTGGAAAAGCTTTTTCAGAATAGAATAGAAATAAAAACAGAAATAGAATAACAGAGTTGGAAGAGACCTTGGAGGTCATCTAGTCCAACCCCCTGCTTAGGCAGGAAATACTGTAACATTTCAGACAAATGGTTGTCCAATCTCTTCTTAAAAACTTCCAGTGTTGGAGCATTCACAACTTCTGGAGGCAAGTTGTTCCACTGATTAATTGTTCTAACAGTCAGAAAATTTCTCCTTAGTTCTAGGATGCTTCTAGCAAGGTTTTAGAGATGAAAGGTAATATTTTTTCACTGAAGTTACCTGGCTGTTTGCAGCAGGAGAACAGTATTTTCTCCCTCATAAGTACACGATGGGATCACTTTCACATAAATGGAAGGCAGGCCACTGAGAAGAGAATAGCCATGTCCCCCGCAAGCCCTTCGACACACCTCCACTCCAGCGGAGCAGTAGTCAGTAATGATCACTTTTAGGCCTGCTGCCAGGGCGTGAAGCTGTGAAATGAAAGAAACTAAAATGTAAGATAGATCGGGTTTGAGGTAGTGGTGAATTCATCAGACTAGAACTGGGAGATTTTGAATCGTACTTAGGCACAAAGCCATCTGGCTAACCTTGAGCCAATATCTCTCTCCCAGCCTTAAGGAGGAAGCATTGGCAAGCCACTTCCAAAAGGCAAGATTTTGGAAGTCGCTTGCCATTGCCTCCTCCTTAAAACTGCAGGGACTTGCCCATGAAGTTTCCAGGAGTAAACACTGACTCAGGCATTTTTTTAAAAAAAGGTACATAACTCCAATACTTCCATAGAGAATATGAAAAATAAATGATTAAGGAAGCACCCTTTCATTTTCTCAAGTGCATTTATGAGGGTTTACATCTGTTTCTATTTTATATTTACACTTCATATGGTAAATTCAGACCAGGGATTTGAGGAAGGGAACAAGTACAATGTAAATAAATAAAACTTCTTTAGGTTAGTTTTTTCTAGCTTTCAAAAGTCTTGCACAGTAAATCTGAGAACCTCCTATTGGAATGACCCTTACACTTGGAGGATATCGGTTTGGAAAATATTTTATTTGCTCAAATGTAGACTAGAAATGTTTACCAGTGGTTGGATCAAGTACCACTGATTCAAATTGGAGAGACCCTTAAAACACTTCCTACCTTCTTAAATCAATATTGCATCTATTAAAAAAAAGGCATTACTGCTATTAATAATAGCATCCATACTGGACAGCAAATTTAAAAAGCTCTTAACATTACTTGGACCATGTCCGAAGCCTTTGTTTTGTGGTTGTAAAACAAGCCAATGCACAAATAATCTCTTGAAACCACAACTGTCCATCGAACCAAAGTCTTCTGTTTCAAACAAGGAAAAAGCTCCAATCACATTCCTCCTGAAACTATCCCTTTGGATTGCTTTTAAAATTCATTTTATTAGTGAAGTACAGAAAACAATAAAAAACGACATTTGAATTAAAACATCTAAATCAATGCTGCTTAAAGTTAGCAACTCTAAGACATGTGGACTTCAAGTCCCAAAATTTCCCAGTCACATCTTAAAGTTGCCAAGATTGTCTAGAATGATACAGTTGATAACATGTATGCACTAAATTAAAAAGAAACCAAAAGAAAAAAAGGGATCCATATAATAATGACACAAAATTAAGTTAATGCCCAAGCCTATATCTGTTAAATGTAGACTATCATATTGCTCCATCTTTTCCTTTTTAGACATGATATCTATAAAATTTATAAAGAGCACGTATCTTAAACCTATTCTTAACAACAAGAATTGCTACCAAGTCTGACTACAGTGCCTGCATAAGAGTTTAGAATATATGGGCTTTCCTATTTTATAAATATATACAATATTTTAAGCATCCTTATTTGGATTCTCAAGACATAAGACATAGATCGCATTCCAATTCAACTGACTTTGAATAATATTTACTGAAGACTGAAATTTTTTTTCTGAGTGAATATGCGAAGAGCAATTTTGCTGACTGATGAAATGGGCCAAAGGTTTTCTAAATACATGAGAAGATACTATGTATTTTTTTCACATTACCTCTGGAAGCAAGTCAAATTTTCCTTCTTGGGTCTGGTTGTAGCTTCTGTGGAAAGTCTCCAGCAGATAGTTGCAAATAAAATGAAAGGCATAGGCAGTGGCCAGCTGAGGAAAAAGCTTCTGTTGCTGAGTCTGATAATCCAAAATCTTAACCTCTGGATCACTGAGGAAAAGAAATATTGAAGGTGATGAATGGCAGGCTTGCTCACATATCTCCAAACTATCTTCATAACAGAAGGAGCTTTCTATTTTCACTTGATTACATTTTTGGCCTCCATTAGCAAAGTTAGTGAAAACCACAAAATCTCAGCTTCTTTTCTTTCTTTTTCAAAATAGGAAATTGGAAAGATTGAGCATTTCAGTTACAGTGAAGTTACATTTCTTTATTTCACCTTCAGATTAGCATGAGACATGCTGGCCATGGGTGATACAGTGTGGTCCTCCCAATAGAATTCCCTCATCCCAGATAGTCAGGTTGGGGTACTGGTTAAGTCATCAGGCTAGAAACAAGACTGTGAATTCTAGTTCCTAGGCATGCAAAACCAACTGGATGATTAGTCACTCCCTCCAGGCCTGTCAAACTGGCGGCCCGCAGGCTGAATAGCAATAGCACTTAGACTTACATATCGCTTTATACAGGGGTGGGTTTCTACTGGTTCTCTCCACCTCTGTAGAACTGGTAGCTCTGAAGAGCAGCAGACATAGAACCGGTTTTATGTCTGCAGATGTTTTTGCCCCCCCCGCCCCGCTGGGCTCTTATCTGATCTTTATTTCCTGATTTCCAACTTCAGCTGCCGAATGAGGCACAGCTGCAGTTAAAAAAGCAAGAAAAGAGGGCTGTTTCAAAGGCTGCTTCTCTGCATGCAGCATGCTGATGACGATTTACAGGAGCAAGTGGCTCACAGTGTGCAGGGAGGCTCGTAAATCCCGAACTGGTAGTTAACCCTATCGTATCCCACCCCTGGATTTATAGTGCTTTATAGCCCTCTCTAAGCAGTTTACAGAGTCAGCATATTGCCCCCAACAATTTGGGTCCTCATTTTACCCACATTGGAAGGATGGAAGGCTGAGTCAACCTTGAGCCTGGTAGGATTTGAACTGACAAATTGTAGGCAGCTGGCTGCAGAAGTAGCTTGCAGTACTGCACTTTAACCACTGCACCACAGAGGCTCTTACACTGTATCACCCATGTGAATGCATCACACACAGACCAGTTCCACAAAGGGAAAAAATTGCGATACATCCCGAGTTGTCACATGATGTGATCGAGTTTGACACCCGTGGTCGACTCCAACTCACCTCCCAGTGTTGTTGTTGTGGGGAAAAATAGGAGGAGGAAGAAGTATTAATATCTTCACTGCCTCAAATTATTGATCAATATAATAAAAATGGGATATAAATAAATACATCCTTTATCTTCCCAAAAACTGCCTATTGCCAAATTTAGGTAATGTTTGTTTTAATATTTGATCAGTAACAGCTTTTGTGGAGTAAACCTTTTCTTAAGGACCAAATTCTTTAACAGCCATAACTGATGTATGACAAATTGCTGTTGCAATAAGAACATTTAGTTAAAAGAACTTAATTCCAGGTCTAAAACAAAATACGGAGATTACATTATTTTCATGCACCTAAATGAATATTTTTTCTTTTCAGATTTTTTGCAAATATATGTAAGCATATAAATGCCAATTAAGAACTAGGAAAACACATTTTTACCTAACTCCCTATAGTGACAGAAATAGCAAACTGGGGTCCAGCATAGCCAAATCTGAACCAAAACAGGATATGCTACAAAGGACATGAATAATAAGATAAAGCAGCCTTTTATCAGTAGATTCTCCAGTTTCTATCATAACATCCATAGCAATAAAAAAATCAAATGTTGCATTCAATTCCACAAAGGCTACAAAAAAAAAAAGAAAGAAAGAAAGAAAAAGAAAAAAGAAAGAAAGGGAAGAAAACCTTTAAGGCTTCTTAGTATATTTTATGAATTGTAAGAGTGTAAACAATGGTTTAGGATTGAGCAATTTTCTCCAAATGCTGCCTAAGGATCAGTGAATACATCTCTTTCTAAGAAAAAAATTGAAGCTATTATTCCCATGATTGACAGCAAATTGTACTGTATTTATATTTCCATGGTTCATTGACTTTGACCTGTTTAAAAATAAAAATGACTGTTTTGTTTCAGTCAGATAGAATCATATCAAAAATTACTGCCTGGAATACATAAATCAACAACAGAACCCACCAATGTTGATTGAATTAAATAAATTATCAATGCTGAGTGATTTCCTGGATTTATGGTAATATATTATGGAAAACATTTCTTTGATAGCAACATGGATTGAAGTTGGGAGAGTTGAACTGTAACTATGTCATCCAAGGGAAAATCAGATTGTATGGGATCTGGATTCCCCCAAATATTTCTAAAACAATTTTTTCATGCTTGAGCCGAAGCATAATGCTTCTATAACAATTCTAGGCATTAGAGTTCAGAATAAGTGCTAAAAATAGTGTAGCAACATACAGAACAGTACCAATTTCCTATCGCTGCCTAAAATCTAAAACAATATTGTAAAAAGAGATTAGTATTAGGTGTATGTGTAACTATGGGAAATTAAGCATTCAGGCAGAAGCATTTCTCTCTTTTCATATCATACCCTGGCTTTAACTCAGATTGCCGACGCACCACGGAGTATCGGATAGCAATAGTACAAGCCTTCATCAGACAAGGAATAATTGAACTCTGAAGCATGTTCACCCGAATCACAATCATAGTCAAATAGTTGATTTTCTCAGATCCTTGTTTCTTATACTGACCATCTGGTAGAACCTGGAAGATCAGATTTAAAGGCAAAGGTATTGGGGAACAGAGCTGACAGGCATTAAGAAAAACTTAAAATAATTTTCAAAATTTATTCTTAAAATCCTGCATATTTTGTGAGTATGAGAAAGAAAGTGCAACATTGCCAGTGAGGATTGTGGCTGAGAAGCAGATACAGACCAATTTTGCTTCTTCATCCTATATGAAAATTATGGGTGAACTGTGGTATATTTAATGTGAACCAGTGGTGGAATTCAAATATTTTTAGTACCGGTTCTGTGGGTGTGGCTTGGTGGCTTGGCTTGGTGGGTACGGCTTGGTGGGCATGGCAGAGGAAGAATACTGAAAAAAAACCCATTCCCTGCCCACTCCAGGGGGAAGATTACTGCAAAATCCTCCTTCCCCACCCCAATAACCTGCTTTCCAGCTCCGTTCTCCTGCGCAGGGCAACAAAAGAAGACCCAGCTGATCAGCTGGGACTTGAGAGGCAGAGAAGAGATGGGGATGGGGCCAGTCAGAGGTGGTATTCCAAACTACTCAAAATTTCCGCTACCGATTCTCCGAACTACTCAAAATTTCCACTACCGGTTCTTCAGAACTGGTCAGAACCTGCTGAATGCCACCTCTGATGTGAACCAAAGTGTACTTTGGCTAGAGAGTAACAGCTCTCCCCTACACTCAAATGTCTGTGGAGATTCTCAACTCTCCAGGTCATGGTTGTCTCAAAGGTGCTTTTTCAAAAGGAAACTGGACTTTGTTTTTCCTTGAAGACGTTTTGCTTCTCATCCAAGAAGCTTCTGGAGAAACCAAGTCCAGCTGCTTTTTGAAAAAGCACTTTTGGAACACTTCCCCCCAAAGTAATACTAAAAATAAAAATTAATTACAAAAGCTGGATGATTTGAGTGTTCCTTTTTAAATTTATGCTTAAAAGGAAAATCAAAACTAGTTATTTGACAAAATATTTCTGGGCTGACAAATGCTGTACTTACGGGACCACCTGCTGCCACCATCGGCCACCTGCCGGCCAGTGCGCTCTCACAGGGTGGGCCTCCTTGGGGTGCCGCCAGATGGACGATACCAGCTGGCAGCCCCGAGGGTGCGGGCCTTCTCTGTGGGAGCACCCTCCCTTTGGAAAGAGTTACTCCCAGAGATGCGGACTATCCCTGACCTGCGAACCTTCCGGCGCGCATTGAAGACCTATCTTTTCCAACAAGCCGGTCTGGCCTAGTACGATTGGAAAGTTTTAATTTTTGTAATTTTTACCCTGCTTTTAATAAATTGATTATAGTTTTAATCTTTCAGCCATTTATTTAATTCATTTTTAATTCTATTTTAAATTTTATATTTGATATTGTATTGTTTTAGCTGGGCTGTGCACCGCCCCAAGTCCCAATTTGGGAGAGGGGGCAGTATATAAATTAAATAAAATAAATAAATTAAATAAATTGAATGTGGTATTGTCATATATTTATTTACTTGATGATCGACTTCAGGAAGAATTGGAGAAAATAACAAAATGCAAAACCTGTAAGTAGAAGTAAAATGACTGTGGCAAGAGAAAGCAAAGATAGTACCAATAATAATAGGCTCCTTGGGTGGAAATCCCCCAAACCTTTGGAGCACTACTTGAACACTTTTGTCATTGACAAAATCACCACCAGTCAATTGCAAAAGGCAGTTTTGCTGGGAACAACTTACTCATGCCTTTAACTCTAACAACATGCCTTGCCCAGATCCTTGGGAAGGACTAGATAGCTAGATAAAGATGCCAAATCCAGTCCAAACATATGGCTGACTGGGCAAACAATACTAGTAGTAATAGTAGGTAGGGTTTGCAACAGGGGTGGGATTCTACCAGTTTGCACCTACTTGCTAGAACCGGTTGTTAACATTCTAAGCAGTTTGGAGAACCGGTTGTTAGAAGAAATTACTGGCCTAATCCTGTAAGGAAGGCAGGAAGGAAACATTCTGGTGTTGCTTACAGAAACTGCCTCTCCATTAACCCTTATTACATTCTTGGCAGGACTAGACTTCCTGTCTCAGGAACATCTCAGGAGTTTTTTCCCCCTCCTTTGCTGATACTTTGCTTGTGTGGAGTGACCATTCAAAGTTACAATGGCACTGAAAAAAGTGACTTATGACCATTTTTCACACTTACGACTGTTGCAGCATCCCCACAGTCATGAGAGGCCAGGCGAGGAAATGCGTGCCTCGATATGAGTGATATTGAGTTGGCCATGCCCAGCCAATAACATGACCACCAAGCCATGTCCACCCAGTCACATGACCATCAAGCCACGCCCATCACCTAAGCCATGCCCACAGAACTGGTTGTTAAAAATTTTGAATCCTACCCCTGGTTTGCAGAGCTCAACTTTTTACATTTCAACCTTCTGTAACCCTGGCTACTACTACTACACAAATAGGGAAAGGGAGGGGAGGGAAGAGGAGGGGAGGGAAGAGGAGGGGAGGGAAGAGGAGGGGAGGGGAGGGGAGAGGAAGATTTACTAACATTCTGTCAAAATTCTGAAGCAGGTATCAGAATTCTATGATCTTTGGTACTTTGAAACTGATTGGAATACATGAGAATTATCTATCTATACCTGAGAGAATTTGGCCAACATATTTTCTCTTGGAACACGGACATTGTTCAGGATGAGAAAGCCATTGTCAGTATTCTCAAACCCCATTTTCGGACCTATATCTCCTAAAGTTATTCCTGAGGAATAAAAAAAAAGCAATGAGTAACATGATTTCATAAAATGGAAATCTTCCATTGCACAATGGGGATACAAAACTAATCTATTAAAAGAAATGCAAAAGGGGGAAAATATTGGAAGGCTTTGCGGGGAAAACGCTTAAAACCACCACTGTAAACGTTGAGCAAGAAGTTAGGTGGTTTGGAGAGACAAAAAGAGAAAATGTTTGAAATAAGCTTCCTTTTCTTGCATTCCATCATTTTTCTTTAGGTATGGAAAGAATCTATATGAGAAAAAGGAAAAGTGTGGGTAATCCTCAACGTATGACCAGTTGCTTAGCAACCATTTGAAGTTAGACCCGAAAAACGGGAACTGATGACCCAGATCCAAAGTTTCAACATTGCACCCCCAGTCACGTGACCGCACTTTGGGCGCTCAGTAACATGGCCGCATTCATGGTTGTTTGCAGCATCCTGTAGTCACATGGTCTCATTTTATGACAGTTTTGCCCAAAATTGGCAGTTCCACGTTTTAGCCAAACTATACCATAGTGAACAATGGAGTTTGTTTAATGACTGCTGCAAAAAAGTTCATAAAATCAGATTGGTCACATGACCAACTTGTTTTACGACCATTATGACTTACAACTGTAATGGGCAAGCTTCATAATAGTTGTAACTCAGTGGTGGGATTAAAATTGTTTTACCACCAGTTCGGTGGGTATGGCTTGGTGGCCATGCTTTGCCTAATGCTGCGTGCAGCTTTCCCCATACCAGCTGAGAGCTGCAGCACCAATCAGCTGAGACAATTGATTTTTTTTCCTCCTCTCAGCTGATCATCAGCTTTTTTTAACTACCGGTTCAGTGGAACCGATCCGAAGTGGTAGCATATCACCACTGACTACCTATCCAGCATATAACCTGGAATAACAGAGAGGGTTCGGAAAAGCAAAAGCACAGAATGAACTGAGGTTAGCGAAAGGTGCTATGAAGAGCAAAAAGGGCTTTTTTTACATACATTCAAAGTAAGGGGAAACCAAAAAAAAAAGAAAGAAAAGAAAACCCCAGCCAGAGCTATTTAATTCTTACATTGGTTTAGTTTTTCTCAACTAAAGGCATTCATCAGGGAACCAAAAACATCAATGTGTTGAGGCAGCATTGAATCTTTCAAATTGCTAGAAACATGGTAGGATGTACCTCTTCATTTAAATCTCCAAGGTGGGATGAATTACACTTTAAGGTAATGAAGGAATTAATCAATGGTATGGCCGAACCCATAAATAATCCAGGAGAAATGGTGAAATGCAAGATGTCTGAAGGAGAGCCCATCTTGACTCTGTCTTCAGAAAAGGGAAAAACAAAGATCTAGGATATCATAGACTAGTCTTATATTGCTATCTAAGAAGATTCTAGAGAGATCAAAAGGAGAGTTTAGCATTCTTTGGTTGAGGGTGGCTTCTTCTTCTTCTTCCGGTGTCTGGGAGAATGCAAAAACTCCTAGCTTACTCTTCTCAAGAGCTTCCTAAAAACATCACCTTGACCTGGAGAATGGTCTCTGAGGCTGCGGATTTGTACGATGAATGGATGCATGCCATAACAATGTCCTTTCAGATAAAGTTGAGCAAAAACCACAGCATGAGTTGCATTCCGTCCCACTGCAAGAAGATGGGAAGAAAAGAAGTTATCATTTGGTTATAAATAATGGTCCAGAATATTCAGAATATCTTACTATATAACCCCACTAACTATTCAAATTAATTGTTAAAGTTGTCATAAAGAAGACAAGACCCAAACACTTGAAATTGACTTGAAAAGTTTAGTGCTTCGTCCTCACTGATTTTGGAATGTGTTCAATGAACAATGATTCTACCAGGAAAGTTCTAGCCTTCACATTAATAAAGGCTGGAGGGAAACAAAATGGCGGGTCCCTTAGACTCCTATAGGGACATTGTCATTCTGTTGGGAGAGGGGAGGCTTGTGGGGGATCTTTGTATGGAGTTTCTGTTTCTATTCCTTGCTTTGCTTTGCTGTAACTTTTGGGACCTTGGGAGGGGGAAAAGGATTACCTCAAGCAGTGGTGGGATTCAAAAATTTTACTACCAGTTCTGTGGGCATGGCTTGTTGGGCATGGTGTGGCTTGGTGAGCATGGCAGGGGAAGGATACTGCAAAATCTCCATTCCCACCCTACTCCAGGGGAAGGATACTGTAAAATGTCCATTCCCTCCTCACTCCTGGGGGAATGTTACTGCAAAATCCCCATTCCATCCCCACCCCACTAACCTGCTTTCCAGCTCCGTTCTCCTGTGCAGGACAACAAAAGAAGACCTAGCCGATCAGCTGGGACTTGGGAGACAGCGAATAAATGGGGGTGGGGCCAGTCAGAGGTGGTATTTGCCAGTTCTCTGAATTACTCAAAATTTCTGCTACCGGTTGTCCAGAGCTGGTCAGAACCTGCTGAATACCACCTCTTGCCTCGAGCTATCTGCCTTATCTCATATCTGGAGGAGAACCACAGTGTTACCTTGGGAACAGGCATTTATCACCTTCTCAACCTGAGTTTCTCATAAATCTTCATACCTTGGGATTGGCTTGATGATGGATTGGACTTTAGGAGGGGCTCTGTTTGCAATGGTTTAATCCAACAGTTTGAGCGGGAAAACCTTAGTTCCTGCCTATACCTTCTTGCTATCACTATTTTCCAATAAAAGTTCCTTTTGAAATGGCTTTCGTTTCAAGAGTTCTGCTTTCTTGAGAAGACTGGCAAGGCAGGACCCTACACAAAAGAAGAAATGAATCTAGCAATTCCTTCCATTTAGTCCCAATTCATCAGCATGCTTGATACTTACGGTCTCCTGGCCACCATTTCATGGCAGAGATGGTTGGCGTGTTTAGGATAAACTCCTGAGTGGCCACATCAAACGTGGCTGTGGTTTCCAAGCCCCGAAGATTAGATCCTTTGCAACAAAAAGATAAAAGAGACCATTTTCTGCATATCTGACAACTAGCAGAAGATTGAATATTTGCCAACTATTCCCAAAAGTGCTTTTTCAAAGTTCAGTTGCCTTTTGAATAAGCATTTTGGGGACAACCATGACTTGGATCATTGAGAATCTCTGTAGACTTTTGCTAGCAAGATTTGGTAATCCTAGCTGGTCTTCTTCAGGAATGAAATTTGTGCAAAGTTTCTCTTGTTGTGAACAAATTCCAACCATGCAAAGATCTCAGTTAAAAGTAAGGTTGTAATAATTTAGACATGTTTAGTATGTCCAATCACACTTGGCCAATAAAGAATTCTCTTTTCTATATTTAATATTTCCTAACATGATTTTGGGAGTAGAGCTGAGTTCGGTATAAGAACTCATTGAATGACAATCTCATTTTGTCTGGACTTCTAGTTCAATTCTTAAAACACATGCACATGCACAACAGTAAATATGATGTTTCTAAAACATCTATACGAAATCATAAAATCACTGTCTGATTGAATCTGTTTAACAGCTGACTATGATGAATTTTTCTACTCCATCCTTCAGAGACCACAGCTTTGACCTAAAGATTGGTTTGAAGCTTTGTGACAAAATTAGCATCATTCTGCATCTATTCTCTAATTATAGGCTGGAAGCCTATCCAGGTGGACTTATAAAATTATTTAGGGACCAGATATAATAGATAGTTGGAGAAAGGACTCTGCTCTAATTTCTGTTGACAGACACTGCCTCATATTGCTCAGTGACTTGAAAGGACAACTGAATTGAAGAACTTTGTACTAAAAATTAACTAAGCAAAAGGTCTGCTCTGATTGTATCCAGAATGTAGAACTACTTTATATATACAATAGTCTTTGTGTTGTTTTGGTGTGGTCAATTGCTAGGCCTCTTTATCTAACCATTAGGTTATTCTCAAGTGCTTATGCCCAACTGGCTGGACAATCTGGAGGTTATGAATATTTATTTCTTTAACATTGGGTTATTCTCAAGTGCTTACAGCCAGCTGAGTGGAAGATACAGAGATTATGAATATTTATTTCTTTAGGGTTGGGGTTAGATTCTATTTGTATAACTATTTTTCTGTACATAATTTGCATTGCAATTAATTGTGAAGAATGATGATGATGGGATACTATTTGACAAGGGAAGTGGCCATGCAACAATGGAGAAAATCATAAATGAAAACCAATGAAAAATGTTCATGTTAACAAGAGCTTCTGCAAATCAAAAATATAACCACTAACAATAACCAATTAAAAATAGTCATATTAACAAGAGCTTTTCTTAAAAAAATAAAACTTAAGGCAGACTTGATAGACTGCGATGTCTTTTTCTACTGTCAGTTTTTTATGTTTCTACATTTAAATCTGTGTAATAAGTGGTAAAAACTAGGTTAAAAATCACATCGAGAGATTTCTGAAGATTAATCAAGAGGTAATATTCTACTAACAGTCGCAGTATCATGGGCTTTACTACTGTTCTTGTTAGTTATTACTCTCACACAAAGGGTGAGGCTTGTTTAATCAGTTAAGCAAGCATAAATACATTTCTGCTTCATTTAAAACAGCAGCAACAAAAAGTGCACAGAACCAGATTTATGTACCTATATTGTCTGCTGAATAATGTTTAAATAATAATATAAAAAACCGAGGCAAAATTTGCTATGAAGATTATGTAGCAGAAATGTGATATCACAAGCACTAACCAGTAGGCCCTCTTAAGAAACACGTTCATCTTGACAAATGGAACTACTGCATGCTGAAAATAGGCAAAAGCAGGTTTTACAGCATACTGCAAGTCAGAAATGAAGGAAATGTGATAGAGATGATGGGGCGAAATTGTTGCTATTATTTTTAAAGCCCCAAGGAAATGGATCCCACCTCCAGGTCCATCTTTAACACTTTCAGTAAAACCTTGGTAACATTGCTGGCTGGGGAATTCTGGGGTTGAACTCCATATATCTTACAGTTGCAGTTACATTGAGCAAACCAAAACCATTTCTTTGGCTGCTAGTCTCTTACTTTCCACTACAGAATCACTAAGCGTTAGACTTAGAGCCTCCTCCACAAAATTTCAGTAAACCACTTGAATATTACAGCACTTGATTTGCATTTAGGTCATCCTCTTAATCCAACCTCATTGTGTATGTGAAAACAAGAAAAAGCACTTAACTGAAGATGCCACAAAATGGAGCGATTTCTCCTGTCTCTTATTATTCAATAGGACCAATAGAAGTCCTACTGAGAAAAAAAAATCCAGCTTCTTTCAGCCTTCCTGGGTGTTAAGTGGTGTGTGTGTGTGTGTGTGTGTGTATGTGTGTGTGTGTGTTGTAAATTCGTTCATATCAAGTAATGGCACCTGATGAATCTTTGGCTTAGAATTTATGAAATCAGATATATGGATCACGATGCTTACCATGTCCCAATTCAGTCTGTGCATAGGTCCCTACGATAAAAATCTTTTTTGCTAAAGGAATCCATTTGTTGATCTGTTCCTCAGTGCCTAAAGCCAAAATGCTCTTCATAAAGACCAAATGTATGGTAAATGCCAAATCTTCAGTAAGAAACCTGCAAAAACACCGATGCCATTATGTCCCCTGACAATGACTCACAAACGCATATTCAATATACAATTCATTACAGTGAGACAGTGAGAGGGCTAAGATTTTTAAAATTTCAGTGGGATTCAATTTTTTTTACTACTGGTTCTGTGGGCATGGCTTGGTGGGCATGGCATGGCTTGGGGGAATGTGGCTTGGTGGGCATGGCAGGGGAAGGTTATTACAAAATCTCATTCCCTCCCCACCCCACTAACCTACTTTCCAGCTCCGTTCTCCCATGCAGGGCAACAAAAGAAGATCCAGCCAATAAGCTGGGACTCGGGAGGCAGAGAATAGATGGGGGCAGGGCCAGTCAAGAGGTTGTATTTGCCAGTTCTCCGAAGTACTCAAAATTCCCACTATCGGTTCTCCAGAACTGGTCAGAACCTGCTGAATACCACCTCTGCTCCATAAGTGAGATCTATTTCTAGATGTTGTTTTCTCCTTTCTAAAAATCATAACCCAAACCACTTGATAAATCTTGCTAACCCTTTTCGAAAGCCACTTTTGCCCTTCTCATCATCTCTGCATACAGGCTCGAAGAAAATACTCAGAGCAGAAAGCAAAATTAATTCCTAATTGCTTCCAAGTAATATAATTAGTTTTACATTGCAATCCTAGGCATGTAAACTCTTCCAATTTCAGTAAGTCATGTGGGTTGTAACATGAGGTTACAACTGCAATTCTCCAAATCAGTTAAGGAAATACAATGCGTTTCTGAACCCACTGATTTAGAAAAAAAATATATATATATACCACCGAATTAAAATTACTTAAAGCAGTAGCTCTGTTCTGGGCCATCTTCAGTCCATCCCATTTTAGCCATCTTTTGCGAGAGGTAAACAGTTTTTCTGACAGCACTTTCATATCTTTCATTTTGACTCTGGAAATACCGGTTTTCTTGGCTAAACTCTGGATCAGCTTCAAGCGCAGCCTCTGTTGAATATATAAGCATTATTTCAACACATGGTGACATGGGAAGAACATGATAACATCTTCAGTTAATCTCCTGAGATTCTGCCATAAAGGAGCATTGCAAAAGACTATAGGAACCTCTGGTTGTTTTTGCAATGTTAAACTGGAGGAAAGCTTAGCTGCTACTTCCAAAACAGATGCCTCTACAGATAATGTTTGCATGTTGATAAGTAAGTACATTTGAATGGGAAAAAGTCCAATGTGATGGCAAAGAAGTCACAAAAAAGATGAAACAAGTTTGCTCAAGTTTATTTAGGATGCACTACTTAATGCCAAGAGTAACCAGTGAAGAAGACATAAACTACAGCTAAAAATTACATTATAGTATCTTTGATTTTAATGATATTCTCCTACGAGCTGCTCGGAGCATCCATTTGATTGGGGTTGGTTCAGTCTTCGTCCTGATAGGCTGAGCTTAAACTTTGGAACGCTCCTCCTCCTCCACGAGACTCCTCCCAGCGTTCCCCAGTTTTAGCTCAGCCCTCGTCTGAATAGGTTGTTTTAAGAGCTTGTTCTGGTCGAAGCAGGTGATTTCTGTATTTTTCCAATCCCTCCTTTATTCTTTAGTGTCCTTTCCCTGTCTTGGGTCCTTTTATTATTCTGTTTTTTTGCACTTCGATTTACTTCTGTTCTATTTATATTTAATTGGGCACTGAGAGCACAGTCCCTCTGTTCTCCCTTTTGGGTGATCAGGGCTCAAATAATTATTTGAGGGGGGTAGAAGTTTCAGCTCCCCCCCCCCTTAGTAAAAGGGGATCCCCTGGAACGTTGCTTTCCAGCCCCCCCCCGCCACCCCCCCCCTGCCAATTTTGCCTTGCTCTGTTTGTTTGCAGCAAGCCAAGCTGCTTTTTCTCTGCATTCCCCGAACGCCATTTGTCTCAGAGGGAGTGGAGTGCGATCGTTTCCCTCCCTCTTTTAACTTGCTTTCTGTGGATTTCTCTTAGGGTCCTCCATTAGCTGGACCCTTGCTGCTAGGGATCGCGCGCGCGCCAAAATTCGGGCAGCCGCCATTTTGTTTTTCCAAAGGCCTCAGAGCCTCATGGCCTTTCCCTGTGCCCTATTTGTTGACTGTGGGGATTAAATTGTGCTCTCTTAGGATATCCTATAAGACAGAAGGCCTTATTATTCTTGTGTGTTCTGAAACTTGTTGGCTAAGCCTCACAGTCTCCCTAGCAGCATACAGCAAGCACCCTAGGCCTGAGTCAGCCTGTGCAGTTATTGCTGTTCTGGGCCTTTTGTTTTCTGAGTAGGCCCCACTGGCGTTCTTAATCTGGCTGATTGGTGATCCCTTCTTTTTCTTCCAGTTTTGCAAATTTATAAATCCAATTATTTCATCAAGGGGAATATATATATTAATATCAGGGCTCCCTCCCTACTGGGTACGGTCCCTGGGCGTGCCAACCGCCTCATTTACATAGATATCAGCAGATTGTATTATACTGAATTATCATGGCAGGGGGTAGCGGTTCTCGGCCTTCTGCTTCGCATGCCAAGTCAAAATCCAAATGCAAAAATGTGGGGGGGGGGTATTTCTAAAGCTTCTGAGCATGATGCCAGAAGGCGCCATAGGGCCTTAGAGAGACAAATAGATAAGTGTGCTCGTGAGGTTCAGAGGCCTTCTCAGCACCTTGCTCCTTCTACTCCTGGGCCCTCTTCTCATGTCTGTTCCCCTCCACTAGATGTTTCCCCCTCCTCCAGGCACAGTCGTGGTTCTGTGGGACACCAGACTCAGTTATCCGACTGGCCAGCCTCTAGGGGTCCTCCTGAGGCCACCTTTACTCCCACTGCTGCAGGCCTTCGCCAGGAATCTTCCTTGCCTGAGGAGATTCCACCTCAAATGCGATCTTGGATGGAGATGGCAATCAGGCAGGGGATTTCTGCCGGTTTACAACATGCTGTTATGACACGACCTCAGCCTGCCCCTGCTGACCCGGAGTCTCAGCCACCCCAGCCTCTAGTCAGGCCGGAATTAACTGCTGATCAGGTAATACCTTTTGAGGATATTCCGATGCAGGACACTCAGAGAGGGGATCTGGACATGGAGGCTGAGGAGCTGTTTCAAATGCAAGATTTGGAACACAGTGACCTAGAATCCTTTCATGAGGCGGAGCACTCCTTATCCGAACAGGAGCTTTTAGAGGGGGGGATGTCCGAGGATGAGGGTCTTTCCCTGGACCAACCGGCTTTTACTGGCCTGTTTCAGCCTCACCTATTAAATCCCTCCTATTTAAGGCAACTAACACGGCTGGCATCGATACATCAGCTCCCCCCGTGGGTCCTGTAGAGGAGGATCCCCAGGATTTATTGTTTTCATCAGCCTACTGTTCAGGCTGAAGTGATCCCTGTTCCTCCAAGGTTCAAGGAACTAGTTCAAAAACAGTTCTTTTCTCCCGTACCATGTCCGGCTCCTACTAGTTACGATAGGAGACTCTTTAATATGGCCCCAGAATACCTCAATTTGTTAAATATCCCGGGGGTCGATGAACCCATTGTGGGTATAGCCTCTCCTACTTCTCTTCCAAGCGAGCCACTTGAGATTTTAAAGCCTGAGGATAAGAGGGCCGAGGTAGCGCTACGCAAAGCCCATCACGCTGATGCTTGGGCTATCAGAGCTGCCACAGCGGCCTCATTTTTCAATAGGACTTCACTCAGATGGCTGATATAACTTCGTGAGCATGTCCCTGCATCTAATCTAAGGGCCCATCAGGACATTGCTAAGCTCACGGCGGCTACTGAATTTTCAGCCGATGCGACCTTTCATGCCGTAAAATTTTCTGCCAGAGCCATTGCATCTCATCTTTCAGCCAGACGCCTCCTTTGACTTAAGCCTTGGCAGGCGGACATCAAGCACAAATCTAAGCTTGCTTCTGCTCCTCTCAACAGCGACAAGCTGTTTGGCCCCTCTCTAGATCCGCTTCTCATTGAGACCCGGAACAAGAAAAACATTCTTCCTTCTCTTTTTAGGAAGTCTGACCCAAGGTATCCCCAGTCCTTTCGGAGGAGTTCCTTTCGGCCTTACTCCCAGAGTTCCTTTCTGTCTCGACCGTCTAGATCCCAGTTTCCTCGCCCAGGATTCTCCTCAGACAGGTTCGACCCTGGGGATCGGTACCGGAGAGGCGGCCAATCCAGGCGATCATTCCGTTCTTCCGGCAATAGATCCTTCAGGCGTCCACGTTAGCCTTGAGGAGTCCTTTCCCATAGGGGGCCGTCTCAGGTTTTATGCGGATAGATGGGACGCTTCTACTTTGGATGCCTGGGTCCGAGATACTGTGAGGTTTGGCCTGGCTTTAGAATTCCAGTCCGCCCCATCTGATTTTTTCAGGGTATCCCCTGTTTCCAAAAATTTGGTTAAACATAGCCTCATGGAAGCAGCCATACTGCATCTTCTACACATACAACCGGTTCCCGCAGACCAAAAAGGGCGTGGTTTTTATTCTCTACTCTTTTTAGTTAAGAAAAGTTCTGGTGGGTGGAGAGCTATCTTGGACCTCAAACGACTCAATAAATTTTTAGTCTATCGCAAATTCAAGATGCACACTTTACATTCCATCCTTGCTAGCATCAGAGAGGGAGATTTTCTCACCTCAGTAGATCTCACGGAAGCTTATTTGCATATTCCGATCAGGCCATCACATCGTAAGTTTTTAAGATTCTGCTATAACGGTCAACATTTCGAATATTGGGCTTTTCCCTTCGGTCTAGCCTCTGCTCCTGGGGTTTTCACTAAGGTCCTCGCTGCTCTAGCTGCCCATATTCGCGCCCTTCCCATCAGGTTGCACTGTTATCTAGATGACATTTTAATTTTGTCCAGCTCTTCTACCCAAGCTGTCCGAGATACTCAGACGACTCTCCGCATTTTGCAAGCACATGGATTTGCTATTAATCGAGACAAAAGCCAGTTAATTCCTTCTACAAGATTGTTACACTTAGGTGCCATCATTGATACACGGGCATGCAAGGTTTACCTTTCTGACGAAAGACATAAAAGTATTCAACAACTAGTGCAGCTGATCAGGTCACGACATACTGTTTCTTTAGCTGATCTTTCTACCCTTCTTGGGAAAATGATCTCATGTATTTTTATTATTCCTTGGGATTGTCTTCATTCCAGGTCCCTTCAGTGGTTCCTTCTCCCGTTTCAACGTTCCGGTCTCAGCAATTCTGGTCACAAAGTCAAGGTTCCAACCAAAGTTCTTACATCACTTCTTTGGTGGTCCCGGCCCACAACCAACAAGGGTTGTCTCTTCAAGGAGCCCTGCACACTCATTGTCACCACCGACGCCAGCCTGCTGGGCTGGGGTGCTCACCTTCACTCATCCACAGTTCAAGGTCGCTGGTCAGCAAGGGAACAGTCCCACAATATCAATTGGCTGGAACTTCGGGCAATTCATCTGGCTCTTCGGGCTCTGCTGCCGCAGGTACGCAACCAACATATCTTAGTTCTCACAGACAATACAGCAGCCAAGGCGCACCTAAACAAGCAAGGGGGCACTCAGTCTCAACCTCTCATGCAGGAGACGGAACGTCTCTGTCGTTGGGCGGAGGCAAATTTACTTTCTATCAGGGCAGAACACATCTCGGGCATCTGCAACACCCAGGCAGATTGGTTCAGCCGGTCCACAGTCAACCCCACAGAGTGGCGTCTTCATCCATCGCTCTTTCAAGAGGCAGTCACGAAGTTTGGTCTTCCGGAGGTCGATCTTTTCGCCTCCCCTCTCAATGCCCACCTGCCACGGTTCGTGACCCGATTCCCCTCTCAAGGGGCGGAGGATTTCAACGCCCTTCGCTGCCCGTGGCCCCCGGGGCTCTTGTACGCCTTTCCCCCTCTTCCTTTGATCCCTCAGGTCATACGGAAGATGCTAGAGGAACGAGCAGATCTGCTTTTGGTGGCTCCATACTGGCCCAGACGCCCTTGGTTCGCCGATCTCTGTTGTCTGTCGGTGTTCAAACCGTGGAGGATTCCTCTGGACAGGATTGTGCTAACCCAGGGTCCTCTTCAACATCCGAACCCTCAGTGGTTCCACTTGACCGTCTGGAGGTTGAGCGGTCGCGTTTAATCAGCAAGCAATTATCCAACAAGGTTATTTCAACCATCCAGGCTGCAAGGCGCCCCTCAACAAATCGCATTTATAATGCAACTTGGTCCATATTTACCAGCTGGTGTTTCCAATTTCATATTGATCCGCGATCTTCAATTGCTCAAATTTTGGAATTCCTACAAGCTGGTCTCGATAGGGGGCTTTCACCAAATACCTTGAGAAGACAAGTTTCTGCCCTGTCTTCCGTGATTGACTATGAGAATTTCCCATCTCTTTCTCATCACCCTCTTATTCGCGCCTTTCTTAAGGGTGCTACTAATTTGCGACCGCCCATGGTTCATCGTTATCCTACTTGGGATTTGAACAAGGTCCTTCTGGCCCTTACCAAACCTCTTTTCGAACTGATTCGTTCCACATCACTACTATTTCTTACATATAAGGTTGCTTTCTTGGTGGCCATTACTTCAGCTCGGCGCATTTCCGAGTTGGCATCCCTATCTATCAGGTCAGACCTCTGTGTTTTTCATGCAGATAGGATTGTCCTCCGGCCGGACCCCACGTTTATCCCAAAGATTAATTCGGCTTTTCACAGGGCACAGGAGTTGGTCTTGCCCAATTTCTGTCCTCATCCTTCCCGAGAGTTGGAACATCAGTGGCATAAGTTGGATGTCCGGCGTGCCTTGAAGGTCTATATCCATCGCACGGCATCCTTTAGGAGGACAGAGGCCTTGTTTGTTGTATTTCTCATAGTCTCATAGTCAAGGTACTAGGGCCTCTTCCACCACCATAAGTCGTTGGTTGCGGGCCACTATTGCTAAAGCTTATCAGGCCCAGGCCCTAGCAGTTCCCAGGGGCATCACGGCGCACTCCACTCGCAGTGCTGACACCACGGCGGCTTGGGCCTCCCAAGCTCCTATCTCTGACATTTGTCGGGCCGCCACCTGGGCGTCTCCTTCCCCCTTTATCAGACATTATAAGGTCGATGTCTTTGCATCTGCTGATGCGTCTTTTGGTAGGAGGGTACTACAGGGTGTCTGCAGGACAGCAACAGACTCCAGGTCCAGTCAGCATCCCGCCCGTAGTCCAGGCCAAGCTTTGGTATGTCCCAATCAAATGGATGCTCTGAGCAGCTCGTAGGAGAATAGGCGTTGGTTCTTACCTGATACGCCGGTTCTCTCCGAGCTGCGAAGGAGCATCCATCCCCACCCTATGTGTTATTGCTAACTGTGTTTATTCCTTCCGTCTGTGGGAGTCCTGCTATACGACCAAGCTGATGCAATAGTTTCTCGGAAGCGACATCTGCCTTTTCACTGCGATCTTCGCTAAAACTGGGGAACGCTGGGAGGAGTCTCGTGGAGGAGGAGGAGCGTTCCAAAGTTTAAGCTCAGCCTATCAGGACGAAGACTGAACCAACCCCAATCAAATGGATGCTCCTTCGCAGCTCGGAGAGAACCGGCGTATCAGGTAAGAACCAACGCCTATTCTGTTGGGTGTAATGGTTGAGGCATCAAGGCTAGAAAGTTGGAGATCTTGCATTCTAGTCCTGCCTGAGGCTGAAGTTAGCTGGGTGGCCTTGACCAGTCACTCTCTTTCAGCCCTGATAAGAAGGTAAGGGCAAACTATTGCCAAAAATCTTGCCAAGTAAAGTACAGGGACTTGTCTAGACAGTTTTCAGGAGTCAAAACTGACTCAGAGTTAAACACACACAGAGGGGGAGTGAAAGAGAGGGAGAGCAAGAGGGAAAGAGGGAGATGCAGGGAACTCCAACCTTGGCAATGTTAAGACTTGTGGGCTTCAACTCCCAGAATTCTCCATAAGTCTTAAAGTTGCCAAGACTGGAGACCCCCTACTTGTAATGTAGTCTGTGAGCTCTAACTTCAACGTACACAATTTTCTAAAGATGAATGTTCTTTTTTTAACTTGAGAGATGTATCAAAAAGATTGACTTAATTTATTTTTAAAATAATAGTTGCAGTGGCTTACTAAAGGATAAATTATGAAGTTATTACAATAACCTGGCTCACTAAAGAATAAATTGCCATAGTTTCACAATGATATGTAAGAGCCAAGCCCACTACTGTATTGCAAAAGGTTACACAAGTTTTCATCAAGTAACGACATAATTAAAAAGGCTCTTATTTCATCTATATGTCACAGCCAATGATCTATTCTTCAACCTTGGTCTGAGAAGGACAAATAGTAGACCGAAGAAATTTGTAACTATTAATTTCGGATTATATTTTGTATCATAGGGCAAAGAAATAACTATTACCACTAAGAATGCTGTGATATTATATATCCCCTTGAAAATATGAAAATAATATGTGTAATAATAATTTGTTGCAAAACTCATAGATTTTTCTAAGAAATGCAGAATTAACCTAACTAATTTAGGTCTCATAATTGTGTATGCTCAGAATTTCAGGACAAAGTCTTCCTGGATTAGACTGAACTTGGAATCTCCTGAATGTAAAATATATTTTCTAATGCTGAACCACATGTTTTTATTTTCAGCAACAGAAACTTTTCAGAACATAAAAATTCTTCCCTCGGTTCTAATCAAAATATAGTTTCTTTCTGTGTCCTGAATGCATACTTTTTAGTGTGTGTGGTTTTCTCCTTGATCAAGGGACTTATTTTTTCCTCTTTTAAAACAGATAATTTCATAAACTAAGTTCCAAAGACTACCTAGAATGTAGTTAGCATGTTTTTTTAATGTTTGCTGCTTCTTTTGGCTGCTGTAGCTTAAACCCAAAGAGATGACTCCAGTCTTAAAACAAACATTCATACAAACAAACTTGTGCAATATTGCAATGATGGAAGATGTCATAGGATAGAGAGAAAGCAAGACATAGGATACAGAGAGATACTGAGATGTAGGGTGTCAAATAAAAAAACAAAATAAAAATTTAATTTGTCACAAATTCTTTTGAGTTATGTACTAACCAACTTCCCTCCGGAGCTTGGTGTTGTTTGCTCCGCCGTCCAGTATATTAGTAAGGTGCTCAATGGAGAAAGAGATGTTTTTTCGTTCAATGTCCAGATCAGGGTTCACATTTTGTCCCGGAGAATTTGGGGAAAATATATTTGCTTTTCTTACTTCCATTTTTGAATACTTTAGAACCTGTGAAAAGCATCCAAAATTAGTTATCTAGATTCTGAGATCTCTTAAAAATATGTACCTAATCAACAATTTGAGTATAGAAAGGAGGCTTCCTTAGAAATGGGTCTAGGAGAGTGTCAAAACAATTATCTATACTTTTCTGCTGGTATAACCAATTTCAAACACAGTGGGATTTATTCTGAACAATCATTCTCTAGATTGTGCTATCAGTGCAAGAATCTATTTGACTTGATATATTTTACTTAACTCCCAGGAATGAGCTTGTTCGTTGTGATTACCGATAGCATTATTATGTTCTATTGGCAATGTGGAGCCACAGTTGCCAAATCAGCCACGACATTTCTATATGCTATAGATCAATAATTTTTAAATGATCAAGATTTCAGTGATCTCAGCCTTAGAACTGTTTCCTAACCTTGCAGGAAACTGCAGACAGATCAAGGATACAATAACTTGCCACCATGTTTATACCGTGCAAATATGAAGCTGTTAAAGGGTCTGATAATTTTTGTGCAAAAGATCTATACACTTTTGTAGTTCCATCTGTACAAATCCTTTGGTGAGATGCTTTGTGAAGCAACCAAAGCATCTCACCAAATCTACTACCTGAAGATTTCAGAAAGCCAAAACTCTTGAAGGTTTGGAGCCGCCATTTTAGGACTCTCTCCATTAGTTCTGAGCAAACCTCCGCAGGCACAGAAGGCAATTCCTCTCAGATAAAGCTGCTGAAGAGATTTTTTGTATGCTTTAGATGATGTGGGGAGGACCTGAAATGGCCAAGGCAAGTTTCAAAAGGTACAGCCATCTCAGTGCTTCAATCAACAGGTTCTGGGGTGGGGGGAGGCTGCATTCAGTTTGCAAAAATGAGTGATTTGCATAGTCCTTGAACAAAGCATTGAAACAGTCTATTTTTTATGTGCCAAAAATAACCCGAGCTCGTCAAAGAATTGATGTCGTATTTATAACTGCAGTGCTTTTCTGACGTATTCTGCTTTATTCAATCACAGATCAGAAACGTCTCCAAAACGTTCAAGAACTGACATAGTAGGGGAAACAGATGAACAGAATTTGAACCCAAGGAAAAATGTAGATATCATATCAGTGAAAGCAAGAAAGCCATCTGAGCAAGTCAGGATACCAGATACCAGAGATAACAACTATTATGCAGCTGATCAGCTGGCAAAGTAATAAGGAACAGAACAGATTTCAAAGCACTAAATGTTTATTACATGCTATCTATACACAAGAATCTGATCTACTAATGGTCAAGTCAAATTGACAACTTTTGTCTATGGTCAACTGAATTCAAGGGGAGGGGAGCTGGATTTGGGATTCTTAAGGGAATATAATAACTCTAAATTGATGACACGTTTAATCCTGCCCCCAGGCTCAGCTTCTCATCTCCTACAGTCAGTAATGGTCAATGGAAAACTGATATATCATGGAAACGAATGTGATGTGTCATGGAAAGGGAGATGTTCCTCCAACACTGGACATTTTTAAGCAGAGATTGGATAACTATTTGTCTGAAATAGTATAGGGCTTCCCGCCTGAGCAGGGAGAAGACCTCCCTACAAGACCTCCAAGATCCCTTCCAACTCTGTTATTCTGATATTGTTGGCAAGAGATTAAAAGCAAAACTGTAAGAGACCTCATGTTGAGAAACTTCACCATTCAAGCATGTTGACGCCTCAACTGTCCCTAACCCTTTACCAACAGGGCTAATTCAGAGTGAGTAAACAAAAATGTTTGAGTGAATAATGTTTAAGCACGAGTCAAAAAGAGGGGTGTGAAAATATTTACAGACCCCTCACATCCTGGACATAAACTGTTTCAACTCCTTCCCTCAAAACGACGCTATAGAGCACTGCATGCCAGAACTAGACACAAGAACAGTTTTTTCCCGAATGCCATCACTCTGCTAAACAAATAATTCCCTCAACCCTGTTCAACTATTACAAAGTCTGCACTACTACTACTGTTAAATCTTATCACTCCTTTATTTATTTATTTGCATTTATATGGCGCCCTTCTCCGGAGACTCAGGGCGGCTTACAGTCTATGGAGCACCATGCTAAGTGCTCGGCAATAGCCTTCATTCTATTGTATATTCCTGCTTACTACTAGGGCTTTTTGGCCCCCCCAAGCAGCATTTTTACAAAGTCAGCTTATTGCCCCCAACAATCTTGGGTCCTCAATTTACCTACCCCGAGAGGATGGAAGGCTGAGTCAACTTGAGCCTGGTGGGATTCGAGCCTGCACTAATTGCAGGCAGCTTGCACTAAATGCTAGATGATTAACAGTCTGCACCACCAAGGCCCTTACCACCCATCCCCTCCTACTTGTGATTGTATGACTGTAACTTTGTTGCTTGTATCCTTACGATTTATATTGACTGTTTCCTAGTATGATTTGATTGTTGATTGTACCCTATGACTATCATTATGATTCTTGATCCTTAACGAATGTACCTTTTCTGTATGTATACTGAGAGTATTTACACCAAGACAAATTCCTTGTGTGTCCAGTCACACTTGGCCAATAAAGTATTCTATCTATCTATCTATCAAACTGTGACTAATACTGCTATTATAACTTAACATAGACTCTCAGTATGCTGTGTTTTTCATCATATAATTCACTACACAATGTCCTCGGTTAACAGTGGCAGTTGACTAAGTCAACTAGTTGTAAAGCGTGAAGTCATTGATTAGGCCAACTTATGGCAAATGAATGAACTAGTCCTATATTGCTCTGCTCTGCAAGGATAGGGGTGGTGACATCACATGGTTGCCATTTGCAACCTCCTGCTGGCTTCTCCATTGACCATTTGCGACCTCCTGCCGACTTTCTTGGCAGGGAAGGTTGCAAATGTTGATCACATGACCACAGGGACACTTCAATGGCCACAACTTCCAGGACTGGTCATAGATGCTCTTGTTCACTGCCATCGTAAAGTCAAACAGTCACTGAATGAATGGTTAATAGCAGAGGACTATCTTTACTGAATAAGATCCTGAATTTCTGTATCCCCTTTGTGTGAGTGAATTTATTTGTCCATGCAGTTAATAAACGAGATGCTACATGAGTACTCTATAAGGAGGTCCTTGTCTACTTGAACTACATCCTCATCTACACTGAGACCATGAACAGACCACATACCCCTACTCCGCCAGGTACTGGAAAAACTTCTGGTGGCCAACCTATATGTCAAGCTGTCAAAATGTGAATTTCACCACAGATAGCTAGACTACCTGGGCTACCGAGTGTCAAATGAGGGCATAGAGATGGACCCAGCCAAATTACAAGCCGTCCTAGGCTGGCAGCCTCCTCGCACCTGCAGACAGCTACAAAGCTTCCTAGGGTTTGCAAATTTCTACAGGTAATTCATCCCCTCTTTTTTTCTTCCCATCCACTCACCGGGTGGAAAGATTGGAAAGGAAGGGATTACAAGAGATTAAGCAAAATCATACTGGGGAATACATTAGTTGTTTGCATGTCATGCTCATGGCTACCAGAGCATTGCTTTCAATGTGTATTTCCCATTGCATTTTCTTCCTTTCCATATGTTTGCCTCCAAAAACTGTCATCGGAAGTTCATCATATGTTCTATTTCTTTATGTATTGGAAATATTGAAATCCTGCCATCTTCAAATAATTTTGTTTCTAAACTATAACATAATCTGTAGACTGGTTCAAATGTGTTTTTGGCTTAATCTTCTATGTATCTAAACTAAACTAATCTCCAGCTTAAAAAACTTTCTATTTTGGCTTGGCATTCCATGTGGATTTGTTTAATTGTGGATTATTTAACAAATCATTATTAATCAAACTCCAGCTTATTCTTTGCCTTTAGGAATCTTTATATAATAATTACACATTGACATTTCTTTTTTTTTTTAGGAAGCTTCCTAAAATACATGTTCACACCCTCACAATACTGTCTGATATCCTATATAATTTTAGAAAAACACTTCAGCTCATGTTTTCTGTGACATCTGAGTGGAAAATATTATTTCCTATAAAAGGCTATGAGAAAGACAGTATTGTGAAACATAGTCACTGAAAAATCTGTCATCTTTAAATGCTTCTTGCTTTTTTTGTCAGCCATCTCATGCCACCTGACAAGCATTGCACTGCACAAGTTAACCTTTGCACTGTGCTATATGTGACACATTAATAGATCACTACGAGAAAGACACATATTTAAGGTGAAAGAAGAAAAATAAAGCCTTTTAGATATCACTTCCTGCTCTAACATATCCGGTGAATAGAATAGAATAGAATGGAATAGAATAGAATACTTTATTGGCCAAGTGTGATTGGACACACAAGGAATTTGTCTTGGTGTAAATACTCTCAGTATACATAAAGAAGGAAATAAAGAAACATGGACACTAACCTCACAATCCATACAAATCTACGAATGGCGCAAAGAGCCATGGAAAGATACATGCTCGCCATCATAAGACAAGATAGAAAGAACAAAAGGATATGATATGATCAAGAGAGTAAAATAATGGGAATGGAGATGGGCTGATCACATAGCAAGAAGAACTGAAGGCAGGTGGACCAAGGCAGTCATAGAATAGATCCCACTTGATAAAAAGCATCCATGAAAGAGACCTAAAACAAGATGGATTGACAACATCAGCAAGTATCGCAGGCCCAATTGGCAAAAGAAAGCTCAGGACCGTATTGGTTGGAAATATGTGGAAGAGGCCCTCAACCTGCAGGGGATAGACAATGGCTAAAATAATGATATCACCCACTCTACATCCCAAGACATACTTTATTTTCATTTTCATCGTTATATGACTTCAGCAACAAAATCTCAACACAAGCTATTTAAAAAAAATGTAAGGTCTCTATTAAAATGATACTTCATCTAACTACAACTGATAATTTAATTGTGTATTGTTTAATTTACACTCCACCTATCCTTCACAGGAATTTCAAAATCCTTCCTTTTAACAGCCTTCTGTGAAATTGTAAGTTAGGAAACAATGGAAAGAACGAATGAATGGAGACATTCAATTTCTAGCCTAAGGCTTTAATCAGTATCCTGGCAGTGATCAAAGCTCTACCAATGTTTAATATATGTCTCCCATGTAACACACACAAAAAAGAGGCGAAGCTACTATAACCACCATTTTGACTTTTTAAACTACATTCAATCCTGATCATTACACAACCATGTCAAGGCAATTTGCCAGTTACCTCTTACATTTGCAGTTCAAACATCTGCATCGTTAGGGAGAAGAAAGTACAATTTATTCCAACATGACAACCTCAAAAGAGAGAAATGCATAAGTCAAGGAGTGTGTCACTTATCTCAAATACCTTAGATGACATCCACAAAATTGAATGGGGCTTACTTACAGGAATGAAGCTTTAAGCCCACAGGAGAAAAAGGCCATATTTCAACTTAGTAGAAAAGATATGGTGGGTGGTGGAATAAATTTATTACAGTAAAATAAAATTGAAGAGTCAGAAAGAATTAAAAGTCGTCAAAGAAAAGAAATGAAGATCGCAAGCAACCTATGAGAGGTTCAGTTATGATGTTGGTAGCTCAGCCACAAATTCATGGAAAGTGAATCATTCATGGCATGATTCGAATACAAACTTACAGGAGTTTTTTTCTAAATAAATCCCATCAAGTTAACTGGTCTTACGTCACAGCAACCAAAAAAAATTGCGTTGTCTTAGCACAGACTTCTTATTCGGGAGTTAAATCTCCAAAGATACAAACTATCAGGGAAGCGTGCCTCGAATCGCAATCCTGGTAGCATTTCCCACCTTGAAGCCAGAAAGCCATTTTTTTCGCAGCTTTACGCCTTGCAAAGTGTTGTCAAAACCTTGTGTCGGTCAAACTCCGGCCAGCGAGCTGACAGCTCTGCAAAAGCAGATCCGTTTTCATATCTGCGAGAAAATTCATTTCAACCTCATCCCTAACCTTACAAACCTAGGCAGAACACCCAGAAACGTCAGAAAAAAAAGGGTCAACTTGGAAAGTCAGCAGTATCCCTCGCACAAACTTTCAGGGAAGAAGAAAAGAAATCATTTCCATTCCTTTCGATCAGTGAACGGCGACAAGAGACGCGTCCCCCGTTTGACCTCGGCTTGAACGCTCACCTCGGACCCGACCTACCTTGCTGGCTTTCCAAAAAAGAAATCCCAGCACGCTGCCCTCGCTCGGTTATCGAACTTCTGCGCTAGAGTAACCCTTTCAGATTTCCTCTCTTCTCTGCCCTTTTATCTCTATGATTCCCCGCCTTCTCGTTTTCTTTCTCTCTGGCGGAGTCGCTACTGCTTCCTTCTGGAGGGAATGCAAGTTACAGTAACTGGTTTGGATGTGTATATTGGATATATATACATATACAGTATATTTTCAAAGGCAGGCGAGAGAGAAGGGGAGGGGGAAGGAAGGAAAGAAAAAGAAAGAAAGAGAGAGAGAGAGAGGGAAGGAAGGAAGGAAGGAAAGAAAGAAAGAAAGAAAGAAAGAAAGAAAGAAAGAAAGAAAGAAAGAAAGAAAGAAAGAAAGAAAGAAAGAAAGAAAGAAAGAAAGAAAGAAAGACTGGTTTAGCAGATAGTGGGAACCTTACATAGAAAAGGATTAAAATAAAAAGTTGCAGTCACCACTATACAGGCAAAAATTAGAAGGAGTCTGGTAATACCTTTTAGGACTAATATATTTTATTTAAAAGATGTAGGCTTTTAAAAGGGGACGGAAGGAGGGAGGAAGGAAGGAAAGAAAGAAGAAAGGAAGGAAGGAAATGTAGAAAATTAGCATCACCCCTCTCCTAGAAGAATGAAATAAGATTGGTTTGGCATGATTTGTTTTTAACAAACCCGTGCTGACTGCTAGTTATTACTTTACTTGTTTCTAGATGTTGGCAGATCTGTTTTTTTATTATCTTTTCCAGTATCTTCCCGGGTATTGATGTTAGGCTGATTGGTCTATAGTTTCCTTGGTCTGTTTTTTTTTCTCCTTTTTTGAAGATGAGAACCACATCAGCTCTTTTTCAGTCCTCTGGTAGTTCCCCGGTGCTCCAGGATTTTTGAAAGATATGGTGCAGTGGTTCTGAGGTGACCTCTGCCAGCTCCTTTAAAACTCTGGGATGTAATCCATCAGGCCCCAGTGGTTTGTTTTCATCAAGATCAGACAGGTGTTCTCTTACTATTTTTTTGCTTATTTAACTTTTATTTCTGGTCTGTCTTTTATAGTTATGTTTTTGGTGGGTTGAGGTATAGTTTCTTTTTGTGTGAAGACAGATGCAAAGAATGAGTTAAGCAACTCTGCTTTCTCTCTGTTGCCTGTTACTTGCTTGCCATCTTCTCTCTTTAGTGGACCGACTGTTTCCTTGATTTTTTTCTTGTTTATATGTTTCTTGTTATTTATATGTCTAATTTTTTTCCATATATATATATGGAAAAGAATATATATATATTCTTTCTTTATTAAATTTATTAAATGTAACCTGGCTCTTTTTCAGGTTTATTCTTAAACCCAATGGTTTTCATAAAAGAGTGTCTTTGTAGCTCTTCTTGGTCTTGTGAGAAGAGAACAGCATCATCTGCAAATATTAAGTGATTTTAATAACCACCATTGATTTTTATTCTATCTTTTTCCCAATCTAGTTTGCAAAATACTTCTTCAAGGCCGGCTGAGAAAATGGTAAATGATATTGTATAACCTTGTTGTACATCCTTGTTCTATGTTAATTTCCACTTTAAGATCATTAAGGCCAATTGTTCCATGTTGTTTTTCCATATATTGATTGTAATAATTTTATGTACTTAGTGTCTACACCTTTGTTGAACAATGCATTTTATTATTGCTTGCTGGAATATTGAGTCAAACATATTCTGCCTGTCCTGTACAAATACTGTACAAATGCAGATAGATAAACTCCACAAAGCATCCATACAAAGTCTCTTTTATTGGTTCATCAGGCATCACCATCAACTCACAGTTATGATGAGGTTCTTCTTAATGTCCAATCCTTTGCATATCTGCCTTTATGGATAAAAAGATGGTTATCTCTTTCCTCTTATATTGTAGAGACAGGGGATAGCTGCTATCACGAGGCTGTGTGTTCAGGCAAGAGTGAAGAAAACCTCCCCCGACCCACCAATGGTCAATTCAGTGACCAATCAGGGTTACAGATGTGGTCACATGACATGTACTGCATTTCCCAGGATACCTTAACTACATTTATCATGATGCATTCCCTTAAGGGGACAGCTCACAATTCCTAACTAACTATCCCAAATCCCATTAACTCTAAACTGTCTGGACAGCATACTCCCCGCCTGGAATTGTAAATTCCACTACTAAGAAAATAGGAATTAACTATATAACTAAGATAAGCCGTAAACAGTAATACTAACTGAATAGCAGATAATGATATAACTAAGATAAACAGTTAGCTATATAACTAAAGGAAACAGTAAATAGCAACAAAGCATCCAACAAAGCAAAGCATGCAAAGCTTGAGGTTCAATCTTCAAGTTCAGGCTGTCTCTGCAGCAGCACTAGGTCAGTGACCTGTCAGGTATAGAGCTTCTTGGTGCAAGTCTGCTGGTCACCTCTGGTGGCTTTTTAGGGTGGACAGTTACTCTTGGTGCCAATGGTAAAAGTCTGGTGGTTGTTTCTGGTGGCCTTTTAGGGTTGGACTGGTACTCTTGCTTCCACGATGTCAAAGGGCATCGGAAAGCTGTTGGAAAGGGTGTTATGGAGGCATATGCCCATATGGAACATCTTAGTGGAAGTCTGGTGGTTGCTGGCAGCCGTTTAGGGTGTCATAGTAAAAGTCTACTGGTCGCCGGCAGCCTTTTAGGATGGAACAGCATTCTTGTTTTTGATGGTGCTAGAGGGCATCAGAAGGCTGTTGGAATGGATGGTGCTAAGACATCTGCCTGGGTTGGGGCCTGCATCTGATCGACATTGACAATTCCTGAGATTCCCCAGCCCACGTCTGTCTTGAAGGCAAAGGGTGAGTATCTCAGGCCTCTGACTACTTCAGTGTGCGCTAAGGCGTCAGGGGCATCGAATCCCAGCAAGAGCAAAATCTTGGCTTCAGGATCTAGGGTGGGAAATAGATGAGCCATATGCTTTAGGTGAGGTATGTTGCTAGCTACCTCTGGTGTTGCAATGTGGCTGTGGTCATCTGGTATCCCATTCCATTCCAACACAGGTGGCAGTAGGAACTGGGAACTTCCATTTAATGACTCTATACAGAGTCCAGTAGCTTCCTTCTCTGCTGTGCGTCTTGGTATGGTGCACGTTGATAACGTGAAGTGCACTGCTTCCTTCTGAACATCAAAGAGGTCGAAGAATGTAGACCTGGCTAGTGAGCGATCGCTCTGAGGATCCAGTACTACATACATCTTCACTGCTTCTTCGGGGCGTTCATCGGGGTAGACTTTGGTTAAGCAGATCTGACGATACGAGTGAGGGGCTGGTGTGCCATTGCACACCGCTATGCAATTGACACTAACCACTGACTCTGGGCGTGCTTCTGTAGCATGTTGAGGCTCCTTGTTCAAAGGAGGGCAACAGGGAGAACAGAGCTGGAAAGCAAGTTAGTGGGATGGGGAGGAATGGGATTTTGTATTAACCTTCCCTCAGGAGTGGGGAAGGAATGGAGATTTTACAGTATCCTTACCCTGCTATGCCCACCAAGTCACGACAACCAAGCCACGCCCACAGAACCGTTTTGAATCCCACCACTGATGCCAAGTAGCTTAGTTATGGTTGCCTTGGACAATGAGAGTTTTAGTCCAACACATAGGAGAGACAGTAGGGTAAAAAAGATGGCGCGTAGGATGATACTCTGCAACTGTAATTAAGATAATTACAGATAATTTCTGAGTTGTATTTCCTTCCCTGTCATTATTGAATAAAGAGAATTGTTTTGAAGAATGATGATCTGGCTTAATTGTCACAGGCCAAAGACCCAAGTCAACTATTTCTCAGGATCAAAACTGAGGATAAATTTACAGAACGTTCTGTACTTTAACTAAAAAAAAAACCTATTTGGTCTGAGGTGAAACCAGGGGTGGGCTGCTGGGGGTTCACAGGGGTTTGGGAGAGCTCCTAGCTAAGATTCTGCACAGTTCAGAGAACCCCAAATCCCACTCCTGGCTGGCCCCGTCCACCCCACTCCACCCCTCCCAGGAGTCCCCATGCAGCCCATTTTGGATCCCAGCTAAATACAGGGCCTGTGTGGAGGCTCAGGGAGGGCGAAAAACAGGCCTCATGGAAATTTGGGGAGGCCAGAAACAGGCCCATTTCCGACTTCCAGAGAGACTCCGGAGCCTGGGGAGGCCGTTTTCACCCTCCTGGTGACTCGAGGCAAGCCTCCGGAGCCCAGAGAGGACAAAAATGCCTCTCCGTGGTGCAGGAGGCCAACTAGGCCATGCCTACCATGGCCACACCCACCCAGCAATTGGGCAGAGAACCCGTTGCTAAAATGTTTGAAGCCCACCCCTGGGTGAAACCAAATAGTGAAACCTTGGAGTGAAACAATAAACCTGAGACCATGATCCTGATAGTCTATTTATGACAATATATAATAAGCTACGGTGGCGGCCCCATGGTTAGAGTGCAGTACTGCAGGCTACATCTGCTGACTGCTGGCTGCCTGCAATTTGGCAGTTTAAATCCCACCAGGCTCAAGGTTGACTCAGCCTTCCATTCTTCCAAGGTGGGTAAAATGAGGATCCAGATTATTGGGGGCAATAGGCTAACTCTGTAAACTGCTTAGAGAGGGCTGTAAAGCACTTTGAAGCAGTATATAAGCCTAAGAGCTATTGCTATTTACTTGTATAAATCTAGTTCCATCATTTTACAGTGAAGTAGCTCTCAGCTCTGGTGGTTCACAATAAAAATGCAGTCCTGGGGAAACAGCAGATAAAGGAAAGTGCATTGGGGGTTAATAGGAGAATGCCTGGATGCCTCTTACATTTCTCACTCTCTCTGGATCCATTGGGAATCCAGTAGGAATGAAGACAGTGATGAAAAGAATACAGTTCATGTCCTCTGATGACTTTGTGGTCCTCTGAGCATAAACAGTCCAAAAAAATTGTAGAGTTTAAAAGACACACTAGCAGGGAACTTTATATGCACTCCAAAAGTGAAGTAGCTGTACATTCAGATTGTAGTAGTGTTGCAATTGCCTGATCGGAACCTAGAAGGAAAAATAAAACTGACACAAAGTTAGAGGCATTGGAGATGTTCAGCCTAGAAAACCACAAGAGTCTTCTTTGAGTAGCTGAATGGTTGTTGTGCAGAAGATAGGGTGGAGTTTTCAGAAGTGTTTCTGAAGATAAGAAATACAGGTAGTCCTTGAGTTACGACCACAATTGAACCCAACATTTATGTTGCCAAGTGAAACATTTGTTAAGTGAGTTTGCCCCATTTTACGCCTTTTCTTGCCACTGTTAAGTGAATCATTGCATTTGTTAAGTTAGTAGCACATTTGTTAAGTGAATCTGGCTTCCCCATTGATCTGGCTTGTCAGAAGGTCGCAAAAACTGATCACATGGCCCCAGGACACACCAACCATAACAAATATGAACCACTCGCCAAGCATCTGAATTTTGATCACATGACCCTGGGGATGCTACAATGGTCGTAAGTTTAAAAAACGGTCACAAGTCACTTTTTTGAGTGCCATTGTAACTTTGAATGGTCAGTAAGTGAACTATTGTAAGTCGAAATCTACCTGTAATAGATTTGTGTTAGAGAGAAATTGATTTTACTTGGACATCTGCAAAAATGTCCTAATGGTAAGAGCTGTGCAAAGATGAAATTCTTCCTCTTGCAGGGAAAAAGGCAAAACCAATAAAAAGAGGCATAAACTCCACTATGAACAAATGAATAAGAAATGCACAGTTGTTTTCCCCAAAACCCATGAATTTAAGTAATAGTGAAGATATGTCAGTGAGATATAAGTAGAATGAAGGGAGCAAAACCATATAAACAATACAAACATCCTATTAGGAAGCCAGTGATAGGTTGGGATATATACATCCGTATAGCTTATTAGGTAAAAGGATGTGCTCTAATATTTAAGAATGTGTAGTTACTAATTCTTCCACTGCACAAAAAATATCCATTCTCTATTTAGTCACTTGATAACACTGGATGGCAAGTTGGACCCTGTCCTGCTTCAGATATGACTTTCAAGCCTGAAATTGTCATAAGGGTAGCCATTTTAGTTTGTCCTAATATAGATTCTTTTTCTTATTTTCCCTGTGGTAGTCATGGGGGGAAAGTTGTGGGCGTGACACATTCCTCAGGTGGGAGGAGTAGAGATAAAAAACGTGCTATGGCTAGGTGATCTTCTTTCCCATGGGAAATGAGTTGTCTGGGGGTTTAGGGCCTAGAGGTGGATATTTATGACATCAAGCAATGTTGTAATACTACTATGGGAGAATGTGACTTATGGGGGTTGTTTCTAACTTCTAATATTGTGGAGTAATTCCAGGTTGGGTCAGATCTGGAATTACCATGGACTTTGCCAATTTGATGTTTGCCTAAATAAAATAAATCTTTTTGAAGGTGGACTTTGTTATTTTTCTTTTAACATGGATTTCATTACTTGGAACCCTGACAATACTAGAGCTTCCAGCCCATCAACTTTTGACTTAACCCAGCTGTTGGGGCTGGTGCTAAGCATTCTGATGCTCGATGCCCTTGCAGACCACTAATCTCAGACATTGGTCTCAAAGATTACTTGTGCACTATTTCCAAGAAAGCCTAGATGAGGCCTGTGTCGTGGTTTGCCTGAAGACAGAGTCTATGACTGGTACAGGATGGCCATTAAAACTCCAGAGACATTCCTGAGACAGGAAGTCTAGTCCTGCCAAGAATGTAATAAGGGTTAACGGAGAGGCAGTTTCTGTAAGCAACACCAGAATATTTCCTTCCTGCCTTCTTTACAGGATTAGCCAGTAATTTCTTCTAACAACCGGTTCTCTGCTCAGACAGCACGGGAAGAGCAATACTGAGAAACAACCAAAAAGGAAATTCACATGACACTCATTTCCATGCCAAGGAGAAGGATGTTAAACAGCAGCCCCCACCAACCTCCACGAAATGTTTTCGTTGTGGCCAGCAAGGGCATTGAGTATCAGAATGCTTAACACCAGCCCCAGTACCTCAAGGGAGAGCACCCGCTCCTCCTAAATGGAAAAAGGCACCTAGAAAACCTCCTGAAAAAAGCAAATTTGTGTGCCATGCCATCGAGGTCCCCAACCCCCAACAAACAACGGGGAAGGGAACTCTGGCAGCAGGAGTACCCATTGTTCAAGATGCAGACAATGAAGAAGATGACCCGATGGTAAAGTGGAGCCATTCTACCTTTTAAAATTGAAGGGACATTAACTGTCACATGCATGGGCTTAGAAGGGCCCATAGACATTAACATTTACACTGGTAGTTCATGGTGCCTTATCAGTCCTGGAGACTGTGTGTAGACTAGGAATAGAAACAAAAATGTTAACTACCCCATTTGATTCCAACAAGTAGATGGATCCATGATAGGGGGAAGTCCATCTATGCAAGTCACTGAAAAAGTAAAGCTAACCATAGGGGAACACTGGGAAATAATCCAATTCATAGTAGTCCCAAAGATGACCCAATCAGTAATCCTGGGTCTTGCCTGGCTAGACAAATGGTGGCCAAACATAAGCTGGGAGGGTGGCTATAGGAGAATCAAATTAGCACTTGGTCCTGAGCCACCTCCTGAACAGGATAACAGTCAAACTGTTAGCCTGGAAATACAAAAAAGCCACGAGGATAGAACAGTGTCATTGGCTGATCAACCCCCAGGGATTCCCAAAATCCCTATCCAGTACCGTGATCTAGTTCAAGTTTTCAGCGAGGAGGAATGCAATGTGCTCCCCCCACCATCACAACACTAACTGTGCCATAGAGTTTATAGAGGGGGCGAAATTACCAAAACCAAAAATGTACTCCATGACTCCTAAGGAAATGAAGGAGCTACGGAACTACATAATCACAAACCTGGCCAGAGGGTTTATCCAGCCTGCAAAATTGAGAGTGGCTGCCCCCATACTCTTTAAAGAAAAGAAAGACGGTGGGGTTTCTCTTGGTAGTGGATTTCAAGGGGTTAAATTGCATGAGTATCCACAATACATACCCCTTGCCGCTTATAAAAGACATGTTAGGGCATCTAGCGAAAGGGAAAGTGTTTACTAAATTAGATCTCTGCGAAGCGTATTATAGAATCCACATCAGAGAAGGAGATGAATGGAACACTGCTTTCAATACCCCTTTGGGCAGTTTTCAGTTCAGAGTGATGCCATTTGGACTACAAGGATCCCCAGGGGTCTTTATGCAGCTCATAAATGAAGTTTTACACCAATATTTGTATAAAGGGGTTCTGGTCTACTTGGATGACATTCTTATATACAATGAAACTCTAGAAGAACACATCAAGTTAGTGAGAAAAGTATTAAAAAGACTTTTAGATGCAAAGCTAAAAACTATCCAAATGTGAATTCCATAAAGAGTCATTGGATTATCTTGGCTATCGCATTTCAAATCAGGGGATAGAAATGGATCCAGCTAAAGTGAAAGCTGTCCTGGATTGACAACCCCCCCCAAAATCGCAAACAGCTACAAAGCTTCCTCGGATTTGCAAACTTCTACCGGCAATTTATCCCCTCATTTGCAGAAATTGCATTACCAATAACAGAATTATTGAAAACCGGGGGTGAGGGGGGGGGGGCAACAAAGGCAACACCTGGACAACCACTAAAATGGACTCTAGAATGCAAAAAAGCTTTTGAATTGTTAAAAAGGCATTTCGCACAGGAACTCATTCTAAAACACCCTGACCCAGCATTACCGCCCCAGGCGCCTGATGAACCCAGATAGGTTCCTGATGGAGCTTGGACCATTTCCCGATGCTCACACACACGACTCGGTCGAGGGCTTGGTTGCCGCCTGGGATAGGGTGGCCGCTGGGGCCCTTGACCGGGTCGTGCCCTTGCGGCCTCTGACCCGATGCCGATCCCAGGTGGCTCCTTGGTTTTCTGAGGAGCTAAGGGAGATGAAGCGCCGGAAAAGACGCCTAGAGAGTTAGTTGGAGGGCCAGCCACTCTGGATCTGACCGAACACTATTACGATCTTATATTAAGACGTATTTAGTGGCGATAAGGATGGCGAGGAGGTCTTACCTCTCCACCCTTATTGCGTCTGCGGAAAATCGCCCGGCCGCCCTGTTCAGGATGACCCGCTCCCTTCTGGAGGTGGGGGCGCGGGAGGATCCCTTGCAGGGACGGGCTGAGGAGTTTTCTAGGTTTCTGCAGGACAAAATCACTCAGATCCGGGATGAGCTGAACTCTGACTGGGCATCTCCAGGCGGGGGGACGGGGGTGGATTTCGGGGAGGTCATTTGGGATGAGTTCGATCCTGTTACTCTGGAGGATGTGGACAGGATACTGGGGGGGCTTAATGCCACCACTTGTTTATTGGACCCGTGACCCTCCTGGCTGGTCTTGGCCACTCGGGAGGTGACACGAGGCTGGTTCCAGGGAATTATCAATGCTTCCTTGAGAGAGGGGCTTTTACCCGCCGCCTTGAAAGAGGCGGTGGTGCAGCCCCTCCTCAAGAAACCGTCCCTGGATCCAGCATTATTATCAAATTATTGTCCGGTCTCCAACCTTCGCTTTGTTGCGAAGGTTGTTGAGAGCGTGGTGGCACGCCAGCTCCCTCAGTACCTGGATGAAGCAGTATACCTAGACCCCCTCCAATCGGGTTTCAGGCCCGGGCTCAGCACGGAGACGGCGTTGGTCGCGTTGGTAGATGATCTCTGGAGGGCCCGAGACAGGGGTTGTTCCTCTGTCTTGGTCCTGTTAGATCTCTCAGCGGCTTTTGATACTGTCGACCACAGTATCTTGTTGTGGCGGTTGGGGGGGGTTGGGAGTGGGAGGCACCGTTTTACGGTGGTTCTCCTCCTTCCTATCTGACCGTTTGCAATTTGTGTTGATGGGGGGGCAGAGGTCGACCCCGAGGCCCCTACTGTGTGGGGTGCCTCAGGGGTCGGTGCTCTCGCCCCTGCTGTTCAACATTTATGTGAAGCCGCTGGGTGAGATCATCCGTGGCTTTGGGGTAGAGTTCCATCAGTATGCTGATGACACTCAGCTGTACATCCCTACCCCAGGCCACCCCAACGAAGCCGTTGAAGTGATGACCCGGTGCCTGGAAGCCGTGCGGAGTTGGATGGGTCTTAACAGGCTTCGTCTCAACCCGACCAAAACCGAGTGGCTGTGGTTTCCTGCACCCAGATACAGCCAGCTTGTTCCTTCGCTGGCCGTGGGGGGAGAAATTCTGACCCCCGTGGAAGGGGCTCGCAATCTGGGTGTCCTCCTGGACGTACGGCTGTCTTTAGAAGATCATATCACAGCCGTTGCCAGGGGGGCCTTTTGTCAGATTCGTCTGATTTACCAGTTGCGGCCCTTTCTGGATCTGGATGCACTTCGCACAGTCACCTCTGCCCTCGTCATCTCCCGCTTGGACTATTGCAATGCTCTCTACATGGGGCTCCCCTTGAAGAGTGTCCGGAGGCTGAAGTTGGTTCAGAATGCGGCCGCGCGGGTGATCTTGGGAGCCCCTCGGAGCTCCCATGTAACACCACTTCTCCGCAGGCTGCACTGGCTTCCTGTGGCCTTCTGGATCCGATTCAAGGTGGTACTGACTGTATTTAAAGCGCTCCATGGCTTGGGGCCTGGGTACTTACGGGACCGCCTGCTGCCATCAACAGCCTCCCGCCGCCCAGTACGCTCACACAGGGTTGCCCTCCTCGGGGTTCCGCCGCCTGATCGTTGCCGGCTGGCGACCCCGAGGGTGCGGGCTTTCTCTGTGGGGGCCCCCTCCCTGTGGAATGATCTGCCCCCGGAGATACGGGCCATAACTGACATCCAGACCTTCCGGCGCACAATAAAGACCTTGTTTTTCCAACAGGCCGGCCTGGCCCAGTAAACGGTTCATGGGGTTTTAACTTAATTCAGCTTTTAAATTTTTAAATTTTTAATTACAATCCTGGAATTTTAAACTTTGGGAATTTTATATCTGAAGGGATTCGGCCGGATCTATGTTATTTAATTTGCTTTTAATTGTATATACTGTCCATTTTTAGTAGGCTGTACACCGCCCCGAGTCCCTTTTTGGGAGAGGGGGCGGTATAAAAATTTAAATAAATAAATAAATAAATATTACCTTTTATAGTGCAAGCCAGCCCTAGCGACGTAGCAGTGGCGACTGTTCTACTCCAGAAAAATGATAATGGAGATCTACAACCCTGTGCATATACATCCAAAGAACTAACAGACACTGAAAGACTGTATGGGAAAAAGACGTGTATGCAGTCCGGTGGGTTTTACAAACTTGGAGACAATTTTTAGAGTGCAGTGACATTCCATTCGAAGTATGGACAGACCATAAAAACTTAGAAGCTCTATAAACACCCAGGAAACTGTCTCCTAAACAAATTAGATGGGTTCAATACTTCAAAAGGTTCAATTTGCAATTGAAGTACCTCCCGCGGGGGGGGGGGGGAACTACTAGCAGATGCGCTGTCTAGGAAACCCCAATTTGAGAAGAAGTATTTCACCCAATCATTCCATCATCCTCTCAGAAAACAGTTCAAGTAATCACACGGGCACAAGTCCAAACAAAAAAAATCAAAGACAAATCAGAAATGACCAAAATGTTGCAAAATGAATGAACAACAGATACCTGGTATCAGAAAACAAGGATTAATTAACTATGCGAGAGGGTGTAGCGTGCAAGGGTTCCAAACTGTATGTCCCAAAAACTTTACGTCTTCTTGCATTTCAAAAAAGTCATGATGTTAAACAAGCAGGGCATTTTGGATATTTAAAAACTCTACACATGGTCAAATGCCAGTTTTGGTGGCCAAGAATGAAGCAAGACATTGAGGATTATGTAAAGAGTTGTGCCACTTGTGCCACGAGGAAAACCAGAACAGGAAAACCTCCAGGATTATTACAATCTGTAGCTGAGCCATCCTGGCCTTGGGAGGAGATAGGGATGGATTGCATAGTAGATTTACTTGACAGTCGGGGGGCACACAGTAATTTGGACTGTAGTGGATTTATTCTCCAAACAAGCTCATTTTATTCCATGTAAAGGTCTACCATCAGCCAGAAAATTATCCAAAATGTTTGTGAATCATATATATAGACTACATGGAGTGCCTTGCAGAATCATTTCAGATAGAGGGGTTCAATTTACTGCAAAATTCTGGAGAGAATTCATACAAGCAATTGGATCCTCTCAAGGTCTGAGTTCAGCTTTCCATGCCCAGACCAATGGATTGGCTGAGAAGACTAACCAAATGATTGGAAAATATTTGAGATGTTATGTAAATTATCAACAAACCAACTGGGCTGATTTGCTGCCATTTGCAGAGGTTGCTTATAATAATGCTGTACATAGTAGTACTAGGTTAACACCTTTCCAAATCAATACTGGGATGGAGTTCATTCCCATGCCTGAATTGCCGAAGGACCCCACCCCCACAATCCATGTCAGTAACTGAGTGGATGGACGCAATTAAAGATTCTTGGGAGAACACAAAAAAGGCTTTGAATAAGGCAGCACAGATCCAAAAAATACAAGCTGACAAACATTGTTCCCAGCAGCCACAATTTAAAGTGGGGATAAAGTTTATTTGTCAACTAAATATTTAAAGTTACATTTACCTTCTAGAAAATTAACTCCAAAATTTATAGGGCCTTTTCAGATAGTTAAAGTAAAAAACCCAGTAACTTTGAAACTCAATCTCCCTAGGTTGTTGGGGAAGATACATCCGGTGTCTCATAGTAGTTTATTAAAGCCGGTTGTTACTTCTTCCTTGAGGCCTGCAGAACAGGTACCCCTGAAGCTTTTGTCCATTGCAGGCCATGAACAGTATGAAGTTAAGAAAATTTTGGATTCTAGGATTTTCAGGGGGAAGTTACAATATTTAATTTATTGGAAAGGCTATCCAATTTCACAAGCGACGTGGGTTAATAGCTGGAAAGTAAATGCTGATAAATTGGTGGGGAGATTCCATGAAAAATTTCCACACAAGCCAAAACCAAATTATGTGGAGGCAGAGGAGGTTAAAAATGTGCATTGTATGATTGTGTTTAACTTAATTTCAATCTTCTTGTTTTATGTCGTTGCAGGGTTTTCTTTTCCAATGAGGCAGAGCAGCCTATCAAGCCCAAAATTATCATAAGTGTAACCATTTTAGTTTGTCCTAATATATATTCTTTTTCTTATTTTCCCTGTGGTAGTCATGGGGGGAAAAGTTGTGGGCTTGACACATTCCTCAGGTGGGAGGAGTGGAGATAAAAATGAGCTGTCTGGATTTGGGGCCTGGAGTGGAGATTTATGACATGAAGCAACGTTGTAATACTTCTATAGGAGAATGTGACTTATGGGGGTTGTTTCTAACTTCTAATATTGTGGGGTAATTCTGGGTTGGGTCAGATCCGGAATTACCATGGACTTTGCCAATTTGATGTTTTCCTAAATAAAGTAAATCTTTTTGAAAATGGACTTTGTTATTTTTCTTTGAACATGGATTTCATTACTTGGAACACTGACAATGACATTATGCCATGGTTTACTTTGATCGTGGTGTATTGCCTAAGGCTCATTGGCTGGGTTTACATATAACAGTAAGCTATCAATCATGATTTACAAATTGTAAGAGAGATTCACACAACAAACTAAGGCAAAAACAAGGAAAATAATATGGATCAGTGTCATGTATGAACCTAATTACCTCCCCCTCCCCTGATCCCCAAGTATGGAGAACAGGGGTGAGATTCAAATTTCTTAACAACTGGTTCTGTGGGCATGGCCTAATTTGTGGGTGTGGCTTGGTGGTCCTGTGACTGGATGAGCGTGGCTAGATGGTCATGTGATTGGGGTGGGTGTGGCTAGGTGGCCATGTGACTAGCAAACCAAATATAAGCAGTCCTCGCTTAATGGCCAGTTGCTTAGCAATTGTTCTAATTTACGACTGACCTCCCCAGAACTACTTGACCTGTTTTTGGAGTTTTGACAGCCATGCACACCAGTGGTGAGATTCAAAATTTTTTATTATAGGTTCTGTGGGCATGGCTTGGTGGGCGTGGCAGGGGAAGGATACTGTAAAATCTCCATTCCCACCCCACTCCAGGGGAAGGAGGCAGAGAATAGATGGGGGTGGGGGCAGTCAGAGATGTTATTCTAAACTACTCAAAATTTCCGCTACCAGTTCTCCAGAATTTTCAAAATTTCCACTACCGGTTCTCCAGAACTGGTCAGAACCTGCTGAATACCACCTCTGATGCACACACTCTCTCTCCCTCTCTCCCTCTCTTTCTCTCATGACCAGTTACAACATCCCACAGTCATGTGACTGAAGTTTTCTGTTTTTTTGCCAGTTTCCCACAATTTCTTCTGATTTCCAGTTAAAAATGCCCATTGGGGAAAAGGGACTTATTTAACAACCAATGTTTGCTTAATGAACACAATGTTCACTTAATGATTATGGTGTTTGCCTAACCTTAAACATTCAAAAGAGCCATTTTTCTATTTTTTTTTAAACAGATCTCTCTCTCTCTCTGTATGTGTCTCTTTCTCCCCCCTCCATCTTTCTCTCTCATCTCTTTTTCTCCCTCTCTCTCTCTTTCTCATTTCTCTTTTTCTCATCTCTTTCTCTCTCTCATTTCTCCCTCTCTCTGTCCCTGGGGGGGAAAGGAACATCTGAACTGGTGCTGGGTAGTGGGAATCTGAGGAGCCACTACTGAAGACCAGATGGCTGGCCGGGAGGTGGGGCAATCCTGTAGTCTCCCCAGAAATAATGCTTCTGGTGAGGAGGAAGAAAAGCGCTTTGAGAGGAGACTTGGTGGGTGTCAAGAGGAGGTGAGCGCTTCATGGCTCCTGAGAGGGTCGAGCCTCCCTGCTCCCAATGTCTTTACATAAGGGAATCTCTGGCAGCTGCTTCCTGCTTCTCTGCAGCCACGCTAACAGCATTCAACCTGGCTGCTTCCTTCCTCCTCCTCAGACCCATACATACAGAACAAACACTCACACATCTCATGGTGTTGGAGGGAATCGCCCATGCACTGTCTCCTTGCAGAAGATCCTCCCAGTGCCAAGTGTGCATGCTCTACCAGAGAAGGAGAAGAATTGCCAAACTTTTCTTCCTCCTTCCCTTCGGAGAGGAGCTGCTCGGAAGGCAGCTCCTGTCACCTGGCTATCCGTTTATGGTTTCCCCCCCTCACCACCATCCCCATGTCAAAGGACCTTAAAGGTACAAGCTGAGGCAGCTGCCTTCATGCTGGGAGGAAGAAAAGTTCGGCAACTCTTCTCCTCAGGCATAAACACACACACAGAGCGTGCACACATGGCGCTGGAGGAGCTCACCCATGTGCCGACTCCGTGCAGAAAATCCTTTGCGTGTGCATGGCGCCAGAGGGACTCACAGAAGGTCCCAGCCTCACGTGTCTATACTCTGTGTGAATGCCTGAGAAGGAGGAAAACTTACCAAGTTTTTCTTCCTCCCTCTCTTCTGACACACACTGGCCAGGCAGGTGAGCAGTGTCATGTGGAGTAAGTGTCCTCCCAGCCAGTGCAGCCATTGGGCTCCAACCTCATACAAATGCAAGTTTGCAGATATCCTAGGATTCCTGGCTTTGGCTGCAAGAACCGCAGACAACCTTCCTTCCCCACCACACACATCCTCCTTCTGCTGCCCCATGCAAGGCAGGAGGCCCAACAGAAAGCGCCTGGCCCAAAGACACAGCCCTCCATGATGGATCCCTTCCTGGGAAACAAAACAAGAACTTACTGATCCATCCCAAAGGGGAGCTTCAGAGTGGCAACGGCAGCACTTCGGGAGGACGGCCCTGGGGGCCCTGGGAAACAGAAACTGTCTTGTGCAGTACAGCAAAATTTACTTTAGCAACCGGGAGTTGCTGCTTTGGGTTCTGCAAGTCCCCCTCCCTTCGGGAGCCATTTCCTGATGGGGATGTGCAGGACCCAAAGCTAAATTTTGCTGTGCCGAGAGAAACTTTTGCTCTCCCAGCTAGACCAGCAGGGAAAGAAGCAGCTGCTGACTCTGCCAGACCCAACCTGAGCCTCTCCACATGTTCTCCTGCTGCTTTTGCTGGGACAGCAGTGAAGTCTTTCTTGGACAGCGATAAGCTAAATTTTGCTTTGCCAAGAAAGACTCTTTCACTCTCCAGCTAGACCAGCAGGGGAGAGAAGCAGCTACTGACCCTGCCGGAGCTGACATAGAGCTGCTCCATGTGTTCTCCCGCGAAGGCAAGTTGGGGGGGAAGGTGACTGGCAGTGGTGGCAAAAGGCAAGTGGGGGGGAAAGGTGACTAGGGGCAACAGGTAGGTGACTGGGGCTTGCTTGCAGAGCCTCACTTACCTAGGGAGATCATGGTGGAAGGCACATAGCGATGGCTGGCTGGTGGGTGGGCGAAGGCAGACTGCAGGCAGCGATGGCACATGGCCATGATAAGGGGGGGTGAGATTAGAATGCAGTCAGCTTGTCGCGCATGAATGCGATGTTGCGCATGCGCGATAAGGACTGACTGGACAGTGAGCGGAGAAGCGGGTGAGAGGGGCGGGGCCAGCCAGGGGCCCATTTTACTGGTTCTCCGAACTACCAGGAACTGTAACAACTGGTTCTATAGAACCAGACAGAACCAGTAGTATCCCACCCCTGATGGAGAATGGAGAGGAGGTAGAATCAGTGCAGGGCAACCGAACAACTCAGGAGGGCTCCCTGCCCCTCTTCACAAGGCTCACCTTGGGAATAAGATTTAAAGAGATGCCACTGAGAGGGACACTTGTTGGGAACAAATGTTGCCTTTTCCAGTTTCATGTGTGGTTACTGATATCTGGATACTTTGCTGTGCCTTGCCCTGCTTGCCTGGCCTGGCTATGTGCGAGTTCACAGTGACACAGTGCTGCAGTCCCAGTGAACTCTTCCTGTGAATTCTTCCCTGGAACCCAATGCCTTGACCGTGGCTGCTGTCAGAACTGTGCTGCTCCTCTGGACTAATAGCAGCCAGGAACTATTGGAGATGCATGTTTAGTAATTGACTCCTGGACTTGTAGTGAACGGTGGGACTTTTGGGGGAAAGTTGCAGCAATAAAGGGGAGTTAAGCCTTCGTTCCGGCTATGCTGTTTCCATGCTCATCACACATCTTAAGTTCACTGAGGTTGAGAAACATTGCCCTGAAGAATGCAAAGTTCGTGTTACTTCCTTCCCCAAAACATTTCCAAAATGCTAAACTACCCACGACAGCAGGAATGTTGGTGCATCTGTATCATATTTCTAAGCACTCCTGCTTACATACTGAATTCATTAAGATGAGATCTAATAGCCCAATACGTATGTCATCCAGCTAGCCTGGACTTGCTTCCAGTTATTTAAAGAGCGTTGTAATTTCGTCCCCTTTACACCGAAAATGGTTTTGGATGCTTGACTCTACATTGTGTTCAGAGGTGGGATCCAAAAAGTTTTACCACTGGTTCGGTGGGTGTGGCTTGGTGGGCGCACTTTGCGTGCGTGCACGCACTTTGTGTGCGCGTGCATGTAAAACATGCATTTTGCGCAGGTGCAAAGGCATTTGTGCAAGCGCAGAGACATTCCAACTCCCCTCCTGCAAGCTTGTACTCTCCTGGTCACTTCAGCAGCTGCCGCGGGGCACTCTTCTGTGCTGTGCAAAGCAGCTGCACTTCAAAAGCAGAGCATAAAGGTGAGTATAGGAGCCCGGCCAGGCGGGTGGGCCCCACAGCAGAGCGGCGGAGAGAACCGATTCGATGTTCACTGCTCATCGCTGCTATCAGCTTGGCAGAACCAGGCCAAACCGATAGAATACTACCAATTGTGCTCTGCTAAAAATAAAAAATCATATTATGGCTCGGTGTGATTCATAGATCTATTATATTTGCAAAAATCCAAAGTCCGTATTTTTAGTAGTCCAGAATACGATAAGGCTATAGCAAGTTAGAAATTTATCGACTGTGTTTTGCAGAGTATTTCCTGAGTAAATAACCTGGCTAATTGTCGCTTATTAAAAAAAATGTGTAAGAAAATCATGCATGAACCCATCCACGCAATGCAAAGGCTGTTTTATACACACAGAGAATAGCTTAGGATAGGTAGGGGGGGCAAATCTAAAGCCAGCAAATCTCAGGGCACACTTGACAGTTAAATCAATAGTTAAGCAACCACTGAGTTTCAAGACCATGAGGCACTAGGCCTGAAATACCCTAGAACAGAAGGAGAAAAACACAGCAGCATTCTGACATAGAGTGCTGTGTGTTTTTTTATACAGCTTCATTGCAGTATCCAATCAAGATCCTTGCCTAACTCTGCCACATCACGTCTGTGAGGTTTTAGCTGACTTCAAGTCTGGCAGCTTTGCTGTGGCAACTTGAAAATCCAGAAATTTCTTCTTGTTGTGTTTTGCTTGTTTTCTTCTCTCTGGAGCTCATCTCCCTCTATAATCCCATCTGACAAATGGTATTTCAATCTTTATACCCTACCACGATCAACTGTCTTCTTGGCATGAGCCTTGGTGGTGCAGGCTGTTATTCATCTAGCACTTAGTGCAAGCTGCCTGCAATTAGTACAGGCTCGAATCCCACCAGGCTCAAGGTTGACTCAGCCTTCCATCCTCTCGGGGTAGGTAAAGTGAGGACCCAAAATTGTTGGGGGCAATAAGCTGACTTTGTAAAAATGCCGCTTGGGGGGGCCAAAAAGCCCTAGTAATAAGCAGGCATATACAATGGAATGAAGGCTATTGCCGAGCACTTAGCATGGTGCTCCATAGACTGTAAGCCGCCCTGAGTCTCCGGAGAAGGGCGGCATATAAATGCAAATAAAAATAAAATAAAATAAATAAATGATGTTGAGGTCCCAACACATCTCCATGCGTCTCAAAAGCAACACAGGAAAACAAACTTGTTCTTCTTGATACCTCTGAAGGTGTAACTTGTTTTTTTTAGAAAATCACAAATCCATCAACTTTATTCATTTTAAACAGTAAAATTAAATTTATTTGGTTGTTGCCTGCCTTAATTCACAGAATGTAAACTCCACAAAATATACAATTGCTCTTTATTAATAAGCTTTCCCACCCCACCCCAAAATCTGTGGTTACAATCAAGTCATATATGAATTCTAGATGATACATATAGATAGTATGTGTTATGTATTATTTTGGCTGGTCCTTCCCTGGTGGTAATCTGCACCTCAGAGGGTCCATCCCACCAGAAAAACTGACCATAATCTGCAATATAAATTGTGAAACTAAGAAAAAAAACCCTATTGTGGCTTTTGGTTATGTTTATCTTCGGTTCAAGACTAAATGAATAATAAACGAATAACAAAGAATTTTAAGAAGTCTTTAGAAGTCGTCTCTTGTTTTTGGTGTAAAAAAACACAGCTATCCTTTTGAAAACCAAAAATGAGTGGTACTTTCTTGGATAGGCATGTGGGCTATTCCCGACTCCACCTCCAGAAAGCAGAGCTGAAGAGGGATTGGCAACTCAACTTTTTGTCTTCCTGTTATCATATATTTTAAAATCCATTTAAAATAGTCTGTATTACAGTAAATATTTGCATAATAAGCATATTCAGGATTTTTAAGACAGGAAAGGGTGCCTGGGAAGAGTAGACTTCATGTAGCTATAATCTATAAATAATCTTCAACTTTATTATGTATTTTTAAAAAAGAATCTTAGTTTAATGTATTATATTTTTGCAAAAATCAGAAGACCCTACATCTGGTATTGTTCTTCAACTTTCTCCCTAGAATTCTTTGCTGTTTCCCGCACTAATCCTTTTTTGTGGATTTGTCACTTGCTTTTTTGAGACACACACATAGATGTATGCTTTTTGTGTCGCTTTTTTTTTACACATTCAGAGGACTGCACTTTCTCCTACTTTTTCTGCAGTTCTTAAGGATTTTTTTTCCAGAAAATATCTTATCTTATTTCTGCTTCTCATTCTGGACATCAGAATTAGATGCTGAAAGACTGGTGGACAATCCCACTATTTGGAAATAACTCAGAATCTATTTATCATAGTAAACTTGACTATACAACTATCACGGATGTTGATTTGTGACCAGAATCTTAAACATCATTTCATATTTGCTAAATCCCAAGAACGAGGAAACACACACACATTTTTACTGGTTATTGTTGATGGGATACAGCACCTAAGATGCCAGCCTAGATCGATGTGCTCTAAATCTTAGCTAGTACTTTCCTTATTGATCGTAACTTCTCTTTTTACCATCTTTTTTAGTTTCCCAACTTGCTCCTTCAAGCATTAATTTAGCTAAACTGAAGATTTCAAAACCAGCAATGGAACTGCTCTGCTATATAAACATCTGAATCCCAAATGTTTAGCAATCTCTCTTCAGACAACATCTCCCATTCCACACATGCGCCTGTCCTGCTGAACCTCAAAGGATTAGCCAAGGGTTAGTGATGGGAAAGGGCACCGTATTATCTCAGTACTTGAAAGGAAGGTGAGGTCTCTATTACCTTCCCTATCTTTTTCCTCATCTGAGGACCCTTGGGAACAAAAAGCCACTTTGTTTGGATGTTCTTCTTTTCCTAGATGTGAAAATGCCCCAATCATTTTTGTTTAACTGGAGCAAGCATTAATGTACAGAAAGTAGCCCCCAAGACAAAACTTTGAATGTCCACTGTTTACCAAAATGTCAGCATGTAGGTATTCAAAGCAGAAGGTCTTAATCTATTTTGGTCTTAGCTGATGCTTTACTCTGCCCCAGGTAGCGTAGATGTTCTCCTCAGATTTTCTTTGACTTTAATAAATTCTGGTGCATTCTCTTCTTGCTTCTCATCTTCCCTTTCCAGCTGATTAAAAAAAGGCAGAAGAAATACATAGATGATTTTTTTTAAATAATCCCAGCAACATCTATTAGTTATAGGAAATGGGAGACCAGACAAAACTTTTAAGGGAAGTTAATAGGCTATGTGATGTGTGACTTGTTGAGGCTGTAGACAACTGGCCTTAAGTGTCACCATCTGCATCCAGCCACCGAACCAGCATTTGTTTTTGTTTAATCAAAGTTTACAACCTAAAGGGTTATCTGAATTCTCAGCCCTACATCAGGCAACTAATAGCTTATCAACTCATCAGCAATTTTCAGTCCAATCGATGCCTTAAGGTCACTTCTATTTTCTTGATGCAGTAACTGCTGGAAAATGGATGTCACCATTCAAAATTTGTCTCTAATTGTACTCAATAATAAGATTCCGTAATAAACGATCCTCCTATGTGCATGCTTAAAACTTTCTTTAAAAAAAAAATCAATTCTTTGCTAGTGTTTAATTCTTTTTCTCCCAGACATGTATTAAATTAACTCAATTTGGGTTTGTTGCATAGGAAAATGTTGTTTCTTTTTTCCTCTTTTCTCAGCAATTTCATCTACAGCTCCTAGTCAAAGATATAATCTATCATCTGTCTCTATGTCTCTGCCTGCCTGCCTGCCTGCCTGCCTGCCTGCCTGCCTGCCTGCCTGCCTGCCTGCCTGCCTGCCTGCCTGCCTGCCTATCTATCTATCTATCTATCTATCTATCTATCTATCTATCTATCTATCTATCTATCTATCTATCTATCTATCTATCTATCTATCTATCTATCTATCTATCATCTATATCTACCTACCTACCTACCTATCTCTCATCTCTCTCTCTCATCTCTCTCTCTCAATTTAAATCTCTCTCTTTCACCATCAACTCTCATCATCTCTCCCTTTCTCTCTCTCTCTCCTCCCTCCCCTCTTTGTATTCTGCCTTTATTATTTTTATAAATAAATATCCAGCACACTTTCCTCTTCCTATATTCTCCACAATAACATCATGTGAAGTTTGGGCTGAGAAAGAATGACTGACTCAAAGTCATCCAGCTGGCTTTCATGGCTAAGATGGAACTAGAACTCACAATCTTCTGGTGATTGGCCCAAAGTCACCTGGTCAGCTTTCATGGCTAAAGTAGGACTAGAACTCATGGTCCCCAGTGATGGGATTCTATTTTTTTTTCCTACCGGTTTAAGTTTATCAGCTTTTAACCGACTTAAATTTAAACATGTTGTTAAATATTTTGATTTTAAAATGTTACAAATTATTGTAAACAATGAACATAAGGACAGGGGGAAGAAAACCCTGTTATGGAAGCATCTGCACCTGACAGTTACAGTTGGTTTGTTTTGTGACATGTTAACGGTCTTGTGGGTTACGCAACCTCCAGAATGTTCACTTTTGTTGATTAAAAGAAACTGAAATTTGACGCGTGGCTTGTTTAAGACCAAAGAAAACATCAGACAAAGAATTTAGTATGTGGAAACTCATAATAGCTTAATGTCCTGCTTTTTGCCAATTGAAAGAGAAACTTTATTCTGACATATTATCCCTCTGGTTTTGTAGTTCCTAAGTTCTGAACAGTCTTTAATTTTTGGCCTGTTTTGAAGCTTTGCCTTCTAATGTAATGAAGTGAAGATTCACACAAGTCCCTTATGCCCAAAATCTTTCTGTGTATCAAATGGAAATGACTGGAATTGTAGGTCATTGGGCTGTTGCACTGCCTGTTTTAAATATATAATATTTTTTCCATTACTTCCTTTTAACAATTTTCCATAGGAGATCAGATAATTTTTGTATGGTTCTCTTTCCCCTTTCAAACTTGAATGCAGGCTTTAATATCAACATATTAATGAGAATCCTCCCTCAAAATGGCCAGTTTTGTGTCTGTTGGCAGTTTGAGGATAAAGATGTTTAAATCTACAAAACCAATTGTGGGGAAATAAATGGTGAATTTATACTTTTATTTATACTGTATATTTCTGGGGCCCCTACAAGGTTGAGAGTTGGGGGTGGGTAATGTTTTATAGTGGTTCTACTCTTACTTCAGTGTGGAGTGTTAGTCATTTATTCTAGGGGGGCAGGAGTACAATACCCAAAACTTTTAGTAATATCAGTGTGGGATATCAGGTTTGGTGCTCTCTGTCCTGTTATTTTAACATTTATTTGAAATTATCAGAAGAGGTCATTCAGTGCTTTGTGAAGAGATATTATCAATATAATTATGATACTGTTGTATACTGCATTCTAACTATTAAATATTAATTCTACTCACTGTGGCACAGTGGTTAGAATGTAGTATTGCAGGCAAATTCTGCCCACAGCCTGGAGTTCAAACCTGATGGGGCTCGAGGTTGACTCACAACCTTCCATCCTTCAGATGTCGATAAAACGAGAAACCAGATTGTTGGGGGCAATATGTTCACATTGTATTGCACCCAGAGTGTGCAATAAAGCACTATTGGGCAGTACATGTCTAAGTGCTATTGCTATATCACGAGTCCCAGTGGCACAATGATTAGAGTGCAGTTCCGCAGGCTACTTCTGCTGACTGCCAGCTGCCTCCAAATTTGGCAGTTTAAATCCCACCAGGCTCAAGGTTGACTCAGTCTTCCATCCTTCCGAGGTGGGTAAAATGAGGACCCAAATTGTTGGGGGCAATAGGCTGACTCTGTAAACCGCTTAGAGAGGGCTGTAGAGCTCTGTGAAGTGGTATATAAGTCTCAGTGCTTTTGCTATCATCAAACTTTGGCTAAGCCAAAATCCTATAGGCTTTGAGGATTGGGATGCTGCAAAACAAGCTCACATCCAATCTTTCTAAGATGGAGCAGCTTATCATCAACAGACAGCATAGAAACATAGAATCATGGACTGGAAGGGATCGTAGAGGTCTTCTACAATCCTTTAGTCCTCCTTGCTTACTACAGAAGAGTTTCTGATTGTTTCCTTCAAAGCCATACTCTCTACATTACAAGTAGTTCTCAACTTATGACCACAACTAAACCTGAGATTTCTGTTGCTAAGCGAGATAGTTGTGAAGTGAGTTTTGCACCATTTTACAACCTTTCTTGCTGCTGTTATTAAGTGAGTCACTGCAGTTGTTCAGATAGTAACATGGTTAAATCTGGCTTCCCCGTTGACTTTGCTTGTCACATGGTCGCAAAGGACACTGCAACTGTCTTAAATAGGAACCCAGTTTGCCAAGCATCTGAATTTTTATCACGTGACCACGGGGTTGTTGCAACAGTTGTAAATGTGAACAATGGTCACAAGTCACTTTTTTTCACTGCTAAACAAATGGTTGTTAAGTCAAAAACTACCTGTATTGGAAAATTTCTGTATCTTTTAAAGGTATTTGACATACATAGTAGAGTCCACAATTATTTCTACCTCATCAAGCTTCTGTTGCCTTTTCAAGAGTTCCTGTTCAAATGGAGATTTTAATTTCTTTGCCTCATCTTCTTCTTTCCTCTGTTTCAGCAGCTGGTTTCGGCGGCGATGTTCCAGGACTCTTTGCAGTTCTGGTTTACTCTCAACTCCTCTAAAACATAAGGTAGACAGTGAAAGACCGAGATTGAACTTGAATGCCAAAAAGGTAAATACTGCAGTAAAATAACCTAGCAGAGTAATCTATGTATGTTCCCCCCCCCCTAAAATAAATTCTACTTTCTAGATTCTTTTCTGTCCCTCACCCACCCCAGTCCTGCCATGCTGCCTCATAGTGCTGGAGAGATGTTCCTTGGAGAAATGAGCAAACTGCAGTAGGAATGTATGCCAAGTGCACATACTTCACACCCCAGCTTCTCAGTTCAAACAAACAGATGTTGGAGGTGGGTGTTCATTTTAGTGGCAACAACAAAGGCATCATTTCATACTGCACAAGAGAAAGCAGGGGAAACCATTTGATTGAGAAAACCAAATGGGT